>OY751541.1:4197690-4797690 GCA_963572205.1 Caenorhabditis imperialis
CCCAAAATTTTCCTCAAAAACTCACTTGACACATGTGAAATGCTTGTAATTGGCTGCTCGACACTGCGTCTCAATCAATAACTGAATGGCCATTGGGAAGTCGCCCGATTCGATGATTTCCCTGATATTCCTCTCGGTTTCATAAAAGTTTTTGATGGTTTCCAGTGTGTTCTTCAGAATTTTCAACGAATTCTTCTTCTTCTCATTGGCAATCAGTCCCAAACACGTTCTAGTTTGATCCGTGGCCAGTTTGAGCGAATTTCGAATCGTTAGGATTTCAGACAAGACTCCGCCCACTTCCAGACGGATTTTGGCCATTTCGTCGACTTGCGATGTGTACGAATCAGACTTTTGCATTATCAGAGTGGAGATCTTCTTCGAGACGACCGTGTGCTGCTCTTTGAGCCGGTAACGTTCCCTTTGAGAGTCTTCCAGTAGCATTTCGATGTCGCAAAGTTTCTGAAAAATTTTTCATTGAAAATTTTATAGATTTGGGGAATTTCGATGCCCATATTAACTAGATTATCGAATTTTCAGTTTTTCGGGTTATTGTACTTTTAAAGTGTGCACACACAGGTTATGACATGAGTATTGCGGACTTTTTGAGAGTACCGTAACCCGAACCACAATAAATTACATATTTCTATCAACGTTCGTATCAAATTGAACAGAAAAACTTGCCGAATTCAAAAAACTCACTTTCAGTTCATAATCAATTGCATCAAACTCGTCGTTATCGATAAAATACGCCGCATCTATGGAATTTATCACATCGTCTTCCTCTGAGATCTTCGATTTTCCTGTTTTTCGCGGAGTTGAATTATTGGAAGTGTTCACTATGATTGGAGCATCTTCCGATGTGGACGGAGCATCGTAGGAGCTCATCACAGTGCCATTCATGTTTTCGAGAAGCACCTGAATTTGATCGGATGACTGTCACTAATAAATTCTCTTCAACTACTTTGACATCACTTTCTGATGAAAATTGCTCTCCAATTTGGTTAACAGTCTTCGCAATTTGCTCCCGAAATTTTTCCATCTGAAAATTTCGTCGAATTTCATGGAAAACTTGTAGAAATCTCCAATAATATTACAAAAGTTTAAAGGCGCATACATCAAAATTGTTTCGCACCGTTTCTTTAAAGGAGCGTAACGTTTGATGCGCAGTGGGTCTTGTAACGAAAGTTGTTAAAAACAATGTTTGCTGATTTTTAAAAATATTTTCCCAAAATTTTTATCGTTTTTCTGTTTGTTTTTCTTGTTTATCAGTGATTGTTTCTAATCTTTTATTGAAAAATATCAAAAAGCAGCATTTTCCACCGATTTTTATGCAAAGAACACAACAAAAAATTATGAAAATTTCAAAGATAATGGGGTTTTTTTATATTTCAGGAAATTTGAAAACTTTATCACGGCTTTCTCTTAAAAGTAAAGCTACAATGGAAATTGAATGTAATTAAAATGGCGAATTTTACAGATAAAGTTAAAGAAAGCGAAAAATGTCATATTGTTGAGAATATATTGCAACAGCACAGCTTTTCGTGAGAAACTGCCCAGATTAATTAGTTCCCAAGTGGCGCTTTATCGATTTTCCATGGAAAAGCCTTATCTGAATTCTATTTTCCACTACTTTTCTCATAATTTCATAAAAATCCGATCAATATCATGTTCTCTCAAGAGTTGTCACTTTCCCTATAAACCCAGTGAATTCCATCGATTCAGTTACTGAAAACTATCGAAAACAAGTGGAAAAACGAGAAAAATAGAGGGAAAAGTGTGCGGCGGTGTTGCAAACTGCCTCCGTTTCGCAAGGAGGGCACACTCTTCTAGGGGACCCTTTCGAGGCAATTCTCGCGTTGTTCAAATAAGGTTTTCGATGAGCCGCCTCAATTTATATTGTTTACATGTGGAACTGCTAATTTTTCGATTCTCATGATAAAGTTGGACTTACTTTCGAGGCAAAAGCTGTAGTTACCTAAAAAAAATTGCTAAAATCGCCCTAAATTTGCAAAACGGTATTTAAAATTATCTCTGCTTTTGAGTCATTTGATGTTAAAATGTTTGCTCATCGTAAAAATGCACTGTCATTGTGAAAAGTTGGGAAATTCTTTAGGAGTAGAGTATAGCATTTTTGCAATCTGATCAGTTTTTGAGTGATTTTTTGACGTTGCTCATTGTAAAAATTGAAACTTTCGAGAATGAGAAATCTGAATTTAGAGCCTTTTTCTCGAAATTTGTCAAGTTTGAGAAGAATCCACGATATTTAAATCCAGATTTTCTAGATAATCAAGCAACCCCACTTTGAAAATTTCATAATTTTTCTCAATTCCTCGAGAATAGTGTTTTCCACGCATAATCTTCCTATTTAACATGCCAAAATTCGCTTATCGATTGCCATCGGTGCCATCCCGCCGACCGTTCTGTTTATCATTCACTGCCACGCCCATCGGAAACGCGATTGACACATCGATGTGGCCGTTTCCCCCCGTTATTCAATATTTTCTTTACTTTCATCAAAGTTCCTTCTAAACTCGCTGTCCTTCAGAGTGTAGTCGTGCACAATCAGCTTAGAGGATTTTCCTCTCCCCCACCATCAAACAGAAGGCCCAAAAGAAGAACAACGCCCTGTCGTCGTGTCCTCAACAAGTAAAGAGCAATGTCGACCGAGAATAAGCAGACCGAGGACAACAAGACCACCGAGAAGGGTTAGTTGAGGCTTTTTTGATCCGGAGAGCTCTTTTTTCACAGTTCACAACGATAATTGGACTCTTTTTGAATGAGACCAGGTGCCACTTGCCAGATGGTCTTTATCCACTGTGACAGGATAAAGCCATCTGCAATTAGCACCTGCTCAGATGGAGCATTAAAGCATTAAAATACAACATCTTCGAATTTCTAATATTTTCAGTCGCCGAGGTGACCGCCAAGTTGGACGATTTATCGGTGAACAACAACAAGCCAGGTGACGAAAACGAGGCGGCCGAGCAGAAAGGAGCACGTCGCGGCGGACCACGTGGCTTCCGCGGAGGACGTGGCCGCGGACGTGGCGGACGCATGGGCGGTGGACGCATCTTCGCACCAAGACCACCATACGAGGAACAGGTACGCACGCTGGCATGTTCGGCTCAAAGAGACTTGTAGATTCAATTAGAATTCACATGTTTAAAGTTCAATTTTGCAGGTGAAGAAGATCGAGGAGGATCTGGCGTCGAAGAAAGTGATCGAGAAGGGCGTGACTGGATTCGTCAAGTGGTTCTCCGTTCGCGGACGCTACGGATTCATCGCTCGCGAGAACGCCAAAGACGAGAAGGAGGACTTCTTCGTCCATCAGAACTCTATCATCGTGAGCAATCAATTCAACCCATCAGAAAGCAATTTGCTTGTTTCAGAAGTCGTCGACGAACAAGTTCTACCTTCGCACGCTCGATGACGACGAGCCGGTGGTGTTCGACATTGTCGAGGGCCAGAAGGGGCTCGAGGCGGCCAACGTGACCGGACCCGAGGGCGAGAACGTCAGAGGCTCTCGGTTCGCTCGCTCGCTGCTCCGTCACTTCAACTACCGTGGAGCTCGTCGCGGCGGAGCTCGTGGAGGAGCTCGCGGAGGTCCTGGAAGAGGAAAGAGAACCGAGGACGGAGAGGAGGGCGCCGAGAATCATGGCGACGCGAGCGGCGACGGAGAAGTGCGTGGCCAGCGCCGTGTGCGTCGTGCTCACGGAAAGCTGCAGCCAACGGAGGGCGATGCTCCGGAGTCTGACAAGAAGGCCGAGGGCGACGCTCCAGAAGGCGAGAAGAAGAAGCGTCGCAACAAGAGGGGACCCAGAAAGGCGGCGAAGAACGGCGCCGAGCAGCCGGCCGCCGAGCCAGTCCAGGCCTAAGGCCAATTCTGTCGGGGAGATAATGTGACCAACATTAAATTAATCCATCTTTTCTCTTTTTCTGTACCCGGCCCTTTCGGCCTAAAATATCCATAATTATAAATGTTTCCCTCCCCAAATTCAGTTTTCAATCAGGTTTTGGAAAGACTTCACTTTTTCAGTGAATGCGCGGTTCTCCGTTCAGGATAAGAGGCAGAAGTCAACAGCAAAAAAGAACCCTTCATTTCCAACTAGATATTCACAACTCAAAAACGAAATAAATTAGACCATTTCAGTGTCCTTGACTCCAAACTTTCTCAACTTCTCGTGAGCCTTCTTGTGAATCGCGGCGTCGTCCGAAGTGACCACCGCCATTCGGAACGCCATTTTATAATTGGCAAGAGCCGCGTCCTTATCTCCCAAATGCTCGTAGACCTCTCCGATGTAATACGTGTTGGTGCTGTAGAAGCCGGGCTGTAAAAAATATTTTCAAAAATTTTATTTTCCGGTTTTCTGTTTGAAAATTATAAAAACAAACCGAAATCTGCTCGGCTTTCAGGAAGTAATGAAGGGCTTCTTGATAAGTGGAACTGGGCGGAGTGGCGAAAATGGCTTTGGCCACCATCCGAGTGGCGTATCCCATGTTGGCGAAACTGAAGTGCCAAAGACCTGCAAATCATTGAGGTTTCGTGGCGAGACCCATTCTTGCAAAATTTGCTAGATTTTTTTTCCGTTTTACGTCAATTTCCATGGTTTTTTGAGATTTTTAACAAACAATTTTGATTTCAGTACTATTTTTCATCATTTTTTGCCTAAAAATGTCAAAAAATGATGAAAATTTATGAAAAAAACGAAAAAGACAGAAACATCGAAATTGTGACCAAATCTCACCCAAAATGTGCCAAGTCGTGGGGTCGTTTTCGAAAATCTGAAGAGCCCGTTCGAGATGCTCTCTCACTTGGAACGACTTCTCGATGCGCGACTTGTTCCCCTCGATCTCGCCCACGTAGTCCAACAGGATGGCGAACCACTTGTGAGCTCCGAAACAACCTGTCTTCGGCTCGTGCTCCAGGGCTCTTTGCACTATTTGGAACGCCTCCAACATGAGCTCCTTCTTTTCTTTCGGATCTTTCGATAACTTTGACATTTCGCAAGTGACTCGAGCAAGTCTCCACAGGAGCTCAGAGCATTCAGAGTTTTGGAATCTGAAATTTTAAATTATTTTGGGAGGCTCTTAAGGTACAGTAACCCTGGTTCTCACTCACTTTTTGAGAATATTATAGCAATTCTCAATGAGATAATTATCGTAGAGCTCATCCGCATTCGTCACGATCAAATTGAAGTTCTTCGGCTTCTTCGGGTCGTTCTCAGTGACGTCTACATTCTTCACGTCTTCTTTTTTGGTGAAGAATGCGATTCCGAGGGATGTAGTCGTCCCGGCGAAAACTGCCGATTTTGGAATGCATTTTGACAGTTTGTGGAAGCGATTCGCGGATTGGAACACTCGCTTGAACATTCTGAAGACGTGGAATTATGGAGCATCGTTGAGAAAATTAGGAAAAAAGTGATGAAGTGATAAGAACGAAAAAGAAATGGAGCCTACAAAAAATCAATGAAAAAAGAAAAATGAGTGGTTTTTGATCGAAAATTTGCGAAGAATTTTCCGATTTAAGTATATAAAACAGTACAGAAAAATGGCGGGAAACGTATAATTTTTGCAAATTTTAACCTGAAAAGTTTGAAACTTTACAGTTTTCCTTTTAAAAACTCCTTAAAATCAATTAAAAAAGATTTTTTTAAATCACTTTTTGCTGAAAAATTTGAGACACTTCATCCAGAAACAGCAAAAATTCAAAAAATTTCGAAAACATACACTTGTCCGAGAGAAGTACACCACTTTTGTGCTCATCTCATGGCAAGTTCTACTGAAAACATCTCGACAGATTGCATGTTTTTGGCTTTATCTGTAGCCTCCACTCAATCATCTTTGATGCCTTATCACTGATTATCAACTTCCAGATCGAAAATTAATCATCTAGACGGAAAGTATCGATTTTAGAGAAATTGGTGAAACTGAGATTTTTCTTTTAAAAAAAGGTTCCAGGAACAAAAAACAAATTGAAAACTGCCCCCAGGCTGACAAGAAAACGAGGTAAACAGTGCAAGTGCGCTCCGTTGACAATCGTCAACAAATTACTCCAATTTTTTGAAAGCGAAGTGGAAAAATTGGAAAAGGTGGATCCAGCGAATTTTGCTCGACCGAAAAAATTATTGTTGTGGTGAAATTTCTGTGGAAAAACTGACAAAGTTACCACGTACTTTTTATACTACAGTAGTCCAGAACTGAAATGAGAAAATGCTTGAGGGTCTCGCCGCGAACGATACAGTGACTTTGTAATCCGTCATTGTCTGCGAGTGGGGCGCGAGGGACTAGGAAATGACGATTTTTCCGTTTTTTCTTCAATTTTCATGATTTTTCAAGGTTTTTCTGATAAAAATGGGTTTCAAATGAACAAAAAAAAATGAAAAATGGTAAATTTCGAAAATTCAGAAATTGAGCTGGCCTAGGATCCGACCTTGTCATTTTTCTAGTCCTTCATGCTCAATCGCAGGCTACAGAAATCCAAAAATGTTCAATTTTTGAAAATATCCGGGTTACTGTATCTCCAATTATATTATATTTTTTTGTGTGCGCTCTTTCGACCAATATCGAAAAGTACAATTTGTTGTGCCTAATTCCATTTCTCAGAATGCAGGTGTTTTGAGCACTTCTCTCTGCCAGCATCCAAAAGTTCAAAAGTCTAATCAAACGTCCAACTTTCCATCAACCACCGTACTCGAGTTGTGACCATTGGAAGCCCCATGATTGTTGATCCGCTTCACGTAACTTTCCTGAGTCACCAAATAATATTGTTGACGAGCTCATTGCATGTTCTCAAAACCTGCACTGATTCGGTTGTTGTCTCGGTCCAAACAACACACTCTGACTGGTGTCTGCTCCATCATTCTGATTTCGTTGGACTCGTCAGAGTGTTAGATCACCGACTCCGCCCCCTTAGTCTTTAGAAAACGGCTCAAATGTGTGTGTGTCTATTCTGATCGAATTATGCAGCGCTGTGTGGTCTGTGATAAGCCGTGTGTTTCGTATAACTATGGGGTGAGTTTATGACTGAAACAATCGAATGGTTACAGTCACTTTCTTGATATTATCTATTAAGATGCTTAGAAATCAGTTACCGTAGCCCAAAAGTTTGACAAAGAATTTATTTTTTGGGCACATACTTTCTGACTATAATGTTTAAATTCAATTTTGATTCCCCTTCATTATTACCCTCTCTTGACTATGGAAAACTTGTGAAATAGCTGATTTCAGTACCATTTTCAGTCGAAGAATAGTTGAAAAGTACTTCAGTCATAAATGTCATAGTCAAGAAGTTTTTTGTCTGAAGACCAAACAAATGAGCCGCTAGTGAATTTAAAATCAGACCCACACAAACCAAGAAATTGAGCAAGACCTTGCTCCGATCACCAGTGAACATTAAAATGATGTTCCTAAACTTGAAACAAATTATGGTTGAGGTGAACAGCTGCAATGCGTGCAAGATGTTCTATCGGAGGAGCTGTACCGAGGCTCGAGACAATCGAACTTGTATTGCGACTGGAGCCTGTTATGTTGGTAGGTTAATGTTCCCGAGGATGGGGCGTTTTAGAACAAAATTAGTATCATTCGAAAGCTCTTTCTTTATGGAGCTCGAAACTGTTTTCAGAATTTGATTCCGATAACTGGAAGCGAAGATATGGTGCTCACAAGTTGAGTGCTCAAAATTTTAAATACAGGAATTTATTAGTAAGGCCTAATTTGTCAGCGGTTGCAAATTGTAGACGTTATTCTGAAACAATGTGAAGTTACATTCCAAAATGTATCCTTACAGTACTGGCCAATTGTAAATTCGCCAACAGGTTTTGGACCTTACGTTCTTTAAACTAATCGGATTGATCTGAACTTTTTGTATACGTGGTACATGCTTACAATGTTGTTCAAAAACAGTTTTTTAGTTAGACTGAAACCTTTAAACCTACTTCTCAAATGTTCCTCCCTTTCAATTCCTTTTCTCACAGATCACCCGTTCATTCTGAAGTGCAAAAGCTGTCGTTTCCTGAAGTGCGTCTCTTCCGGAATGCGCATCGACCGTTCCACCCACTTCTCCCCTGACACCCCGAACCTCACCGCCATCCTCGAGTTCATCGACTCCCTCATCACCCATCGCACCCGCGTCAACCACCACTGCTTCCCCGTCACTGACTCCAATCCCACCCTCGACGAGATGATCGCTTACAACCCCACCCAACTGGCAGTGAAACCTCCCGGCTACACGATGAACTACTCGCAGTGGCTGATGGTGCACAATGCCAGTCAGATGGAGTTTGAGAACAACTGCGAGTTCATTCGGGAGCTCGGCATGGAGGACAAGAAGGTGCTCATTAAGGCGGTTCACTTGTCATCTGCCATGTTCGGTCATGCATTTGTGGCACACGCGAATCAACGGACTTTCATGACTTTCCCCGATGGAACTGACCTCTTTCCAGTCAAAACTGGAGCATCTTTCGAGCACAATTTGCGGTTTAGACTGGTTGGAAAGCTCAATGAGATGAATATCGCCAAAGAGGAGTTTCTGCTCATGCTCATGATTATGATGAGCAATCCAGGTGAATTCAGGGTTACTGTACTCTGCGTACTTCTCAAACTACAGTAATCGTTTTGCAAACTTTCAGGGTTACTGTAACTTGATTAGACACTTTTGTAGCCTGCACAATCATTTAGATCATCCATTGGATTTTAGAATTTATCCGCCTAAACCAGATTCTCTTAAATTTGCAAGGATTATCGTCATGATAGCACTTCACAGAACACTCGAGAACAAAAAATAACAGCATTTGGGATGTACTCGCTAATCTCTAGAGGAATGATCACTGAATGATCACTTTCCATTATAAATACTTCCTGGAGTAATTCATGTACTCCTACAGTAACCCTAACTATTTTTCGATTGAGTGATTACGGAGTTCTATAGCTACAGTACCTTTGCAGCAATCGCGAATCTATCGGAGCACGCCGTCCGCACGCTTCAATCTCATCAGTCGAAATTCACCTCTTGTCTGATGCAATACTGTCAGTGGAAGTATCAGAACGGAGCACATCTCCGTTACGCCGAGCTGCTCTCGTTGTTCACAGTGCTCACCAACTGCTTTCAGGACATGAATCGATACTGCATCGTGGTGAACTGTCCGACACCTGTGATCCCGAAGAATCAAGCCATTTTTGATTGCTTTTAAGTTATTGAATTAATTAACCATTCTACTTTGTCTTTAATGATAAGTATGTTTCAATAGAGCTCTTTTATAGACACGGTACTGATACTATCAGTGACTATCAAACAGGACAATCGAAATTCAGATAACTTTTAAAAAAAGCGAAAAAGAATCGAAAGTTTACAATTCTTTTGGTAATTTGATATGTTTTGTTATCACAATAAATTGATTTTTCCCCCTGCTCATTTTCATTCCGTTTTTGGTTTTATCACTGATCTTAAAATAGGCCCTGTTTTTTCGTTCCCCAGATTGTGATAGTACAGTACGAGTACCAAACGTGTTTCTCGATATCTTTTGGAGTGTCTTGGAGGCCGCGACACAACTCTCAAGTACCGACAATCAAACATCTCGCTGCTTCTTCACAGAAAAAGAGCACAGTGTGTGCTCCGAAAATATCATTTTTATCACTTTTCATCGTTTCTCATCCTGAATGCTTCTAGGCCACGCCCCTTTTTGTTATTGTTGATAATAATAACTTATGGAGAGGGAACTGGAACCTGACCGCGCAGTGCAAATAGAATGATAACAGTAATCTATTAGGACCCAAAGAGTCCTCTTTATTAGCGGTATCACTTGTTAACTGGTTGGCGATGATTATTGGTGAGTTGGTGGGGTAAAGTTGAGGGAAATTTAAATGTTTTTTACTTCTCGTGGAGAAGGTGAAGTTCTAAACTTGTCCACGAGGAGTACAAAAGCTCACTATCAAAAGAATTACAAAATTCATAATTTTGAACTCCTCATGAACAAGTGACTTTGAATTTCAATGGTACTTTTAGGATTCTGATTACAAACCAGTAGTATTTTAAAGGTTATAGTAACCAATTTTTCAATTTCTTTGAATATTAGAGTCTATGAACTTGTAAACTTATCTTTTCCTCAAGAAGTACACGAAGCGTTTTGTACTCTTCGTGGACAAGTATTTTTGATTTCTAATGATTTTCATAGTTTTCTGACTGTATACGCTTGATATTAAAAATGTGCATTAGCTGATTGTTTTGCTTTCAACTTTTCTCTATTTTTATCAAAAATATATCAAAGAAATTGCAAACCAACCATGTGATCTCTAGAATGTTGTCCTCGAGAAGTACACGAGGTGTTTTATCTTCCACGACTTTTCTCTCTCAACTGCTGATGGCCTAGCTTTCTCACCCTCGTCCCCCAGCCATCCCCTCCATTTCCCGATAAATTATCACTTGAGAAGCCCCCATCGAAGACTGATTTGCCCAGGTGGCTCTAGGACCATCATCCCTCACTTATCGCTGTCTGTCGCCCCAAAAAGTGCAATTGACACCCGTGTCAACAGTTTCTGTTTGTCTTCGGAAGGGGCGGACCAACACCTAATACCATAAAGGACACAATGGCCACTTCGCGTTTCAGTTATTGATTTCTTGAAAAGCTTCTTGATTTTGGCTTCTTGCTTGTTGCTTTCTGGAAGAGGATGGTCTAGTGGCTAACAGTTGTGTGCCATGCAGAGGGTCAATGGTTCAACCCCCACAAAGAACTCATCTGATTCATCATAACCCCTTTGTAAGGCAACATTCTCCTCGTTTCTCCACGCATTTCAATTTCGACACCGAAAACAGCCAATAAACCCGCCGAATGGTGGAAACAATGCGCCTCCTTTTAATGGTCGGATCGAGACGGGTAATCGGATGAAATCTGTGTGTTTGTAACTTGACTCCTCCTCAAGATTAATTTTTCTTTGTTACAAAAAAGGGTGAAAAATGGAGAGGAATCTTTCTTTTTTCTTCCAAGTTGACCCTGAACTAGCCGGTACAGAGACGACAGCTGCGGATGGTCTGTGAGCATTCGAGACACCAAACTCCTCTTTTTCGGGTTTTACGACGACCTCGTGTGCTCGGGCTCCGTTTGGGCTCAAAATTTCGAAATTGACGAGTTGAATGTTCCTTTAAAGATAACAAGTTACTGTAGTTTTAAACTTCAATTTTAATCAAAGCAAAAAGTTAGTGTTTCAAGTATTCAGGGTCTTGCAAATGGTAAAAACGTATCTCTGGCTCCGTTTGAGGTCAAAATTTTAAAATTAAAGAGTTGAGAGTGGTCATGTCCCTTTAAAGTTAACAAGTTACTGTAGCTTTCAATTTCAGCATTTCGAATAGTTTTCAGATAATATCAAAAAGAAAAAAGTAAAATTTCTAGTTGAATGATCTAAAAACAGTGAACTATCTAATGACCAAGCACCATGCGCCTTTAAACCCATTACTGTAGTTTTTTCCCCTTGGTTCCCACCACGATTTCCCCTGCAGGTGTCAGCTGTTCTGCTCTCATTTTATGGTTTTGTTTTGAATTCCTTCATAATTAGGAACGCTCTGTTGTTCTGGCGAGTTTCCCAGTAATGACTAATCTGTTTGAGAGCCATTCGTTTTGTAAGGATACTGATACAATGTGAATATGGGAATGGGTAAAGGGAGAGAGAGAGAAAGAGTTCATGGAAATTATCATAAATGTGAAGTAGTTTACGAATTCGTAGTGATGTGATGCTATAGTTCATGAACAGGAACCTGGATTCAACCTAGATTTATTCTATTATAATTGGGTTCCAACTTCTTGGTTATTTCTTCATCATTCCAATAATTATCAAATACAAATTGTACTCAAAATATCCTTGAAATTCCACTTTTTCTGATACCCAATTCGCCCCAATTCTCATTTCCCCTCCATGGCCTAGTGGATAGCAGTGACTTTTATGAATCAAAAGGTCACTGGATCGACCCCCCTCCCCTCCCAATTCCTTTTGCTCTCTCCCCTCGGAACATTTCCCTGATCGCTGATCGTCTCCTGATCCCCTAATTAAGAGGTTTCATTACCGATTCGCCGAATAATTCATATCCCCAACCCGTTCCTTCCTTTTGCGGACTTCTTTGTTTGCTCCCCCCCTCCGTCCGCCCCGTGTCAGTTTCTGTCGGTCCGTCGCATAAATTATGATTGCGTAACAGATCCTATCGGAAACCATCTGATAATACCTATGGTTTTTCCTTTTCACAAAGCCATGTTTATTTATTTATATCTGTTTTTTCTCGACAAACACATGTTTTTTTCTGTCCCAAATTTCGCGCATTGTGTGGAAATTTGCCGTTCGTGGCACAACAACAACAACCAAACACTTTCTCCGCCTTTAAAATAACATTTTTCCCGAAAGTTTTCCACGGAGCAATCTATATAAATGACACCTGCTCATCGAGAATCTTATCCATTTATCAGTTGAAAAAACCGGGGCGAAAATAGTGTGGAAACGGAGAGATTCAGGTGTTATTTTTCGGATCAGAATCGGGGGAAAATATAAAAAATTTCAGAAGGTTTTTTTATCTGAAATGAAAAGTGGGCGGATCGGGGTCATCGAGGTGTTAGTCACAGAGCTTTAGTATTATTACGACACTCATTTTCGGTCACTAAGCTTCTTATTAGATTCGACTGTTTTATATGAGGACTATAATAAGTAAGTTGGATTTGAAACTAAAGCTTGTGTATATCTGAGTGATGAATAACCAAATTAGCACTTTTTTGAACAGTTTTTTGCGGGTTTTTCAGATCACAAAGCATATTTTTGGTTTTCCTTATTTTTTAAGCGGTTATTCAAACTTTCTTAGATTCTAACTTAATTATTCGTAATCTCTATAAAATTTGGCGTTGATTGATACCCATATCGACAAACTTCAAAATTTTTCCTCCATGGCCTAGTGGATAGTGATGACCGCTATGGATCAGAAGGTCACTGGTTCGAGTCCTCTTGCTAGTTTTTATTTTTTGCGAGTTTGAGAGACTATTGTGAGCTTGTTTTCTAATCTGGAACACTAAAAATAATATTTTGGAAGACTTGAAATTTCTGAAAATTTCGAAAAAAAATATTTTTCAAAATTTTTCTGTTTTTTCTCTTTTCCTAACTATCAAAAGAGGTAACCTATAGGGTATAGATGTCTCACGATTTACCGCCTTTCCGTCTATTTTCATGCAAATTCGCACGCTTCACAGCTTTCTTTTCTCTACCCAACTTGTCCTTTTCCCGATGGTTTTTTGACTGATTTCCCTCATTTTAAATGGAATTAACTTTCAAAACTCCCCGCCGAGGGTGGTCGTTTTATCAGTAGTTATCAGTAGTTTCAGAAGGTTGTAAAATAATAAAACCCCCACGAATTTTACGATCTACCTGTGCCAAAATTGACCATTTTTGCTGAAATATTTTGAAATTTTGAGGAATTTTGAAAAAGATTTTGTTGAAATTGAGAAGAAACCTTGTTCGAAAAATAATGATTCAGGTCATAAAAATGAGGATAGGTTATAATTATCATGTCTAGAAAGGAAGTAGTGTCACACACCTCATCGTTTTCTGGACGCAATTCACTTTTCCCTAGTTTTTACTTGTAGTGATTTTGAATTTTGGAGAAAATAGAAAGTTATTGTCCTAGAGAAGTACACCAGTGCTCTCCGAAGTATTGAAAATTCGAAAAAAAAGCGAGATTAAAAATTTTTATTTTTGTACTTCTTGAGGACAATTAATTGCAATTTTCTCGGCGCTGATTCAATTCTTCAAAATTTCCTTCGATAGTTTTGTTTGAAAACTGTTTTTCAACAAAACTGTAAAAGGAATTATCCTAATCCTTATTCTTGAGCCAGAAAAGTTCAAAAAACTGCACATGACTTGTCCACGAGAAGTACAAAACTCAACATTTCGTTTTCAATAGAGATTTGAGTTTCTAGAGGTTAAAATGGATAATTAGATGAATGATTAGTAATTAATTATCTTTTTGAACAAGTTGATTATGCTTTTTACAACAAAAATCCATTGAAATTGTCCACGAGAAGTACACAATTGACTTTTTCCGATTTTTCTCGTTTTTTCGAACTTTTTCTCATTAAAACTTACATTTTCTTTTAATTCCTTTAAACCACAGGTTATATGTATGCCTTACTATTCAATTTTCTTTAAAAAATTTCAAGAAATCTCTTAAAAAAAAAAACAAAATCTATAAATCGCAAACTACAAAACCTAGGCCACAAGCTGTGTAGTTCTCGTGGACACCAATCGTACAATTCTTAATTAGTTGGATATAAACAGATTGACTTGAAAATGGATACATCTGGAGTGAGAATTCGTGAAATCTTTCTTATATTTAAAATCCTGTTGGGGGATGTTTGTGTGTGTGTGTGTGTATGAGTAGTCAACTCTGTGCATGTAGGGGAACGAAAGAAATAACGTGAAATGGACAAAAGTCGAACCAGCGACCTTTTGAACGAAAGACAAACGTGCTACCGAATGAACCACCCATACAAACATTTTCACGTGAATATTTCTGAATAACCTTCCAGCCATGCTGAGGCGGCGTGAGCCGCCCCAGCAGGCTGGTTTCTAAACAAAAAGTTGCAAGTTAGACGTTATTCTTTGACGCGTCTAATAAGATTAAGATTGTTATTACACTTTTAATCCGATTTTTATGAGTTTTTGATAAAAATGAACACACCTTTTTTAGAATTTCATGGAATTTCTGAATTTCTCTGAATTCGTTATTTCGTTTTTCGAAAAAACTTCTGTACTGTCACATCACATCATACTTTGATCGCAGTTTTCACTTTCAAACTAAAAATTTCATTTTTATTTTCTACAAAACTGATCTCCCTCCTTCCCGAATAACTGTTCCATTTCCAGATGCACTACTGGCAATGCGACTGATCGGTCACCTGATAGTGGTACTCGCAGTTCTCGCCTACCCGGTCAGCGGCGGATGCTATCAGAGGCGACTGTGTTGTGCGGGTCGCAACAATACTTGTAGGGTGAGTCGGGTTGGAATCACCAGAGATTTGCTATCGAATGATATATGAAACATGGGGGTTTGGAGGGTTTTGGGAGGGCATGTTCCTTTAAATCGAAAGGATTACTGTAGCTTGACTGAAAAATCAAATTTTCTACCGTTTAGCGTTAGATTCTCATAAAGTTGCAAGAGACATTATTATCAGGCTTGAAATTTGCTTTTGAATGATGTATAATACTTGCGGCTTTAGAAGGTTTTCGATGTTCATGTTCCTTTAAATCGAAGGGATTACTGTAGCTAAAGTGAAAAGCGGTTTTCTAGGGTAGTGGTCATTTTGATAGGAAATGAAACTAGAAGATATCACCAGGCGCAATTTGATAGTGAAAAATGTGTGATACTTCGGCTTTAGTTGGTTTGAGAGATCTAGGCTCCTTTAAATTTAATGGATTACTGTAGCTTGACTGAAAAATCAATTTTTCTGCTGCTAGTTCAAATTTTCAAGAATAATGAAATGACATCAGCTCTAAAATCTGCTGGTTACGAGAATTTGAATGACCCATGTTCCTTTAAACTCCACGGATTACTGTAGCTGAACAGAATGAAATTCAAACCTAACTTTTTCTAGGGCGTGGACGATGGGATAGCTCACTTGCCGACTGTGAGCACGATGCTGAACGAAGAGTCGCAGACACTCCACCACCGACCGGGAGACCGTGTCGAAAATCAGTACTACTCTCCGCACTACGAGTCATCTGGAGACGGATACGACTTCATTTTTCCTGATGTAAGCTGTCATTTTTGTCTGGAATCATGTTCCTTTCCTTGTTTTTCAGGTCTACGATGATGAGCACGATGAAAAAATCGGAAAACTGGTGCTTCCGGATATCATCGAAATGGATGGGTCGGGGGCTGACAAGGTCTATGAGAAATATGGTTTGTCCACGAGAACTACACAACTCTAACTGGAAGTTTATAAAATAAAATTGAAGGACTCGGAAGTGGCGAGGAACCAGAGCCCAAACCGATTCCACTGACCACAGAAGCACCCAAATTGAAGACGTTGATATTCGGAAAACAGAAGGATCAGAAGTCGCCGGTGGAGGAGATCACGCGGTATAGCGAGAAGCCGAGACATTTGCTAATACGGTTTGCTTCATGTTTTAACATCTTTTTTGTTACTTTTTTGAAATGTTAGTTGGATTATCTGGTCCATAATCAGGGGCACTATCCACTAGACCATGGAAATAAGTTAAAATGAGCTGAGAAAGTTGGAAAATCGAGTCTTCGGTGAGAAAAGTGTGAAATTTTGTTTTTCTTTCACTAAATCGTTACTTTCTTATTGCCTAACCAGATTTTTTTAAACTCACAAGTTTGTCAGTGTACAGATATAATTTTGATAGCCATTTCAATTTGCTCCATCACTCCCAACCTTCTAATCCCTCACTTTCAGCTACTCACTTCTCTCCAAATACATGCCACTCAAAGTCACCTCTTCCCCATTGCTCTACGAAGAATACCGAGTCAACAGAGCCCTCAACTTTGGCCCGGAGAAGAGTCAGAATCTGTATTTCCTGGAGAGCCCCGCCTCGGAGTGCTATTGCGATGAGCACTGTGTGGCTCTCGGGGACTGTTGCTCCGATTATACGTTCGTCTGTCCGCGTGAGTTATTATCAGTACTTTCGAAGTGATTGTGCGCTCCATCGTGGGTTGGGTGAGATAGTACAGGTGAGACACTGACTGTCTGCGTCTCACAGACCGTTGTGCAATGGAGAACGGAAAGTAAATGAGCCACATTGAGATTATAAGAATTGCAGCTCGTGATTGTGTGCTCACGGATTGGGATAGTTGGTCTCAGTGCTCCCCTGACAATGGAACATGTGGTATTGGAACTCAAAAGAGACTCCGACATGTGGTGCAACACGCGGAAAGGGGCGGAGCTCCGTGTGAAGCTCTCAAGGAGATGAAGACGTGTTTCGTGGAGTGTAGGCCCAAGAAGTCTGCTCTAGATGGTATTTTATTGTTTCGAGACTTCAATATCAAATTCCTTATCAGATATCACGACAGTGGCTCTGATTCTGGACTACAAGTACAACAAAACTCGGGCGAAGAAAGGAAGGAACAATATTTATTGGGATCTGCCAAATATTGCGGAGAAAGTCAAAAAGGCCTCTTTGTCAGTTTCTATTCTCCATTTTTCTCCAACAGCTGTTTCACCCTTCCCATTTTCAGCTACTGCGTGCACTATTCTATCGAATGGGTGAACCGCAACTGTGTCTCGCGGCTCCTCTCGAAAGGCTTGACGGAGGGAAGTGTGCTCTGTGCCGAGTGCCAACCACCTGCCACGTATCACAGGAATAATGGAAGGTGAGCTCAATGAGCACCGTGAGCAATCCGAGCATCATGATTCAGATGCGCATCGGATCTGGAAGACGGCGATCAGGGATTCTGGAAGCTGATCGGACCGCAGTCGTGCAATGGAATATGGACTCGTCTGAACCGCACCGACAACTGTCAGTGCCAGAACAACTATCCCGTGGACTATCCGTTCTTGTTGGTGTAATCTCGCTCTATTCACAATTTTCCTTTCTAGCCCGGTTTTTGAATTATCCTGAATTGTTTTGAAATTCTCCACTGCCCCTTGCATAATGCCGTCCCCTTCTCTATTTCCTTTCCATCTCCACTTTCACGATCTTCAGTTCCTAATAGTTTTTCCTTCTTTTTCTACGAAAAATTCCACGATTAGCCCACAACATTGCCTTTTATTCACAGTTCGGTGAAACAATAAATGAGAATGTCTGCGCTCTCCTCGTTCCACACACTCTCTCGCTGGTCTCTGTAGCTGTGCGTCGTCGTGTTTGCGGACGCATCGTGCGCGGCAATTTGGAGACGTTTGAATTTGACGACCTCATTTCGCTTCATTTTATGGTTTTCTGTGGCTTTTATTGGAAATTTAGAGGGTTTTAAAAAGTAGATTTCGATTTCAGCATACTTATGGAATCTTGTTCAAAGAAAACACCAAGGCGGAGAGCGTTATCGCCAAAAACTACGCCATATTCTTCGCCTTTTCAGGTTTGTTCTGAAAATTAGATTTCAACTGATTTTGTACATTGCAAGAGCTCATTGCAGACAGTTGAATTGCACAATGAGGATTTGAAGTCACGTCTTCTGGAATCCGAGTCGATCAACGTAGACCTTCGCACAGAACGAGACAATCTGCTCTCGCAGCTTCAAAACGTTTCGGGGCTCAATGAGTCGATGATAATCAAAACGTCGAATAGAGTGTCGACGCAAGAGACGAGGATCTTCACGAGGAATCAGGAAGTGCTCGAGAACGAGTGTCGTGAGAAGCAAGAAGAGATTCGCAAACTGAAGAAGGAAATCGATCGATTGGAGATTTTGTGCTCGGAGCAAACGACGCGGTTGGAGCAGAAGACAGAGGAACAGAATGAGCACCTGGCAGAGTTGGAAAGGTCGAGACAACGACTACATCAGATGGAGGAGGAGCTGTTTGAGAAGAAAGTGTTGATCGGGGAGATGGAGGTGCAGATAGAGTCGATGGGGAAGGAGAACCACAAAATGAAGATGGAGACGGAGAACGGAAGGGTGCAGTCGAGTGCCGAGGTCGAGGGGTTGAAGGCCACCATCGAGGAGTTGCTCGAGGAAAAACGAGTAAAAGTAAGTGATTATCATTTTCAGAAGACCAATTTGTCCCTTTCTAGACCACACGCGAATCAAACCTTGTGAAAGAAGTGGAACGTCTTCAACTCGAGATTCAGAAGACCCAAGAAGCATCGAAGTTCACGTCAATCCTCCACGAGAAAGATCAACATGAAGTGGAGAGCAGTCGACAGGTGCTCTCTGAAGTCCGTCAGCTCAGTAGTCGTCTGGAGAATTTGACAACGCCAGTGAGAAAAGCGGACAGAAGAGAAGCGGACGAGTACCTGAAGATGTCAGCGAAAGTGATCGGAGAGACGATGGACGATTTGAAACGGAGGAACTCAAGGATGGAAAAAGAGCTGGAGGAGAAGGGGGAGGAGCTTCGAGGAGCCAAAGAAGAGGTCGCAATGTTGAAGAAGTCGTTGGAGCAGAGACTGGGAGATGCTGATATGGCGACGAAGATGTTGCACGAAGAGAACACAAAGGTAAGTACCAATACATTCACATTTGTTGGAGCAGTCACTAATGCCCTCCAGTATCTTCAGCTGACTCGTCAAAAAGCGGACATTCGTTGCGAGTTGCTTGCAGCTCGCCGTCAACTCGGCGAATTCCCCGACAAAATCGCCGAACTCGAGAAATCACGTGATGCGGCACTGGAAGACGTCCGGAAGCTCCAGGAGAAGCTGAAGAGTCGAGAAGAGGAGATTGACGAGATGTCACAGAAGCTGATGGTTCGCTCGGATGAGATGGACGAGTTGAAGGGCAAACTGGCCAAGTTGGAGGGGCTCCGGGCTCAACACTCGGTGCTCGAGGCAGAGCTGGCTCGGAAGACGGACAAGATGAACCAGATGGGCAAGTGCCTCGCGATGGCCGATCAGCAGTGCGAACGGCTCTCGGCCAGCAAACAGTCGGCTGAGGCATCGAGAAAAAGAGCCATTGAGCAGTGCAATGAAATGGTGGCCAAGATCAGGAACCTCGAAACGGCAATGCAGTCGCAACGGAAGACCGAGGTGGAGTTGGCAGAGGAGAAGTCGTCTAATGCACGGCTCACTGAAAAGTTGCGGTTCATGGAGGAAGAGATTCGGGAGCTCCATTCGGATTATCGACAGGAATTGGCGAAAATGGCAGAGAGCAAGGAGAAGAGGGAGAAGAATGAGATGGAGGGGGATCAGTTGAGACTGCAGTTATCTCACACTCTCTCACAGTTGAGGTACGTCAAAAATAGAGTAAGTTCACTGTAGCCATTCTTTCAGATCAGCGAACAACATGGTCGAGCAGACGAAAGCCGACGTGCAACGTCTCCAGAAGACACTCGACGAGGTCCGTGCTGAACAGTCTTCCATCCTCGAAGAGAACGTTCGACTCCGAAAAGGAATGGCCGACGCGTTGGCCAAAATCGAAGAGTACAAATCATTGTGGGAGAACGAGAAAGAGCAAAGAGCATCGGAGCACTCGGAGCTGGTGAGAATGGAGAAACGAGTGGAGAAGCTCGAGGACGAATTGTCGGAGAAGACGCAACGGATCGAGGAGTCGGAGCAGACTGTCAGTTACCTCCACTCACAGATCAATGCGAAACATTCGAAACAACCGAAACTGGGCAGACGGAGCACACTGCTTTCGACGGTCTCGGAGATGGACACCACTGTTTATGTGAGTTTTTTATTCAGCTATAGAACTCAATTGAATACATTTTCAGCGTCGCGAAGCCGAAGAAGTGGCCGAGCTCGAGAAGGAGCGCACCGAGTTGCTCAAATCGCTAGCCGCGAAACGACGAATTCTAGCCGATTCAAAATCGGCGACAACTGTCTCCACTACAGTTGAAACGATCACCACCGTTGCTCCGACGACTCCGGCCAGCAAATCGGCGACCGAGCTGGTGGCCGTGATGCGTCACGACATCCCGCACAAGTGGAACGAGTCCCGCCACCTCGGCGTGTTCTCCATCAAGTGCTCGCTGTGCTTCCAGTCGATTCCCACACTGCACAAGGTGAAGAAGTGCACGCACTGTGAGATCCACGTGCATTCCACGTGTGCGCCACGTGTCAATAACACGTGCGGAATGCCATTGGAGTGCGCCAACTACTACCAGCAACACGTCGGCGAGGTTGGCGGTGTGGAGAACGGACGGATGAACGGATGGGTTCGAGTGTACAGAGACGACGTGCCTGGATCCACGTGGATCTCCGCGTGGGCTCTGATGGACGTGCACAAGATGTCGTTCTACACGTCGGACGGCACCGCCGACCTTTCCTCTCCCTTCTTCTCAGTGGACCTCGAGAAAGAGCAATGGGTGCTCCGCACCGACCAAACCATCCCGCACTCCCTCCCCAACGACATCAAAGGGGGCGGAGTCACGAGCCTCCTTTGCCTCAAAATGCCACGTGGCAGTGTGTACATCCTGGCGGCCTCGCAACCGTCGGCTCGTCGATGGGCTCAGTGTCTGCAGACGGCGCAGAGGAAACGGATGATGTTGAGGGCGGCCGAGTCGGCGAAACAGGGACTGCCTCCGATGGCTGATTACGAGTGCATGCTGGTGTTGGACTCGCCCAATAATTTGAGGATCTTCAAGGCTATTGTGAGTTTTGAAAACTGATGATCCTGATGGGAAAGAGGTTTATCATCTATTTTGTAGACCCTGGAGGACTGGATTGTGTTCGCCACTGCCACCGGTCTCTTCTACACTTCCATCTCGTCCCCTAGGCCACCAATCCGCATCGCCGGCCCTTCGTCGGTCACTTCCCTCGAGATAATGTCCGAAATCAAGTGCATCGCGATGGTGGTCAACTCGAACTGCCAACTGGCACTCGCCCCCATCGAGACGTTGACTCTGGCCATCCAGTCCACTCAGCCGAGCATCCGTCCTCAGGTTAGCCGTTGTTCCAAGACCATTTTCCTTATTGCTCTTTTCAGATCCTTCCCGAGTTCACCTCGGTCTCTTCGATCCGCTACCATCAGCAGGGAGCTCATCGCTTCCTGTTGATTGCCGATGAGACACACCTCCACATTAGGAAGTACAATGCGACCAAGGACGTGTTCAGTCAGTTCGCGGTATGTTTAACAGCACAGTTCATAGGAAATTCGTTCGATCCCTCCGATTTGCAGAAGCTGCCAGTGAAGGAGCCGATCACATTCCTCCAATCTCTGCCCACGGGCATCATCTTCTCCTCGGACACCTTCTACTTCATCTCGCTCTCCTCCCACCTCACGTCTTCTGACCACTCTTCTGAAGTCTCCGCCCGCCAACTCCGCCCACCAGGTCCCTCCGACTTCCCGATCTCTGCCATGCCGATCGGCGACTCGGAGATCCTCCTCGCCTACCAGAACCACGGCGTCTTCGTGAACCTCCGTGGAGACGTCACCCGCAACGACGTCATCGAGTGGGAGAAGATGCCGTTGGAGTTCACCTACACCGCTCCGCACCTCTTCATCGTCCACGACGACTCCATCGAGATTCTGGAGGTGCTCAGCCCGAACTGTGCTCAATTGGTGGCCGCCGAGCGAGAAGTGTTCGAGTGTCACAATGCGCACGTCATCGGAAGACAGTTCGAGGACTCGGTGCTCATCTCTGTCTCCTCGCAGAACTCGACAGAAGTCCATCGGTAAGAGACATTCACATCCATAGCTAAACGAATTCAAAACTTTGCAGATTCACATGTCACAAACGATCGTCCATGCAGAAGATGAAACGTCGTCAAGCGTCCCCGTCGAACACTCTGAAGCGGACGAAAAACCAATAATTGTGAAAAGTTCCCTAATATTCTTGTTCTATTCAAATTCCTCCTGATCTCTTGTGATCTTTATGTTGAAAAATTGCGATTTTACCTTTATTTATTATTTTTACTGACTATTGATTCTTGTTTTTTCTTCCATTTTTTACATTTTGATTGAATCATGTAACATGAAAATGAAGTTCCTTGTGGTTTCTTTTCTCTTCTCAACGATGCTGGAGTTCTGAAAAGTTCAAACGCCTAGATTCCAGAAGAAAATCCAGAAGACTTTCGAACAAATTTGATAAAACTCTGAAAAAGCTCGAAAAGTAAATAATAAATGAAATATTCGATCCACAATCTGAAATCCATATTTTCTGTGATAAAGCTTCGAATGAAATGCAAAAACCACTGTCAAAATGAAGAGAAAATTATTGTTTTTTTTTCAGAAATTTCAGAGTGAAGACAAAAAAAAATGGGATGAGAATGAGGAAGATGTTACAGTTTCTGGCCACCGATTTGTGTGTGTTAAACAATCGAAAATACTCAGAATTACAAAAGAAGAGAGAGCGGTCGACGCTGAAAAGTATATAAATAAGAAAAAAGGGGGAGGAGTTTGTGTGGGGGAAATGGGAGAAATTTCACAGAATCTTCAAAGTTTTCAAAATTCAAAAAGATTATGGTATGAAAATTGAAAAATTGATGGGAAAAAAATAGGAAAAAAGGAGAAAATAAATGAAAAATATGCCAAAATAAAAGCGGCAAGAGTAGTACATGAACAAAAGGGGGCGGGGCTAAAACTAGAAAAAGAAGGAGGTTTCAGAGGGAAAAACTTTTTTGTTGAAATTATCGAACACCGGGTTCACAAGACAAAAAGGGGCGGGGCCAGGGTAGTAGGAAAGTGCGCTCCACTGGACACTAGATGGATCTAAAATTGGGAAGGCGGCGGTTCAAAACTTGGTTAAATTGGACGATGGAAACACGAATTGGCGCGAAATTTGAATTTTATGACGTTTGAGCACAAACTACACTGAAAATAGGATAAAAAGTTCAAAAATCGCGTCAAAAACCATTCCAGAAGGTTGGAAATCAAGAAAAAGGAAAAACGGAAGATGTTGAGATGGTCAAAAAAAGGCGGAGCGGGATGCAAAAAGAGGAGGGGCTCTACCACATCTAGAAGCGATTGAATCACACTTTTCAACTAAGAAATTTCGAAAGAAGGTGTCTGATTGGGAAACGGAAAGTAGCTGGAGCAAAAAAGCGAGTAGAGTCTAGGCGTGGTCTACGTTCGGAGCACGACGTCTTCAGAAGACGTTCGTCTTCTGAATTCGGAGGTGACTCTCACACTGAATGTACTTATTCACACTTTTTACATGTTTTGTGTTACACAACAGACGAGGATGTGGGGGGAAATTTTTGAAAAAAATGGGGGGATGAAAAGGGGGCGTGGCTTCTTCTAATACTTGTTGTGACTGTGATAGGGCTGCGGGGCATTCATGAACATCTGCGGCTGCGACTCCATGCCGAGGTGTTGGCCGCCGTTGTTCAGACTGTACAGACTGGCAGTGTCGAACTGGTGGGGAGGGCGGTTCGTCGAGCCGCCCGGGGTGTTCAGTCCCGAGTAGCCGCCGGGGAAGTTATTGAGCACTGCAAAAAGGAGCGTTTGGTGCGTCGATGCGTGTTTTGGTTGGTTGTTCAAAGTGAAAGTGATGTATTTGACGACAGTTCGCGTACTTTAAAGCTGAATTTTTCAAAAGATATTATCCATTCCAGACGGAGTGATAGTGCGCACAGAAATTGTAAGGGGGTCTCGCCGTGAACGATACAGTAATTTTGTAAATCGACCCCCTTTTCGCGTTTTTCTAGCGATTTTTGGAAAATTTTCAACTTCAATAATTAATTTTTTTTCAATTTTAGGTTTTTACAAGTTGGAAAAACTGAAAAAAATTAACGAAAAACGGTGAAAATTCGAAAATTACAAAAATTTCCCTTTTGCAATTTCTGGGCGCACTTTCACTCCATCGGTTAAAAGTTTCTTGGAAATTTTCATGAAATTATCATTTTTCATTAAAAGTTTCTTGGAATTTCACTATCAGATGAAAAATTATCATTTTTGTCGTTATTATTTTGAAGAATTTACAATTATTCTTCTGTTAAATGACAGCAGTTTTCACAACAAAAGAGCGTGCTCTGACGCACTTCTAATGAAGCGTCAGAACACGCTCCTCAACGATCAAAGAGCCCATGAAAAGAGCCCATTTCCTCGCTTCATGTGCTCTTTTCTCCGAGAATGGCCATATCAAACTCACCATTTCCGAAGCCGGGATACATGAGATTGCCTCTGAATTGGGGCAGATAGGAAGCGTAGGCCAATAATGTCTCCGGGGGCACTCCGTAAAGGTTCCGGGCGGCCGCCGCGCGAGATTTGTTCAGTTGCACAGGGAGCATCACCTGGAAATAGTTCTCCACTGGTGGTGAGCAATCGAGTTCACTGGGGAAAAGGAAGGGGAATGGGAAGAGTCGCTTCGGATTAGAGAGTGAATATTGGGTCGTGTGGGTTCTTTTAATGAATGAGGAAAAGGGGAATGATCAGAGTATAATTGATGTTTCTTCTGAATCATGAATTATCTCAAATCAGTTAGTTTTTGAAAAAAAGAAACTTGTAGAGGATTTTGACCTAATTTTCAGTATGAAATTTCTAAATTCATGATAGAAATCAACATTTCTAGAGATTTATCAGCCAAAATTTTGAAATTTTGAAAATTTTGCTAAAATTGTTTTTCTCACTCGAAATATTGGAAATTGTCATTTTCCGATATAAAGAAGCTTTCATCTCTAATTTTAAAACTCGATTTTCAAAATTTTCTATAAAACTCCATTCCAGACCATTCAAAGCGACTCTTCCCCCGAATCTCCCCAAGAATTCACCTCTTTGGGCTGTGCCTTCTTGCACTCGACCATCTTGCCGTTGATTTCGTGGAAGTGGATCTCGCACACCTTGTCGGCCACCTCATCACTGTCGAACGTCACGAATCCGAAGCCGCGGTGTCGTTGGGTGGCCTTGTCGTACATGAGCATCGCGTCCTCCACCTTCCCGTACGTCTCGAAGTACGACTTCATGTCCTCCAGTGTAGACGTCGCCGACAGACCGCCGATGAACACCTTCTTCGTTTTCGTCACAAGCTTAACAATTGTTTCGTTTTTTTATCAGTTTGAATTGGGTTTTTTGGTTTTAAGGGATTGGGATTACTGTAGCAAACTCGAGAACGGTGGGAGAGATAGTGGTGCGTCGAAAACACGCTATTTAATGGAACAGTGCACTGATGTACTCATTGGTCAGTTAAAAACACGCTTCGTATCTAAAATGCGCCAAAAAACGCTTTTCATGAAAAAAGTGAGTTAGAACACGCATCATTTCGATTGAAAAGCGTGTTTTGACGCACTACTGCTTACATGGAGCGTGTTTCGATGAAATTAACCACTTATCAACTCAATTTTGTTAAAATCACTATAAAGAAGCGTATTTCACCTCTCCTTACACCTACAGTAATCCCAATTGCACCAAGACACCTACACCAATTCCCGCCACCGATGGGATGGCGGCGAGCTGTGGAACACCGTACGCCACGTAAGCCATATTGTCTATAAACTGGGGGGTGTGAAGAGGGCGAATAAAATGGCAAAGAGTGAGGAAAATAAGAAAAGTGGGCAATTTGGCGAAAAGGGTGGAAAGGGGAGGGGCGGCTGAGCAGCAAAAAGGGGGCACGGGCTCGCCGGACCGATTAAAAGTAAGGAAGAGCACACACGACGCGTGAATATGTGTGTGCTCCAAAGTGGTTTGAGCTTTTCAAGTGGACGTGGTGGGCGTGGCCAGGGGAACCTGATGGAACCTCCCAAAAAAGGGGGTGACGGATTGGGTGGTGGCCATTTGAAGGGTGGTGCCGCCGTTGGTGGCAAACAAAAGTTGACATGGGCTCCGGAAGGGACTGGTGAGTGTAATTTGAGATGATGTGACGGAAGAAGGCGTCGAGAGCATTCGCATTCACTTTCATCCAGATGATGCGAAGAGCCAAGTGACAGGATTCGAACTTTTGACATTTTGAGACTTTTTAAAGTTTCAGAACGTCTTAGTGGCTCGAAATAGAAAGATTTGTACGGAATTTCAGAGCGTATTACTGTTTTAGAGCTCATTTCGCAGCTCGACGAGCTGTGAAATGTCCCTTTTCAGTTTTCGAAACTTTCTTTGCATTTTTTCGTCGTGCTCAACGCATTCCTCAGGGAAAAACATTTTATTTCGATTAGCCGCTGCTCGGTTCCAGCGATCTTATCAAAATTTAGAAAAAATCCACTTCTTCTGAACTAAATGTCTACTCTTCAGTTCAGAAACATCCTAGTTTCAATCGATTCGCCTCATTCGAAGCGAAGATAATCTCCGGCCGTTCCTCGAAATTAATCCCATCATCATCTATCAATTGGAAAAAGTTGGAGAGAAGCACGACGTCTTCTTCTCCTTCTACTCTCTTCTCGTTCAAAAGTGGCGTGTGCCGGCAATTCAAAACCAATATTTCTCCACTTTTCTCCTCTCCCGAAAACGGGGGGCTTATGGGATTCAGAAGAGATGGAGAAGAAGACGTGATGGAACTGCTTCCGTAGTACGGAGAGCAAAGAGGACCATAACTTCAATAGGGGGTCTCGTTTTAACTAAAGGAAAAATTCGAAACGTCAGGTCTCTTCTGAATTTTGACGTCGTGACGAACATTCGAAAATTGCCATTTTCGATGACTTTTACATGAAAATTCTCGATTTTTCTGTATTTTTCAATGAGAACCATTGAAATTTATGAACAATTTTCAATGATTTAACTAAAAATATCAGAAAAATCACAGGTTTTCATATGAATATCACGAGAATAAGCTTCAGGAAAAGCTCCAAATCACCTAAAAACGTTGGAAAAGGCAAAAAAAAGGGGGAGCTGTATGAAAACAACAAAATAATAGCTCGGGAAGGAAAAGGGAAAAAATCTCAACAGCTCACGGAGCATTTCTCTAAAATAAGCGTCTGCAATTAGGGTTGTGGAGGTCTTGTGTACACTTCCCTCCTTTTTTCTCATTTCTCCACACATCACTCACTTTTGTCGTTAAACGCGCATGCGCTCCATTGAACACCTTGTTTTGGGCGGCCCCACTCGCCTTTTTGCTCAAAAGAGCCCTGCGAACGGAAATTGGGTGATTTATCCGTCCAGAATCTCTTCGGAAGACGTCGTCGCGGACGACTTGTCGTGCCGTGTGGCAAATCGAATTAGCGCCGTTTTCTTGACAATTTGCATATATACATATTTTTCGAGGTGCTTGCTGGTGCCAAACAAGCAGAGAGCATCTCGAGTGGATTTCTTTTCGCCCAGTTTTTTGGGCGACGGGTGATGGAAAGGGAGATTATGGAAAAGAAGGGGTTCTTATTCAGAAGACGTTCCCAAAAGTCCAACAAATCAATTCGCATCCGATTTCCCACGTCTTCCGTCACTTTCCACTAATTGCCCCCTAATTTCGCACCAATTATTGCACCTTTTCACACCTCAATATGGCTTTTCCTCCGTTTCACTCACTCAGAGCCTATAATTCGAAAGGAACACCTTTTTTGCTCACCAACTCATTTCAATGAGAGCTCTGTGTGTGCTCCAAGTGAATTTCATGACAAAATATACTGAATTCGTTAAAAACAAGGTCTCCAAATTTATTTCATAGCTCCGCCCACAAAAAATAGCAATTGTGGGCGGAGAGTGCTATTTTTCGAATTCGGTATATTTCGAGCAACACGTCGGAGCACATCAGAGCTCTCCTCGAGCAGTGTCCCTTTGATAAAACGATAAAAAACGAGTCGAAATATGCACCTTTCGCGGATGGTACTCGTTGCGAGCGGACGATCTCTCCTCTACTAGACCAACCTTGGCTTGCGTTCGCTTCGGGAACGCCACCTTCGGGTCAATCTTCTTCCCGTCGAGATCGTGCTCGGCCTGGTTGAGAACCTGCAAAATGAAATGAGAGGGTTTTTGAGAATTTGAAAGGTAAGTGAAGTGTTTATCATGTCTAGTTCAGAAAATCTGAAGATGTGGCCAAAAATTTTGTAGGTCACGTAGATTTTGGAGTTTTTCATGGTCTAGAAATGGCTAGAATGATTTTCTAGGCCAGAGCTGTCGAATTTTCTGAACTCGTGATAATATGAGCTATTTCACTCGAAAACACTTGGAAAATGTACTTATTCGTATTCAAATGAACGCCTTCATCTACAATGGCATTATCACCTATCATTGCATGAGATCTATCCGATAGGGACTAGAAAAATGTTAAAGTTGAATCCTAGGCCAACTAGCTTCTCAACTACACCATTTTCCTAGTCCCTCACAGCCAGATCATGAGCAATAAACACTTTTAACACTGGTAAATCTCTCAGAAAACAGTGAAAAAGGGCGCTGACCTTATCGACACTGGACGGGTCGACGAAGGTGATGAATCCGAAGCCGCGAGCTCTTTTCGTCGCCGGATCGCGCATCACCATGCACTCGTTCACCTCTCCGTATTGACCGAAATAATCGCGAAGGTTCTCTGGAATCAATTATTCTTGTTCATTGAACTTTTCTTTAATTCTTGAGTTCTTTTCAGATACTTTTAGTCAACTTTCTCATCTGGGCGTGGCTTCAGAAGCAGTCAGATTCCAATATCTTCAACTGTCAATTCTAGATACTTCGGATCTGAATACCCTGTATATCACGCCCTATTCCTGATCGGAAATTTCCCTTTTGAGCAGCTGAGTAGCTCAAAAAGCAGTTCTTCCGAAACGTTCCCATTTTTGTTGTTTTTCAGGCGTTCCCTACCGTACCAGTTTGCCCTCGTCGTTTTCCGAACAGAGTGGAACGGTAAACAGGCGAGAGAGAGACTACGTGGCGGAGAGACGCAGAGAAGGCAGAGTTATTCCAAATTACGATGGAATTTGGGTTAATTTTTACATTTTTTACATTTTCTAATGATTAATGGTTGGGACATAGTTTTGAAAATATAATTTTTTGAACATTTTCTGATTTCTAGTCTCGATTTTGCCACTTTTACAGGGTTTCCCATTCAAAATAGTCAATTTTTTCCAGTTTCCCATCATTTACCCATCAAATTTCAGGGTAAACTCACCAGCGGTGGTCTGCCAACTGAGTCCTCCGATGAACATTTTTCCCGGATCCTGAGATCCGTGCGACCCGTCGTCCGAATCGGCGTTGAGGCGCGCCTCTTCGTGCCCGTCGACAGCGGGACTCGTCTCTCGAAGTGAGGCTCCCGTCGTCGTCATCTTTGTACACTTTTGCAAGGGGGGATATAAAAGGAGTGCTGCGGTGATTAACTGGTTTCTGATCTGATATTCTGATAGCTGCTGACACTGAGACTGAACTGCTTTCGACCACTACACCTCTGCAATATGGATATCATCGTTTTGGGGGTGGTTATTGTAGTGCGTCGGAACACGCTTCTCAGTAGAATCACGCACTACTCTTTTCCCCCCAGATAACTCAATTTCGAAGCGTGTTTTGACGGCACAAATATGAAAAATAGCTGAATGCGAACAAATCCCCCCTCGTTTCGAAGGAGAGGAAAAAAGGCGGTGAGAAAAGAGAAAAAAGAAAGCGAACACCCCGAACCAGCCGCCCGAATCGTTAAGGGGCGAGGCGCAGTGGGCGAAAGGAAACGCTCGGCAAAATAACAAAAATAAAAACAAGTGACGGGAGAGACAGACGTCTACAGAAGACCCGATCGATCGAGGAGGAGGATCCGACGACGTCATCGCCAACCAAAAATGGCTAAACTGGTACTGGGAGGCAGAGGAGGAGGTGGCGATTCTTGTTTTTTGTTCAAAGTCAATTACATTATCGAATCAGAACGACGACGAATTGGGGGCGTGGTCAGCGGCGCTGGCTCTTTGTTTTTGTTTACTGACACCGGTGGCGCCACTCGGACCGCCCAGCACGTGCGCCCGCGGCGGCGTGTGAATTATGCAGAAAAGGGGCGGGGCTTCGCGAGCAGCAACATAATTATAGTTGTTTTGGCGCGAGATGCACAGGAAATCGGGGTGAAGGAGGAGGTGGGAGTTATTTTCAGTATTTCCAGAGTGATTTTTATGTTAAAAATGGAGAAAAAGTAGTGAAACATCAGTTTCGAAACCGCATTGTTTTGAATTGTGATAGTTTCGAAACTTTGGCAGTTTCAGAACGTCTTTGAGAGCATCACAATGCTCCAAAAAGTACCGTAGTACTGTAGTCTGGAACTTTTCATCTTGTTATCAGTCCATTATCAGTATGGCCGTGACCAACACTGAAAACAGGGTGAAAAAACACGCTGACGTGAGATGTTCACCAGTAAACACGTTGTTTATCACATATACGGTGCCGGGCGGTGCGCGGAGCCCCGACCTTATCAGTCCGGTGGCCACGCCCCTAAAAGGGATACTCCTGCGTCTCCCACTCTCTCGCCGCTGATCATTTTGGTTGTTTTGTCAGCGAGAGAGCGGGCGAGAGCGAGAGGGTGCCAGAGAAAGAGAGATGTCGAAAAAAAGAGGAAAACGACGGGCGGGCGCGAGAAAAACAAGTGGGAGAGGCGCAGACAAAGAGGCGAATTTTTAAAAAGACATTCTTTTTTTTAATAAAAAAAACTTACACGGTCTAGGGAAGGCGTGATCCGACTGCACACAGTTTGAGACGCTTTCTGAATATTGACACTTTTTGGGAGAAAATTGAGAAAAAGAGAATAAAAGTATGGAGCCAAGAGCACGAGCAATACAATTGAAGGTCAGGTGGCGAACATGTGAGCACGAAAAAGTTCGTTTCACTTCCTGTCAAAGACAATTTCTTCAAATTTCAGAAGAGTTTTCTGTGAAAACTGAGAAAAATACAGTATTTTTTTTCGAGAAAGCCATTGAAATTTAGAAAAATTGAATCGAAAATTGTACCAAATAAGTTTCCAGGCAAAAAACACAAATTTCAGATCGGCACAACGACGAAAAATTGCAGAAAAAGTGTCAGAAAACATGAAATGGAAAGTACGCTCTACTGAACACATCAAAGTTTGCGTCACGGTGACCATCAGGTGCAGTGCGTTCCACATGACGGTCAGCTGACCACAATCATCATGTTCTTTTTGTATTTTAGGGGCGGGGCTTGAGTTCTTGGGGGTTTTCATTGGGGTTGACAGACTTTTTTTTATGATTTTTGATTAACGCCTTCAGATTCGAAAGCGATATCAGTTAAAAACTGTTATGATGTTTCACAAATATGTGAAACTTGCTCAAGCACTATATTTTCAAGAAATGAGCACAATTTCTCACTGGATTGTGTGCTCACACTAGAAAAATGAAGTCTTTTTGAGCAAATCTACATTTTTGTCATCAAGGAGCACAGAAAGAGCTGGATTCTAAAATTCAGTGCTGGTAGCTCTCAATTTTAGATTATCAGTCCTTTTTTTTGTGATTTTTCACAATTTCATTATGAAATACTGATATTTCAAAACATTGCACCATTATATACCTTATTATCAACATTTTTATCTCTAAAAACTTCCCAACACCGCTTCCTAACTTTCACCAAATCAGTACCGGCTCTCAACACTAAACCCTCGAAAAACGTCGGCGATAAGACAGTAAACTATGCGCTAAAACCGTAAAAAGGAGAGAAATTTACAAAAAGGCTGGGTGGCGCGGGAACGAATTCAGTATTTTCAAGGTCTTCGCCGTCTTCCGAGGGCACACACAACACGCAGTTGAACCGGGGTGGCGCGAAGAATGAAGGAGAAAGGAGGAGGTGAGAGGAGGAGGAGGCGAGGGGGCGGCGCCTTCCGACGAACACACATAAACAATGAACGTGAATACGATGGACCGATCCAACGGGGCGCCCGTTTTTGAATTGCAATGTTGCCACTCTTCGATGTTTTGGACGGAATCGACGAGATCTTTCAGGAGGGGGAGCTATTCGAGGAGGTTATTTCAAGGTTTTGTGAGGAATTTTGACAAAAGAGCTAGCACGGAGCGGCTAAACTTCGGTCATGAGAGAGCCGTGAGCTCTTATTTTGGAAACAATGGTTTGAAGAGTTGTTCTAATCAAGCAAGGTGGTCAGGATCTATGATTTTGAAAAAGAGCTAAAGGCTGTTTTTTGTTGTCACACTGTGAGACCAGCGAAACAAATTCAAACTGAAGTGGCATCTCATCAAAACGAATTTTATGACTTTCAAAATATCGCACCGTAAAACCATGTCGAAAGCAAAACACATCCCTTATCCTCATCTTTAAAATGTCAAAAACTTTCGAAACATTTCCTATTCATAAGTTTTGCATTCCTAACTCCAACAGGCTCTAGTTTTTAAAATTAACAAAGCTCTGCAGAATTCCAACAATTTCCAGTAAATGATTATGTATTAGATCGAATAAATTATGAATTTACTCGATTTAATACAGAATCATTTACCAGAGTAGGATCGTATAGTCCCCAAATGTCAAATCAGAGAACCTCGCTGAAAGCGCCTTATCTGACGACAAGTTACGGACTCCCCTAACAAAAAGCTTGTTTCAAAACTGCAACAAGAATGTTATAGAAGCCGTAACTTGTCGTCAGATCACATGCCTTCAGTCAGATCCCTGGAATTCTGATGATGTTTTCTAAAAAGCAATCTTAATACAAAGATCTATACATTTCTGGGCAAAATACAATTCCATCGTAAATCTGGCGATCAGAAAGTCATGAAATTAAACTAAAAATAAATAATTTCACCGCTCAAAACCGTTCCGAGCAGCGAAAGTTTACTTTTCGCCTCTCCTTTCCCTTTCCAACATTTTTGCAATGATAAGGACGAGAGCAACAAGTTTTGCTTTCTATTTATTTTCATATTCCATTCAAGACGGCCAAACCGTGAAATTGGCTGAACACATGAGAAAAGCGTATTATTATAATGATGATTGCTATCAACGAAAAGTGGGAGGAGTCGAGGGGGGACTGATGACAAGATAAATTGAGGAGGAAAAGGCGTTCTGGTAAACTAAAAGCGGCAAACTGTTAAGTTTCTAGAGACGACGGCGAAAAAGAAGAAGGAGAGAGATGGGCGGCCGAGAGAAAAAGAGCGGCTGCCGGGGGCGAGGCGACCAGGCACACACACACACAAAAACCCCTGCTGAGGAGGCAAAATAGAGGGAATCGAGTGCCGAACGTTCGGAATGCGTCGACCACCCCGCCGTTTTTCTCCTTTTTCAATGCTTTTCATCAGTTTCCCACGAAAATCAAAAAGAAAGTTGGAGAAACAACGAAATAAGCTGGAAAACTGCTAGAAGAAGCGTGAGATTAATGATAATCATGGAAAAATTCTTGGGAAACGAGAAAGATTAGGATTTGCGTCATGAGATGGGGAAAAGGCGAGAAAAACATTATTTTTTCGGGATTTGATTGGCGGATTTATTGAGATTTGTGGTGAAATATCGTGAATTAGGTGCTAGTGTACGAAAAATGCTCACAGATCTCCGTTTTCTCATCGAAAAATGAGGGAAAAATCACGAAAATTCTGAAAAAATTCCAAAATAATCAATTACAGGAGTACGGTAGATCGGAAAGTGTGCACTGCACCCTATGAATGCATCAAGGGGCGAGCGTTTTTGCAAAGTTTTTTTTCAATTTCTTTTTCGTTTCTGGTTTTTCTTCGGTCAATTTTTCTAGATTTTCAGAAAAATCAAAGATTCCAACAATAAAAAACGCAATTCCAGCCAATTTTCGCAAACTTTTCGCGCCAGTTCTGAACGCATTTTTTAATGACGTCATGAAAGCCACCTGCTATACAGCTCGCATCTTTTCCGCTCGTAAAAGCAAGCTGTCATGGAGAAGGAATCAAGCCGGATGACGAAAAAACCATCGATGTGACTCCAGATGTGTCCACAGTCTCATCATGCTACTTATTCTTATGTGTTTCTGAGTCACACTTACTCACAAACCGACGCCCAGAACCAACAAAAAGTGAAAGCGGCAAAAAGGGGAGTGGGGGGAGAGGAGCGAGGTGAGGGTGACGATGCATATAAATGACGTCGAAATCACTGCTCTTTTAGGGATTTTCGCAAGAAAATTCAGAAAAAATAGGAGAAAACCCCGAAAGAAATTTGAAAAATTAGCGGAATACTGTAGCTTATTTAAAGGCGCATCTACATTTTCAAAAAAATTTCAGCAGATTTTTGGAAAGCAATGAAATTTGTGAAATTTGGAAAGATAAAACAACTTACAATCAGCAAAAAGAAATATGAATGTCCATCCAAAACAAAAAGGGCGTGGCAAAAATGATAATGAACTGATTATTGATTATTGACTGTATTTTTTTTGTTGTTAAAACTGCTTTCAGTAGATTCACAGTGATTTTATCAAATTTCAGTTCTAATAGATTTGCAGAAGAAAATAAATAAATAAAAAATTTTTAAAAAACTGTGTTTCGAAAATCTACAGTAACCCAATGTGTTTCGTGGTGAGACCCAAAATCACAGACAACACTCGATATCAATTCTAGATTTCCAGATTAATTTGAACAAAATTTGAAAAAATTTGGAGAAATGTTTAAAATTTCTAAAATTTCTCTCCAAATAGAGCTCGGCGAGCAAGCAGAAACGAGCGCAACGGTCTGTTTACCGCTCATTTCTGCTCTTTTTCTCTGCATTTCTCTCCAAAAAACGTCTCCCATTTTCGCCGTTTTTCGCATCTCTGTTGCCATGTGCGCGGCGCCCGTGCCGTGCCGTGTACGTGTTTATCTCTGCCGCCTCTCGCACTCTCTCGCGTCGCAACACTCTCCGACCGCTCTCTGCGTCTCTCTCTCTCTCTCTCTCTCTCTCTCTCTCTCTCTCTCTCTCTCTCTCTCTCTCTCTCTCTCTCTCTCTCTCTCTCTCTCTCTCTCTCTCTCTCTCTCTCTCTCTCTCTCTCTCTCTCTCTCTCTTTTCCTCCTCGGGGCGCACAACCAAACAGAGAGAAAAAACGACTGGGCGCCAGAGAATGTTGTTGTGTTCCGCCGCCCCGCGGAACGAGTGTGTGAGACGGACAGACGCGATGGGTGGCACCGACAACAACTGCAACTACCCCCACACTTCTCGAATTACGTTTTCCCTCTTCTAGCGAGGGATCATGACATCTGGAGGCAACAAAGAAAGGTCACCCCGGCTCCAGATGTGCTTTGACTCACAAAGAAACACGCGAACTTTAGAGGTCATGTCTTAAAAGTAGAGGTTGGAGAGGTGATAATGCCCTGAGTTGAGTGCAAACTGGAAGCATTGTTAGGGAATTTGAGGATCCTCAGGGGGAGTCAATCCGTAAATCGACAAGTCAGTGGGTCTCGCAAAGATACAGTATCTATTGATGAGAGAAGTGATACGGGTGACCGAGTAATCTATTCTGCGAGACGCAGACTATCTGACAGTCTGCGTCTTACCGAATCGTGTACTCTCACACCCGGGGAACAATGGAGCGAGATATCACTTTGCTTGTACGGATAGTAAATATATTTTCGAAAGCGGTAAACCAGTTTTGAAAGAGAGAGAGTCTAGTTTAATGGATAATGAAACATATAGCATGGGGCTCTAGGGTAACGAAGGTTCTGTCGAACTAATATCCAACTCCTGAAAACGATTGTCAAAGATATCGATAGTTTTATCGTTTCTAACTTTTAACTATGGTCTATTGGAGCCTTCCTTCTATCCATTAGATGTTTCTTCTTTCCTATAACCTAACAATAAACGATGATCACTGAAAAGTCTATGACATTTTGTCAAGCCATAACCTAATTCCATTTATCCGCGCCCAGATGTTAATAGCAAAATACGATAACTTTTATAAGCACCTTATAATCAGAGATCTCACACGGCTGGTCACAGTACCACTATCATCTGTAGAACATTCTCTAGCAAGCCGTAAGCTTTCAAACGAAGATCAACTCGAACAACGCCAAGGTTCGATGGATACAAGAAGCTACCTTGAGCATTGAGAGTCGACATATCACATCAACATCTGCGCTTTGATCCTTCAAGCTTAAGACTCTTATCTTCTCAAAAATAGAATTCATGATAATAGCTCAGCTCTCTCCATACGACGACCTTTTCCCCAAAAAGTCCCCTTGCACTATTTCCATTCTCCCTCTCCACTAATTCCTAGACGGCACGTTCTAGACCGGAAATTTGAAATCAGAAGTAACAACTACAAGTGGGAATTAACACGTCTTCTAGACAGAAGCTGTCAGAATCTGACATTTTGTGGGAGACGAGGAGGAAGTGATTCAGAAGAAGGTCATCGAGAAGAGCACGTCAACAATCCGACTTGTTTTTGACTGGAAAAATGAAAGAGCGAGAGGAATGCGTTTGGTTTACAGAGAAAACGAACAATGCAGTGTTCCAGAATGAGATTTCCTTGGGAAAATGGGAATTCAAGAAGGGTAGTATTCAATTTTTATTTCCATGGCTTAGTGGATAGGGTTGTTGGCTATGGACCAAACGGTCGCGGGTTCGAGTCCTCCTCGCGACAGTGCATTTTTGCGTGATCTTCGTGACTTCAATAGTCCCTGAATTCGTTGGAATTCTCAACGTACTCGTAATAGTTCCTTCTCTGAATTTTTTCAAAATCAGATTCCCTATTCTGAAAACGAGCTTTCCAATTTCAGTGAAAACCGATTCGTTCTCCGAAATCAGTGGTTTGTTTTCGATCCATTCGGGAGGCATCTGTGATCACCTCAAATTGTTCCTGGTCTGTCGAGCAAAAACAAAACGAACAATTGTGTCACAAGACACCAATTTCCCCATCAAATGGGCTTCTGTGGAACGATGTTTATGAATTGAAATGATTCTTTTACATACAATCAGTCAGTTTGTTGGAGAAGGTGTGAAGAAAGGAAAACGGAAAAGACCAAATAAATATAGTGGTTAAAATGGAGATAATGAACAGGAAGAGGAGCAAGAAAACCGGAAGTGTACAACAATACTGCCACGTGGCGCTCAGTAAACGGTGGGCGGCGCGAGAAAGTTGCCGGACGTCTCGACGCACGACTCGCGCTCCGGGTGCTCGAACGACTCGGCGAGCTCCTCCTGCGGCGAGTTAGATCTAAAACTACAGGGTTAGTGAGAAGTGTCAGGTGGAGATCAACGACCTTCTCGTCGCACTCGACAGACTCGTCCCGTCGTCGGTGCCGGTGGAGACGACGTCCACGGAGACGCGCGCGCGGAAGGCGTTGCTGCTCTTTCGTTGACGACGCAGCTCTGCGTAGTAGCTGAAAATAGGGGATGGTTTGGAAGGGTTACAGTAGAGTAGAAGTGATAGATCAAGTTTCAAGATGGAAGAGAAAACTTCACTTTTTTGAAAGTTTCGAATAGTGGTCGTATCTATCAAAACAGTAGAGTTTTCTCTTCCATCTTAGAATTCCTGTTGAGCCCAATCACTGATTTAAATGCTCCCTACATTGTTTCGCAATGGAGCACGATAGATGTGATTCATCGACAACCCCTTATCAGAACAGATTCTATATAGGTCAGAAAATAACTACTTTCAGTTCAGATGATTTCATAGCCGATGATATCAATCTGTCCCTACAATTTCAATGAGTCAAACGACGCAATGACGCAACGCACTTTCATCTAAAAATACATCTTGTTTTTCCCAAACCCCTTTCACTTTCCAGACCACTTTCCAGATTCTTTATCATGACAGTGCAACTCACCCATCTCTGACCGCCGAGAAGACGTGCGAAGTGAGAAGACTCCACGCGGCCGCAGTCTCGCTGGTGGGATGAGCCGCCTGATCGAGGAACGTGCATTCTGTGGTGACGGCGTCTGCGGTGCACGCGAAGAAGTCGGGCTTGAAGCCGTTGGCGCGGAACTGCACGTGGTTGCACCCAAAGTCCTCGGAGAGACGGTTGATCTCGTCGATGTCGGTGATGTTCTCCACTATCCCGATGAGGAAGTTCTTCAGATACGTCGAGTTCTCGTACCGTTGTGCCTGGAATCTCTACTTTCCTGGAGCCCCCTAAGAGCAAATGGTACCTTGCTCAAATTGTCGATGAACTGCTTGAAGTCGTCACGTCTCTCGAGGGCCCTTCTGAAGATGCGCTCGCCGACATCATCCTTCGAGTTATCCATGCATCCCTTGATGATCTGCCGCTGATTCACCGTGAGCAACGGCTTCCGGTTGCCCTGCGAGGAGATGGAGGGTCGTGAGCTGCTGCTGGAAGATCTGAAGGTGTTTCATTTGGCATTCTGACGGTGGTCCCCCCGAAAAGTTTACTTTTTATTACGCATGTCAGGTGGGCCAGCGGTTCGAGTTACTTTGGGCAAATATGATCTCGTGCTGGTTTTTCTGGTTTTTCGGATACGGAGGATACGAAATGAGCACATTCTACACTTCAAAAGAATTCCCAGATCTTCTAGTTGTACGTCTTCTAGACGTCTTCTAGGTATCACATAAATTTTGAAGTTAGAAGTCGTCAAAGTTCTCGTGAATCACATGCTCAGAACTGATAATTTATTCAGAACTTGTGAGCCATACACTTATACATCTGAATTCGTGACTCATCAAGGTCTCTTTCACCGTCAAGAATTCTAAATTCTAAATCTTGGCACCGAGCCAAGAATGTTCCCTCTATTCATATCGGAACTCAATTTGCGGGCACAAATCGCGTTCGTAACTGATACTCCCTTCTAATCCCCGCTTTCCATATCTCTTTTCATATATTACAAAGTGCTGTGTTATTTTTATATCTCTCTCTGTGTGACGTAATGAGTGGGATGGCTCACCTGGTGCTCGGTGTGGTCGCCGATTTCCTGCGGACCGTCGACTTTTTCTGACTCGATTCCGTCGATTTCGCGTTTCCCATCTGCAATTCACTCGAGATTGGAGGGCAAACGAAAAAGTAACGGGAGTAAGAGCAAAAACAATTCGAGAGCAAGGTAAAACTAAAAAATAACACCTCGTGGTGAGAGCGGGCTCCGCCCCCTCCGCCACTCGTGACGTGGCAGAATCAGGAATTTATAGAGGTAAATAGAAGCCCCCTCCAACTCGCCATGCATTTCGGATGCAGTGTTAAAGTACGCTAGAATTGGAGCCACGGGCTCACATGAGCTCACAAAGGTGGCAATTTGTGGCTGAAAGTCAGAGAGGAGTGTGATTCACGTTGTGACGTTGGGAGAGGGGCGGAGCCGGAGCCAAGGGGGGCGGAGCGACACGTGGCAGATGAACTGGCTCATCGTGGATTAGAGAAGGTTTATGTTAGTAACAGGAAGGATAAGAAAACACCTGAAGCGGCAGGTGAGAAGCTCTTCTTGGTACATTTCTAATGAGCAGAGAGCACTTGGACGTCACACACACAAACCTTTGCACCTTTCGCGGAAAAACAACTCATTTATCTCGTGAAGCTGGATGGGCGGACAGACAGAGAAAGAGACAATGAGTGAAATGATCAAGTTGTTTGATTGGAAGAGGAGGCGGAGAAGAGCAAAAATTGAAAGAAAGCTTGACACAATTTGAATTTCGCGCCAAAAGTAAACGTGGCGAGACCAAGTGCATGCGCCTTTAAACTTTTTAGGCCTTGAAAGGAGGGTAGTTTTTCAAAGTTTGTTGGACTTTTTCTTCTCATATTGTTCTTTTTTCATTTAACTTTGTAAATTTCCATGAATTCAGATGTAAAAAATGAAAACCGATACTCATATCAGTTCGAAATTTCCAGACGGAACCACTCGGGACGATGAGGCGAAAAACGAGAGTGATGAGCAGCTGTCAGTTGATAACGGCGATATACACTCACTAATCTCCGAATTTCGGGACTTCCCCTCTCTCTCACTCCCGTTGCAAAGCGAGCGGAAAAACGACCCCTTGCAGATATCTATTTCTGTTTCTATTTTTCAACAAAAGAGCGAGCTCAACGACAAAGCGGCGAAAAAATGAGAAAATGCTCCAGGAAAAACAGGGTGTGAAGTGACAATCAGCCACCACTTGTTCGCCCTCTTCCGCCCATCCTCCTCCTTCTCCGATTGATGACGCAAATCGGATGTCCAAAAAAGGAGACGACTTTTCGCGCGGCGGCGATGATTTCCACGTCGCCGAGCAAGGGGAAGCCTATAATCAGAAGAGGAAGGGGGAGAAGACGTCACGGGGCGGCGAGGGGGAAAACAATACTATGAATTTTATTATGAAGTGGGGGAAGGGAAGGGGATGGAAATGAGTGCTTTGGAAATGTCGGAATTGGGTGGGATTTTCTATCAAATGCCAATTTTAAGGAGGGATTGGAAGACTACAGAAAAATTGGAGGAGCTGAAAAAGGGATTATAGAAATAGTGTAGAAATTAGAGAGACGCCGACAATTTTTGAATGTTTTATGGAGTAGTACGGTAGAGCGTGACTGAATCTAGTTGAAATTGTAGATTGCTCGCTAGATATAATTATTTTTATAGAGAAGCATACAGTCAGACAATGCTTGGATTTTGAGAGAGAGTGTGTACAGAAGATAGTCGCAGACAGTTTTTCGAGTTCGCAAGGGAGCACAGAAAACTACAAAGAAAAAGGATACATAAACTGCTCAAAACTAAATGACAAAAACTGGGAAAAAAGGAAAGAAGAAACTAAAACTACATATGTTTCAAAAAGTAAAAACTAATTTCCCTCCCGAAAAAAATAATTAGGTCATTCCAAGAACTATGGCACCAAGCAATTCCTCCCAGATGATTGCCTCCTCTTCTTTTCCCCGGCTCCCCCCGCCCTCTGACGTTGAGGAGGCGTGGCCCTCTCGGCTAGCTAATCAGTATACAAAGTGCGGAAAACAAGAGAACGTTCGCATCGCATCCGGACGGAGGCAGCGTGCGATGCGACGAGACGCCGACGACAATTGGCCCACTCTGAAGAGCAGCCGAGCATCCGGACCACTCGACACTACAGCTCGTAAATGTTGTGACGTGGCAGCGGCTCCGGGGCGGCGCCATAATTATTTATGAGATTTCGTGAGAAGAAGTGGAAGGAGAAGACCTCGAGGATATTGCACGACCTATCTCACTTAATCCGATATTATTAGGAATGTGACATCGAAAGAGGATTAAAAGTGACATTTGCGGATATGGAGCAGAGAGGCGACGTGACGAATGCTGATAAAAAAGGACGGAAGGAAATTGCACCGGCTTCCGTGACCTCGTGAAGATTAGGATAAAAATAAAAGTGATACATTCTGAGATCCGATTCGAACATTTTTATATTCGCATCGAGTCAGAGTCGTTCTCCCAAAATAGCGTGTTCGCATGGCAACGTCGACAATAACAAGGTGTTCCGTGATGACGTCGTTCCGTGACAAGTTGTAATTTTAGAAGCCAATTTGTACAGATGTGACGTAGTTTTCAGTCATGGGGATTCATAAGGAACTCGGTGGAGTGTGAGGCTTATAGGTTACTGTAGTTTGAAAAAGTCCGTAGACACCATTGTGCCTATAAGCTCGAAGCTATTGAAGTTTCTTTATATCGAGAAAATTGCAACAGGAAGGTTACTGTAGCTATGAACTCCGTAAACACGGCCGATCAACTTTTTCTTATTTTGTGGATTACTGTACTCAAAATTGTCTGCAAACACTTATTTGGTAACTGTAGCTGAACAATTCTACAACTGCTTTTAACATTCGGTAGTCCAAACCCTGTAGAGTTCAATTAATTCCCATCTACAGTAGCCCAACTACAGTATCCTTGAAACATCGAAAAACGCATTTCCGAATTTTCCTGACCTCGACCTCTGACCTCTGTCCCATCCTCTCACCACTGCCACGGGTCAGAGGTCACCAAAAAGTCAATAAGAGAGAGATGGACGAACCAGAGAACTATTACCAACTTCGAATCACTTCTCGAATCGCCGTGCCCATCTCGACACTAACTCGATGCCTTCGTGAGTGCCCCCTCCCCACAAATCCACCCACTCCCTCCATTTTCAGTCAAAAGAACCCCGTCGAAGTGCACCTGCCGAACAACCGCGAGCTGGTGCAGCGCACCCTTGTGCTCCGCAACACCACCGGCAAGGACTTTGTGCTGAAGCTGATCGCCTCGCACAAGGCGGCCGAGTTTCCGACGAACGTGTTCCGCTTCCCGCCCAACACGCACCGCGTCATCCAGTTCCGTGTGCACACGAAGCAGCTCGGCCAGTGGGACCGCTCGCGTCTCACCATCAAGGGCTTCGTGCTGCCGGTGTACGCCAAGTCGCTGAAGGCGTTCATCGAGCAGAAGACGCAGGCGGGCACGCCGGCCCAGGAGGCCTTCTCCCTCCAGGTCAAGTTCACCGACCAGTTCTCGGCGCCACAGACCGTCGTCAACTTGCCCGGCAACGCGACGTGCATCGAGTCGACTGACCATCCTGTCGATGTCGAGGAACTCGACACTCTCACCGCAATCAATATTGAAAAAGGTGAGATTTCCTTCTGATGACTTGTCAAACTTCTGAATTCCAGACGCTCTCACCGCCACTCCAATCGGCTCGATGATGGGCTACGTGCAAGAGTACAAGAAGAACAGCAAAAAGAGCACTGGCTGCTGGCTCACCAACATGGTGTGCGGAGGCGAGAAGAACGACGAGAAGTCGATGCGTTCGAAGCGTTCTGTCAAGAGCTCGAAGAGTCAGAAGAGCTCGAAAAGCCAGAAGAGTGCGAAGAGTGCGAAGAGCTGCAAATCGGAGGCGAAGGCTCCGAACACTTGTCTCGACGCGACGCCGTGCGGTGGATCCACTGTGCAGGCTTAGGCTTCTTTACGCACGAAAAATATGATTTGGAATAAAGCATTCGGTCTGGGAGTTCACTTTGGATTTTCAAATAATTTATTGACTCTTTTCACTCTAATCATGATGCAGTTTCGACCTTTCTTTTCAAGAATTCGGTTGATTCAGCGTCTGCAATTGGCGAGAAAGTAGTAAACTTGAGCATCGGCGCTTTGAATGCAAGAGCTCTGAAATTCTACAGACTTTGATTCAAGTAGCCGGAAATCTGCTCACCGCAAAAGAGCAGAGGTCGAAATTCTCGGGCTTGATCTGATTGGCAAGAAGCACTTCTTGCAAGTAATGGAGCTTCTGAACTCGTGCTCTTTTCATCTTTTTTTGAGCTCTATTCTCAACCCACTTGTAAAAACTGGTAGGTCATGCCAGGAACCGGGAGTCCCAACTGGATACTGTGAATGGCGCTCACTTGAATCTGCTGGGTCATCGACTGCAAGTACGCTCTATTGACAAAGCAGGGGTGGATGGACTCACAAGGACTTCCTGCTTGATCTGACACACGGTTTTGTACTGATAGTGGTTCATCATAATGAGGAAAATCGAGAATTTGTGGGGAGTGGGGGCGATTTGGGGGAACAATGATAACAGTGATGGCTCTGTGCAATAGCTGATTGGAAATTCAAATTGAGTCGATGATGTGGAAACAGGGTATGTTAATCAGTAGCAGTATTGACATCGTTGTTGGAATGATAATCAGGGAAGTGAGAACGATCGTGTAGGAAGTCTCCAGAAAAGTGCAAACAGAGAGAGCAACTTCTATGGTATCCTGAAGGAGTAGTTCTAAAACAAGAAAACAGTCTTTTTAATTTCAATGCTTCATTTTTCGAGTAATTTCATAAAGTATGTGGTCATTCGCTCGTTCTCTTCCTTTTTCTTCATCTTTCTTCCTTATCCTCTCTGCTCTCCTCCTTCTTCATCATCTTCCTTCTGCTCTCCCATCTCCATCGCCTTCATCTCCTCCATTAAAATGATCTGATTATGTTCTGCATTCATTCGACAAGATCTGAAAGTTCTAAAGATGAGACAGGTAGACAGAGTGAAAGAAACTCACAGGTTATTCCATGTAGAGGAGAACCATTTGCGGGAATAAATTGATAGACTGCGAGTGGAGAGGATTGACAGGGATGCTCCAGAGAGCAAGGGGCACGCGGAGGTTGAGGTGATCACGTCATTTCTTAGGTTTTATGAATTTAACAATAAAAAGTTCACACCAATCAGGGAAAACCGAAAAAATTCGAACCGCACACCTTGGTGACCCCTTCATCACCACATCTTCCCACCTTCGACGGTCTTCCCCTCACGTCTTGTATTCAGAATACCTCTTCCTAAATGTCATCTACTTATTGTACAATTCTCCTATTCATATTCTTCTCCTTGCTATCAGCTTATCCCATTCAATATTCAGTACATCACATTGATTACAAAGTGGACTATCGGGAACTTGAAGAGCAAGAGCAGTTTTGGAGCCAGGTAAACTTTCCTCATTTCTCTTTAGACCCTCAAAAACCATGTTCCAGATCCATCGCCTCTCGCACGCCTCCACCGACTTCCTCCGCACCCACCCGACGCTCATCATATCGGTCATCGTGCTCTCCTGTTGCTTTGTGTCCGCCTTTGCTCTCCTCATTTCCGAAATCATTGATTGCGTCGAAATGCCCAACGAATTCCCACCCCCACTTCAACACTGCTCCACTTAACTTTATCGCTTTTCAAATAAAATGTATCCTTTCATGTTCGAAAGACAATGGCTACAGTACTCTGTCGTATCGTCGAGTAATTGAATCAAAACATATTTTGTTATTCATCCTCTTCTCTCCCATGATTTTGGGCTAATTGGCGGGGGCCACGCCCCTTTTTCGTGATATACTTTTGAGGCATGTGGGTTATTAGTCGTCTGGGTGAGAGCTCGAGCTCGTTTTGAGCATGTGAGTTTTCACATTTTAGAAGGTACTAATTTAGTGAGAGTTGTTTCAAGATGGAAGAGGAAAATTTAGGCCAAGCTCTTGCTTGAGTTGTTATTGGTCAGTTGTTTTTTCGTGAATTTTCTTGGAATTTTTTGGTTTTTTTTGATTGAGAAGTTCAAGGGAGTTCACAGTTTCCTTTGATTTTTATTGAACTTGATGGATACGCCCCTTTCATCCTTATTGATTGCCAGTATAGTTCTCGTGGATTCGAAACTCTTCTCGCGCCAGCCCTTGTGATAACGCGCTCCATCGCGCTTTGTTTTCTATAATTGCGAGACGCAGATCATCTGACAGTCTGTTCGAAGAGGGACGCGCTTCGCCTTCCTCCAGCTGTGCTTGTATACTTTTCGTGAATTCGGTGAGCCTTCAGAATTGAATCGAATAAAACCAATTTCATAAAATTCCCCTAATCCCACAAAATCCCATCATTTTGTCGAATAAAAACCAGAAAATTACCGTAATCCAAACGAACACTCCTTTTTTTCGAATATTTAATCGTCCATAAATGTTTACGACCTTGCACTTTTCCCCCTCTCTTTGATTCCTCAATCTTTCTCTCTCCGCGTGTGCACCCATTTTCCCACACACACCTGAAGGCACAAAAGAACATTGCCGAATGTTAAACGCTCTCTTCCCTTTTCGCCACCACATCCCATCACACCGCCCATGAGCTCCGCCGCACCCAATCCAATCCCGATCCAATCACATTTCACTTTATGACGCCCCCCCCCCCCCATTTTTTTTTCAATTTGTACACTTTTTCGGGCCCTCCTTCTCGATGAGCTCCACTGACGACGACGTGCAGGTTGTGTTCGACTCGAAAATGGACAATTCGCTGGACAACTCTCAGGACGAGGCTCAACAAGAGGCTCACCAAGAAGTTCAGCAAGAAGCTCAGAAAGAGACTCAACAAGAGGTTCAACAAGAGGCTCACCAAGAAGCTCAGCAAGAGACTCAGCAGGATGCTCACCAGGAGGCTCACAATCAGCTTCAAGTTGCTCTGCCAGTCGCGGTGCCCACTATTCCATTGTGGATTCCTGGCGCCGAGACCGTCGATCTTATCCATGATATGCTGGTGAGCTCTTTTTTTTGTTAGAATTGGGTTGGATACGGCAGATTTATCAAAATGCTTTATATGAGGTTGTAGAGAACAGTTTCAGTGTTATTCTCACAAATTTTGAGCATTTTATCTCGAAAACTCAACGATTTAGAGCAGTTTGAAAGTTTGACAAGAGCTCATGCGCCTTTAAAAGTGAAGATATTACTGTAGCTTCAATTTTCTGCTTTTTCAGCTCTTCTAAAGCTCTCGTTTTCAATGAAATTTTTGTAAATTCCGAATCTGAAAAGTTCTAAAATTTACTGATTTTTGTTCAGAAAAATCCCATTTCCTTCCCCTCCAAAAGCAAAAAAGAACATTGCAATTCTCCAAACCCCCAATAAAAAATATAAAAAACCACACCAAATCCAATCAAATTTTATGAGCCCCAATTGACGAGGTGCTCGTAATTGGCTCTTTTTATTCGCCATTGTCGTGATCGTTTTGGAGACCAAATGGAATGAGGAAATTTGCAGATTTTGAAAGACGAAACGATCCAGTACATGCGCCTGCACTACAATCCACGCGAAAAGTTCCCCGACTTTCCGTGGTTTTATCCGGCGGTCAGTTCTTTCCTTTTCTTTCCAAGTATCAGGGTGAAGTTTCAGAACGTCTACTGGATCTACGTGAAGGCGTGCTTCAAACGCTGCCAACCGATCTATCTCAACTGTCTCGGAGATGTCATCGTGAGTTCAGACACATCAAACTACGAAGAGATCGAGAGTTCCCTAATTAGCCGCTATACGATGACCAGGAAGGGGGTGACATGTAATTATGAGATTATCATGAGGTTGTCACGGGATTATCAGTACGAGGGAGGGGGTAAACAAGGCTCAAGTTCATAATGAAAAACTAATTAGTGCCATGTTAAGCTTATCATAGTACGGGTAAACATTATTATCAGAGGGATATGGATGAACTAGGGGTGTAGAAACGAGAAAGTGACTCTATAAAGAGGCTTTCTTGTTGTCTTCGTTTCCCTATGCTCCTTTCTCTATCAATATATCTTACCATCAATGTTACGTTCCAGTATACCCCATCCATTTCCAGGTACAACGTGTCAACGACATGTTCCCAACTTCTCGCGGTGTGCTCACTGCTCCCTCTCTCAACGACATCCTTCTCGACTAGTACGTCCCCTCCCTCTCTATCTCTCTTACTCAAAACCTTTCCTTTCAGCTCCAATTTCAATATGGCAAGCGCCAAACTGAACCCTCATCACTATCAGTGGATCTTCAATCGGTTCGAGGTAACAATGCTTCTGTTTGAAATTCTTGAAAAGAGTTTTGCAGCACATTCTCGGCGAGTCGTTCCGTTATCTCAAAGGGTACCACGAGATGTACAGAAAGTCGCCGCCTCCGCCAAAGTTTGTCGTGGCGGTGAGTTGCATTTTCATGAATGAGCAAGTAGTGAGCTGAGAGTTATGGATAATAATCAGAACGAACTAGCAAACAATCCAATTGCCTATCAGTCTCTAATCATTTTCAGTTCCTGAGCATCTACCACTTTGGCGGATTCCACGAGATGCCCGGCACTTCCGCTGAGCAGTACATGGAGAGACTGGTAAACTGATCAATCCATCCATCACTAATCCTGATTTTCTGAAATTCCAGCAACGTAACCTTCGCGCAATCGACCCGAACGTGTTCACCACAACTGAACAAAACTTCCGAGCGAACTGCCGAATCATCGATCGTCTGAGAGGCGTAGTTCCGTGAGGGCACTGGAAGCGAACAAGACACTCTTCGATATAAAAACACTCTAAAAATCTGGGGCTCACTTTCTTTCTTCTCCTGACTACGCCACTTTACTCCCATTTATAGTTAGTCTATCATTTTTATGACTCAAAATCAGTTCCCCTTCCCCCGTTGTCTTGAAAGTTACAGAGTTTTGTCTTCAGATCTCGTGTTTCTCTCATTGTGAAATTAAATTGTCCTTCTTTTTATTGATTTTTTCTACCTAATAAAGATAAGAAACGCAGAAAGTCATACAAAACTAAAAAGAGTTAGAGATACGAGTTAGATAGTAGACGCAGAGAAAGTACTGACAAGAATGAGTACTCTTCTAAAACAAGAATACAGTATTTTCAATATGAACTCTTTATTTTTCGAGTAAGAAAGTATGTGGTCGCTCGTTTCTTCTCTTCATTCTCCTTCCTTTTCCTCCTTATCCTCGTTGCTCTCCTTCTTCATCCTCATCCTCATCTTCCTTCTGCTCTCCCATCTCCTTCGTATTCATCTCCTCCATTAAAATGATCTGATTATGTTCTGTACTCATTCGACAAGATCTGAAAGTTTATTTTGAAGATGAGACAGGTAGACAGTGAAAGAAACTCACCGGTTAGAGGAGAACCATTTGCGGGAATAAATTGATGGACTGCGAGTGGAGAGGATGGATGTTCCAGAGCTGAAGGGTCACGTGGAGGTTGAGGTGACCACGTGCTTTTGTTTCATGATATGATTGAACAAGAAAGATGATTTGTATATTTTATTTAAAAACCACGTGGTCACCTCCACGTGACCCTTCCCCCTCTGGAACATCCACCCTCCCCACTCGCAGTCCATCAATTTATTCCCTGGGTTCTATCGTCAGCTAATGTAGTGTCTTCTTGTGAGTTTCTTTCATTCTGGCTCGATTTCAAAAGGAACTTTCAGATCTTCAATAAAAAAGAGTGATCATTCATCACAACGCAGGAATCTGCCAGCAACATTACCAGATCGGGAGGAGTTTTGGAAGGATGTAATCGAGAGGGGCACTATGGAGAAGAAGGAAGAGGAAGATAAGGAGGACGATGAAAAAGAACGAGAGCCCCCCCCCCCCCCATGTCGTATTGTATTGCTCGAATAAAACTATGACTTATGTTTTCTATTGGTGTTTGTAACAGTTCTATTTTGCAAAGTTCATCGAATATGAAATTCTGCCACAAGCTGTTCACAGCGGTGAAATCTGCGCTTCAATCTTACGTAGGCGCAAAATTGGAGATCCTACCGAAGAAAGAGCAAGTGCATATAGCTTTGATACCAGAAAAGTTCAGACAAAGATGGTTTGTGGGCGGAGTTATAAGAGATCTGGAATGTTCATTTACAGAAAAATTATACTCTGAAGAGTACCCTTTTCACAACAGAAATACAGTCATTCCAACACAGAACTTTTATAAAGTACAAATGCAAAATGAGGTGACTTCATTCTTCTCCATTATGCCCCTGCTCCAAATCCTTCTTGAACTCCCCACGATACTGTTGTTGTGTGGTGACTGAGTCCTGCGCTGAAGCTAAATTCCATTGTACTTTTTCGAAGATCTGAAAGTTTCTTTTGAAAGTGAGCCTGAGTGAAAGAAACTCACTAGAAGATACTACACCAGCCGGTCAAGCTGCTGCGCAGCTCTTCGGCTGGCTTCTTATGGGGTCGGGGATTCGCCTAAATGTCCTTTCTGAGAAAGCAAAAAAGTTTTTTTCTCGAAAAGAATCGAACCCCTGACCCTCTGCACACCATCCGCCCGCGTTACCGCCGGGACCACCCCCAGACCCTCGGCCAGGCAGCGCAGGTGCGTACATGTGCACGCGGTTTTGGGACCCCTCGCAGGGTCAATTTCAGAAATTTCCAGGTAAAGTACCCTTTAAATTAAAGCTATCAACTTCTAGTTTAGACGGGCATCACCGCGGCACCAAATAAGGGCCGTAACCGAAAATTGGGCTCATTCCTATAGCTGGGGACTGCGCTAGGGTTAGCGCCACACAGACACACGGACAAATACACAGAATTTGTCCGTTAGTAATAGTAAAGATTAGCTGACGAGGAGACCCAGGGAATAAATTGATCCGAGTGGAGAGGGTGGATGTTCCAGAGGGGGAAGGGTCACATGGAGGGGACCACGTGCGTTTAAAAATTCAAAGAGAAAGAAAACCAGCCGGTCGAGCTGCTGCCGCAGCTCTTCGGCTGGCTTCTTATGGGGCCGAGCGTTCGCTAAAATGTCCTAATACACTTTCCCAATAAAAGCAAAAATGTTTTCACTCGAAAAGAATTGAACTCCTGACCCTCTGCACACTGTCCTCCAGCGTTACCCCCCGGACCACCCCGACACTTTCAAAATGACTCCGTACGTGCGTACAAATGAACGCGAATTCGGGACCTCGCGCAGGGTCATTTTCAGAAATTTTCAGGTAAAGTACCCTTCAAATTAAAGCTATCAACTTCTAGATTGGACGGGCATCACCGCGGCACCAAATAAGGGCCGTAACCGAAAATTGGGCTCATTCCTATGGCTGGAGACGGCGCTAGGGTTAGCGACACACAGATACAGCGACAGACACACAGAATTTGTCCGTTAGTAATAGTAAAGACCAGCCGGTCGAGCTGCTGCCGCAGCTCTTCGGCTGGCTTCTTATGAGGCCGAGTGTTCGCTAAAATGTCCTTATATTATCCATTTCTGACGAGATGCCAGTTGAGTTCAAATCGCAGCGGCGGGTCTCGCAGCGCCAAAAAAGTGAGACAGCGCGGCGATGCGAGAGAGTCGAGAAAAACAGAGATTAAAGGAACTTGACGTTCGCTGCGAGACCCACCGCAGCGATTTGAACTCAACTGGCTTCTTTTCATAAATGCATAATACACTTTCCCAATAAAAGCAAAAATGTTTTCACTCGAAAAGAATCGAACCCCTGACCATCTGAACACCATCCGCCAGCGTTACCCCGGGACCACCCCGACACTTTCAAAATGAATCCGTACGTGCGTACAAATGAACGCGAATTTGGGACCTCGCGCAGGGTCAATTTCAGAAATTTTCAGGTAAAGTACCCTTTAAATTAAAGCTATCAACTTCTAGTTTAGACGGGCATCACCGCGGCACCAAATAAGGGCCGTAACCGAAAATTGGGCTCATTCCCATGGCTGGGACCGGCGCTAGGGTTAGCGACACACAGATACAGCGACAGACACACAGAATTTGTCCGTTAGTAATAGTAAAGATTGCTAAAAGACTCTTCATAAGTTCAATAAGATGATGTTTCACGCAAAAAGTGACCCCGACCTCGAGCTCACGTAACCCGGTTAAATTCTGCATAAAAGAGAGGGCGGAACGGCAGTTGGAAGCATCTCTTCTCTCGGATCAATTTATTCCCTGGGTTCTCTCGTCGGCTAATGTAGTGTCTAAAAGTGAGTTTCTTCCACTCTGGCTCGCTTTCAGAATGGACTTTCAGATCTTCGGAAATAGGAATTACCTTCCGTCACAGCGCAGGAATCTGCCGCCACCCAGCAACAACAGTATCGTAAGGAGTTATGGAGGAGGAAAAGAAGAATGAGAAAGAGACCTCGTCTTGTACTTTATAGCTCGAATAAAAGTTTTGTATTGGAATTACTTTCTCGTCAACGCATCCTAGAAAATGTTCTCAAATCGTTTCGTCCAATATCATCCTCCGAACCAGAAAAAAAGCTTTTGTGGGCGGAATTATAAGGAGTTGGAAAAAGAACAGTTCAAGAAAAGGCGTTCTGTGTCAAGACTGCAAAGGGAAACAACTGCTATTGCACTAGGACTTTTTTCTACGATGCTTCTTCTCTTCTATAAAACGTGTGCCTTCTTCCCGTCGACTTGACCCTGCCACGTCACCGCTTCTTCCGGAACCTTCCAAGTGACCGTGGCGCCACGTGGCAACTGCCTCACACTCCTCGCCACTCTGGTCGATCAGTCTTCGTTTCGATGGCGTACTATGATTACTCTAATAAATGGCTGTAAGATACACAGTGTAGTTTTTGGTCGAGTACTAAAAAATCGGATGTAGTCCTTTCATTCATGTCTTCTATTCAAAGGGTCATCCATTTGCTCAAGTCGGAGTCAAAAATTCAATTTTTCCAGAAAAATGGTGTCCTGAATGAGTACCTTTCTAAAACAAGAAAAGAGTCTTTTCAATTTGAAATCTTCATTTTTCGAGTAATTTCATAAAGTATGTGGTCATTCGCTCTTTCTCTTCCTTTTTCTTCATCCTCCTTCAGTTCCTCTCTGCTCTCCTCCTTCATGATCCTCTTCCTTCTGCTCTCCCATCTCCATCGCCTTCATCTCCTCCATTAAAATGATCTGATTCTGTTCTGTACTCATTCGACAAGATCTGAAAGTTAATTTTGAAGGCGATGCAGAAGGAAAGAAACTCACAGGTTAGAGGAGAACCATTTGCGGGAATAAATTGATGGACTGCGAGTGGAGAGGGTGGATGTTCCAGAGGGGGAAGGGTCACGTGGAGGTTTAGGTGACCACGTTTTTTTTTCATGAAATGGTCAAACTTACAGTGATCCCGATATCCCTCTATCAGGTTCTTTTGCAGTGCTAAAGTAACGAGTTCCGGGCCCGTAAGCAGCCAGACGAAGAGCTGCTCAATCATCTGGTGAGTGTGTAAATTCACAAAACCCGTTCCCAACAGTGACGGTGCTTCTTTGTGTCTCGAATGTGTTTCAGCCTTCCCCCCGACACTAATATGATATCAAACTTGAATGTAAATTTCAGTTTTCCCCCCGTTTTCCAAAATTATGCAAATACCATTCGCATTCTCCGGTGGCGAGTTCGATTTTCGATTTTTGGCTACCCTTTCTCTCTCTCTTTTTCTACAGTTTCTCTTATTTTTTTTTCTCCATTTCCTTCTGATATTATGATGAATAAATATGAGAAAATCAAACATGTTTCGTGCCCGATCGTGTCGTCGTCCCCATTGGTTGTTCTTCGACGTCTTCATATCATCGGCGGTTCTGATGATCTTTGGAAAACTTCGACTTGAACTGGTTTCTCCCTTCTTTTTCCATTTATTTTTGTACCGAGAATGTGGCCGTCACATGGCTTTTTTTCTGTTTTTCTGGAGAGCTACAGTAATTTGTTCAATTAAAGGAGCATGTTTATCTCGAGAAGTTGGGTAAATTAGATAAAGAGGGTCTTCAGGAAACTCATTATTTTGTTCCATTCATTTTGAAATAGCAGAGGACTAGAATAACATCTTGAAATTTCTCTTCCATTAACTTTTTTCAGCTCTCTTTGTGTTTTCTGATACTTCCTTTGATCAATTTGTAATTTTTCTTCCTGAATATCAGTTTATCAAAATTTTAAAAAGTTAAACTCCCTGGTAAGAAGTACTTGTCCACGAGAAGTACGAAAAGTGGTTCGTAAAAATCAAAATGTCCACCTCCGTGTCCGATCCCGTAACTGTTCTCTGTTCGGTTCTCTTTGCAAATCCACGTGTCTCTGTTTGGCGTCCAATTAGAGCCCTGTTTGCACAATGTGCCATTTCTAAAAGTGTATGTTTGTATATTTACCACATCACCTCTGACTTTCGAGATCAGAATTTCAAACTACAAGAGCACAGGGAACCCCCCTCCTCACAACCCACTCAAAATACAGTAACCCAGGGGGGAAATTGTTGAACAGTGAACAATTTAAGGTTAAAAATTAGCGGGGGGATAATTAAAATTGAAGGTACAGTAAATTGTCTAATAGGATTGCAAATTGGATTACTGTAGGGGGGCTTTATAAAAAGTGGTGATGGAGAGGAAATGTTTTTTGTGGCTATCACAAAGATCACTTTTCGGGAATATTCTGAATTTTGAGATTTTCTGTTTGCTTTGAATGTCCATGTTCCGTGCAAAGTGTTCTGATACTGATTGTGAAGATAATTCGAATTTTCTGAAAGTAAAGAAGTTGAGTGATTTGAGGATATGATTAGAGCTACAGTAATCCTTTAATTTAAAGGCGCATGCAAGATTTTGGGGTATTTTTCACATTGATAGTCTGAAAACTGACGTTGATTTTGATAGTGTGACTTATTCCGCGAATAGCGAATACCTTCCCTAACACATAAAAATTGAATGAAAACAAAAACTACAGTAACCCTTCAATTTTAAAGGCGCAGAGCGAATTCTGCTAGCTCTAGAATATTAGAATCTCATCCAATTTCCTGAAATTTCCTTTTCAAAGACAATTTTTTCTTCTCCCGTCAAAACAAGAAGTCAGTACCATAGAGCGCACATTGTATCACGAAGAATTTCTTTGAAAATCTGTCCAATTAAGTGGGTGATAAACGGCTATCACATGATCATTCTCTCTCCCTCTCTCTTTCCACTCCATTCTTTTGATTCTTCGAACCAAACCATCAAAAGTCGGGGCGCTGAACCGAAATGAGAATGACCGCACTGAACTCTTTCTCTCCACCCCACTCGCCCCGCCCCTTTTTGTGCTACTGGTTTTGTCATATCAAGTTTCGAGGATCTTAGATCGTGTGCAAGATCGTTCTGTTTTTCGTGTTATTTCTTTGGATTTTTGAGATTTGATACTGTACAAATTCAGAAAGAAAAAATCCAAGATACAGTAACTCTGTAATTTTTAAAGGCGCATGTCTCCCGCTAACTCTCAAATTATAAAACCACTACTTGTTCTTCTTATTGCCTTTCACATAAAATGACTCATTCTCTTGACTTCTTCTTCTTCTTCCCCTCCACCGACAACAGTTCGTCGATTACAAACCTATCACTTTTCTTCGTTTCTCTTGACTTCCTCTACTCTTTTCCAACGTCTTCTCCGCCATCTGACGCCTTCTGACATCAACCTGAGTGTATTCTGTTGTCTACAGTAATGACGATCAACTACAACTTGGCAGTGTCCACTTCGAAGCCGTGGACGCTGTTCAAGTTGCTCCTCAAATGGCGCGGCAGCATCTGGAAGGCGGTGATTCTCGAGCTGGCGGTTTGGCTGGTGCTCTATGGCATTCTGTCCGTCATCTACCGGACGGCTCTCAATCCCACGCAGCAGAGGTGAGTGACGTCATCTGAATTGAAAAGTGGTTACGGAATAGGAGCTGTTGATTTGGAATAGTTAAAGCTCTGCTTACAAATGCTCTTTTGCTTTTCGTATCTGAAATTTGATGGTGCAACTATTATAATTGATATGAGAGCTCAAAAGAGCAATGTCGTGGTGCTCCATGAGCTCAAGATTCACAATCATTTGTAGAAGAGATCAAAAATGATCCAAAGCCATTTTGAGCTATCTTGAAACTATGAGATCCTTACTTCCAATGCGTTTTTTCCATTTTGAACTTCTGAATTCATTCCCTTTCCACATCACCATTCTCCAGGACATTCGAGCGAGTGGTGCAGTACTGTGACAGTCGCCTCTCCTACATCCCACTCAACTTTATGCTCGGTTTCTTCGTCACAGCTGTTATCAACAGGTGGACCTATCTCTACCAGATCATCGGATTCATTGATAAGTGAGTGTACTGTAATGTTTCTTCTCTTCTGACAATCAACACCTTCAGCATTGGTCTGATGGCCGCTGAATACGTGCGTGGACGTACCGAGCAAGCCCGAATGTTCCGTCGCAACATTGTCCGCTACTGCGAGCTGGCCCAAGTGCTCGTGTTCCGTGACATCTCCATGCGAACCCGCCGTCGTTTCCCGACCCTCGACACAGTCGTCGCAGCAGGCTTCATGATGCCCCATGAGAAAGAGCGGTACGATGAGATCCAGTACAAGTACTCCAAGTACTGGGTGCCCTTCCAATGGGCTCTCAGTCTCACCTACGATGCTCGCAAGCGGGGGCTCATCGAGAGCGACTACTACCAGGTGGTGGTGCAGGACGAGATCAAGAAGTTCCGCACGGGGCTCGCGTGGATTTGTAATTACGACTGGGTGCCGATCCCTATTATGTACCCGCAGTTGGTGTGTCTCGCGGTGCACACTTACTTCTTGGTGTGTCTGTTGGCGAGACAGTATGTGGTCAGCGAGCACGCTGATAACAAGACTGAGGTGAGTTGCTTTCTGAAAAGAGAGAAAAACTTCAATTTCATTTCAGATCGACCTGTATTTCCCGATCATGTCCACCCTCCAGTTCATCTTCTACATGGGCTGGATGAAAGTGGCAGAGGCCATGCTGAACCCGTTCGGAGAAGACGACGACGACTTCGAGTGCAACGCGTTGATCGACCGTAACATCACGATGGTGCTGATGATGGTGGATCAAGGATACGATAGAGCGCCCGATCTGAAGAGGGACGACTTCTGGGACGAAGAGGTGGAGCCGTTGTATTCAGAGGAGACTGCCAAGATACCAAACAACCCGCTCAAAGGATCGGTGTCCGATGTCAAGTAAGACTTTTATCTTTCTTTTGTCATGTCAACTTTCTCCAACTTGTAGACTTCCTGAATACGTGCACGAGATCAAAATGGTGCCACATTGCGACGACACTGCTCCATTGGTGCCAGGTGACGACCTCAGAAGACGTCGGATATCAGTGGTTCCTGTGAAACCGTCGGATCAACAGCACAACACGCACAGCCATCGGACACGTGCCTCGCTCGGCAATATTGACGTCTTCAGGAGTTTCAAGAATAAAATCGAGAGGTAAGGGAGAAAAATAAGAAGCTCTTCTAGTTCTCTAACTTTTTGTTCTTCCAGATCATTCTCGAAGCCTCATCTGCACGACGATCTCGGTCGGAAGACGTTCTCCCACGGCACCCTCGAAAACATGGGATTCGACGTGGAAAAGTCGCCAGATGGCACTCCCGCCAACAACAACTCGTTCACCAACTCGGCCTTCGTGACTTCTGGAGAAGACCTCTCCGGGAAACGACTCGACACGTCTTCATCGCAACCTCAGCTGACAGGAAAGCAGCCGTTCCAACACCACGTGCTGGACGACGTCATCGAGGACGACGAGTCGGATGAGACGCAGCTGACGATCAAGAAGAAGGCGTCGGTCATCGAGCCGGCGATCACGTTGGTGGAGAGGTTCCACCAGGTGAACGAGGAGGACGAGAAGAAGGAGGAGGAGAGCCCCTCGCGCTTCTTCATCGGAGTGGGCAGATCAGAGTCAGAAGACCAGGGACATCCGCACCTCCGACCGTCTTCCAAGTTTGAATAGATCTTTTTTGTTTTCATCATATCGTATTCACTAATCAGGCCAGCTTTACCCCTTTGTGACCACTCTCCTTCTCACGAGCTTCCGACGTGTCTTTTTCCAGTTAGAAAATTTCCAATTGTGACGAATTATTATAATATATCTACTCTACAAAATACTGATTTTGTTACGACCTTATTATGACTCTTTGACATATATGCTCAATTCTTATGTACTTGTGCATTTTCTGTATAAAGTTGTTTGAATTCTAACAAGTTCAGTTATCCTTCTTTCCGCTCATCTTCTTCTCGTTCTCCATGAACACGTACACCCTCGCCATGATGTTCTCAATCACCGGCGCCAATCGTTGAATCTCCCGATCCGCACGTCTCTGCAAGTTCGAATGAGCGTCATCTATAATACATTGTTTAACCCACCACATCCCTCCAAATAGCCGCTTTTCTCACTGGCACCAATTGGGTGCCCAGGAAGATGGTGAAGTAGATGGTGGCACAGTAGAAGAGCAAACGGAGCATCGTGGGCATCTCCATCGACTGTCGCACGGTCACTCCGAGTGGCGCGCGGAGGGCGGCAGCTGTAATGGGTTACTGTAGTTGAACAAAAGGAAAAGTTAACAAAAAAAAGAGAAAAGTGTAACACACCAACTCCTTCATCCGATGGGGCCATCTCTGCCGCCAGAATCATGAGGGAGCCATCGATGAACTTGTCGTGCACACAGTACGTCTTCAGACCGGACACCTGGAAAAAGAAGAAGTGGTTGCGAAGGGTGTTGCGGTCACCTCGCTGAACAGGGAATAGTAGTAGCGATAGTTCTTGCGGCCGTTCTCGGAGATGTAGAGGTATCGGGTGATGAGTCCGTTCTCATCGGCGAACACGAAGTCGTTGAACTGGAAGGGTGGTACGGGAGGCTGAATTTGAGTTATTATTTACTTGAACACCTGGATCTTTACCGTAATCTCAGGTAAAGAATCATGAGAAACTCACAGTTCTCAAATGGAAAACTTTGAAAAACATCTGCCGATTCTCGAGGTACTGCTGATAATTGATGCGATAGATCCATTGCCCTCTGTGATGAATCAGAATGTAGTCTGTGCCCTGATAATCCGCGTACGAGAAGAACGAGTCGAAGCTGAGGTAGTTGGGCAGCAGGAATCGCGTTTCTCTGGAAAAGAGTCGATGGAAGTTATGGAATAATGTAAGTGACTCACTTCGGAAGCGACTTTTTATTGGACGAGTACTGGCCGACTGTCACCATCTTGTTGAGAATCGAAATGCACACTGTGTTGTTCTAAAACTCTTTCCTTTTATCTTTCATTAACTGTTTTTTTTCGTCAATGTGTTAAGTCTCACCGTATGAACATTATAATGACAGGTGTATGGATCAGTGACATTCCAGTATCGGACATCAGGACGGATCGCGTTTAGTGGAAGCCCGATGACACTCGCTTTCTTCGTGTACTCCATCATGTTGATTCTGAATTCCAACTCTATTCAGATAACCTTTATGAATACGAACTTGTATCTTCTGTACGCTTGATCTGGAACGACGAAATGGAAGTCGTACTTTTTGGTGTCCCACGAGAGAGTGATCCCATCCACTATCGTCTGCAAATTTTCACATCATCTGATGAAAAGCGACTTTCCAAAGCACCTGATTGATCGGAGTAGGTTGATTGGGTCCGGTAAAGTTTGTTGCTGTTGTTGTCGAGTTCACAGTCTGATTGCTCACCGGAGCAGCTTGAGTCGGCGGAGCAGTTACTTTCTTCCCTACAAAATGAAGTTTCCTGATTGCATCCCCCTTCGCCAACCTGTCTTCTTCGGGTAGAAGAACGAGGAGTCGAACGAGTCGGGTCCGTTGAAGATCTTGAAGCGCTTGTCGACTTTCCGCACGGCGATCACGTGGTAGATCTGCACTTCTCTCCTCATCTGCTCACTTATGAAACACAACGTTCTTTCCGGCGGCGTTGTGATGTTGGAAGGTGCATCAGTGGTGAACACTGTGGTCTGCTGAACTTCAACATTTTTTCTCAATGGTGCGCAATTACCGGCTCCGTCGAATCCGTTGTGGTCGCCATTTGCGTCGTTGTCATATTTTGAGGATCCACGTGGCATACGATGAACAATATGAATATCCAGAATCTCGATAACATTATTGATTTGTTTTTGGTGCTTTCGATCAATAAACTTCTATCTTTATTCCGATTTCATTGATTTCCTTGTCCTGCCACGTTGCACAATGTGGATGTTTTGGAACTGATTGACAGGTGGAATCTCCGATTTATTTCCGAGAAAATGAGCGAAATGGAAAAGTTGGAAGGATCTGTGGGAGCTGGAGTGGCGATAAAACCGCGTAAAGGAAGGAAGAAAAAAACGGGAAAGGTTGGCTCTTTACTGATGGAAAGGATCCTTAGAAATCAGAACTGCAGTCTCGCTCCAAATCATCAGCTCCCAGTGTGGGCTCCCAGTCGGCTCATTCGTCGATCTCGGAGCCAGCGCAAGCCGACTGGCTCAACGACATCGTGCCCGAGAAGAAGACGTCGTGCTTCGGATGCGCAGTCGGTTGGCTCACCGAGCACCGATACGAGATAGCTGCCGGCGTGGTGCTCATCGCGGCTCTCGTCTACTTTTCGACGAAGAAGGCGAAGGGATGTCCCTTGAAGAAATGATCTATGTGGTTTAGTAAAAATGAATACTTTATGGATTTGTTTGCTGGATGTTTATGGGCTTTTTATCGCTTCTTTTTGCTTCTTTTTGAGTTTGGAAGAGTATAAAAGGGTTCTGGAAAAGAGGAAATGTAAAGTTTTTTATCATGAACTTCTACTGTCTTTTCCTGTTCGCGATCCTTCTCGGATTGGTCTCTTTGACGATCCAGCAGAAGGCTGAGAAGAAGAAGGAGTATCTCTTGTATCCAGCGAGTTATTACAAGAAGTAAGACATCTGATGATAGTTTTTGATTCTGCTGACAATGTGATTCTAGTGATATTTTCGATGATATTGATACGTTCCTCGTTAAAATAATGGTGTGTAATCTTGATGGGCAGATTATTCAAATGCTCACCGCTTCAGAATAGTATAAGCAAGAACTTTATATAACACACAAACTTAAGAATACTCTCAAAACGCATTCTTCCAGAATCCGAGCCCAACAAATGGCGAAGGCGATCGAAGAAGCCAAAAAAGGAAGCAAATCCCAATAAACTTCCGAATAAAACCTGTGATTTTCTCATAACTTCCAAGTGATAAGCCTTGTTCACACACAACACAAGACAAAAGAAAAAGAAAAGATCATGTTTATTTTCGGCATCTCGAGTGAAATGTTTGCCCAATTACTTTGGGTGCTAATTTCCCCCTGCAACTAACTTGTAACTCTTGTCAATGCTCTTCTTCCCATTCAAATGTGCTCTTTTTATCAGAGTTGTCCCCTTTTGACCTCTGAGGTAATACGACACTGGGGTCCCGTCGCCTTACCCATGGTTTTTGATCGCTGTGGTTGTTATATAAACAAATTGTGGTGTGTAATCATAGCTATGGAGATGTGGTTAGGTGTTAGAATGTTTCGGGATGGCGGATGAGGTTGAAAAGTTAGGATATTAGGAATTCCTGATTAATTTAGTTGCTGCTTGTAAGAACGGGATTATAATTCTTGTAGATTTGTTGAAAAATTACTTTGCGATGTCAAAGTTATACTTTTAGAATCAAAAGAAGATGATCTAACTGTTAAATTTTAATTTTATCTCACAATTGTCAGAATTATAACCGTTTTTCTTTCAAATCGACGCATTCTGTTTGAATACCTCGTTTTGTACTGTACAATACTCTTCCACTATATTTCCTCGATCTAACTCGAAATAGTTCCCCTTTTCCTTCCCACCCCGAACTGCTCAATTCGATTTCTGCTCATCTCCTCGCCTTGCCCATTTATCAAACAGTTATATGTGTTTTTCTGTCTCTCTCTCCTCCCCTCTCATATGTAAATGTAAAGCAATCAAACCCATCACTTCTCTCTTCTCCCCCTCCTCCAACTCGTCCCATTCCATTCGCAAATCCCGAAATATCCGAAAAGGTGATAAAGATGGGGGGTGATAAGAAATAAGAAATAAAGTGTTCGTCGCCCTACTTTCCCTTTGATGTTCGCCGCCGCACCGATTGCTTTCGCCGTCTGCGTCTCCGCTCGTCTATCGTCTCTCGGCGCCGCTTTTAATGGTTTTTAGATGGCGTTTATGACCACACCGACTCTTCACACCGACACTTTGTTGCCTTTTTACACTTTTCGGTATCTTTCGCTGTTTGGATATATCAACTTTGTTTGGGAGTAGCCAGTTGATGGACGAAAATTGGAAGGATTACTGTAACTTTTGTACTGTAGCCTTGAAATGTGTTTAGAAATAGCATAGTGATTCAGTAAAAAGTGCTCCGATAGTAAAATGATTGTTCCCAATTCTGTAAAAATCAAAACAAGACATCTGGAGATCAAAAAAACCAAAATTTCTTGATAATGGTCAATTTTGGTCAATTATGATCAATTCCGTTCAGTTTTTATATGGTTTTAAAGCTCTTGATCTGCTGATTTCAAAAATATAGGTATCATTGAATAAAACCATGTCTCCGCAGAGATACGCTCATTCAAAGTTTGGTGCGCGCTCTCTGTGGAAGCGCGCGGAGTTCTACCAAGAGGAGCGCGCACCGGACTTCAAAAACTTGTAGTTTCGCGGGAAAACAGTAAAAATGATATTTTTGCAGTCAAAAAGATCAAAACCGTATACAATTCCCCTCAGATTTCTGACTCAATCCCTCAATCCCCTGAAACCTCCGCACATCATCACCTCTTCCCCCGTCCACCCATCCCCATTTTTTATCAATGTTTTCTTTTCGAGGCCCTCCTTTCAAAAACTTTTCGCCCTTTCATCTCGCCGCCCTCTCGCGAAAGTTGCGGCTTTTTGCGTTTCTCCCTCGGGGCGCACATTCTTCACGCGTATTGTATATTTCATTTTGTTTCCCTTGTTTCACCCACTCCCACCCAACTCAGAATACATCCCAGTTTTTCCAAATCTGAAAAGCCACGTGGATTTCAGAGCTATTAGGTTATCAGTTGATCTTTTACTTTATCTTCTACCTTATAAAAAACCTCTGTCAACTTCTTGGAACTTTCAAAATGTCCCCCCCCCCCCTCCCATGTTCAAAAATACGAATCCAGGGGAGGAGAAAGTGACGGATGGCTTGTACTTTCCGCCGAACACCCGTCTGTCCGTGGGCTTCTTCTTCTTCTCGGAACATCTGCAAGGTATCATAAAATGCGTCCTTTATTGCTTCTCCTCCGCCCTCCTTTCTACTCGCCATACAGCTGCTCCACTATGACATTTATTCCGTTTTTAATGGTCGAAATTTAATTAAACTGAGTGGAGCGAGATTTGGATTTAGGGTTTTGGGGTTTGAAATTTGAATTTTGTAGGAAAAATTGTGTAAGAACAACTAGGAATAGTGTTTAGCAGGGTAAAAAGTGGAGGGAGCAAGTGATAGCTTGTTCACTTGAAGTTATCCTCTATGATAGAATTGAATTAGGGGATAATAAACTGTCAATTTTGTTAATTAACCTCGAAATTAAGTTTGTAATCAGCTGAAAAGTTACCCAATCTGGAATGACTTTAAAAGAGCCTCTTAAAAGATAGGGTTTAACTAATTTAAGAGCAGTTATGTACCTTAAAAGTGCGCTAAATCATCTCAGGTTACCCTTAATTACCTTTAATTGCCTTTAATTATCTCTAAATAGCTACTTTTGCTTTCAATTATCAAGACATTAATATCAGAGAAGTTTTACATTCATTTGACAAAATCAAAATCATGATCCCCAGAATCTTCTCCCTAATAACCCCTCGAAACAAAACACTAATCCATTCGAACAGTCATTTTTGGGGTGCTCTTATCGCGAATCCGTCTCTCGCCGCCCTCTCCGCGGTCGTAAAGTGTGTGGTGGGAGGAGGGCGAACGATCCATCACCACAACCCATCACAACCTGTCACCACAACACTTTTTGTGCACGAGCCCACACCGCCTCTCCCCCCTTTCCTTTCTATTGGGAGACGCTTTTGCTTTTTTGGAGCGTATTCTTGATGGCTTCTGTTATAAATATGATAATAAAATGTTAGATAGTGTGAAATTTAAATTAGAAAGATTGAAACGTCTTCATGATTTGTTACTAATGATTTGTCACTAGTGAGTTTAGTTTAAATCTCTCAAAGGTTATGTAAAGGCTTCAATACTTGCTGTTGATTTAACTTATGATAATTGCTTTTGCTTACCTATGCCAGTGTTTCGAGAAGGTCACTGAATGTTTTTGCAGGTGTCCCTATTAGGAACATATGCCTAATTCGATGAAAAGACCTTCATAAATTGTCATCCAAAACAAAACTACAGTAACCTCATCCTCACCACAGTAGCTCTCTGAATGTCTCTGCAGATTTTTCCAATTACCATCTAATTCTCATAAATTTCCCCCGCTCTCCATCCCCATGGCAATAATTCACTGGGCTCCCCATCCGCATTCCACGTCATAAATCTTCCCTAACCGTCTGCGTCTCGAATCTCTCGCCCGTCTTCAAACATCTGGGCACACGATATTTATGTACTTTATTATATCTTGTATATTAAATGTAAAATATGTATACAATAAAAGTCTGCTTCCTTCTGCTCCGCAGGTACTTGACGTAGCAGACGTCTCTCCGTCTATTTCTCTAGACCACGCCCCCTTTTCGCGTCGCCCCTCCCCCCCGAAACATTCATTCAGTTCGTCGTGTCCCCAGACGCAGACACAAAGTTACCGACACGACGAACACCACGTTTTTTATTGCCTTTTTTCAAAAAAACGTCGTTTGGCGCCCGCACCGACGAAAGAAAAGTGTGGGCAATTTGGTTACTCGGAGCCAATTATCTCGTCACTTCTTGTTTTTGCTCATTCCGAATCGTTTGCAGTGCATGTCCTGATATGCGGTTACCGACCACTCTCCTCCTCGCACTCTTCATCGCCGTCGTCGAATGCCGTCCATCGACCTTCGTGGCGACGCCGTCCGCACAATTCAAATTCGCCGAAAAAGCGGATATTTTTGTGACGCACAGGAATTTCAATGAAGGTATATTTTTGTGCGGCGTGCCTGTATTTGGTGACGTAGGAGAAGAACGCGAAACGTTTTGCAAAAGTTGGAAGAGAGAAAGGAATCAAAAGTATAGAAGGGGTGGAGAGCATCTGGGGTAATGAGCTGGTAATCTAGTACCTCAAGCTTCTGAATGATCTTCTGGATAGAGGTTGTTCTAGGCAGATAGAAGTGTTATAAGCTTTAAGACTAATCTCAAAGTGACAGCCAATTCCAAACGCATGCACACTTCTATACTGATCACAACTACAGTACCGAGCTTTCAGAAGGGAATCGTTTGATGAGTCCTTAGAGTTATCCATTGAAACTTATATCATTCGAAAGCTCTTGTTTTAACGAGTCCAGAACTGTATTCGATTTTTCCTACCGAGCTCTGTGAGCCGAGATATGAAGCTCTGAAATCGAGTACTGAAAAGATTACAAGAAGTGCAACAAATCTTTCCTTGCAACTTTTCTAAAACTACCATGCTCACTAGAACTTACATTAGAATAGACTTCAGTTGATTTGAGCCAGTCCAATCAGTCACCTCTATTCATTCCGTTCCTAGATGCTCCTGACACCCCTCTCCCCCTACCTCCTTTTCCACTTTACAAAAGCACCTGTTGTTTCCTGTTTTCTCTATTCCCATTATCGCCCTAATTGGCACCAATTGCAGACCTGACCGAATCGGAGACCACCATCAAATTGTCCGGCACCTTCTCGCCGGTCGGAAGCAATTACGAGACTGGCGGCGACATTGTACAGGTGAGCCACCCTTCCACCCTTTTTTCTGATATTTCCACAGAATGTTTGTTTTCCATTACACATGGGCATGCACACAATTTCCTGGGGGCACAAAAATAGTGGAGCACTAATCTAATTTGGGAAGAAGCACAGAGATGGGCGGCTTTTGCTCTGTGCGGTCCATTATCTGATAGGGGTAGCGGAAATTGGGGAAGCGAAAGGTCCGGGGAGTATCCGAACAAGGAAGGGTCGAGGGACTCGTTTCTGGTAGTAGACGCAGACAGTTAGAGGGTTGGCCGAAATTGAAACGCTCATAACTTTGCTCAGGATAATGCTATCAGTTCGGTTTTGATATCAAATTGAAGATAATTTCAAACTTTATCATTTTATACATGTTGAATTCAAATCCACCCCCTTCTGAATAACATTTGTCGTCGTTTCCCTTCACAAAACCCATAAATCATCAATTTGCGCTCTTCCAGCGCCATATTTCACCGATTAGGTGAAATGCCATTTTCCCAAACCATTTCCCTTATTTTTTTCGGCTCCGAAGAATTCCTCAAAGATCTCCCTGGGGACCACTTGGCGAGAAGGAGGGCCAACGGAAGAAGAAAATGAAATTTCTCTGCGGCGTTTTTCTTGGTGCTAACAAGTGCACAAAAGGAAGACAAACATGGGGGGAAAGAAAGAGAGAGATATACAACAAATAATACACACAATTACTACATCTTCTTTTTTCCTCCTCACTCATCTCCTTCCCCGCACATTTTTAGTATTCTTCGGCGGCTTCAAAGGGGAGGGCTCCAGTGGAGGAGGAGGACCCGCGGCATAAATTTTAGGGGTGTAATCCCATTGATGACCCTCCCGGTAGCCTCTTTGGTAGGAGGGGCGTGATGTAATCGAGGATTAGAATGAATGAGAGGGCGGATAAATGGGAAGATCAGGGCACGTGTTGGTTCGAAATTAGGGGGTGCGCAGTGAGAGGCACTCTCTTGGTAGTAGACGCAGACAGTGAGAGGATTAGCTTTGAGCCTATTGTAATCTGGACACTCTAGATACCTCTGACAGGAAAAAATTAGTCAAATCTTCTTCTTTTTTCTTCATTTTGCTTTCAATACCATACCAACAACTCCCAAACTTGCAGGTCTCCTCATTCCGAGCCTGTGATGCACGTCGCAAAGGCCTCGACCACACTGTCTTCGAGCACGTCTCCGTGGTATTCGTCGACGAGGTTCAACCCTTCCTCGCCGGATGTGTGGCACTTGACAACCAGGCGAGATTCGCCGAGAAATCAGGAGCCATGGCCATGGTGGTAGGCCCAGCGAGCAGGGTGGAGAGGACCACGCGACCGATTACGGTAACGTCAGAATACCCCAAAACATCTATAAGTAGTTCCTTTCAGATTGGCGGCTCGAAAATCCCAATCATAGTGCTGGATGACGAGCAGACGGAGAAGCTGCGAGCCGAGTTGAAAGTGGCGTCGGATCGTGGAGCGGTGGCAAAACTGCGGATCGGATTCATCGACGAGAAGCCGAACAAAGTGCTGAAACTGCAGGTGTTCCGCCCCACCATCCTCAACATTTCCCTGCTGGGACTGCTCGTCCTTCTGATCATCTTCGTGTCTCTTCTAGTCGTCATCAAGATCCGATGCCAGCCTACCATGCACCGTGAGCTCTGGCTGAGAGCTCTCGCGAGAACCGCGTTGAGCAAGATGGAGATTCGCAACTTTGAGAAGAAGGATGCGAAACCCTCTAACAAAAAGTCGACGCCGACCACATTCGCTCGTCTGAAACAGCACCGCACGTCATCTGGCCACTCCTCCTACCTTGCCGTCTTCGGCTCCTTGACCTCGGTGGCTCCATCGGCTCATTCGGGACAGGAGAGATGTGTGATCTGTCTGGAAGAGTACGAGGAGGGCACCGAGCTCCGCGTGCTCTTCTGTGGCCACGAGTTCCATCCGAAGTGCGTCGATCCGTGGTTGTTGAGCAAGAGAAGATGTCCACTGTGTCAGTTCGATGTCGTTTACAAACACTATCCGAAGGTCGATTCGCCGGAGAAGGTTACAGGGTGAGTTTCGGAATCTAGATTGTGATCTAGAGCCTGAAAGCTTCTGGAATTACTTATTCATATGAGAGCTTAACAAAGTAGGGAAAATCAATAAAGATACTTTCAATTATGAAGGGAAGACTTGTGGGCGGAGTTTTAAGGAAACATGAAACGTCTCATATGTCAGAAGTAATAACTTATAACGACGCTAGCCTACCAAGCTCAACTATGACCCACCAACTTGTAGCAAACTCAATTCTCTACCACCTTTCCTCAAACCCACCCTTTCCAGCCCATCGGAAGACACTGCCACCCTGCTCCAACGCCCTGAACCCCCAGCCCCACCATCCCGCTCATGTCGCAGATCCACCCGCACCCCTCACCTCTCGAGACCTTCCACCCACCACCGCCCAAGTGCGCCGAGAACCAGAAGCTGTCCGAGAAGACGTCAGCTGAGATCTCGCAATCAGATCGAGACCGCCATCAGGATAGGAGGGTGAGTTTTTGGACTGAAAGAAAGTGATCATTATGTTTGAAATCGTTCAGCTACTCATCGGATGTGTCGAGTGCCCACGCAGAGCCCACCTTCGACCTGGAGCCCAGAACTATGGAGCAGTTATGAGCCCTTCCTTTCATTTGAAAACACCAAAATCGGTTAGCTGACTTGCCCATCCCACCCCTCAACTCGTGATCCTTGAAAACTACCCTTGATCTCTTCTTTTCACATTCGTTTTTCCTCAGTTTTCTCAAAATTCATTGACTTTTCTTATCACTTTCACACTTGTTTTGTATCCCACGGGTTCCACTCCACCCCCTCCCAAATTTTGTTCCATCCATCATGCATATGATCTAGAATCTGTATCGTGTCTTGTATTGAAACATTTTCATTCTTTCTTTGATTTTCTCGCTGATGACTAATAAATGAGTATTTTTGTGAAAGTTGACAGATTACTGTAGCTTTGTGGGAAGAGTGTAGTCGGCGCAAATACTGTCTGTACACGAAATCGAATCAATGCGCTCCATTGCGAAATGTCCAGGCGCGTCGCGGTTGTTGGCGGGAAGCGAAAATTTTCAAATTTTTATTAATTTTTTTGGGATTTTTTTTTCGATTTTCATCGAAATTTCTTCATTTTTGATAGTTTTTCTTACTTTTTCTTGCAAAAATATGTTTGTCGACACGATAACAACTATTTTCTATGTTGATTTCATTGTTTTTTGTTGAAATTACCACTTTTTCCTCTGAAAATGACCATTTTTCGCTAAAAATTCAGAAAACCCCTTTTTTCTTGTCTTTTCTCTTTCCACTTGTTACTTTTTTCTTTTATTTAGCCTCTCGGCAGGTCTGAGAGGCTTCTCGTAACCGAAAATCATATAATTCTTCATGAAATTCCAGATTCCGACGCCAATCGATCGATGAAGGACTGCGAAACGCCGCCGGACAAAGTTTCAGATATAATTGTGGTTGAAAATACGTTTGTTTAACAATAAAAATGATTTATCATGATATATCACCATATTTGAATGTAAATTTTCTTCGGACATCTTCGTCATCTCTCATTTGTTGAGATTCGCCGCCGAATTCGTCGATTGGCGTCGGAATCTGGAATTTCATGAAGAATTATATGATTTTCGGTTAAGAGAAGCCTCTCAGACCTGCCGAGAGGCTAAATAAAAGAAAAAAGTAAGAAGTGGAAAGAGAAAAGACAAGAAAAAAGGGGTTTTCTGAATTTCTAGCGAAAAATGGTCATTTTCAGAGGAAAAAGTGATAATTTCAACGAAAAACAATGGAATCAACATAGAAAATAGTTGTTATCATGTCGACAAACATATTTTTGCAAGAAAAAGTAAGAAAAACTATCAAAAATGAAGAAATTTCGATGAAAATCGAAAAAAAAATCCCAAAAAAATTAATAAAAATTTGAAAATTTTCGCTTCCCGCCAACAACCGCGACGCGCCTGGACATTTCGCAATGGAGCGCATTGATTCGATTTCGTGTACAGACAGTAAATGAGTGCAGCGGGATGGTCTGCAAATGCGCTCCATTGGACTTTGACGCTTTTTCGAGTTTTTCCAGCTTGTGTTATAAAATAAATGACGGAAATAGGTTAAAAATAGTCAATTAATGGCTACAGATTTTTTATTCAATGCAAAAAATGCGAAAAACCCAAGATACAAGCAACGAATTTCTCATTTTGTGCAAATAATCACATTTTAATCACTCCTATTATTCTGTCTCTTGTTGATCAGTGCGTTACTCACTTGTTTTTCAAACTCCCCCATTTCCTCAGAACTCATTGAACAAGATACAAAAATGGCAGCTATAAAAGCTTTGAATCAATCATAACACGAGCTCCTTAGATGCACATTGACGATGCGATCCTCCTCAACCTCTGTGCATTTTTCGCCGTCTCAGTCAACCTCATTCTCATCCTGCTCATCCTATTCAAATCCCCCAAGTCACTGGGCTCCTACAAGTACCTCATGATCTACATCGCCCTCTTCGAACTGACCTATGCAATTCTGTACCTCGCCGAGAAGCCAGTGAGTGTGTCTGTCTGTCCACCCCTCACGTTCTCTCCCAGGACCTGTTCACCAAAGACTCGGCCTTCTTCCTGATAGTCAATTGGAAAGCGTCAGTGTTCCCCGTGTTCATTTCGTGTGGACTGGACCTCCTTTTCGTCGGCTTTTTCGGCATTTCAATCGCCATTCTAGCCCTTCACTTCATTTATCGTTTCTTGAGTATGACGAAGTGAGTCTGAAACTGACGACTCTCTGTAAATGATGTTCAGCGACTCTCGATTGAAATCGTTCCAATCTCCGAAGATCATCATCTGGTTCATGATACCTCTGTTAAACGGACTCAATTTTATGATAACTGGCGGAATCATTCTCGATGCAGATGAAGAGACCGATCGGTTCATGAGGCGAGAGTGAAATAGAAACATTCCCGGAAAACAATGACTTTTCAGGGATAACTACCCGATTCTCGTTGCAAATACCACTGAAATTGAGGATTTGTATTATATGGGACCATTCTTTTGGCCCAAAGTTGAAAACGAGGAGGATTTATATTTCAGTTGGAAAGCAGCCGGCGGATCGTTCATTGTGATGGGGTTGATTGTGAGATTCTCAAGACATTTTCAGTCATTTTCAGTTCATTTCCAGAGTCTATCCAGCATCATCATCCTGTATTTCGGAGTGAAAGGCTATCGGAGCATGAACCATCTGATATCGCAGACGACGTGCTCCCTCAAGTTCAAAAGTGTGCAGTCGCAACTGTTCCATGCTCTTTTGTTCCAAACCGCAATCCCCGTCTTCCTCATGCACATTCCGGCGAGTGCAATTTACATAACGATATTCTTCAACTCAACATCGGAAATCGTAGGGGAAACGTTGAGTTTGAGCATCGCAATGTACCCTGCTCTCAACCCGCTTCCCACTATATTCATAGTGAAGAGCTATCGTCGAGCAGTGAAAGAGTTGCTGTTCCGAAGCAAATCTCGAGTCACGACTACCTCGATGAACTCGACGACACAGCAATCTGTTCAGAATAATTGAAACTCGAATGAAATCTTTATTATAATGTGTACTTATAATATTAAAATTATTAGGATCTTAGGCCTGGTTCTGTTGAAATTCCCGCTTGTATCGAGCAACGTCGTCCATCGTTTCGTAGTCGGGTGATCTCACGCCCAGCTGAAAACGTTTTTACGATGTTTCACCCCGAAAGCAACAGAAACCCTCACGTTGCTCTTTCTCTGCTCCATATTTCTTCTCTCTGCGTTTGACACCGACGCGACGACCTTGTATAGCTTCCAGTGATACCGACGCACGATTTCGAATCCCTGGTACTCTGATTCCACCACCATCCGAGGCAATCGCTGCTCTTCGAGCCGACACCAACTGACCATCCGTTCGGAGACTGGCTCTCCCATATACGTGCGCATCACTTTGTAGAAGTGCTTCGTCGTTCCGGGAACCTCGATCTACAAGCTCCACTTGACATCGATAGGGATTGCATTCAATACCTTATCCGCAGTGGTCACCCTGCCGACTTGTTCCGCGTTCAATACTGCGATTCCGGTGTAGATGGACCAGAAGTTGAAATCAAAGTTCGGTGTGCACAAGTCGACCACGAACTGCGCCTCGAAGCACTTGTCATCAACCTCACTCACTGCGAAGGGCAGCTCTCGTTCGACCATTCGTCTCACTTCCTGATCATGATAACTTTCTATTTCTGCCTTCGAAAAACACTCACATAAACCATGAAAGTGTGCCCCTCTTTGCCATAAACACACTCGAACATGCTCCCCAGTCTCACCGATTGAGCTCCAGGACGGTTTCTGAAAACAACGTTCCCAGTTTGTCTCCATTATTTCAATGACTAATTTTTCTGATACCTGTCCAATATTGCCACTGCTTTCTGGTCGCTCATCCAAACCGCGAATTCATTGCCAGAGCTCCTGGTCATGGCGATCGCCTTTTGGCACAGTGCGAAGGTTTGTGGAGAATGAGGAGAAGATGGCTGCGGAGGAGCAACCGATTGAGAGCGGCGCTGTGCGACTTGATGAGGAATCACAGACGTTGGAACAACTGAGGATGGTCTCGACGTGCCCCGATTCTGGATGACAGCAAGGACTTGATCTGTTTGAGGGAGAGGCACTTTCCGGGAGGCGTCAGATGAAGAGCTCCGATCTTGACCGGTCCTACAAAAACTGGCTGCTTCTCTCGAAGAAGACATTGCGAACTCACTGTCGCTCCGCAATCACCTTTTCGTACGCATCGAGATTATTGAGACATTTTTCCACTTGTTTCTTTTTGGCCGCGCCCGTAATTGGATATCTCAAATCGCTCACTTCGAACAGTTGCGTGTTATTCTCCAAGTAGTTCAAATCTTTCCTGGAAAAAAATGAATTCGATCAAGTCTCCCATCGAAACACTTACACAACAATGTTACTCGTGAACAGCCGCGCTTTTGATTGGTTTCCAAGTCTAATGACCTCCTCTCTGAAATTTGAGTTGTCGATGAACCCGTACCAATCGCCGAATGCCACACTTCTATCGAACGTTCTATGGTTCGGATTGTCGCTGAATCCGATCCACGACGAGATCAACAGTCGGCCATTTTCCACTTTCACGTAATCTTCGGTCGTCGCATTCTCAATTAGAGCATTTTTTAAAGTTGCGTTGATGATGCCATCCGAACTTCCATGTTCAGCTTCCTTGATGTACTTGATGAACTGTCCGGGGAGAGGACTGAAAGCAATCGACTTGTGGGAGACACAACTCGACGGAAAACTCACTCTCGATCCAAGTCCACTCGAATTTTCAGAAGTCTCTTTTCGGTTCGGTCGAAGCACGTGGCTATTTGGGTGTCATCATCGAAATCCAGCACCAACACACGGTTAGCAATCATACTCGAAGTCTATCAAATGAGTGTTGTGAAAGAGAACAAATGATGAAATAGAAATATTTAGAGTGAGCAAGGCGTCGTTGCACAATGAAAGAGAGAAACTGAAAAGTGGCAACCTGGGACAGATTGAGAGTGAGAGAGAGAGAGACAGAGAGTGACAGATGGAGCAGCTAGCACTTTCCGTTATCAAGACTGATAAGAACATTGAAACGCTCTCAAATAATCGTCTCGCCCGGCGATGACTAACGTGTCGTTAAATATTTGAGGCGAAGTGAAAACTTGTCGTCCCGAAGAAATTGGCATCGCTGTCGCATCGTCCAACTGTCGATTCTGAAGACGTGCGAATAGAATCCATCCTTGAATCGAGACCAGCAAAACGACGCCTTCTCTCCTCAGAAGCTTCGGCGTCCTTACAAATGACACTGGCACATTTTCGAAGCGGTACACTTTCAGAACTTCCAATTTCGCACTCTTGACGATTATCAGTTTCCCGGACTGGGTTGCCACCAGCAAATGCTCATCACTTTTCATTGGAGCAGAGAAGCACTGCTCGTTGCTCAACGCTAATTTGTCCTGCAAATTGAAAATGAAACATTTCAATTGAGCAAGCCTACCGTAGTGTGTCCAGTGTTCTTATCCAACACTCTCAGCACTCCATGCACATTCAGTATCAGAGGGCAGTCACCCAGAAACGTTGGCTCCGCAAACACGGGTCCGAATTGTCGATTCCATTGCACATTGAATTCTCCGTTTACAGTAACCCTTGCCACGTGGCCAGAAGTGGTGGTGGCATAAACAGATCCATCGGGAGCCACCACTGGACCGACAGAAGTGCCGCCATTGGTGAGCCGATGGTGGAAGAGTGAAAAGTGGGTCTGAAGGCATTTTGGAATGAATGTTTCTCCTCTAACGTACCTTTGAATCAATCGCATGGAACACTCCGTTCTCCGAAGTGCAATAGATGAAGCTGCCATCGAACGCCACTTTGGCTCTGACTGGAATCGTTTCAATTCGGGAGAGGATCTCTCCATTCGAGACTGATATGAAAAAGAGGCCGTCCGTTTTGTTACCTGGAGAACCAGAGAATTTAAAGAAACAACTGAATTCCTCACCGATGACCACTTTCTCATCGACCAAAGTGGGCGTGGCTTCGAATCTCACTTTGCAGTCAGTACGCCAGAGCAAATCGCCAGTGTTTGGATCGACCGCAACAACTATTCCAGAGTGGGAGGCACAGATTATGAGAGATGGGCTGGAAATCAATTATAATAGATCTTAGAGTGAACGAACCTCACAACGAGAACGTCTCCATCTATGCACTTTTTCAAATCGACCGCCCATTTCATTCTTGGCTGACGTCTTCTCTCAACCTTTATCGTTTCTACAGTAATCTCTTCATTCTTGACATCAATTCCTTCCATCTCAAATATTTCTAGAAACTCCCGAATCGACGTCTTCGGATTCAACATCATCCGAAGAGCCTCCGTCGGTTCCCCAGTAAAGCTGGACAACTCGGCCGCCAACAAAGATTTGACTCCGAGCTCCACGAAGCTCTTCTCCAAAATCTCTTCAGTTATCACGACATTCAGCTTCTTCTCCATAATACATCGGAAGTTCCATCGAGAAGAGTCGAGAATCTTCAGCAGCTCCTTCTCGTCCACTTTTCCACTCGAGTTGATGGGCATTTGTGGGATGTGGATTACGGTAGCAGTGACGGTGGTGTTCGGGTCGATGCGAATGGATTCTGAAGTCGGGGAGCAGTGGGATGAGGACACGACGAACTGGATCAGGTTTCGGTGGTTGTGGTGGAGGAAGTGCACACTATGAACGGATGCGTTGTTGCGGAGAGCCGATGCGGTGAGCTCGTCGAGACACACTCGAATGCCTCGATGTTTTACCTGAATTTTTTCTTAATTCTTCACAAAAATAGACAATCGTAAGTTTTCGACTATCGTAAAATAGTTGTTTCCACTATTGACCATAAACTCTTATCAACTCAAAGAGCCCGAACTAACCACCCGATCGAGCCTCCCAACTAGTCGCAACCCTCCTCCTTCGACCCTCTCCACTCGATCTCCCGTCCGATGCTTCCCGTGAATCTGTCCGTCCACATAGCACTGTCGGGGCCCTCCAATCACCAGCTCCCCCTCCTCTGACACTTCCAGCTCACTTCCTCCGATTGGCTCTCCGAGCAGCACCATTTCGCAATCGTGCTCCACCTCGAAGACAGTCGCCCAACAGGAGACTTCAGTGACACCGTACACATTGAATATTCTAGACGGTGTGGAGAGGTGTGAGGAGCGGATGAGGTCGAGAGGAAAGTGGGATCCGCCGAGGAGAAGGATACGGAATTCAGAAGGCGTTGGAAGCATTTCGAAGACTGTCGGAGTGAACTGGAAGTTGGAATTCAATACGATCACTGGGAAACTTGAACCTGTGCAATCGAGGGTCTGAACTTCTCAATCGCCTCTTGCATCCGATGAGGTTCACTTCTGAAGGCGTCAGGCGTCAGAATCAAAGTGCATCCTGACTGGAAAGCCATGAACAGTTCCACAATTGACGGATCGAAAAGAAGTGACGTGGAGAATAGGATAGAATCAGAAGACGTCACTTGGAAGAGGCGACTGAAAGGGGGAATGAGTGGGAAGTGTGCTCTGTTGCCAACCAGAAATGATCAATGTTCCTTTGAATGCAGTCGAAAGGAACACCCACTTGCTTCCGAATTCCCGTCGTTCCACTCGTCGTGATCACATAACAAATATGTCCATTCTCTTCTGAATTCTCTCCGATTCTCCGCACCTTCAAAACAATATTCAGCTAGAAAATTGCAAACAGAGCGAACTTTCTGTCCATCGAAAACCAACGTGGTTCTGAAGTGCTCATAATTCGCATTTTCTCGACAAAATGTAAAAGGTAATTTGAGTTGAAGACACCTGAAATGTTCGTTGGAGCGCACTTCATGTCAAAAAACTAACGCTAAAATCGCAAAAATAGTTTCAAAACTTCGTGGAATATCAATAAAAAGAACGTCGTTTCGATTAGAGCATTTTTCGATTATTCTGATGAATTTGTCGACATTGCTCCGAATATCACATCCTTTAATTTTGTCACCGTTCTCTGCATTGATAACTGTTAAACCCGCGTGCATTCTGAAGAACTGGTAAAGAAAGAGAAATTTTCATTTGAAAAAATTGACAGCGTAATTTGATCGCTTCTGATTATTGGGAAATTGGAGAAAGGAGTCAATCAGTTTATATTTGGAAAATTGGAAAATAGAATATGTTTTAAAGTCAATTCAATTGAAGTTGTGCATAAATTCGAGATATCAAAGTGAAAGATAAAGCTACAATCCAAAAAAAAAAGGAAATTTTTATTCATTGTGGTCAGTTCATTCCGAGTTCTTTTCTGGCACAGTGCCAACCATCTCCTCCTCGATTTCTCTGGCAATCTCCATCAACTGGAACGTCGCCAATGCATCCCGTTGCTCCGAGTACACCGCGTCGAGCTGGCTCTCGAGCTCTTTCCTTCCGAACCTCTCATCGATGACCTTCATCTGAACCTGTTGCCACTGATATCCCTGTCGCTGCTCTTCCGGCACCGCCTTGCGCACGTCGTACCGATGGTCGAGCTCCAAAGGCACCATCCCCTCCAACTTCTTCGACAGCTTCACCTCGTTGCACCACTCGTTCTCTTTCGAGTCGGCTCCAAACTCTTGTCGGATCATTTCGCGAGCTTCCGCGGCGAATCGTCTTTCCTGTTCCTCCGTCAGTTTCGATCCCAACTTCAGATAGTTCCTATTGATCAGATCAACGATTGCACTCCAGAGAAGGGTGGAGAAAGAGTCGAAGAGGTCGAACTGATCGTACATGTCGAGTTTGAAGTCGACAAACACGGGTGGCTGCCACACGGATTGTGCCTCCACCATGTCCACTCCACGCAGTTGGTCTTGCAGTTCGATCGCCTTCTTTATCATTATCGGAGTCTACAATAAGCATGATCAAAAGAGGATAGTGACACCAAAAGAATGGGCCGAACCGGGGATTGAACCCGGGACCTCTCGCACCCAAAGCGAGAATCATACCACTAGACCATTCGGCCGCGGTTTGTTTGCTACCGCCGATGCAAGGACATTTTCGTTGTCTCGTGTCTCTGTTCGTTTCAACAAGCAATTGACGAGGAAGAAACATTGCGGCCGATTGGTCTAGATTCGATTTCCAGTAGAACTCCAGTAGACTTACAATTTGCACGAGGAAATCGCCATGGCAGAACTCCTCCAGATCCATCTCGTCGAACGTGGTTTCCAGCGAGACGTCTTCGACATTGTTGTTGTCTGGAGGAAGGTTGGCACGTGGAGTGTCCACATGAAGCGGTGCTTTCGAAGTGACCGGGGTGGAGGGAGTGGACGGTGCTGGCTGGTCGAACATCGACTTGGGGATCACGGCAGGCTGCAATTCACAATTTCAATCAATTTTCGAACAATCCGATTACCTTGTTATTGAGCAGGAACATCGAGTCATCAGCACTGTCCTCCATGAAGCTGTTACCGACAGCGCTCATTTGCAGCTCCTCCTCGGGCGTGTCCTCGAACTCGTCGTGACTTCTGAACTGCTTCGTCTCGTCCTCGTCCTCTTCTTCATCAGCCAACGACTTCTGGAGCACCACCGGCTCCACCTCGACGACGACCTCTTCTGGCGTCTGCAGAAGACGTCGCGCCTCTTCCCTCTCCTCTTTTTCGTGTTCAAACTGTGTGACATCAGGGTCAAAGTCCTCGTTCTCCACGTCCGTCTCCTCTTTGATGTCTGCGACTGTGGCAGTTTCAGGGAGCGATTTGAGGGACCACGATGGAGTGGTCAAAGTGTCAGAAGAGGTCGGAGACGTCACCTCGATGGATGGGGACGTCAGAATACTCGGTTTTCTTTCTACTGGAGTTTCTTCTGGTTCTGGGGATTTGAGATCCTCGCGTTGCTCGACGATAATCTCCATTAATTCTTGCTGCTGTTGCGACGCCTGAAAACCATTTGATGTCCCACTTTCTTTCAATTTCAACTCACCTTGCACTTTTCCAACGCAAACTTCAAGCCTTCCGAGAAGCGCTCAGAAGTGTCTCCCAGCGACGATCTTCCACTTCTCGGAGTGATCTCATTGCCAGTGGGAAACTTGATATCCATCATCAGGTGGTTCCGACTGTCATGCGAGAGATTCATGAAGCTCGGTGCCTCCTCCATGCTCGTTTCCTGTGGATTTATCGTCTCGAGACTGGTGTCGTGATACAGATGGATTCCCTCATTGAGCATCAAATCCAGCTCGCTTTGCTGTTGAGTCACAGGCGGCGTTGACTCCATGCTCGACAGGTCGAGTCGTTCCACTCCGTTCACTCGTCTCTCCGTCATCTGAGTGCCCTCATCGGCAGTGTTTCTCGCCGTCACCTGGGTCGCCGCGTCTCTGTTCGGATATCCGGGACGAGGAGCAAGGGGCGGAGACTCTCCGTTCGGCGGCGGAGGCGTCTGCTCGTGATTGTCGACGCGCGGAGCATCGGGCACCATCCGGAGCACCGAACTGCTCCGCCGACGTCTTCTCTCCTTGTCTTCCTGTGATTTCAGAGCAACTTCCTCTGCATAATTCTGTCGAGCCGCCATCATGCGTTCAGTGAGGATAGTGTAATGGGCGTCGAACTTGCGAACGAGGTCGCGGTATGTCAGATGAATCCAGCTGTCCAGAGAGCGGAGAAGCTCGCGGTCACTCTTCGACATTTCGAAATCTTGTCTGAAAGAATAAGGGTGGTGAGAGCAATGAAGAGAGAAATGACTCACTTGTATCGAAGCTTATGCGTCGCCTCCAAGACCACATTGATCTTGTGAATGCAGTCCTTCATCCGTGCGATCTTCTCCTTCATCTTTTTCAGTAGCAATGGATCCGTCACAGAGGTCACGGACGATCGCGAGCTGGTAGACTTGGCGAGCTTCTGTAACAACTTGGAGGCGATAAAACGGATCTTTCTCACATTCATAGTTACCGGTAGAATTTTCAGTAGGGTGGTTGAAAATGTTCGAAATGAATTTGTCAACTTACCGCTAAACTTTCCGCTTTGGTCAGTTGTTTCTCAATGTTCGCCGACGTGTCAGCGTACCGAATGTGCAACTGATGAGCGGCTAGAAGTGATTCAACGTAGGACAAGGGAACAGTCGATTGCTCTCGGATAGGAGAGGGCTCTCTGGAAGCGAGTTTTCTCAAAATTCCTCCACTCCTGTTGAGCACGTCTACTGGTGGTGGCTGCGAAGAGCTGCGTGTCACAAGGACGGTTCTTTCAGTGCTTCTGGAGCCTCGGGAACTTTTGGTGAAAGTCTTCGAGATAGCCTCGGATCGTGCTTCATGGACTGGCTTCCCAGCGTGCACCATGCTCTGCATATCAGTGAACGTATGCTCCATCCGCCGGCTCAGACAGACAGAGTAGACGTCTCTTTGCTCGCCGTACTTTGGTGGCTTGCTTGATATGGGAGTTCTGTCTGGGGTGGAGGAGGACGAGGGACGACGACTGTTCTGCTTCTCAATCACTGGTTTCGAGGTGGCGGGAGTTTCGAAGTCAGACATCTCGCTGAGACTTCCTCTCTGTGGAGTGAAATAATCGTCAGTTGCCGGTGACTTTGACTCTTCGGGGGTCCTCGACTTCCTCGCAGAGTTCTCGGCGGCTCTCTGAGCAACTCGAGTGTCTCTGGCTGTTTGGCGGAGACGACGGTCCGCATCATAGCGGGCGTAGTCTTCCGCTGTCGGTTGGAAATTATCTGCAATATGTTGAAAGTTAATTTAATGGAGAAAAAATGTAAAAAAAAATCGATAATCAAGAACTCACTCATTGAGCCCGGTGAAGCTGAAGAGGACGCTCCTCCGACATCATCTGACACGTTCTCCTTGTCCCTAGAAAACAAAAAAATAGAGACAATTTCGCCAAAAACAGTTGCCATGACAACCAACCTCATCCGGTCGTGATGGTTCTGATATTTAGGCTCGTAGAGAACACTTTTCGGGGAGTTCTCGTTGTGCTTGGATGCCCACGATCTGAAGCCACCTTTAGCCACTGGGATTTTGGACATTTTCAGCAGTAAAATATAGAAAATTGGGGGAAGACAGCAATAAAATATGTGGCGTTTTTCGAATTGAAAATCTACGCGCCGTCGTGGAAATGTGCAAACACCGCGGCGGGAAAATGCGGACCGGTGAGATAGAGTGTGTCAGACGAGGAGACGCAGAGATAATTCTTCTGATTCCAAAAATCGAAAAAAGAACGTAAACCGGAGAAGACAAAATTGAAAGCAACTCCTACTTTTGCATCGGATCGTGTTACTTTTTGGCATAAAATTGCAACTTATTTCCGGTGACATTGAAAAAGCAGGAAAAAGCAAGTTTTGCATTCTGAATGACAATAGAAAGGTTTCTGCTGGGAGTCGTTTGATTAATTTCGCGCTGAAACTTATATTATTCGAAAGAGAATTTTGTGCTGATTCCGAATATATAGTTATCTTCCTGATTGCTACACGTTCAACCGGAAATCCAGTTTTATTACAGTATCCGAAATTAAAGGGACATGTACGATATAGAATGACAGTTTCTCTTTTATTCATCATGTGTTTATTACCAAAAAGTTCTCACTAAAACAGTTTCAGTCCAATTATGTACATATCAATCAACAGCGAAAATAAATAGAAAAAGAGAAAAAATAGAGACGAAAAACAAAGAAGACATCCCTGATTGTGTTGAAAAGTATTCCACTCATGAAGAATTGATCCCTAACCGGCCCATCCATCCGCAGACTTAATCGTAATCGTCCGGAATGTTCAAGAAAGAGCCGATCGTCGGGAAATGAACAGCACTCATTCCGGCAGTTCCTCCGGCTCCGGCAGCAGGCACCGCCCAATGGCCTCCCCACTGAATCTGTCCGTTGAGCCAGTCGACTCCCACCGATTCAGGGTGGTACCAGTACTTGTTGGCAGGGTCTCTCGAGTGAGGATCCGCTGGATTCGGCTCCCAGAGTCCCGGTTTGGTGAACGGGGATCTGGAGCGAGGCGTGTGGACGAGACCGCGACTGTCGGAGAGTCCGTCGAACGCGCGGAACGTGTCATCTCCACCTCCTCGGGCTGCGAACGCGGCGTCCGATGGGAGAATCGGGATGTTTCCTTGGTGGGCTCTGAATCAGAATATCTTGAATGAACATAAAGTTCCGCCTCACTTGGCTCTTCCACTGGATGCCTTTTTCGACGGCACACCACTCGGCTCTTCGTCCACCACTGCCGTTGTCGCTGCCGCTGATCCAATCGTTCGTGGTTTGATTTCTAATTCTCTACATTTTTTCAAAGCTAAATCGAACTACTCACTATCGAAATCGGGTTCCTCTTGTTTTTGAGTGGACTCTCCTGGAGCCTCCTCTTTCCTCCCAATTGAAGTGGCGGCACTCACAATGTCTTCTGTCAGCTGACGAGGATCTGTCGCTACAACACCCACCAGTTAATCATTTCAATTGGTTAGAGAAACGATTTATTAGATTCATGAGACAAGAACGTAGTGAGTACAATTAACAGATATATTAGACACAACGCACAATGTTACCGTCATCCGTAATACCCACCAACTGCGGCCCACTGCCTTCCGGTTTCTTCCTTTTCTCTCTGAGCCTGAGTCACTGAAGCCAGGAGCCCGTCGAGCCCACCCTGGGCTTCATTTCCACCCTTCAACGTTGCTGGGGAGCTCTTCAGACCAACGGCTCCCGGACCAGAGGTCAATGAGTTCAATTGTCTGGAATCAGTCATAAATAAGAAACAAGATCAGAAGACGTTACTCACTTTAAAGTCCTCCACAACTCTCTGGGTGTGGGCGGTCTCGGAGTAGTTGGCGTCGGCTCGAAGTCCTTATCGAAGTCGAATCTCTGACGGTGGCGACGTCTTCTCCTCAACTTCTTCCTCCTCGATCTCCGTTTTTTCTCCTCCCGACTCTTCATCTCATCCTGATAATTGGCGAGGATGGCGCGTGATTGAGGAGCGGTCAGTGCGACCTCTCTGGAAACAACTTCTCCGTAAAATGGAAACAAAGAGTCCCAACCTGTCAGCAGAGTCCACCTCGACAACCTTCGTGGACTGGGCGATCGAGACCTCCCTGACTCCATCTTCCGTCCTCTCTTCGAACGTCTTCACCGAAGGTTTGAAGCCCTCCGGCACTGGTGGTGGGACTATCAGTTCCTCCACTTCAGCCGACCGCTTTTGTCGGCGGATCGGAGCAAGAGCCAGAGCTCTGTTGCGAAGTGGAGCAGGCTGAGGGAGGTTGTAAGGGTTGATCGGGTTTTGTTGCGGCGTTCCGGCTGAAATTCAAATTGATGTGGCTCTTCGGGAACTTATAAAAACTCACGGAGCACTTTTCCTTTTTCTGCTTTGGAATAAACGAATTGGGAAGAGTAGTGATAACGTTCGTATTTGGGACAACCGTGGTACCACAACCTGAAAGATCTTCATGCTTTGAAGTTCTTATCAATCAGAATACCTGCACGTGTTCAAGAAAAGAGGCATCGGAGGTGGATTGCAGAATCGTTGAACAATCGGGTAGATGTAATCACACTTGCACTCTTCAGTGCAATGCGCGAAAATGCGACGGTCGCAGTCTGGTTTGCACGGGTAGCGCTTCTGAAGTTTCACGTGTGAAGGTGATTGGGATGAGCTCACTCACCCTCAGCTCCGCATAGTAAATCTCCTCGTCTTCCGAAGAGTCCGAGTCTTCATCGCTGTATCGTCTTCGGGAAGAATGATGGGAAGTGCGGGTTTCGGATGGGATTGGGCGGCTTGTCACGGTGATCTCTTTGGCGAACGGATCAGTGGGCCACGAGGTCAGAGAGACCGACGATCTGGAAGTGGGAGTTGTCTGCGTCTACCTTCTTCTTGATAGTAGACGCAGACAGTCAGAGATCTCTAACTGTCTGACTTTCACTCACGTCACCGCCTTGTGCTTGCAAGCCATCTTATAACTCGGACAGAACTTCTTGATCACATAAGCATTCTGTCCACTCTGATCCACCTCTCCCACACAAAAATAGGAAAAGTGCTGCTCGAACTTGTCGCAATAATCGTTGGCAGAGCCCTGGAAGTTCTCCGTCTTCGAAGAACCGCCTCCCTCGCCATCGTTGCTCTGCAAACGACTCCATCACCCCACTCCAGAATACCTCCAACCCACATCCTCATCGCCGTCCTCCTCCTTCTGCCGCAAGTCTGAATCCGATGAGCTCCGGGAGTTGTCCCGTTTGAAAGGGTTCCGTTTCACCCTCTTCACAGCCTTCGCAATCTCCACGAGCACCCGACGGTCCTGATCCGTCACCTGGCTGTGGTCGATGGAGAGCTCATAGGAATTGAGGGAGGGGAGGAAGAGGTTGAGAAGAATGAGGACACTCGAGAGTGCCCACCGAGTCTTCATCTGGAAGGTGAAATTGAGAAGGAAAGTGGAATGAAGCGCGTGTGTGTGAAACCGAGGGAAACGGGTTGGAGAGGGGGTGATTTGTCAAGTATCAAACAGAGGTATCATCTGTCTCCATTTTTGTAATCTTTCTTCACCGAAAACGAAAAATAATTCATGACGATGTGAGATGAGAGAGTGGAGTGAAGTGAGATCTCAGAGAGTCATACTCTTACTGATGTTATTTTGATTGAAATGGGTGTATTGGGATTCTATTATATGTAGTCTACTATCAGAAAGAAAAGCTCTACGAGAACTACAGTAGTTTCCTTCTCTTCAAAACAAGGAACAAAACAAACTAGATTATACTCAAAACGAATAACCTAAATCATCATCTAATTCCCTTCTAAGTCAGAAGCTAGATTGCGCAACGGGCGAAAAGTGAAACGGTTGCGTTCTCCGCCAGGTGACGATGTGATAAGCTTGATACCTGATAGATGATATTGATAAAAGGGGGCGGAGTCGGATGGGGGGTGTGCTAGAATGGGAGGAGTGATTGATCGGTTGGGAAATGAGGGGGGAAACCTTTGAAGAACACGCTAGATCAAAAGTTTGGGGTATTTTTAGAGATGGGTGTGATTTAGGTTTGCAAAGTGGATGTAATTCGGTTTGGACGCACTGGGGACGCTGCAGTAAAGCGGGTGGTTTCAGAAGAGACGTTGATAACCTTTTGAGTCCTTTTTATTAGTAGAATGCTAATGAAGTAGACAGCATTAACTGATTGTAGGCAGTCTGTAGTTTGTCTGTAGCCTGATATTGGACAGAAGGTTTTCATTGAAAAACAGTATCATTATTTAAAACTCTTATGAGTGCTCATTGGAACAGCTGCATCTTCCGAAGTTTAGGTGGAATAAAATGACTTCCTGCCTCCGAAAAACAATTGAATACAGTCTTTTTCTGAAGATTAGGTTGTTTTATTGAGACCACTACTTCATACTCATCACAACTAGTGTGCTCATTGGAACAGCTGCATCTTCAGAAGTTGGAATAAAAGTCTCTTTCTGAAGAGTAGAATTCCCAGATTGCAAAGCTTCATTTTTCGTATCACTTTCCCCTTTCAACTCTGCTTCTTCTCTCCTTTCCCCCATTCGCCCAATCCTCTCCGTTCCGTTCCACGTGACGTGAAAAACGCAACATTCAGTCGGCATTCGGATCCTCAGTTTCCCATATCAGTTGCGCGCTCTCTTTCGAAACCGCTCAAAACCCGTTTTTCGTCTCTTTAAAGAACAAAATTGTGGCTGGGGGGCTTGTACATTCTTTACACAAAAGTTGGCCGAAGCTGCAAGACAAGTTGTGCGTTGGTGGGTGAAAAATTTCATATCATAAACTGAGATTGTCTGTGATTTATCGGCAAGAATATCATGAGAATTGTTGAAGACACAAACTACGACCCGGAACTTGGAGTGAGAAAGGGAGAGCTCTAGACGTGCACTTCTTGAGTTCGGCCAGTGAAGATCGACCAGAGAGACTGCCAGCTTTCCATCGAGGCCAGTGCTCCAAAGTCGATGAATCTGAAATATGAGATACTTTTTCAATTAGTCAAGAAGATAGAAATCATCTAGTTTAATCAGTAAACAAAAAGTTGAGCTCTAGCTTCTAGATTCAAAGATTCAAAGAATCGTTTTCATGCCTTCTAAATTTGCTCTGTTCCCTGGCTCCCAGGTGTTTTTGAAAATATCACCTTATCTTGCTCAAGTCCTTTGGAGCATACGCCCCTTTCACTATAATCGTATCGTGAACTTTCTTCTGTCCATATTTCTGTTGGAGCACACTTGCATATCTCATCAGATCTGGCACGTGTACCATTTTACCGCCCACGTTGACAAGCGCGAATCGGGCGTCCTTTAAAACTATATTAAAACACGGAATCATTATGCTCAATATACCTTGATAGCTCTTCCGAAGTAATGCATTTTGCGAATGTATTGAATTCCGACCAAGTCAATGCACATGGTACTGAAATGCTGATAACTTTTAAGTTTTCAAAGGGAATGAGCTTACGTGATGGAAAGTCCCACAATGATATAGCACAAATCGAGAATGTAATACTCTCGTTTCACAGGCACAATGTCACCGAACCCGACAGTTGTCATGGTGATGAAACTGAAGTAGAAGCCGGAGAAGAAGTCCCAGCCTTCCCACATGGCGAGGATCACTGCTCCGAACGTGATGTAGCCGAGCAGAATGGTGACGATCAGGAAGATCGGGATGGCCACGTAGTCGAACTCCTGCAATTGAAGAATTGATTGGAGTCTTTGTGAGTCTTTGGAAGATGGAACGAACCGATAGATCAACTTCTCTTTTTCTCTTCTCCTCTTTGTTTGAAATCGGTGTGTACTCCTTTTTAGTGAACTGCTCTTTCAGTTTTCGATACCTTAATAATAAATTTGTGTGCTTCTATTAGATAAAACCCATTAGGAACGAACCATGTGTAAAGTTGAACAATGTTCTCTGACAGGAACTTTCCGATGTCGGCGACAGTGATAAGGATGAGTGGCACACCGAACAGAGCATACAGGATACACAGGAACTTCCCTCTTCCAGTGACAGGGGTCAGGTTTCCATATCCAATGGTGGTGAGCAGGGTGGTGGTGAAGAAGAGGGCGGTCATGTACGTCCAGTTGTACTGAAAAGGGGATTGGTTGGTTTGGGATTACTGTTACTACCATAACTCCACCTACAAATGTGGTTTACAAGAGCACTTTAGGGAAGAGTTCTGAGAGGTTCAAAAGATTTGAAACTAACTTACAATGCGTATTTTAAAAAAGCGCAAACTCACATCCTCATTCTCTCCTCCCGGTCGGAGATGTTTTGCCCCTATGCAATGTGTGTCGAAGGCTTCGAACAGAATTCGGGTCACGTTGTCCACGTACTTCACAGCCATGTCTTCCACGACGTCTGAAAACAAGGAAATTAACATAGAAGTCACTAGGCCTAGGGATGAAGAGAATCAGACAACTAGAGTAGAAGTGTTTGACGCAGAGAAAAAGACCATCATATCGTTTTTGTAATAGACGCAGAGAAGCTAGAAACTCAGATCCACTCAACAAAAAACCTAACCATTTCATCTAATCAGATCTACACAATTAATTCCCCAACGATCAATGAGCATCTCTCTTCCACCCCAAAATGTCAAACCCACGTTGTCCGATGCCACTGGCCCTCATCTCCCACAAATGGTCGATCATCTGTCTCTTGTGCAAATTGAACCTCTCGATGTTCCGTGCCCTCACTTCCACCTCATTCGGCTGCTCCAACTGATAAAACAGGAACGCCCCGAAGCCCACGTAGGTTACCGAGAGCACGATGAGACTGACGTGAGCCAGGATGATCCTCGCGTAGCTCTTCCATGTCGGCATCGCTCGTTGGGTGATCTGGAAATTGAAAAATGAGTTGGGAAAAGGGCAGAGTTGCACACAGATACAACACAGAAAAAAACAAAACAAAACAAAACGACAGGGAGGAAATGTTTATTCGAGTTCAAAAGATCCAAACATCATTCTCGTTCTGATCCTGCGATTGTTGACGCCTTCGTTTCGGGTGCGTGAACATTCCGATGCGACCGGGGGCGTAGGGAAGGTGGGAAGTCACAAATGGCATCTGAAGCTTATCACAGTGAAAGAGCAAATAGGGAAGAGGAGAATGGAACTGCTCACAAGGGAAGTGCTTTTGGACGCCGTCTGAGAATCTTCTCAAATTTACACCACATGTTCAGTTTTTCACGCTGGTTCCGAATATGTAATCAGTTTTTGCCCCATCGCCCTCTCGGCTCTGAAAACTTGCTCCAAAGTTGCAAATCACTGTGTCTCGGCGCGGGTGAGAGGCGCCGGCCGGGTCGGTGAGTGCCGCGCACCTCCCTCCCCTCCCGGACCGCCGAAAACCGTTCGCGGTGGCTCAGTGGCGGAGGGCGGCGGTATAGGGGGGAGGCTATGGGTTCGTTCCCCACGATTTTGAACTTTTTTGCTTTGATCGTGGACTTGTGTTGTTTTTGGCGAAGTTTGAGTTTGAAAGTTTGGAGATATTTACATCAGTCGACGCAGAATTTCATGCTGATCACAACTTCAGTACATCATTTTTCACGATAACGCAGTCTGGATGAGCTATACACAGAGAAAAGATGTTGATGTTTTTGAGCACAATTGTTCAGACAGTTAATAACTCTCTGGAACAATCTTTTCGTGAAAAATGATGTACTGAAGTTGTGATCAGAATGAAATTCTGCGTCGACTGATGTAAATATCTCCAAACTTTCAAACTCAAACTTCGCCAAAAACAACACAAGTCCACGATCAAAGCAAAAAAGTTCAAAATCGTGGGGGAACGAACCCATAGCCTCCCCCCTACACAGGTGATTCGCTGCCTGCAGGTTACAGGTCCAAAACCGTTCGCGCGGCCGTAGATTAAGAACACGAGATCACGCTCATTGTCGGCATGTTACATGCAGATCGCGAAGCCGGCTCACAACCCGCACACAACATGCAGGTCGCGAAAATCTCTGGCTGCAATGAGCGGATCGCGAACGGCTTTAGCCACAACATGCCTATCGCGAGCATGATTATCTGCAGGTTGCGAACATTTCGAAATTACGTGGGGAATTTGAAAAACAATTTATTTGGATTGAAATTCAAAAAAAATTACAAAAAAATTTGAAAAATTAGTGGATCCTTGTCGTCGTAGAGATTGTGTTGATGGGCTGGGTCAGTCAGGCGGCCTGCAAGAAATAGATAAACACTGGAAAAATAACAGTTCAGTCGAAATTGGAAAAAGAAACTGAGTTTCAGCATGACAATTTTTTGATGTTAGTGAAAAAATACTAATTGTGTCTTCACATTGAGACGGATCACCAAAAATAGCGAAATATTTTGAGCACATTTTTTAAGTTGATTCATTTGTTCTGAATGTAGTGACCGTATTACGAAATAGTAACTCGACATTTTCGGTGGAACATACCTTTTTTCCAGGGTTGGGAAAAACGCCACGCCAGTATACGCCTGGCGTGAAATCGTGTGGCGTACGCCAGGCGATCGCCAAAAAACGTGGAAATTTTGAGAGGCTCGCCTTGGCTACGCCACAATACGCCTGGCGTGACTTTTTAGACTTTTTAGTTAATTTTCACGTGTTTATTTAAAAATTTAAGAAATGGAACACGTTTTCTAATTTTTCTATGATATTTGGTGCTTTTGAGTGACTGTTATAGAAATGTACGCCTGCCGTAAAAACGCCCGCCTTTCATACGCCTTGAAATAAAAAAAATCAAAACGCGCCTGGCGATCGCCTGGCGTATTTTCACGTGGCGTACGCCTGGCGTTTGAGGCGTTTTTCCCAACCCTGCTTTTTTCCGATTTTTTCCAAAAATTATGAAAAATTAGATTGTGTAGTTTTTGAGAATTTTTTAAAAGTGTATCTTACAAGGAAAGTAAACTTACAAACTTGTTGAAAATCTCATGGAGCAGTGATAGTCCAAATCATGGTGATTTCAAAACAGTTTTCAAATTTTGCTCATTTCAGTTTCAGCCAAAATATGAGCTGTCAAATTTTAAAAATTGACAATTTTTGCTCTTTTGAAGCAGTTTTTATCATTTCAAAAACTTCACAGATATAAAAATTTTGACCATGGAACAGTACTGAAACATGAAAAAAAAACAATGAGGAGGTTTTCTCAAAAACTACACAATCTAATTTTTCATAATTTTTGGAAAAAATCGGAAAAAAGGTATGTTCCACCGAAAATGTCGAGTTACTATTTCGTAATACGGTCACTACATTCAGAACAAATGAATCAACTTAAAAAATGTGCTCAAAATATTTCGCTATTTTTGGTGATCCGTCTCAATGTGAAGACACAATTAGTATTTTTTCACTAACATCAAAAAATCGTCATGCTGAAACTCAGTTTTTTTTTTTCCAATTTCTACAGATTTTTTTGCCTATCGTCATTTGAAGCGCTTTTTGAGAAATAACTCACCTTTTCCTTATTCTTCTAGTAGTTGTTCCATCTTCCGAAAGTTGTTGGTCGACGTCCATCTCGAGAAACTCGTGCTTTCATAACACCATCTCGTTGTCGTACTGACCTCGAAATGTTCATTATTTTCAATTTTTTTTTTCGGAAAAATTACCATTTTTCCACAAATCAGGAATATCATCGAATTCTCCGAGTCCTCCTCATTTGTCTTTTCGAGCACTGTTTCCATCTGAAAATTTTTTCAACTGAAGTACTAGTTTTCCCATACCTGAAGGCCTTGCACGGTGGAGTAATCGACAGTCCGCCTGTGGGATGTCTTCGGTCTGTGAAAAATAACAAAAATAAAAAAAATTCATGAAAAACGTGAGAAATCAACTGGAAAAAAGAAAACAAAGAAACAAAATAGGAGAAAACTGAAAATCGATAGAATTGGAATTTTTTCGCGATCTGCTGGTTGTAGGTTCGCGAACTAGCCTACAGTAGGCACGCAATGAGCTGATCGCAAAATTCGCCCACACGCACATTGCAAGCAGGTTGTGAGCCTACCGCGAAATATTTTTTCGCGACCTGCATGTTTTGTAGATGTTAGCTGTAACCTGCAGGCGGCGAATCACCTGTGTATACCGCCGCCCTCCGCCACTGAGCCACCGCGAACGGTTTTCGGCGGTCCGGGAGGGGAGGGAGGTGCGCGGCACTCACCGACCCGGCCGGCGCCTCTCACACGCGCCGAGACACAGTGATTTTCAGAGCAACTTTGGAGCAAGTTTTCAGAGCCGAGAGGGCGATGGGGCAAAAACTGATTACATATTCGGAACCAGCGTGAAAAACTGAACATGTGGTGTAAATTTGAGAAGATTCTCAGACGGCGTCCGAAAGCACTTCCCTTGTCAGGAACTTGAAGAGCAAGGTGCTTGTATGATAATGAGATTGCTATACTAAAAAGTTTTCAAAATTTAAAAGAAGGCTGAGCTTTTTTCCTCGTCTAGGAGGCTCCAGCTCTTATCAACTTTGATCATTCTCTTTTTAATTGTTCGAGATTTTCGAGCAACCTTATTGTAACCGTAGTATAAATGATTATGAATGCGAATAGTGCTCTCAAAACGAAGAAAGCTACACTTGCGTAAAAGTTGGAGCCTCTCTCGCGAAAAGGTCATAAAAGGAGAGGGTGCGAATTGGTGGAAGGGCGCAATGAGTTTCCTTTCGTCCCATCACTAACCACCCTCCCGAGAATTGGACGCCTTTTTGATGAATTTCCACACGACAATCTCTAGAGGCCCCCCTCTTCCTCAACTGTCCGTGTTCAGTTACCGTAAAATCTGTATTGATATTGCGCCTCTATTTGAATTGCCCCTCTAATAGACTTGCACCCCTTGCGGGCACTTGAAAAATAGACTTGCAGCCTTTAATTGAATTGCCCCCGTAATACAATTGCATCTGCAGCAGAATTGCGGCTCCGCCGGGAGTACTGTGCAATTTTTAGTCTGTGACACCGTGACGAACAATTGCACAGTTGTTTTTCGAATTTCTTTTTTTTTTCTACCTACTTAATTTCTGATTTATTTTTATTTTTCTTTGTTTTTTTAACAATATTTTCCATTTATTGAAGCGAGCAACACGAGCAATGAGTTCTGAAGAACTCCTCGAAGACGCGGAAAACGTAGAAGACGTGGAAGACGTGGAAAACGTGGAAGACGTGGAAGACGTGAAAGACGTGGAAAACGTGGAAGACGTGGAAGACGTGGAAGACGTTGAAAAAGTTGGTGGAAACTCTAGAAAGAGAAAGCGTGGAGCCCACCCCTTGGATTACAAGCTTTCATCAGAAAAGAGTACGAAGATTGGATGGTTCATGGAACGAAATCGTTCACCCCGGCGGGAAATATGCGTGCTCCCAGTATGGAAGTTTATTTGAAATGGATTCAATTGGCGTGGGAAAATATCCCGAAGGAATACATTGTAAGATCATTCAAAGGATGCGGATTAAAAAATGGAAGAAATGGCGAAGATGATGAGGCAATTCATTGTTTCAAGAAAGATGGAGAAATTCCAGAAGGCGTACAGTTATTGAAGACAAGACGAGCAGAACGAGAAATGGAAGAAATTCAGGAGATTTTGGGAGATATTGAAATTGAGGAAGACGATGGAGAAATGAACCATGCCGAGGAGGAAGACAATAACTATGACAGTGACGCCTCAATTTTTTGAATATTTTCCTTTTGTTGTGTTCAATTTGTTACTTTTTGTTGATTTTCATAATAAAACCTTTTTTCAAAATTTTCGTAGTTTGAAAAATAGAATTGCAGCCTCTATTTGAATTGCCCCTCTAATAGAGTTGCACCCCTTGAGGTGACTTGAACAATAGACTTGCATGCAATATCAATACAGATTTTACGGTAGTTTTTGAAAATGTTTTGTTAGGGAAAAAGTTACTGAAAAACTAGAAAAGTAGAGAGTGACCGGGGGGAGCAAACGGGGCGAGGAGAGGGGAGAAAATCAAATTTCGGGACGGGAAACAAAAACAAAAGGGACCGAAGAATTGGCGTGTTTGCTGGGGTGGGAGATGATTCAATAACCGTAATACCCACCATCCTCCTACTTTTTTCTGCTACTGGCGGAGGTTTTTGTGATTGAAACAGTTTGAGAATAAGTTCTGAAGTTGATAAACTAGTGTTCAAGAAATCTCGTGAATTGGTAGATAATGGGGTTCACAGTTGAGTATTTTTGTGTTACTCTGATTCAATGCCTTTTTATAACGTCTCCTAAATCTTTCCTTCAGACCATCAGAATGATAATTCAACAAAATCAAGTCATTATCTAAATGAGAATCTACAAGTTTTTAATGCTCCATTTTCAGGCTCTAGTTATGCTCATAGCTCACTTATTTATATTTTTGTTAGGATCCTAATTTCAAATTGCACATTTTGATAGTTTTGATCTATCCTGGCATTCCTATTTTTCTCTGCGTTTACCTAGCGAGAGAGTATTTCACAGATATTCAAATTAATCAAAATCTTCTTCAACTAGCACATTTTTCCTAACTGAAGTTCCCTAACAAGTAAAGTGAACTCACGTGCATCTTCTTCGAATTCGTAAGCTCCTGAAATGGGAGTGAAGAATTTGGAAAGTGCCAAGAAGCTCATCATGACGTTTCCTTTTTGTTCCGGAATGGTCCCAGGGGACGATTATTCACAGGACTCACTTATAAACTGACAATGTACTCACTTCAAATGTATCGAAAAACGGATATAAATTTTCAAAAAAAGAAAGAAAAAAAAAGAAAAAAATATGGGTGAAATCGACAGGACTGATAATTTTTTGACAAGACTTACCGTAAATTTTTATCACTGGTAAAGAATTCCAGAAAAAATCCAGAAAAAACAGGGAGAATTCGGTGGTTTTCCGTGCGAGTCGCTGACTTTTAACCCCGTCAATTCGCAGTGAAGTTTATTTGATGGATTCGGTGAGGAAGAGTCCATTTCACCAAATTAATCCCCACGCCCCTTCTTTTTCGACGAGTCTCATTTGCCCCCACCACAAATTTTTTACTAACGAAATATTGAGCTTATCAGTTTTGAAGATGGTTTGAATGGGATCAAAGTGTGATTTTCGTGTTCATCGGGAAACTTGGAGTTAAAAGAGACTAATCATGATAGGAATAGGAGTTTGCCAAATGTTTTTGGGTCTTGAAGCGTTTTGTAACTTATATCCAAACGTTTCAAACTTTGGTCTGTGAGACAATCAAAAATATCATCTATCAGTTCAAATTCTATGAAGAACAGAAACATAAAAAGTAAGTGCTCTACCTTTTCGCCATGAAGTAGCTGATCGAGATCCCAGGGATCGGCCTCGTGCATCGGAGAGTACTCCTCACTCGATATCCCATCCACTATCATCTTCTGAATTCTGAATTTGATTGTAGAACACTTGGAGAGCCAAAAAAGAGGAGAAGGAGGCACCTAAACTTTAGAAGAGATGGAAAAAAACACGTTCCCCGGAAATTTATGACAGTCATTGTGTCCTACTTTGGCATTTTACGGATCTAAAGTGCACACACACTCGACGGCAACCATTATCTCATCACATTCTTCACTTGTTCTTTGAAAACTTTTTGAAATTTGCTATTGGATTGTTAATATTGGGAACTGGAAGACTGGAAGTGAAACAGGGATGAGATTGAGGATTATGGAGAGCAGCAAATTCGCTTCAGTAAACTCTTATCAAATTGGCGGTAATTCAAAAACTTAGAACTTGGAGCAGCGAGAAATCTACAAAAGTTACTGATCTCTATTCAAGAGGGCTCTTGGCATTCAAAACTTGCTCCAAGACGAAAGGAAGGCAAATCAGCGAGTAAACTGGTCAGTTTATGAGGACCCCTTGTGGTCGAAATCGAAATGGAGCAGGAGGGGGGACGAAATAGAAAACGAGCGAAAAAGGGACCCGTGTTTGCGATTGGAAAGTGGAATTCCCCCAGGGACAGACGAATGATGGGCGAATGATACACCTTTCGACAAACAAATGAGCCTCCTTTCAGTGCACACTGTTGTTTTTCTTTTGTTTTTTTTGTTTCGAAGAGGAGCATTGTTGAGAAATTAAGAAGAAAAAACACAGAATGTCCTGGTTACTGTACACCAATGGTGTTCCACAGGGACGCTCATTCAAATGCACCTTTTTTCAACAAAAAACAAAATATACACTCTTCTAATGTATTATATATGGAAGCATTCACACAAATCTTGAAAAACTGCAGAAAATAAAGCGATATGTGAGGTCTTTCTCCACTTTATAACGAGAAAGAAAAAGGTTTTTGAAAAAGAAGACGACCGAATTGAGTAGATTGGAATCAGTGTGTGTTGCCGAAATGGGATGGAAATGAGCACGAGGAGGGGAAGAAGGAGGAGAAAAAGGTGCATCTTCTGTTTGGAAAAGAGAAGTACATGCCGTCTGGAGAACTATAATAGATTCCACGTGACCGTGTCGAGGAGATAGCAAAGAAGGGATCCTGGATATGAGAAGAACGGGCACTCTCGGAAGATGAAAAGTTCTTGAATTTTAAACTTCCGAGTGCGATTTATCTTTTATCTTCTTCCAGGCTAATGAACCGAGCATCAGTGAACGAAACTTCCCGGATCAAGGTGCTAATCAATATCGAAATAAAGTAACGCGTTGACCTGCTCTATTTCCCGTGGCCACTCTGTACCGCCAGTTTAGTTTATCTGCCTTTAGTTTTCAAAAAGATTCGGTTGGATTACCCACATGAAACATCGTCAATTGAAATGAATCGAGTGCACAAATCAAAAGTGAAACCGTCAGGTAAACAGCTTCTCCTTCTATTCACATCTCTCTCTCTTACTTTCAGGGTTCCCAACTCGTTACATTCACGCCTACATACCGCCCGCTGCCACTTCGGATCCCAACCACCACCCGTTCAACGTCTTCACTTCCTCCCGTCTTCGTCGTGCTCCTGGAGGTTCTTACTCTGTTCTTTTCTTTTTGAATTTCATTGATTCAGGAGACAAACTGGATGATGCAATCGACAAAATGGAGGCGGTCGCTCGAATCGCCACAGGAGTCGCCCTTGAAATCGGACTGATAAATGGATCGATTCCAGTTGAAGACGCGATCTCGGAACTTCTTCGGATCGGAGACTTGACAGTGGCCGATCTGGAGAGTATGAAACTGACGGATCTGAAAACTGCTCTGACCCAAATGACTAATCTGTCTGGAAGTCTGGGACAGTTCACTCCAGAAGACACCGAATTTGAGAAACGGTTCTTGGCTCTGGATGGGGCGAGAGAGAAGTTCGATGCTCTCGGAAGCATTGGTTCTCTTTCCGGAAAACAAGAGTTTGTGGACAAGTTGACGAAAGTTGCAACCGATCAGTTGAAGGCAGACAATACCAAGCAGCTTCTGTCAACCACGGTTCACTTTTCGTTATCCGGTTTGCCTCCAATCAATGATATGAGAAGTGACACGGACGACACTGTTCATTCATCCGAGTTCATAATGCTTGGTAGAATCTCGGTGGATGACGTGGTGGATAATTTGAAGAATCTCCTCAGCACTTTCGAAAAAGTGAATAACATTGCAACGCTCAAGGAAGGCCATGATTTCATGAATCCACTGAATGACGAGAAAAATCTGCATTCGGAAGTCGACGGTACCAACTCCCTTTTCCTGGGAAACACAAAAATGGCGACCTATTTGACCTCCCTGAAAGATATCGCGAGTGCATGCACTAGTTCAGCCCCGGTTATCCAGACGCTCCAGAAGTTGGTCGATTCTCGAACCGACTGGAAGCAATGGAAGTTTGCTCATTCTTCAGGGTTTTCGGAGGGAGCCAAGGACCTCGTCAAGTTGCACGACGACACGGAGAACAGTTGGATGAAGAAGGTGATGAAAAAGGAGGAGAACTCGGCGAATCTCAAGAAGGCGTTCCTGTCGATGGAGGGCTTTAAGAGAAACTTGAACGATGTGGAGACTGCGTGGAAGCAGAAGATCACGGGGGCAACTGGCGGTTCTGTCGACTCGGTAGCCGTCACTCAGACAGCACTATCCGACAGTTCCTATGGCTCGGACACTCACAAGAAGGTCCTAGATGACTATGAGCAATGTGACGCCACGTTCAGAACAGCAGCTGCTCCATTCGACACCACACCGCTCACTAGTGCTCAGACCAGCCTCGGTAAACTTGCTACCCGTTTGAAGGATGTGTCCAAACTGAACTACCAAGATGGTTTGACAGAACTGGAGAGCCTGAAAACGAAGTTGGCCTCAGTGACAGATGCGAGTGGGATGAAACAGTTCGTGACGGATTGGAAGGCGAACAAGAGCGGCGACAAGGCGATCGAGTTCCTCGAGCAGTTGGAGAAGAATCTGCAGTTTGTCCAGTCGTTGAACGACGCTTTCTTCACGGAGGTCACGAATACGAAGAGCAATGTGAACGCTCTCGACACATACGTCACATCTTTGAACACTTCAAAGTATGTGGCTCTCTACACATGCATCAAAAACGTGGTCAACAGAGACATTGGAAGAAAAAAGATGGATGTACTGAAAAGTTTTCGTTCTGCAACGAACGATCAGAGCATTGTAGAAGTGACTGGAATTGTGCAAGCTGTGGAGGACTCGTTGGCAACACTGAACAAAACGAAAACTGCTGGAGAGAATATGAAGAATGTGAAGGACGCGGAGACTGAAGCGATGAAGAAGAGCAGCCCGAAATCAAAGGAGATCTCAAGTAAGTTGGGACTGGCGGTTCGAGGACTTCAGATGATCAGGGAAGTAGACAAGAAGAAGAGTGAGTTGAACGCCTTGACTGGGGACGTGTCTTCCATCATCACTTCCGCCAACGCCAATCAGAACAACATGGATCCAGCCACCTTCGCAAGTCTTCAAAAGTTCACTGCTCTCCAAACTGACCTCAATACCATGCTTCAAGGAATTTCTACTTTCCGAGGGGCGATTCAAGAGATGAAAGAATCCAGTCTGGCGGAGAATCATGACGTGTTCACTGCCGCCGCAGTTGTCCCATCGGTCACCGTGGATGCGAACGAGTTGAGAAGCGCCCTTGAGAATCTGGCCACGATTGACGCCTCGTTCGCTTCGTCAAAGCAGCCGTTTCTGGATTCACTCGACACGTTGGACAAGTTGAATGTCGACTTTGCCAGCTATAAGTTCACCGAAGCCAAACAGTCTTTGACTGATCTCGACACCTTCTTCGCCTCCTTCTACACTGCCACACAATCGGCGCGTGCAACTCTTCCACCGAGTTCTCGAAGGTCCGCGAACGTCACTGGCAACCTTGGACAAGCATCGAAGGCAGCATCTTCGGATCCCTTTCCAAACTACTATTGGTGAGGTGAAGTTCTTGGAACTATTTCAAACTGAAGATTGCAGGGGAATCATCGGTGGTGGCATCCTTCTTCTTGCAGTCGCCGTCGGAGCTGGCTACTTTATTAAACAGAAGTATTTTCAAAGTGGAAACGACTTACTGAGCCCATCATCGAGGACTCGCTGTCTGCTCCGAAAGGACCCGAAGAAAAAGGATAAGGTTCCGCTCATGGTGAAGACGCTGGTGTTCGTGCGGAATGCTCGTGGTGAGCCAGTCAATGAATCCTTGACTCCGAAGGGATGGGCGTCTCGATTGAAAACAACTTACGACGCCCAGAGCCAACTGGAAGTGGTTGAAGTTCCGAACATGAGCTTCATAATCAGGTAAATCCGATGAGAAACTCTAAAAAACGATGTTTTTAGACAGCCCGTGCCATGCAAAACGAATGCGTTGGTGTCAGTGAGCGATCTGCCTGAAGGAAGAAAGTACTATCATGGAAGCAAACTGGGGGTGGACGACGAGCACCACTGGATTATGGCTCATGTAAGTGAGGTGGTTCTATTAGGTGTTGAGGTGAAGGTTGCAGAGTCCCGTGCAAAATGGGGAGATGATTAATGGAGGAAACTTGACCGACTCAAGATACAAGTTGTACGGAGTGATTCGCGACTACAAAGTGGGCGTCGTCATTCAGCTGTGCGACTTTTTCGAGAGTTCGTTTCAATTCTCACATAACCATGAGCATACAAATTCAGACGGAGCCCGAGCGTGCGCGCCTTTCCACTCGGATAAAGTGAATGGCGTGGAAACCTATGCCGACATCACCGGTGCGAAAGCAGTGTGCACAACAGTGGAGCTTGTCAACGTGTCTGTCTACTTCCCCAACGACAAGAATGTCTCGTGCTTCAAAGTGAACTACGAGACGACGAGAGGGGAAGGGGAAGAATTGATACTGCATCAGGGCAGTATCATTGTGCTCCGCTACCTGGGATGGGCTCCAAAAACTTGTCCGACGTCAACCGTTGTGGCCACTCAGATGATCAAGTTTGCGGATAGCCACAATGTGAGTGTTGAACATCGGTGTTTTCAATTTTCTTTTTGCTTTCAGGCAAATGTGATGGTGATCTCGGCAACAGGACTCGGACGTGCAGCCACTTTGACGACGATCAAGAAGGGAATCGAGATGTGTCTGATGGGAGATGCGGACTCTTTCCAGAGCAGTGAGCGCCTTCTCATCGTATCCCATACACTTTTCTTTCTTCCAGTTCTCTCCCAAGTTCGCAACGCTCGTCTGTTCGCCCTGGAGACGCCCGGCCAGTACATTTACTCGTTCGTGGCCATCATGAAAGGTGTCTGCGAGTTGTGCGGCATTAAGAACTTTCCCGAGGGCTTCCCGTTCGAGTTCTACAACGAGCAGGTGAACAGCGGGAAACTGGACGCTGTCACGAATGCGGAAGGCAACTTCCCTGACAATCTGACGAGGGACGCGTTCGCTAGGGAGACGACTGCGTACGTGCATCGCAGACGTGATGAGTGGGACGAGCGGGAGAAGGAGCGGAAGGAGAAGAACGGAGAGGCTGCCAAGGAGCGAGCGGAGCAGGAGAGGAAGGATGCCGAGTGGCTCAGAAGGAGGGATGACGATATTTTCAAAGGGATCACTGATACGGAGGTCCCCGAACAATGTGTCTAATGTATTTTGTGTTGAGAGAAATGATAGTTTATTCTCGACAACAGATGTGATTCATTGTGAATAAAATATTTGAAATCTTTCTTAAAGCGATGCATTGGTACAGCAGTATTTGATACATTGATCTACCATTGTCCCTCGTCGAGAGCTCTGGCGATTCCATCGGGCTTCTGAAACGTCTTCTTTAACACTGCTCTTCACTTTCATCTTACCTCGTGGACATTAGCTGATCGAGATCCCACTCCAGATCCTCGAAAAGCCCAATGGCGCTTTCACGAGAAACAGGAACGAGATAGTAGAGATAATAAAGAAGCACTACCAGAACACATGCTCGCTCCCCACACCCTCCACCAACATTCAGTCGCACCGTCCAACTACTTTTCAACCACCAATTCTCCTCGATGAAGTGAGACAAGCGGTGTCAAAGTTGAAAGCTTCTACGACTCCTGATGCAGACCACTTCGATGCCAACATGTTGAAGTCCGGCGGAGAAACAATCGTTCGATGCCTCACTGACCTGTTCAACGACTGCATCATCAACCACTCCACACCGGAAAGCTGGAAAACATCGATTGTGAAACTGCTACCGAAGAAAAGCAATCCAGTGAGGATGAAGGACTACATGCCATCTGCACTTCTGTCCTTGGTCTCTAAAGTTCTCACCGGGATCATGGCCAATCGACTGTCAAGTACTCAGGACCACTTCCTCGAGGAGAGCTGCATGGAAAGAAAAGTGCAACGAGCACAATCTCCCATGGATTATGCTCGACTTCTCTGCTGCCTTTGACAAAGTGACACACGAAGGAGTAATCAGAAGCCTCACGGAAGCCGGCGCTGACGAGTAATGTAACTTCTTCACCACCTCCATGTCTAACGGCTCCACATCCCTGTCCACGGCCGGAAGATTAAGATCGCTCTACACGGCGGGGTCCGCCAAGGCGACAGCGCCTCCCCAGCCCTGTTCTCGCTGGCACTCCAGTCAGCTCTCTACAAAGCGGACCTGGATCGACGGAGCACACCTGTCGAGACTCGAGTTCGCTGACGACGTCGTTCTTCTCGAGAATAATCCCGACGAAATTCAGAAGCGTCTCCTCACCTTGAAGCAGTCTTGCTCCAATATCGGCCTCGCCATTAACCCGGAGAAGACTGTCCTCCTGACAAACATTCCGACACTCAACGAACTGTCACTGGACGGACGCCCAATCCGGAAGTCCCAGGGATGTCGTTACTTGGGCCGATGGATCTCAACCGACGGCAACCTCTTCAGCGAGATATCCCGACGTATCCAAGCTTGATGGGCAGCGTTCCAGTGTCTGAGGCTCCCTTGACCGAAACGAAAATATCGGGCAGAGGAAGAGAGGAAGGCCGAAGAAGAGATGAAGTGAAGACGTTACCACTGCCTTGAAGCAGTTTCTCGACGAAAGAAGTTCATGAACGGCCAAATAGTCATCGGCCGAAAAAGGAAAGAACTCCTGTTCCACCGAAGCCAGGAAGGACAGCGTCAACTGGTCTGAATTTGTCCGCAGCTGCTCAAGCTCGAAAACAACGGACAACTAAGTAACCTAAGTAAGTAAGTAAAAAACTCTGAAACATTGTCAAATTCTAATAGAAGAACAGAAAAAGTCAAAAGTGCTCTACCTTTTCGCCATGAAGTAGCTGATCGAGATCCCACGGATCGGCCTCGTGCATCGGAGAGTACTCCTCACTCGATATCCCATCCACTATCATCTTCTGAGTTCTGAATTTTATTGTAGAACACTTGGAGAGCCAAAAAAGAGGAGAAGGAGGCACCTAAAGTTTAGGAGAGATGGAAAAAAAACACGTTCCCCGGAAATTTATGATAGTCATTGTGTCCTACTTTGGCATTTTACGGATCTAAAGTGCACACACACTCGACGGCAACCATTATCTTATCACATTCTTCTAATGAACCGAGCTTCAATGAACGAAACTTCCCGGATCAAGGTGCTAGTCAATATCGAAATAAAGTAACGCGTTGACCTGTTCTATTTCCCGTGGCCGCAATGTACCGCCAGTTTAGTTTATCTGCCTTTAGTTTTCAAAAAGATTCAGTTGGATTACCCACATGAAACATCGTCAATTGAAATGAATCGAGTGCACAAATCAAAAGTGAAACCGTCAGGTAAACAGCTTCTCCTTCTATTCACATCTCTCTCTCTTACTTTCAGGGTTCCCAACTCGTTACATTCACGCCTACATACCGCCCGCTGCCACTTCGGATCCCAACCACCACCCGTTCAACGTCTTCACTTCCTCCCGTCTTCGTCGTGCTCCTGGAGGTTCTTTCTGTGTTCTTTTCATTCTGAATTTCATTGATTCAGGAGACAAACTGGATGATGCGATCGACAAAATGGAGGCGGTCGCTCGAATCGCCACTGGAGTCGCCCTTGAAATCGGACTGATCAATGGATCGATTCCAGTTGAAGACGCGATCTCGGAACTTCTTCGGATCGGAGACTTGACAGTGGCCGATCTGGAGAGTATGAAACTGACGGATCTGAAAACTGCTCTGACCCAAATGACTAATCTGTCTGGAAGTCAGTTCACTACAGAAGACATTGAATTTGAGAAACGGTTCTTGGCTCTGGATGGGGCGAGAGAGAAGTTCGATGCTCTCGGAAGCATTGGTTCTCTTTCCGGCAAACAAGAGTTTGTGGACAAGTTGACGAGAGTTGCAACCGATCAGTTGAAAAAGAACGATTTGAGCAGCATCACTCCAAACGATGTGCTTATTTTGAAAGCGTATTTGAAATCGGTTGATGATATGAAGAGCGACACAGATGACTCTGTTCATTCATCCGAGTTCATAATGCTTGGTGGAATCTCGATCTCGATGAATACCGTGGTGGATAAGTTGAAGAATCTCCTCACCACTCTCGAAAAATTGAATAACATTGCGACGCTCAAGGAAGGCCATGATTTCATGAATCCACTGAATGACGAGAAAAATCTGCATTCGGAAGTCGACGGTCCCAAGTTCCTTTTCCTGGGAAACACAAAAATGGCGACCTATTTGACCTCCCTGAAAGATATCGCGAGTGCATGCACTAGTTCAGCCCCGGTAATCCAAACGCTCCAGAAGTTGGTCGATTCTCGAACCGACTGGAAGCAATGGAAGTTTGCCCATTCTTCAGGGTTTTCGGAGGGAGCCAAGGACCTCGTCAAGTTGCACGACGACACGGAGAACAGTTGGATGAAGAAGGTGATGAAAAAGGAGGAGAACTCGGCGAATCTCAAGAAGGCGTTCCTGTCGATGGAGGGCTTTAAGAGAAACTTGAACGATGTGGAGACTGCGTGGAAGCAGAAGATAACGGGGGCAACTGGCGGTTCTGTCGACTCGGTAGCCGGCACTCAGACAGCACTATCCGACAGTTCCTATGGCTCGGACACTCACAAGAAGGTCCTAGATGACTATGTGCAATGTGACGCCACGTTCAGGTCAGCACAAGCTCCATTTGACATTACACCGCTCACTAGTGCTCAGACCAGCCTCAATGACCTTGCTACCCGTTTGAAGGATGTGTCCAAACTGAACTACCAAGATGGTTTGACAGAACTGGAGAGCCTGAAAACGAAGTTGGCCTCAGTGACAGATGCGAGTGGGATGAAACAGTTCGTGACGGATTGGAAGGCGAACAAGAGCGGCGACAAGGCGATCGAGTTCCTCGAGCAGTTGGAGAAGAATCTGCAGTTTGTCCAGTCGTTGAACGACGCTTTCTTCACGGAGGTCACGAATACGAAGAGCAATGTGAACGCTCTCGACACATACGTCACATCTTTGAACACTTCAAAGTATGTGGCTCTCTACACATGCATCAAAAACGTGGTCAACAGAGACATTGGAAGAAAAAAGATGGATGTACTGAAAAGTTTTCGTTCTGCAACGAACGATCAGAGCATTGTAGAAGTGACTGGAATTGTGCAAGCTGTGGAGGACTCGTTGGCAACACTGAACAAAACGAAAACTTCTGGAGAGAATATGAAGAATGTGAAGGACGCGGAGACTGAAGCGATGAAGAAGAGCAGCCCGAAATCAAAGGAGATCTCAAGTAAGTTGGGACTGGCGGTTCGAGGACTTCAGATGATCAGGGAAGTAGACAAGAAGAAGAGTGAGTTGAACGCCTTGACTGGGGACGTGTCTTCCATCATCACTTCCGCCAACGCCAATCAGAACAACATGGATCCAGCCACCTTCGCAAGTCTTCAAAAGTTCACTGCTCTCCAAACTGACCTCAATACCATGCTTCAAGGAATTTCTACTTTCCGAGGGGCGATTCAAAAGATGAAAGAATCCAGTCTGGCGGAGAATCATGACGTGTTCACTGCCGCCGCAGTTGTCCCATCGGTCACCGTGGATGCGAACGAGTTGAGAAGCGCCCTTGAGAATCTGGCCACGATTGACGCCTCGTTCGCTTCGTCAAAGCAGCCGTTTCTGGATTCACTCGACACGTTGGACAAGTTGAATGTCGACTTTGCCAGCTATAAGTTCACCGAAGCCAAACAGTCTTTGACTGATCTCGACACCTTCTTCGCCTCCTTCTACACTGCCACACAATCGGCGCGTGCAACTCTTCCACCGAGTTCTCGAAGGTCCGCGAACGTCACTGGCAACCTTGGACAAGCATCGAAGGCAGCATCTTCGGATCCCTTTCCAAACTACTATTGGTGAGGTGAAGTTCTTGGAACTATTTCAAACTGAAGATTGCAGGGGAATTATCGGCGGTGGCATCCTTCTTCTTGCAGTCGCCGTCGGAGCTGGCTACTTCATTAAACAGAAGTATTTTCCAAGTGGAAGGGTCGTTCTGAGCCCATCATCGAGGACTCGTTGCCTGCTCCGAAAGGACCCGAAAAAAAAGAATAAGGATGAACTCATGATGAAGACGCTGGTGTTCGTGAGGAATGCTTGCGGCGAGCCAGTCAATGGATCCTTGACTCCGAAGGGATGGGCGTCTCGATTGAAAACAACTTACGACGAGCAGAGCCAACTAGAAGTGGTTTATGTTCCGAACATGAACTTCATAATCAGGTAAATCCAATGAGAAACTCTAAAAAACGATGTTTTTAGACAGCCCGTGCCATGCAAACCGAATACGTTGGTGTCAGTGAGCGACCTGCCTGAAGGAAGAAAGTACTATCATGGAAGCAAACTGGGGGTGGACGACGAGCACCACTGGATTATGGCTCATGTAAGTGAGGTGGTTCTATTAGGTGTTGAGGTGAAGGTTGCAGAGTCCCGTGCAAAACGGGGAGAGGATCGATGGAGAAAACTTGACCGACTCACGATACAAGTTGTACGGAGTGATTGGCGACTACAACGTGGGCGTCGTCATTCAGCTGTGCGACTTTTTCGAGAGTTCGTTTCAATTCTCACATAGCCATGAGCATACAAATTCAGACGGAGCCCGAGCGTGCGCGCCTTTCCACTCGGATAAAAAGAAGGGCGTGGAAACGTATTTCGACATTACTGGTGCGAAAGTAGTGTGCACCACGGTGAAGCGGGTCAATGTGTCTTCCTACTTCCCCAAAGACAAGAATGTCTCGTGCTTCAAAGTGAAGTACGAGACGACGACAGAGCATAATGAAAAACGACATAAGGGCACTATCATCGTGCTCCGATACATAGGATGGGCTCCAAAAACTTGTCCGACGTCAACCGTTGTGGCCACTCAGATGATCAAGTTTGCGGATCGCCACAATGTGAGTGTTGAGCATCGGTGTTTTCAATTTTCTTTTTGCTTTCAGGCAAATGTGATGGTGATCTCGGCAACAGGACTCGGACGTGCAGCCACTTTGACGACGATCAAGAAGGGAATCGAGATGTGTCTGATGGGAGATGCGGACTCTTTCCAGAGCAGTGAGCGCCTTCTCATCGTATCCCATACACTTTTATTTCTTCCAGTTCTCTCCCAAGTTCGCAACGCCCGTCTGTTCGCCCTGGAGACGCCCGGTCAGTACATTTACTCGTTCGTGGCCATCATGAAAGGTGTCTGCGAGTTGTGCGGCATTAAGAACTTTCCCGAGGGCTTCCCGTTCGAATTCTACAACGAGCAGGTGAACAGCGGGAAACTGGACGCTGTCACGAATGCGGAAGGCAACTTCCCTGACGATCAGACGAGAGACGCGTTCGCTGAGGAGGCGACTGCGTACGTGAGGAGCAGAAGTGATGAATGACGATATTTTCAAAGGGATCACTGATACGGAGGTCCCCGAACAATGTGTCTAATGTATTTTGTGTTGAGAGAAATGATAGTTTATTCTCGACAACAGATGTGATTCATTGTGAATAAAATATTTGAAATCTTTCTTAAAGCGATGCATTGGTACAGCAGTATTTGATACATTGATCTACCATTGTCCCTCGTCGAGAGCTCTGGCGATTCCATTGCGCTCCTCCTCTGGCATCGGGCTTCTGAAACGTCTTTTCTCCACACTGCTCTTCACTTTCATCTTACCTTCTGGACATTCCATTGTTGCCGTGGACTTGGCGATAGACGACGTCGGATGGGCTGATCGAACGCTGGCGGTACTGACGGCGGTTGTCCTGGACCGGTGGGCGAGCAACATCGCGTGGGCGCGTATCGTAGTCATCGCGAGCTCCACGAGCCGATCTTTTTCCGTAGAGTTTGTTCTTCAGGTTCTCGAACTTCTGGTACTCCTCGCGGAAACGCTGGTTGGCGCGCTCTTGCTCCTCGGCGGCTCTCATGACGCCCTCTGAACGGTTAATGGTCTCAAGAATCACAGAAGACGTGGAACTCACCCATGACGACCTGGAACTCGTCGATATCCTTCTCGGTGAGTCTCTGCGGCGAACGAGGACGGTTCGAAGAACGGTTGTCACGGCTTCTGGAAAGGTTTCTTTGAAGAATACAAGTCCACGGGACTACTCACGCGTCGTCGTCGAATCCCACGTTTCTCATGCGGTTCTCGAGACCGTATCGATCGGGGCTGTGATGACGACGTGGGCTCGGTCTTCTTCCTCTCGGATGATCGTCGTCGTGACGATGGTTTCTCGGCGAGTCGTTGTACTCGCGACGATCCGGCTGGTTGCGGAATCTGTCGTTGCCACCGTTGCCACCATTTCCACCATTGCCACCATTGCCACCAAAGCGGTCCCCATCACGGTTGTTGTCGAAGTTGTTTCCGCCTCCGAATCCGCCACCGCCAAAGGCATTACCGCCACCAAATCCGCCACCAAATCCGCCACGGCCACCACGACCACCACGACCACCACGATGCATTTTCGAAACTCCTTCAAAACTGATGATTTGAACAGATGAAAGAGAGAAGAGAAGGGATTGCTGGGGAAAAGATGAGAGAGAAGTTGTGTTTGTTTTTGGTTGTCTAAAATGATACAAGGCTACTGGGGAAGGGGTGCAGTGAAGATATGGAGAAGATATGGATATGAGCGGAGAGTGAGGAGTGAAAGGGACATGTGATTGCCGCGCAAATGACAAGTACGCAAAGTGTTGTCCGCAAACACCGCACGGGTCATTAGGCAATGGAGCGCGGTTGCTGATTGCGTAGAGAGATACGGATACTGTATGAGAAATTGTTTCAGTTGGTTGAGTTTGAAAGTTAATGGTTGTTATCAGTGACTTTTTGCTCCGTTCCGATCGATATGGTCACATGATAACCCTCCGAAACTATAGATCAAAAAGTGCGAACTTACGAGATCAAAGAAAGATGTTCTTCCGGAGTAAAAACTCAAATAAACAATGAAACGTTATTTGCAAATGTTTTAGTTGCCCCTTTTCGATGATAAACTTTTATAGACTATAAAATTAAAACAAAAGAAACGAGATTCCTATCACCCGTCAACCACCGGTACACTATAACAAATTCAACGAATAAGTTACTTAATTTAAAGTGATTTAATTAGTTTTCACAGCTCGACCAGCTTCCAGATTGATCGCAGTCCATCTCGGCGGGAAGTAGTCGTCTGGATTCAGATGACCTTTCTTCTGAAAATTTCCACTTTTTCCTTCAAAAACTATAACTCTCTGAGTGACTCACATAGTTGACATCGTTGGTGGTTCGAATGTCCTGATAATAAACCGATTGTCCTTTGGAAATGTAGCCGATCCACCAGCCGAACGTCGAGGAAGGCGCTGAAAGTGCAACACTTTGATATATTTTGTGATAGATGTAACATAATAAAATACTTACCAGTGATCAAAGAAGCATCACAGTTGTATCGAGAGTATATCAAATCGTTCTGTGGTGTGTTCGACGAGACAAACACTTTTGTCTAATAGTTAAACTTATTAGGTTTGTTGTAGTTTTCCCAAAGTTCTTACCGTGTCTGGGAAAGTGGCGCCTTTCAGTGCTTTTATGGAGTTTGGGAATATGTTCACTTCAAAGTTCACATCATCCCCCATTATCACCACGAGCATCTTTTTATCGTTCTTTTGTTGCTCTGCAACTCGAACTTCATCTTTATCAAATTGAAGTTTCAATAAAGTCATCCAATACCATTTTTCTCAATAAACTCCAACGCTTTCTTCGTGAAATTGGCATCCGAGGAGTGATGTTGTCCATCGACAAAGTCAGTCCGTCGAATGTGAATACATGTTCTGCAATCACAATCAACTTAATCACCCAAAAAATCCATGAAACTCACACAAAAGTGTGCTCATCGGACTTTGGGAGTGGGGAAAAGTCGATGGGCTCTTTCACGAAACTCTGTATCTCCTTTTGGTGCTCGTCAAAGTACCTCCAACTCTGAATGCACCTTTCTTGCACTGATAAAGAGTTCAACTGAATCAAGTACCTGATAAAAGTGACCGGTCAGGTGCAAGTACTGGGCGGTTCGGTTGGAGAGCTTGTCTGGATTGTCGAATGTGCAGCAGAGGTCGCTGAGCAGAAATGTGTCCGCTGTGTTTGGGGGCTGCAAGTTTTAGAGTATATTGAATGAGGGCTCTAATAATGTTACTTTTGGCTCAAAATGATAGAGGATGTAATCCGATTCAAACTGATAAGTAGAAAACACTATATCGCTACCATAGACACAGACAGTTAGACAGTCCGAGGCACTGTGCACAAGTTTCAGCACAAAAAACTCACTTCTCCTGGAAAAATTCTAAACTTGGACAAAAGCTCCGGGAATACATTGCTGACCCCATCGATCAGTTTCTTGTACTTTGAGTCCTCGACGAAAATCGCTGGCTTCCTCCGCAACGTCTTCGCCATCCCGTAGATCGCCGCCAATTCGAATATGTGATTCGCTATAAATTCGGAATAAGCTCAGAAGTTTGAAGCTACTCACCTAATCTGGCAGTGGTGGCTAGTCTCGACGAAAGATACCCTGTGATTGGTAAAGTGGAAGTTTCGAGGAGAATCGTCGTGTTCTCGGCGTAGCTCGGAGGAGTTCGCACTGCTCGGTTGCCATACTTTTCATCGAATTGAAAGTTGAGAAAGAAAAGGACTGGAAGTGAGTTGTTATTGTTAGAAAAAGAGGGATGATAATGGGAGGTCGGATACCTAGGGCTAGAAATGCGAGAAGTTGCACCGGTTTACTGTTGGCTAAAGTTGTCATTGGCACCTGGAAGGTTATCAATCATCAATTAAGATGTGGTCACGACGGGGAAGAGGTAACTTGATGAAAAATAATAGAAAAGGGTAGAAAAGGTTCGAACTGGGGTGTTTTGAGTAAGAGCAACCGATTGAGTCACTAGGTAACAGTGAAACATCATGAGTAGTGTCATCAGTAAGACATTAAAATAAAAAGAATTCAATATTCCGAACATAGCTGTGAAATCCATAAAACATGCTCCAATAACAATGAACAATTTGCACGAAAGCAAGGAAAAGCGAGAAGAATGATGATATGTTTGCTCAACTGTATCATCGACAAATACAATGAACGTCGTGGAATCGATCTGAATTTCATCGGGAAGTTAAAGAATCGAATCCAATTGAAAAAGAATACGTAATTGTTAAAATGACTCAGAGTACCTTCATTTTCTCAAGGGAAGAGAAATTTGTAGAACGACGGCGATAAGCACTCTGAAAAGGGCGTTGCCTTGAAACATGTGAAACGGAGTTTACATTTCGAACTATTGGACATCAACATCACATAGGAGAAATGAAGGATTTGGAAGGAAATTGCTCCAAAAAAACAGGGAGAGCTCGAAAATGCATGTCTCTATGACGATGTCGTAAAGCCGCTTTACAAAGGATTCCCCCCACATTCCATTTCACATTGTTTCCTTCTTCAATTAGTGGACATGTTTTTCGTTCTCTTTGGGAAACTTTTTGATGTGGATATTCATTTTATTGGATTAATCCTTGGATTTTCATCCGCTATCAATTCTTTTTTGAATCACCGCCAAGTGATTTCCTGCGTCTTGCTGGTTCCCACACTCTCTCGAAAAATGATGCAAGCGCGCTCTATTGTACTTTCAAATTCGTAAATTTTTTTTGTCGATTTTCGATCCAGTTTTTCCCAATTTTCTCTTGAAAATTGCTTTTTTCTCATGAAATTTTGAGTTTAAAATTAATTTAGAGTGCTGTCTGTAACAAAACACCAGTTTATTCAAAGAACTTCGATTGGTTTCCTTGAAAATTAGGCATATTAGGATTTATTGATTTTTCGATGGTTTCCTGTTCTTTTCTTGCTATCTACAACTTGTTATCTATTTTTTTTTAGTATTATTAAAGTTAAATTTTAAGCAGAAAATGGGCAAGCGCAATCTCGACGAAACTTTGAACGAGTCCGCTGTGTCGGCCGCTGGAGACGCCACCGCACCAACCACCGAGAAGGACGAGTATCAGGCGCTCTGCGAACTGGTAATTTTATCACTGAAATGCTCAATTCAACATGTTTATATTGTTCCAGGTCAACCCAATCGCTCAGCCACTCGCCAACCGCAAGCTGGCCAAGAAGTTGTACAAGCTCATCAAGAAGGCGTCGGAAGAGGGAAAGTCTCTTCGCGAGGGTATCAAGGACGTGCAGAAGGAGTTGCGCAGAAACGAGAAGGGAATCTGCATCCTCGCCGGCAACGTCTCCCCGATCGACGTCTACTCGCACATCCCAGCGATCTGTGAGGAGAAGGAGATCCCATACGCCTACATCCCGTCTCGCGAGCAGCTCGGATTGGCCGTCGGTCACCGTCGTCCATCGATTCTGATCTTCGTGAAGCCGTCCGCCGCCTACCAGGAGCTCTACGACGAGGTCGCCGAGACTCTCCGTCATCTCACCGTCGAGGCCGCCTAAACCACTTGTTTTCTGTTCTCTTGTTGAAATTTCTCTCCTCCGTTCTTTTATCTTCCTTTTGTTACAACAAAATTGTTTTCACGTTCCCACGTTCTCATTGTTTCCCTTTTACATAAACTGTTGTTATCAGCTGCTCATCTCACTGAAACATGTGTTCTAACTCATCTTATTATCGCTTGTCAGTTCAGAGTCCCTTCCACAATCTTTAGATTTAGAGTCACAATGATATGCGGGACAATAGTAGCCCCGGGAGATAAGGTGCTCGACACAATCGGCGACTATCGAATGGGAAAAGGGCTCTACGAGGCGAACTGTCGCATTTTCGCATCAGTGGCCGGATACGTCAACGTCTACGGATTCAGAGATGTAAAACCTAGAAAACTTTAGAGATTAAAACAAGTGAAATGGCTTTCAGAAGTCGGATAGTCTTGTGCAAGTGATAGAAGTTCGGCGGAGTGAGGATCAGCTCGACAATGAGCTTCTTCCCTTCCACGGAGCAGTCGTCACCGCCAAAGTTATGGCTGTGGGCTTGAGGTGCTCCCCATCTTCCGGATTCTGAAAAATGAAGTGAAAATTCAGATTCGCCAAGTGCGACATCATCAGTATCGGCGACAAGGTGTACAAAAAGCGATTTTCTGCATTGTTGCCGAAGAAAAAAATCAAGCCGTTGGAACCAGAATTGGTAAGTGAAAAACGTATCTGCGTCTCTTGATTTAGCGTTCTCTCTAATCATTGGCATGGTGCGGCACGGGTTTTTGCAAGTGTGACGGTTAGAGGCAAATTTTCAATTTTTCGTAAATTTTCCCCAACCCCAAATCCAGCAACTTTCTTTCAGAGCGAGCCATTCAAAAACTTTGTGCGACCCAACGACTACATACTGGCGAAAGTGTGCGATGACGCGGGCATCAAGGACAAGTTCGTGCTGTCGATCGCCGAAGACGAGCTCGGCGTGGTGTTGTGCCGGGGAAAGTTCGGAGAGCCGATGGAGAAGGTCGACTGGAACACGGTCATCTCCAAGAGGACGGGCAAGACGGAGCCGCGGAAGATGGCGAGGGTGCCGCAGAAGTGTGTGCTGCCCAGGGACTCGACCGCCTAATTGTTCTCATTGTTTTATTTGTTTTTTTGTGCTCTTTGAAAAAGAAATACACTGATCTTCAAGCGAATAGTGCAGCGATTTTTGATATTTCAAAACTAATTGCTCCGTACTTCTATTGTTGAAAGTTTTTTGCACACATTGTCTTGGCTCGGGATGTGTGTGGAACTGCGAAGTGGGCGGAGTCTGATTGGAAATGCATTCGGATGGGCACCTCATCAATTCGTTTCGAAGAGCGTGTGTGCGGTGCGAATCACTTTGTTTTTTCGCACTCCCCGTTAGATTTTCCACGGGCTACTGTAGGTGGAAGGGCTATTTTTAGATCTTTGTTGTATTTTTAGGATGAAAATGTTATGTTTGATGTGAGAAAATTAATTTTCAGCACCCCTTATTCTTGTTGATATATTTGTTGTTCTTCTTTTATAGCTCATCACTATGAGATGACCTAGAATTTTGAAATCCGAAAATCTTGCAGAAAAAAGTTACAGTAGTACTGTAATTTCCGCTTCTCTGAGCATTTGGAGCATTTCCTGCTCAGCCAGCCACGACTATAACAAATCCAGTTATTGCAGTAATTGTGACACCTGCTTCTCTCTCTTCTCGAGACGCCAAACAATTCAAAATCGCGCCGATACTTCAGCCCAGAAAGATCATCATGAGGTGAGTCGTTTTGTGGAGATTTTTTTCTCGGGAGTTTCGAGAAATTACTCGAGAAATTTCCCGAGACTCGGAAAATGTCTCGACTAGTTTTTTCTCTCGGCCACACCCCGAGACCCAATAAACGTGTGCGATGCGTTCGTTTCCATGGAATTCGACGTTCGCTCCCCCCACTTCACACCTCACTATATAGTCCCATTCAGCCATCAAGCGTCTCACTTTGGCGTCAAGAAGAAGTGGAAGAAGAACGGATCGACGCCGTCGGGTCTCGCCGCGTTCACCATGAAGCGTAAGTTGGCTCACGGAGCAATTTCCAAAAAAAGCCATTGTACCAGGAAGTGTCATCGTTTTTCTTTTACTCACTATAATATGTATTCGAGTGTTTCCCACCCGAAAAAGAAATATCTTCGAATTTTTCACGTCATCATTTTTAATCTACTGATCTAAAGAGGGAGAGAGATGACAATTTGATAGTAGACGCAGACATCAAAAGTAGTACCATGCTTCTAACTGCCATATTTCATTCATCAGAGTTATGAAGATGACTCAAGAAAAGTTTAGCCTTCTCGTTGCCTGCGTCTATTATCCGAAAGGCATCTCTCTTCGGATCAAAACACAGTTGACTCTGTAGCGAGAAGTCGTAGATCAAAAAGATGCGGGTGTTCCGATATTCATGAGGACAGAAACATCAATGAGCATGACGTGGCACTTTATGGGAAACCATTTGAACTCTCACAGTTGAGATCAGATGGATCAAGTAGTAGAGAGAGAGAGAGTATGTCTTGAGAGTAGACGCAGGCGACGAGAAAGAAGGTGTTGATTAGAAGCAGGCATGAAAGATGAAGAGCTACTGAAATGATAACCTGATATGAAAACTTATAGCTCTTCTTGTAGTGTTTTAAAAAAAACGTATTTTGTCTGCGTCTATTACTAAACGCGTATCTTGGTGAACATGCTCTCTTCCTAGTTGCGAAGAGCTTTCACTGTCTGTACCTCATCTGAAATGTTTTTAATTTTCCAAACTGATTACAATAACAGAATCAATATCTTCTTATCCCCTCCAGAATCGATCGACCCGTCGGCGGACAGAATCTGGACAATCGGGCAGATCATCTACCAGCGACACCATGACTTCAGCCGCAACAACGCCGTGAAAGCTCGTGAGTTGGGAAAGGTGAAAACTGGATTATATCACCTGTCCTTTTGGAAGATAATCGAATCAGTCGAGAGTGGCTATGGTTTCAGAAGAGAATGGCAGCTTCGACTACATCGATATGGTCTCGCAGAACTCGCTCACTATTGATCGGTGAGTGCAAAGAACTGTTAAAGAGAGAGAGAGTACAAGAAGTGAGAGACGCAGACTGTCTGATTGTCTGCGTCTCTTCGGATTGTGTACTCTCTATCTCTATTGAAGGAACATTCCCCCAACAAAGATCTGGAAACGCCAAACATCATTTTCTTGTGCGACATCTGAATTCTCGCTCATTTCCTGATTTCCATTGTACCCCGCTATACCTACAATCGTCGTCTCTATGGCCAGACTCCGCCCAGCTCTTATTCAATTACCTTCTCTTTCTCTCCTTCTTCTGACTCCGTCTCACTTCACCTTTCCCTGGCGTCTTCTGGAATTCGGAATTCTGAATCTCCATCTGAATCTGAGTGAGAATCATGTGGAAGCAAAGGATAATGGAGGCGGCGAGGCGGGAGAAGGAGAGAGAGCAGATGGATCGCTGGCGACAGGTCACCAAAAAGCTTGTCAAGTAAGTGCAAACGACAACACTTTTCATCTGAATTCACGTCTTCTGGAGTCTCTTGTTATTTAGACCGTGAAGTTCTAGAGCTTCTGGAGTCTATACACTTTCCCACGCCTTCTATTTTTTCCCTCCTCCGGCTGTTTGATCCTTAAAAGGAGTACAGTTTGGCTCGGTTCTCTGCGTCTCTCTCACTCTCATCTCTCTCATCCATATTCATCCTCATTTTCATCATTTCACCAACGCCGCCACCAAAAAACGAATAAAAAGTGGCTCATTTGGCTCGAAAGTGTTCATTTCTCTCCCTCTCCCTCTTCCGCATCTCCCTCTTGATCTCCCTATTCAATCACGTTTATTTTCGAAATATGTCCGTATTTATCAAAGGCGCACAATCAGTTGTCATGGAGGAAAAGGGGGAAGGAATAATGGAATTGCCTGGAAAAGTGGAGAGAGTGTGGGAAAGTGAGAGGGCGGCAGAGAGACAGAGAGCAAGAGCAGGTGCGAAACTTTTGACGGGGTGGAGGGGTCGAACTTGGGGCAGCTGAAGGAAGTTTGGAGTGAGGGACGGGGGTGTTAGCCACTGAGCCATGGGTACGAAGATGTGCGCGCTGAAATTTCTTGGGGCATGGCGGTCCCGCAGCGAATTGTACAGTAATTTGTTATTGCGTGTTTTGGTGGCCTAGGATTTACTTTCTAGGCCACAACTCTCAGATCTTCAGAATATAATATGACTTTGTAGGTAGAAAAACTGCGAAAAACATCACATTTTCATCATGCAACGAGCAAAATAACAAGTTACAATTAATTTGGGCTCCAAAACTTTTAGATGTATTCGTTCCCGATCCTTTCCACCCGTTCCTCAGTCACTTCAAAGTGCGTCTGATCGAGATGAGCTCTTTTTGTCAAACATGACGTTCGGCTCCCGACCGTCATCATCCGGTTTTTCGCTTCTGAGCCTCTCGGATCGGCTTTCGAACAAACTTCTCGTTTAAGAGGAGCACCGATATTCGCATTTTCAGATGTGAATAATGTTTTATCTTTCTTTTTTGATGGAACGTTACCGTACTCTATCTCTCTAAAGAGAGCATTTTGTTTTTGCAAAGAATCAAACTAGACACATTCAGTTGAATATCGAAAAATTGAGAGAAAATGTTTAGTATCAACGAAACGAGAAATGTGAAAACTAGTGATGTGGATCAAGAAGCCCTCGTCTCTGCCTCCCCCCTCCCTTCAGTTTCTTGGCAACCGACCGAAGAATACATAAAATGGAGGAGAAGGAGCAGAACAAAAGGGGGGATTTGATTTCCACACATTCCTCCCTCCTCTTTTCATTATTCGATTATCGCATGAATTGAAACCATGGAAAGGCCAAGGAGGAAGGCGAGATGTTTTTTCCTCTCTTTTGTGTCCCTTCTTATCTTTTTCTCCCTTTTCTTGGAGCTGCTGAAAGTTGACGGAACTCAACGACTGAATCAAAACTCTCCAGTCTGCGTCTCCCAATCTGCGCACACTGTTTTTCACTCTCTTTCTCTGCACTCTCTCGCTTTTTCATTGTCTCTCCTGCTTGTAATCGAAAGGTAGTTCCATCGAGAAGTAGGCGTGAGAATAGAGTGCTGAAGACTTGTAATCCCCTCGCCAAAAATAAGAATTGTACTTTGTACCGATGATTCTATTAACCTAATCTTTATAAGAAAAAGAGGCTAATGCGCATTGAAATCGTTCTGAATAGCGAAAAAGTATAAAGGGAAGGAACAAAATGAGGGGATTTTCGATTGGGTCTGATGACCGGAAGTGTGTCCTTCCCCCCGGAAATGGAGAGTTTCTCCCGAGCACCCAGTGAGCAATCCCCCCGAATGACTCACGCCCCTTTTTTGTACTTTTTGTGACGGAAACAAATCCAAAAAGCTGCTCGAACAGCTTGCAAAGCAGGCTTAATTATTCTCGAAAAGATTATCCGCCCCGTTTTTCATGTCTCTTTTGCACTCGATTGATGGTTATCTCGCTTTTCTGATGAATTGAGGGATTAAGGGATGGCGAGACCTAGTTTTCACTTTTTAGTTGCTCTGGTGATCATGATGGATTCCTGCTCACAAAATTCGAAATTCGTTTTTCTATCTGAAAAGCTTTAACAGTTTTAAAAATGATCTACCTTCTCTTTCTCTGCGTCTCCTATCAAACGTTTGTCTCTTCAAGAGCTTTCATCAGTTTGTGAGAATCAGAAAGAAAATTGTATCTATTTTGACAATTACCACCGAGAATTTGTACTCCTTTTCCGGTTACTCACAACTTCTGACTCTTTTCATTGTTATTCTTGTCCCGTATCTCTCCTCAGTTTCCTTCCAAACTCCTTTTAGACTTCCCTCGATTTTCGATCTGTTCACACCCAATTTTCCCATCAGTTTCCGACTCAACTACCCAAGGACAAGAACTCCAAAATATGAGCAGAGTGAAAGCTTTTAGGTCAATTTTCGAGTCAGATTTGCTATTTTTTCGAACTTCTCGGCTCTTTAGAAAGTTAGTAGATCAAAAGCTTCACTGCTCATTCATTTCCTTTTTCAAGAAACCAAGTATAAACTCTTGCTCCTGATCTTTTATTAGCTCGTCCTTCCTCTTCCAAACCAACAAAACGTACCTGTAGCCATGAACTCGGCGATCATGCAAGGCGCGGCGATGGCCACCTCGCACGGCATCGCGCGTCTGAATCGACACAACGCCCAGAGGTCGCACTTCCACATCCCGACGGCCAACCGACTGTTCTACCAACTTCAGACGGCATGCACGTCAGTGCGTTTCTGTGCAAAAATACACATTCATAACGAGTGACATCCTTTTTCATGTTGATTCGTTGTTTCAGGAGCACGGAAGAGGAACGACGGACGTTGCACACTGAAGAGTTCGATGCGGCCGAGAAGCCGGACTTTGAGATGTACTGCGGGGAGGCGGAGATCAGCGATCAGTTCGTGAAGCTCAATGTGGGCGGACAGAGGTTCATGCTGAGGAAGGAGACGATCAGGAAGAGGGGCGTTGGTGGGTCGCTTTGTATAATTAGAAGAATGAGAGCTAGAAAAAAATTATAGTAGTGTCATTTGATTTGATAGCATTCTGATATATGATTACTCTATCTTTCGAATCATATCATTATAATGTTAAACCTTTGTGAAACATTCCCTAGTTAGAGAAACCATTCAAAATAGCCATTTCAACTTTCCCTACATCCAATTCTATTATCTCATCTTCCAGGCCGCCTCCTCGACATAATCAACAAGCCGGTGGCCGACTCGAACGCCGACGCCTACTTCAGTCCGACCTCCGAGTTCTACTTCGAACGACCTCCCTCCCTGTTCCATATCGTCTACCAGTTCTACCTCAACGGCGTCATCCACCAGCCCACCAATCTGTGTCCGGTGGATATAATTGAAGAGTTGGAGTACTGGAGGATCATCCCCGACGAGTACCTGGCTTCGTGTTGTTGTGCACAACAGAGTGTAAGTTTTCAAGTTTAGAAACTGAGACGAAATTTTAAAATCTGTTTCAGGACAATGACGAAGAGGATCTTGAAGAGCAAGACAAGCCGAACCTCTTCAAGACGGTTCGGTTCGGAGACATCCGAAGAACGATCTGGAACATCATCGAAGAGCCGGCGAGCTCTCCGAAGGCACAAGTCTTCGCCGTGTTCTCCGTTTTCTTCGTGCTCATTTCCATCAGTGGACTCGTACTGGGAAGTCTTCCAGAGTTACAAGTTGCCACCAGGAGAAGAGATAATCTGACTGCAGAAGGTTGACTTATTGAGAAGAGGATAATTTTATAGTGCTTGTTTTCAGAATACGTGGAAATGGAGCCAATGCCAATTCTGGGCTACATTGAATACGCGTGCATCGTGTGGTTTACTATGGAATACGGTAGCTCTTTTGATTCATTTGCCTGTATGTAAAATCCACTTTTGAAGGTCTCAAAATGCTCGTGAGTGCTGAAAGAAGTCGAACTGCCCGTCAGCTGCTCAACATCATCGACCTCCTTGCGATCCTCCCCTTCATCATCGAAATGCTCCTCCTGATCTTCGGCATCTCGACGGAACAACTGAGAGACCTGAAGGGGGCGTTCCTGGTGATCCGAATCCTGCGAGTGCTGCGAGTGATTCGAGTGCTCAAACTGGGACGGTACTCGAGTGGACTCCAGATGTTCGGCAAGACTCTGAAGGCGTCGTTCCGGCAGCTCGGCATGATGGCGATGGTCGTGATGACCGGGGTGATATTCTTCTCAACACTAGTATATTTCTTGGAGAAGGATGAGCCTGGCTCCAAGTTTCACTCGATTCCGGCGGCGTGTTGGTGGTAAGTTGGGGGAGTTGGGGGAAGGCTTGGTGAAAGCTTGAAGTGGATGGTGAATGGGTGATGTTAATTTCAGGTGTATTGTGACAATGACGACAGTCGGTGAGAAATTGAACGTTGTATTGTGAGATTGGTGTAGAATGTTTGAAGGGGGAATTATCAATAGAAAATTATGATGAAAAGGCTGCTGAAGCTCTGAAATTCTTTTGAAATAAGCTTTGTGAAACAATTGAAATGTAAAGAGAACATATAGTTTTCTCGAGCTTTCTTGAGCTCCGAACAAACTTCCTAAATACAAGTTTTGTTTAGTGACAAACTAGTTCTCATAAATCAGTCATAATTCACTTAATTTTTCAATTTCCAGGATACGGGGACCTCACTCCAATCACAGTTCGTAAGTTGCTTCATTCTTCCCCTTGCTCATCCTCCCACCTCTTCCTTTTCAGCGGGTAAACTGGTGGCCACTGGAGCGATCGCTTGCGGAGTCCTCGTGCTCGCCCTCCCCATCACCATCATTGTAAGTCCCCCATCTTTTCCATTTCCCAATTCGCTTTTCTTCCCAATCCCCCGATTCAGGCGCAAGTCGCGTTCTCATTGAAATCGCGGGAACGTGAGCGAAAGACCGGCGAAAAGTGTGTAGTTTCTTCAAGTGTGATGTGGATTGTTTCAATGATCACACACGCTTTCCTTCCTAGGTAGAATCCGCCTGGCCACGCCCACTTTTCACGTTCCCCCGTTTTCTTCGTGTCATTCCGCTGGAGTGCCATTCCGAAGTCCTTTGTTACTAACAAAGAAAAACTTCAAATTTGCAGGTGGACAATTTCATGAAGGTGGCCGAGACGGAACGGCCGGCCGGCGGCAACCGATACAGAACCTCGAACTACCCGCCGTCGAGCCGCAAAACATCTCAGGCGGAGCAGCTGGTGCTCAAGACTGCTGCGTAATCTATGAAAGGAATATGTTTATTTGGTACATCATATATATACTTTCAATTTTGATAATAAAACATTCAATGGATGTCTAGTACTCGGTCTTGTCGGGCTTGTTGGACCACATCTGGAAGGGGAGCAGGTAGTTGTCGGCTGGAAGATGCTCCAGCTTCCGGATGTCGTCGCTCTTCGGATCCTTGAGGAAGTCGTGGAATGCTTTGTCGTCGAATCCGATCTCGGCGGCCTGAAAGAAATGGATCACCTTTGAAATGATCCCAAATGATACCTGTTGAGCAGTTGCACCATAGTAAATGGCGTCGAATCGGGCCCACAAACTGGCGCCCATGCACATCGGACACGGGTAGCACGAGGTGTAGAGGGTGTGTCCCGAGAGGTCGAAGGTGCCGAGCGCCTTGCACGCGTTGCGGATCGCCGTCATCTCGGCGTGCATGGTGGGGTCCTTGGTGACGAGCACCATGTTGTGTCCGGTGGCCACCACCTTGCCCTCTTTGTCGACGATGACTGCTCCGAATGGTCCTCCGTCGCCGCACTCCACACCACGGCAGGCTTCTGCGACTGCGGCCGCCATGTGGGCGGAGTCGGCGATTGGCTGAGGGGTCGGACTCATTTTTAGTAGGGTTCGTGGGTCTGGAATTGGAGAGGAATGAGTTGTGGAGAAGGAGGGAAAGAGGGGTGGTAAGAGAGAGAAAGAGGGACAGAGAGAAAGTAAAAAGTAAAATGGAGTCTGGAGTTGAGAGGATTAGAGGAGTTTGATCAGCAAACTGTGATACTTCTTGTGAAATTTGTACATTTTTATGATAATATCCAGCCCCTTTGATAGCGTGCTCTATCGCGCTTCTGATGAGAGAGTACACTATCCGGCAAGACGCAGACTGTTTGCTAATCTGCGTCTTTGTCGATCTTGCACTCTCTCACCTGAGGCGCAATGGAGCGCACTATCACAGAGACCGGACGGAGAGTATGTTGTGAATCATATGCCAACACCTGGGAGCCGAGAAATTGTGCTCCAAACTCGGTACTGAGCTTGATAAGAATGCTCTGGAGCAATATAAAACTGAGCCCGAGAGTTTCCGGATAATTATACGAGCACCTTTATAGTCGATTAATTAAGCTCCTTGTGCTCAATATTGAAACCTACAGTAAGCTCATTTACAATAAAAACTCTCCAGAGCAACAAAACCCCCACTGATTCATTCAGCAGAGTATTCCACAAGTTTTCCTTTTTCTCACTTCCTATCAATAAATATCAATACATCAAACACTTCCACAAAAAAAAACGGAATAGTTGTGAAAAGTGCGGCAAATGGAAGCGCATGGAAAGGGGAATCGTGTCGTTGAAACACGCCGCAATGCCGATTTTTCAGTTTGATTATGATAATCAGGGTTATCAGTTCCAGTTGGAAGGGGGAAAACGACAAAGAGAGTGAAACACGTGATTGCTTTATTCCGGAGCAGATTAACTGATAAGAGCACATGTGAAGGAAAAGATCAAAGTGTGTTTGAATGCGAGGAATAAGGGCAAGTGCGCTCTGTTGAGGGTTACAATCGATTCCTCAGATGGTTTTATTTTGAATGGTTTTTATATAATGATGGTGTCCATACATTTCTAAAAATCACTTCTTCAACTGATAACACGTCATTCATGTGACAATGGTGATTGAAATGAAACAAAGAAGAGCATTAAAGATTAGACTGTGCCGCACTTTTGCCGATCAAAAACAGCTGTTTCACACTGCGCCCTTCCATCGACCGTACGATTGCCTTCTTGTGCTCGGCGAGCTGAACGCGTTCCATTGGTATCGCTGTCAGTTTCCTTGATACTGCGAGCTTCTGAAAAGGGTTGTTGCTCTTTTGTAAGTCGGGCATGCTCACCTGCACTTCTTCGACACAGTGGTTCCACTCGTCGAGATTCTCGGGTTGTCGAGCCCACATCCCAACTGCGACTCCCCTTACTCGAATGTCATTGAATACCAGAGCGGATGTTGTGAATTCGTGGGCTTTCTTTGACATTCCACCTAGAAAAAGGAAGGTATCGCAATGAAAACAAAAAGAAGATGTTACCATAAGTGACACAAGTGCCTCCTCTTTCGAGAACTGAACTGATCTGAAGTGCTGACTTGCCACCAACACCATTTAGAGCCAATTTAGGACGAGATGGAAGGGTTTTCAGGAACTGAAACATAACTTTTCTTATCCAACCAAAGAGACACAGCAGAATCCTATTACCTGCCGACTGGTCTCCTTGAACTCTTCCTCGGTGAACACGTGATCCGCTCCGATCCTCCACAGCTCCGTCTTCAAACTCTCGATGTCTTTCCGGCTCCTCACGACATTGATGCTCTTGTAGCCGAACGCTTTGCACATCTCGATGACACTTCTTCCCACGCCAGAGTTGGCCGAGTTCTGGATCACATAATCGCCTTTCTCGAGACGCACATACTTTTTGAGCATTATCCACGCCGTCGGCGGGTTTATCATCAATGTCGCCGCGAGGTCCTGAAAAAAACATTTATGAGAAATGAGAGCTCATTTGTAATACCAGAGGGATCCGATTGTCCAGTTTGACAAGTTCCTCATCGTCCACTACACCGTATTCTGACCAGAATGGAGTTTCTGAGGAGAAGATCGTCACATGGTCTCCCACGTGGAATTTGGATCCAGTGCCAGTCTGAATATGGGTGTACTTCTCTCGGACAAGACGGGATCTACCTTCACTACTCGCCCGACACCCTCGCTTCCCCCGATCACTGGTGGATCCTGGCGAATCGCATAATTGCCTTGGATTCTTGAACATTAACACATATCAATTTGGATTTTCAATTTCAAGTTCAAATGTTACCGATTGATGTCCAAAGGATTGACTGGAGAAGCTAACCACTCCACAAGACACTCGTTCCTCCCTGGCTCCGAGGGCACTTTCACTGTTTCCAGCTCGAGGACTTCTCGCGGATCACCGAATCTTTTAAACACGAGAGCACGCGAGTTAATGAAAGATTTTGACATTTGTAGTAAGTGAAAATAGCAGAGAATCTGATGTGTCTTCTTGTTTTCGACTGATAAGCGACTACATTGTACTCGTTCCGAATCTCTCGGACTACATGTTTCGATGACTTTATTGTGATGGTGTTTTTGTTCGGTGAAACAATGAGCAGAACACTGGCTTTCAATAGGCTCAAGAGTAATAAATACTGTAGCCTTCTTATTGCACAAAACAACAATGAAAGAACATGACTTTTGATCAAGAGTTTTTAGTTTTTTCACAGATTTTTAGAAGATTCCACACCACAGGCCAACATTCTCGGGAATTCCACAATTTCATACCGACGTCGATGTCTTCTTGATCTCCAGATGCACTGATTTTCGCGGTCGGATACGGTGTGCAATCGGTTCCCGATTGCGTAATCTTGTGTGTTTGCGGAGGCGACAGACTGTGCGCGCCCGCGAGACGCAGACACTTTGCCGGGGGCCCATCGGAAACTTCTTTTTGAGAAGCTCCTTCAAAATTCTGAATTTTCCCGTTTTTTTCCTCGCTGTTTTTCCCGCCCATCTTTGATTTCTCGGAAACACGTTCTCCGCTGGCCGATGTTCATGTTTTCGGCGTGAGAACCACCAAAATTGGGTGGCTTTTAGGATTGCGCGTCGTTTCTCATCCTACAGCTCCAATTTGTCTTTTTCCCCTTTCTTTTCCCCTCGGTATTAAAATGCACGCGCAGATGTTCGTATTCGGTTTTTCGACGCTAGAATCGGCAGATGTTCGTGCTGTTTTCGAAATAAAAATAATTGCTAGCGGATGCAAGTAAATAATGTGAAAATTGTGTTGTCCGCTCGTTGGAATCTCTTGCACTCTGAAGTGTCGTTCAGATCATAAAATTCTAGGGGTAAACAAGATTCATCCCATCTGTTGTTTTCGAATTTCAACTTTTTTAGTCGGCTTCCAGTTAGAATGAGCAAGACTTTGTACGGAGAGAGCAAAGTTGATCTCTCGGCTAATCACAAAGCCGAATCTCAAATCCGAAATCCGTGCAACCGAAAAAAGTGCGTCCAGGTGGCTAATCCGACGTCTCCATGTTCTTCCTTCTCTTTTTCATCTCTCTTCATTAATCCCTCGTGCTTCTTGGCTCTCTGAGCCCCGACGACGTCGTCTTTTCGTGCCTGCGTCTTGTCGCGAAGAGCGCCCAACTCCGAAACGGGTGGAGGCCTCCTCTCATTTATTCGACGCCCTGTGTCCTCCTCTTTATCCTGTCGTCCGATTCTGAAGAAAGTAGTCGTCGTTCTGGTCTCTCTTTTATTGGAGACAATTGGAGTGCTCCGCCGCTCTCATGAAGTTTAACGTTGTGAGCGCTTTTCCGAAGAGCTAAAATTGAAGATTTTGTGCCGAGTTTCAGAAGACGTCTTCGAAAAACTTGGGAAAGTTGATGAGAAGCGGTGAAACATCGGCGGCTCATCCAGAACAGAAGGCCAGCACGAAGACTGCGAAGGACATCAGAAGAGAGGTTCGTTTTTCATTTTTAGAGCGTTTGGGGGAAATTGTTGTCTCAAAATCGGTGAAAACAAAAAATCGGCGCATGAATTTCGAAATAGAATTTCTCTGTTCCAAAACAGTTTTTTTTTTGGAGGCAGATGCTATTTCGAAATCCTCTCGCCCATCTCGCTCTTCAATTGCATTTCGAAAACAACGCCTAATTTCCACGCGAGCTTCTAAGCAGAAACCCCTCACCTGACCGACTGCTCCCCAACCCATAATTGAAAATTCGGTCGCCAAGGCAACTATCGCCCTACGCTGCCAACACTTTCTGAAAGACTACTACGAAAACAGGTGATTTTCACCCATTGAATCACCTGTTTTTTGGTGTGCTCTCTCTTTCCCCATAGTTCCAGTGTTGAAAATGAATGCGGTAAAAGAATAACAATGTTTCAAATCCAAATGCTGTTTTTTTCAGGCAAAGATCGAGGAAGAGCTCGCCCAGTTGGACACCGATTCTTTCGAGAGAATTCTCAGAAACGTTGCAGACTCAAAAACTGTCAGTTTTTGCCTCAAGAACATAAAATTCGCCGCCGTCTCCTTTGCATTTTACGCGTTCCGAGCCCCCTCTGGTGCCTCGCAAGCGCGCTCCATCGACAATGCGATGATTTTCACACTAAAAATCTGTTTTTGTTTCATTTTTCGTGTTTTTCGATTCCGGCGGTCTTCCAATTCAATTAGAATGCATTTAGCGACGAATTTTTCGAGAAGTTTTAAAAAAGCGATAACTTTTACCAGTTTTCAAAATTCTTAAAGCCCCGTAGAGATTATTTTCAAAGTGCAAATTAGTTTACTAACGACGTCTACGTCATATTCTCATCTCATCAGAATTCGATTTTCAAACCAAAGTTGCACTCACGTGGAATGACAATAAAAAAGAAACTCGCCGTGAAGTAGGCAGAACGTTTCTGCAACAAATATCTCTTATCACATTGTTGCGTCGTTTCGTTTTTCTCTCGCTTATCACCTGTTGACATAACCCCTTTTGCCATCTCCCATCCACTGCCCCCCGCGTAAACACTGCCAGATTCCCATCGTTTTCTCGTCAGATTTCAGTTTTTGCACCTTGCCGAGATAAGATGACATTGCGAACAGAGAATGTCTGCACTTTTCAACTTTCGTGATGCAATTTCGTTTCTTTCGCAAGAAAAAGAGATAGACGGTGCTCAGAAAAACTTGAAATTGCAGTGTTCTGCTCGATTCTCGATCAAACACCATTCAATAGCACTTTCCCTTTCCATGACCACACGTCAATAGACAGAGCCGCTTTTATAATTCAAATCGTGGGAAACTGTCTACAGTAGCTTCTATAGGGGCTTCTAATCCTTTTCATTCAATACAGTAGTCTGTGTTCACTCTCCCCCGATTAATAATGCGTTTTGCAGGACTTGTTGAAAGGCATACCATCTGGAGCGGATCCAGCACTCGTCTCAATCATGGGTCTCATCGACGACAACAAGGAGCGTCTGGCTGCCGAAAAAGAGCACAATAACACGAGCAGCAAGGCACCGTACGTTTTGTTTTCCGAACAGTGTCGTGTCCTCCCATCAGTGTCGTGCGAAAAGACTCCACACATAATCAGCGTTTTTCAGTGTCAAATTCGACGAGGTCGTTGATTTCATCGATGACGGGTACTAACACTTCTAACTTTTTCAAGCGTTCGACGTCTTCTAATTCTTTTGGTTTTCAGAGCCGAAGAGATTGACATTGACAAACTGCCAGAGCCAGTGACGATTGTGAAAAAGTTGAATGTGACTTCGCCGATTCGCGGAAATCCGGTCATCAATTTGAACGCGATCAATGGAAATGGACCGAACAAAGAGTGAGCTCAGAGTTTTGTATTCTCGCACATCGAAATGTTTCAGTGGCGACGGAGCTTATGCTCGTAAAATGGAAGACATGATCTCTCAAATGGAGAAGGGACAGAACCAAAGTTTCTACTCGTCCAATCTGGTCAACTCGCAGCTCGAGGCGATCACCAACGCTGTCGACGACTGTGATATGGAGTTGGTCAGAAAGTCACAGACCAATTTCCTTTGCACTGAGCAAGAGCAGATTGAGCATCTTAACAATAAAGGATTGTCTTCAACTGCAAACTATAACATTTTGGGACCTTGTGAGTCATTAAATTCATATTTTTCGAAATAAATATGTTTTTTCAGCGTCTGCCGGCCAATTCGCGTCGTTCTTCAGCCCGAAGGAAGTCATTGGCACCGACCTTGGTGCCGTCAACCCTATCAGTCTCCAGAACCAGCACTTTTTCCAAACTCTCACTCCGAACGGACGTCTTCTGCCTGCAGTGCCACGCAAATATTTCAACGCCGGTGCCGTACTGGCGAAACATCAGCCACGCCCAGCGCCAATCAAGCAGCCGGTCACCATAATGCTCCAATCGACGGGATCCGGACTCCAGGTGAACAAGGAGGCCTACATTCCACAGCTCGGCTCGCCAACTGGATCGTTCTCGCCGCCGAAGACTCCGCCTCTCCAGACGCAGTCACAGCCGCAAGAGAATCGGGCTCTCTCGGCGAGCACCAAGAAGAAAAACAAGAAGAAGGAGAAGGCGGCGAAGAAAGCTGCTGCTGCGATTGCCGAAGAGAAGGAGAATGCTGGAGCCGCGAAGAAGGGAGAGAAGCCGGCTTCACTGGAAGTGAACACTTCCATCGAGGAGGACAAGGAGGGAGAGAAGGAGAATCAGAAGGAAAACGAGAAGGAGATCGAGACTGTCGAGATGACCGAGGAAGAGCGCGAGGCTCGCCGACTCAAAAACCGCAAGGATCGCATGAAGAAGAAGGCGAGAAAGCAGGAAGAGAAGAAGTTGGACATGAAGGCGATCGACACGGTGGTCCACCAGATCGGCAAGGAGCAAGACGAGAGCAGAAAAGACGGATCGCCGGTTTGTTGGGATCATATCAGATTGATAAGGCGCACGCTGTTCGTTCCAAAGATTTCTGATGTGTTCAGCAGAGTTGATTCGGAGTTGTTATCAAATCAGACTGTCGGTTCCAATCAGTTCTCTCTCACTCTCCATTTGTGTTGCCTCCGTCGAATGGCATTTCATTGCCCAGTAGTCTCACGTGTCCAATTGCGAAATTCGCAGACCTTGTTCCTCCATTTGTCGATTGTTTTCTGTGCCTCTTGTCGAATTAGGGTTGAGCAAAAAACTTATGACCGTGTGCTACGGTGTCGTCGCCTGTAGCTTCAGTTCCACCTCTCTCAATTCGACAGCATATCAAACATAATCTTCGGAACTGATAAGAGAGAGTTAGGCGCCGTTTATTCTCCTCTTTTTTAATTTTCTGATTTTTTGAATTTATTGCTGTGGGCCAGTGTAGATCAAAAGATTTACCATTTTTGACCCATTTCGAAAGAGCGCGCTAAAACCGAATAGTTGGCAATTTCATCAAATTTCGATTTCTACTTTCTCCGTCCCTCTGTCTCTTTCTCAATTGCTATCAGCTGCAAAAATCGCTCGGTGTGCGATCCCCGCAGATAATTTATCAGTTCGAGAAGGCGGCGAAGTGGCACCACTTGCCTTTTTTAGCGAGAGCACAGATTACCGTTGTTATCGCTTTCCTCCGCTCACATTGGCTTTGTTTTCTCCATTGCACTTTGGAGAAGACACAATTTCAGTTGATACTTCTTGCCAATCACCCAATCGACTACGCGCATTTGTTTTTTATTCCAGTCTTCTTTATTTTTCTCTCTCGCCTCTTTATCGTTCTTCTAATTTCACCGTGTGCTCTCTCCAGTTATTGCAATGTCACCGCCCGAGACGTCTCAACCGACGACGGCGGAACGTACCGCTTCCGAACCCGTGGACATCGCGACGTCGCCTCCGCGAAGCATGCGCGACGTTTTCGGCGACACTCCACCGGATTTTAACCGCCACATCCAGATCGCTCGTTTTTTGAGCGCCACGCAGTTGGGAATCTCCGAGAAAATCAACCTCTGTCACATTCTCGGATACCAACCGCTCACTCTTTTCGTAAGTTTTCACGCGAACAGTTATCACCACCGATAACAGGTCTGAAAAGCTGCAAAACTGTCTCTTATAAAGCTGACATCCCCTCGAAACGCATCAAAATTTATTGCAGCCACGAACATTCGTATCATTGCCCTCCTCTGTTTATATAAATATTTTCGCTGATATTGTGGCCGCCAGCTACCCCAAACAAATTGCGATGACTCAGTGTGGGGGGACTATGTTTTCACTTCCGATTCTCTCGCCACGCGCACTCGCCCAGCTGGCGACCTCCATTTTTCTCGTCACTTGCGAATGGAGGAGACGTAAGCACAATATACGCGATATTCTCTCTCCCTCTCTCGCCCTCTCTCGCCGCACAGTCCGATCGGTCGTCCATTGGACCGCCCCTATCGCCTAGGAACAGCGCTCCTCGTCTGATTGCACTCTCGTCTCGCTTCCATCGCATCTGCGTCTCGCCGTCTCTCGTCGTGAATCTGGCGCCACGGTGCGAGTGCGTGTGAGCCAGCCAGTCGGTGGTCTCGCTTGCCCCGGAGGTGTCCTTTCTCCCCACGGCGTCTTCCTTCTCTCTGTGTCTCGTGCCTTGTGCTGGAATAAGTGAGAAAAGGGGCGGAGCGGGCTGTCCCATGCACTTCAGAGAGCCGTTCGCACGCAAACAGCTGCTGAAGTACTCTGCTGAGGCCCCGTGTATGGTGGTGGTGGTGAGCGCTTATCACATCCTACCCTGTAGACTATCGCCGGCTGCCCTCGACCCGTTGATAAGAAAATCATCGGCCTGTTCTCTCATTTACGAGCAAAAACTATTCTACTGACTCTTCACTTCTAGACAAGCTGGGGGGTTGGATGGCGTTAGTCGACTTGTGGTCGACGGTCCAGAACCAACCGGCCGATTGTCTCGTCCCGGTGCTCCTTGTCATCATGATTTCATACAAATTTTTGGAGTTTATTCTGACGCAGGTTCGTTATTCGGTCACGTCGTTTGAGGACTACATCCTCAGATGACGTCGCACGAATCCATTGTATTTCCGGATAGAGTCCATTGAGAATAGTTGCTGATGTCGGTGGCGTGCTACAAACTAACGAGCGCGTCACAAAGTGTGATAAGATTAATACCACAGAAAACCGTAACAATTTTTGTTGGAATGAACAGTGTGTAAGGCCGAGCAGCACCGGCGACAAAACTTTGAACGCTGACTCTCAAGAATGTAATAATTTGTTTTTCAGATGGGCGGCTCTACTTCCTCGCAAGAGGAATCGCCGAAAACTGCGCGTCAACGTGCGGCAAACGGCGGCAAAAACAAGAAGAGCGAGAAGGGAGTCGTCGAGGAGTACACTGTGCCGAGTAACGGTGAGCTGACTTGCCATGGGTTACTGTATCGTTTAGCGTCGATCCGTACTCTAGATTTAATAATTAGGAGTTGGTTACTCAACTCGTCACAAACCGGTACTTTTGCTGTCATAATTACACTCTTCTCTCCCATCCGTCGTTTTGACCATTCATCCTGTCCAACGTATATGTGTGTGTGTCATAGTCGTTCCATCCTTTTGTTCGTTTTCCATCCACAAAAAGTAATATAGGATAGCGAGTTTTCAATCAGAGTTCCGAGTGCGTAACGATGGAAACAATTTTTAATCTAAACGCAATTTGCCTCAGGTATCCTTCCTATCTCTGCTGATGAACTCAACTGGCTCTTGCACCTCTACGTATCAGGTTAATATTAGATTGGGGGCGTTCCAAGCAAATCCCACCATATTTCAGATATTGTTGCCGCCGTTAACTACGCGCGTTTGAAGAAGCTAATCCAAGAGCGTAAGTGATAGCATGTCCTGGTTTCGAACGTCGTCCTGCTTGCTCTATCCCTCACTACTTTGCATGCCATCACTCGGCACTAGAATTGCACATGTATCTATTATTAACATCATCGTCGTCGTCGTCGCTGTCTGTCTGTCTCTTGTTTCAGGGCTCCCAATTTTATTGTCTCCGGGTTCATAATAGGGCTGTGTTTCGATGTCCGAGTTTCTTGGTCAACAGATGGATTAGGCTAATGCAACCGAAGTATGTGCCATCGATTTTTGGCGGAAATTCTTTTGGAAGAATCAAAAGTTCACTCTTTATTTGTCAAAGTCGTTTCGCTTCCATTTCGATCTGTTGAACAGTTTTCATTTCACCCCGTTTCCGCTTTCACTACAGTAACCCGGAAAGTCAGAGCCACTTTCAGAATGGGGAATAATTGACGAATTGTCAGTTTCTCCTCAATTTCCGCGAAAAATGGCGCTGTTGCGGTGGTCTTTTTGCATCCGTCCGTCGCCCACTTCTCTTCCTCTCTGCGTCGTTTCCTGGCGCCCGTCACTCCCCGTGACCTTGTCTCGGCTCCTTTACTGCCTGCGTCTCTTGGTCCGTCACACTGTCTCGTCGTTTTGCGGACGCCGTTTTTGGAAGTAGCGGCGACGTCGTCTTCTTCCTCGCCTACGTCTTCAGCATTCCGCAGCCGTTCTCCTTGTCTCGTTTGCAAATGAATGAACGGCCGAAGAATGTTTTCCCTCCTTGTTTTTTATTCCGCGCGGTGAGTTTGCATCCGCGGCGCGCCCGTTCGCGAGTTGTCTGATCCTCTTCTCGTCGCCCAGTCCTTCTCCATTCGAGTGTATGTGTGGCGTTCGCAACTGACCGAGAAAATAGGAACTTGACTGTCATTTTTTCGTTTTATTTAATTTCCTGATAAGTTTTCTTCTCGTAAAGTGGAAAATTAGGCGTTTCACCATGAAAAACTATTCAGCTTCTCTCTTTCACGGAAATAGAATTGAATCCTCTTTCCACGAATCAATACAGTGTCGATGACCTGGCTTTTTGCATGACAATAGCTGTTTTGTACCGGATTTGCATGTTATTTTATTCCTTTTGTGGTCTCTGATTTCACGTGTCTCACCCATAAGTACAATCGAAGTGTGTTTTCTTCTAACCCAATTCGCTTTCTCTCTTTTACCTGTTGTACCGTATGACGCACTAACTTCTGATGTTGCTTTTTTCCGTCTTGTCTGATAACAGCTATCCCATTCTGATTGTGCTCGTTTTCCAGACGAAGGTCAAGATAGGCTGGCCGAAGTTCTCAAAGAATTGGGAATTGACGACATCAACGAGCTTGTCGAGTGTCGCAAGAAGAAGCCGAAGAAGGGCAAAGGAAACAACAACAATAATAACAACGATAACAAGAACAAGCAGCAGCAACAGAAGGAGTCCGCCGAGGCGAAGAAAAAGAAGATGGACGAAGCGTCGGTTGCCGCCTCCATCACGTACTATTCACCCAGTTGTCTTTTTTCCAATTATACAATTTTTCAGAAAGCGTGAGAAGAACTCGGAGGAGGACGACAACCAGTCGTACGTCTCTGCCCAGGAGAACGTTGAGGCCAACACCCGCATTTCCACTCCGGAAGAGTTCCAAGACGCTCGTCAGTCGCGTGATGACTCGGAAAATGTCATGTTGGACCCAAAGAACTACGCCGACGATCGTGGAATCGAGGCTCTTGCCCAGCAGCTCGCCGACGAGGACGCCGAGTTCGTCACGGTGAGCAGCAAGAAGGGAAAGAAGAACAAGAAGGTGGAAGCTCCGCCAGCTCCACCTGCTCCACCTGCTCCGTCCACTGCGCCTTCGTCCGTCACTGGAAATCAGAACCGTCGTGCGTCAACTGCCGCGTCGTCGGTTTCGAACCAGGGCGCCACTCACTCCCAGCAGCAACAGCGCCCGGCAAACCGCCCGATGCCACACTCGTCCACCCTCGGAGACTTCATGGACTCGACTCCGAAGAAGGACTCGCACAAGAACACGAAGAAGAAGGGTGCTTCTGGAGGAAGCGGTGGTCAGAAGAAGCCACACCAGCAGGTGCAGCACGATGAGATGCCACCGCCGTCGCCAGCGTTCGAGGATGCGTTGGATCAGCCGATCTCGGTGAACACGGTGAGAATTCGTAAAAGTGAAATAGTGAACATGATAAATTTGCAGAACAACAACCCACCGTGTGGTGTCTCTTATGCTGACGCCGCCAAGCATAAGAAATCGACATCTGGAGACAGCTCTCCGTCGCCGAACGCCTACGACACCCCACCACAAGGCACCAACTCGCCGGCTCCATCCACTTCTGTCAAGAAGGAGGTCGTGGAGAAGTCGAAGACGCCATCGCCGACTCCGCCGGAGATCGTCCCGACCACTTCGCAGCCGGCGGTCCCATCGTTCGCCAGCGCCGTGACTGGAGGAGTTCAGCTGCCGCCATCGGCTGCCAGCGCTGTCGCCGACGACGAAATCTCGTTCGGCTACGAGGAAACTCCGGAGGACAAGCGCAAGCAGCAGCAGAGAAAGAAGTCGAAGAACTCTCCACAGCCGACGCCTTCTGCTCCATCGAGCTCCAGACAGAACACCCAGCCACAGAGAATCAATCCAGGGGATCTGTTCAAACAGCTCGGAAATCAGAAGATGGCTGCGATGCCAATCGCTTCGGTAAGAGAGAAAATGGAAATTTATGATGAATTTGAATGTTTTCAGACATCGGAAGAGGCCATTGCGATGACTCAAACTCTCTCCAAGCTTTGGGATCTTTATCAAAATACGGGAACAAGTGAGTTTCATTCTCTCATTTATTTGAAGACTTTCATCCAATTTGCAGAGCCCATCCGTTACTCGGCTGGCAAACCGCTCTTCTGAATCGACTACTCGTCTCCACCACCATCACCTTAAATTCGTTGTTTCTCTCTTTGTTTTCTAAGAATTGTTTCGTATTCATTCACATTCCCCCCGTTCATCCTTTTTCATATTTATCCGTCACTTCATTTGAACAAATTCCCCGTCCTTCTCTTTTCCATTCTCTGAAAATCTCCCCCCAACTCTGGTATAATTTCAACCGATTTATGTGTGTTTCCGTCCCGCCCACCCGAAAAGTTGCGAGTGTCTCTTTGGTGTCCCACCATCTCTGCCCCCACCCAATTGTTTCCCCCTTTCTAGAGTTTATTGTCCCCGCCCCTTTATCTTAATGCCAAAAACCCCGAATTCGTTGCCCAAACTCTATCATCTGTTTTCTCTTTTCATCCCCGTAAATTCATATCTCTTTCTGGTTTCTTTAAAAGTCCCCGCCCCCTTTGTTCCTTTTTGTGATCCCCCTTATGTGTATCCACGTTCTCCTTCCATCTATCAGCGACACTCTTATCAAGATGGACAGTCGCCCTTGCTCTCATTGAAAGTGCCCCTTCGTTTCGACGTCCTTAGCACCCAATTCCCCCCAAATCGTCTAGTTACTTTAAATGGTCTTCCCGCCATTTTCAGATGTAGAGTCCCCCCGTTTCCAATGTCGAAATGATTTATTGTTTTCCCTCAGAAGCACCCCTTCAGGTCTTCTGCTCCCGTTTCATTTATTATCCGGATTCGGCCGAATAAAGTGGTGTGATACGCCCAAAACGTTTTGTCATCAGAAATAATCGTTAATTTACGAGTAGAGCTCGTCATTATCTTCTTACTGATATTATTTATTCAGGATTCTTTTTCTAATATCATAAAAGTATTTTGGAAAAGCTTTTCAAACTGATAACAAAATTCGCGAATAAATGAAAAGTTCTGGAACAAATGGATAAGTTTATCTTTGCTAAAAATTCGTTTTTTTGAGCAAAAGTTTGTTTTCGCCGAGTTCCTATACAGGGTCTGTTTTGTCAAAAGTAAGTGCAAGATGGAGAGACGCAGACAGACATGGAAAACACTGCACGCACACACTTTTATTGATTTTCGCGTGGTAAAAACACAATTTGGATTTATTTTTAGCTCAAAGCTTATTGTCGGCGCAAAAAATGAGTGCTGCGGGAGGGGGTCTGCAAATGCGCTCCATTGGACTGCGGGCCTTTTTTTGAGTTTTTCCAGCTTGTGTTATAAAATAAATGACGGAAATTGGTTAAAAATAGTCAATTAATGCCTACAGATTCTATATTCGAGGCAAAAAATGCGAAAAACCCAAGATAAAAGCATCGATTTTCCCTTTTTGTGCAAGTTGGCGCCAATTACTGCGCAGACACCGTGCACTCATTTTTTTGCGCCGACAATAGTTTTATTTATCTGTGATCCCATGTTTCAATATAACATTTCAAAGCTTTCTCGTTGAGTTTTTATCAGGCTGAATTTTCGTTTTTGAACACTGAAATTTGCAGCATTTAACCTAAAAATGGAAGAATGGGAGTTGCGCATGAAGAAGGCGGGACGATTCAAGGATGACAAGATTTTCCTAACATATAAGAAACACTTTGATGTGATTGGAAAGGTAAGAACTCGATGGGCAACTGATATGAAGGAAACGTTTCCAGCTGCACTCTGTGGTCGAGATGAGGCGGGGCTGGTGGATCGTGCGCATCTGGAGAGCCTCCAAGTTCGGACCGCCCGAATAGTGAGTTGTTTTGGAAAAACATTCGGAAGTTTCGAGTTTCAGCGAACTTGTACGAGAGAAAAGTTTGTATCGAGTGAAAGCGCATCATTTTCATCGAGTAAGTGCTCACAACTCTCCCGAATCCATCACCCGAGTCTTTCAGTACATCGTAGAGCCCGATCCGCAAATCGCGAAAGCAGTGGAGGTGAGAGGTGGCAAGGAGCTCATCGAAGTCACGGTTTTCGAACGTCACAGGGCTTGTTTGGAGTCACTCAATGTGCGTTTCGATAGAGAATTCCCCCACAAGACATCATTTTCAGTCAGGAGAATACCTGTTGCTGGCGAATGTGCACTACTCCCGCTCCACCCTCGGACAGGGCTTCTTCATCCACTCTGGCGTCTCGTACGGCAGAGGCGTTTTCAGAGTGCCCAAAACGATTAGAGACCGATCTTTCACGTACCTGAAGAGTAGAGTGGAAAGGGCGCTGTTGGGAGTGAAGGACTACGAGGGATTCACAGAGTTCGAGTTGAAAGACGAGGATAGGAAGAGGGAACAATCTCTACCGATTGTGCACGAGACGTGGGCGAAGAGGGAGCATCCCTTCTTCTCCCCGGGGCTCTACAAAAAGATCCATCGTTGGAAGCACTTTGAGGAGGCGGAGGAGAAGGGAGCACAGGCCATGGCGATGCCTGTGAGGAAGATCTTTGTGGGCGAGCAGATTGCAGTCGATTGGTTTGGGTAGGTTGTGAGAGTCATTACTCAAGAGAAACTGGGTGTTTGTAGGAAGAGACAGGCGAAGAAGTACCATTTTCTGACGCACGCACATTCGGATCACTGCAAAGGGTTGGACAGGAGGTGGACGCACAAGGTCTACTGCAGTGAGGACACCGCCAATATTCTCGAGGTCATTATGGGGTAAGTTTTACTTTTTGATAACTACCCAAAATCATTTTCAAAATGCTCTCTAATCGCAAGAGACACAGAGAAAGTAATCAACTTCCAGATACAAATCCAACGAGCCAATCCCACATGGAATCATCTGTCCCCTCTCCATGAACACTCCCCACCAGTTCGACGGCTTCACTGTCACCCTCCTCGACGCCAACCACTGCATCGGCTCCGTCATGTTCGTCTTCGAAGGCCCCGCGATCCCTGGAAACAGATTGCTCTGCACCGGCGACCTGCGAGCCGACAAATCGTTTCTGGACAAAGTGCGACCGGGCAAGGAGCTGGGAATGCTCACCGAGAAGACGTTCAAGACCGTCTACATAGACAACACGTACTTCAATGTGGACGTGCCGTTCCCGGAGAGAAGCGCTGTTGTGGATGCGTAAGATCTTTGAAGGAGTTTACATTTACTGGAAAGGTGACGTTTCAGAATAATGGTGGAAGTGTTCGCGCGTCCGCACGTCGACATCTACATCCCGATGCACCGTCTGGGAAGAGAGGACCTCATCGAGCAGCTGTCCCTGGCTATCATGGAGCCCATCTTCGTGTACGAGGAGAAGCGATTGATAGCCAACCGTGTCGGTAAGATATTGGACTTTGGATTTCCGCAGACGAACAGGATTATTCAAGTGGTGAAGAGGAACAAGTGGAAGTGAGTTAAGACCATACTAAATAGAATAAATTTGTAATTTCAGACTCACAGAAGAGCAACTGCAACGAAATTTCGTAATCTTCGATATCACGATGCTCAACTACCTGACGGCGTCCGATGCCACCTCGGAACGCTATAAAGAGTTGGTTCCCAATCGAATAACTTCAGTAAGTAAGAGTTCCATCTTTGCAGCCACGTCATCCACATCGCCTACTCGGACCACTCGTCTCGCCGCGAGCTCATCGCCTTCCTGAAATGCCTCCAGTTCAAAACGATAGTTCCGCACGCGAAGCCCATCGTGAAAGACGACCTCGCACTGATGGTCCAGTGCTCCAGAAAAGAGACCATAGCGTTCGCCGACTCGGAGGGCATGCTGAGAATAGAGAGCGAGGAGCTGGTGGAGCCCACACCTGAGCCGGAGCCGGAGCCGGAGCCAGAGCCTGTACCAACTTTGCAGCAAGTCGTGAGTTTGGAGAGTCGGTAAGTTGAAACTTGGAGACGAAGACACCGAAGTCTGATGCTAAAACATTTCCAGACCCAACCCCGACGTCATCGACAACGTTGAGGACGAGCCAATGGCAGATGCGAACGAGTTCATCTCGCCCGCCATCGGCTCCACCCTCGACGCCATTCTCCACGACCAGAACGAGATTCTGGAGCAGCAAGCGGGCACGTCTTCTCCCCACCATCTTCCGTTGAACTCGCTAAACCTCGACATGGAGCCGGACACCGTGCTCGCACTGCTCGCCACGCCTTCTCCACGTCTTCACAGAAGCAGCGCACTTGAGCACGAGAACGACGTCGAAATGACAGTGGACGATTCGCGCCTTCAACTCCGATTCGACTCTCCAGAAGAGCATCTGGAGACGTTGGAAATCTCCTCAGTCCGATGGGAACGCCCCTTGCCAGTCTTCTCCCCACAGTACCAGGAGAGGGTTCAAGAGGAGGAAGAGGTGCCCACGTCTTCTCCGCAGAGCAAGGAGCCCTCGAGTGCCACGTCACCAGCAATCGGAAAGCAGCAGGAGGAGGAGGAGAAGGAGTCGGAAGAAGACGTGGTGGAGAAGGAAGTCAATCTGATATCCGAGGAAGACAGTGCTCTCGTGGAAGAAGAGAATCCGATATCAGTGGATATCTTTGACTCTCCAGAACTCACAGAGGTTCCGGAAGCTTCTGAAGAAATCGTGGAGAGCGACTCGGACTACGAGTTCGATTCGGATCCCATCGAAAGGGATTTGGATAAATGGAGGTATTCACATAAGAAATATTCATTCAATGAGAAGAGAAATGAATTGTTTTTCAGTATCGGACCTCCAAAGACGCTCTTCGAAGCGATCCAACGTCTTCAGGATCCTCCGATGCCGACGACGAAGCGATCACGTCGACACCTATAATTTATAACCGTTTTATCAGTATCTTACTCATTTTCATGCCCATTCCACTCAATTCCACTCAAGAATCACTTGTGCCAGTTTCTCACCGCATCTCTTTCATCATGTCTCTCTTTCACTTTGCATTCAATCGATATCTATTTTATTAGCCTAATCAGTTAATAAAGCTACTGGGAAATTGTAAATTTGAAGATCTTTGAACTGGAAAGACTTGCAACGAGTGAACAGAGCTGCATGTATCAGCTTCTCGACAATGTTTCCTTTTTTCATATTCAGAACTCGAATGAAAATTGATAATATCAACAACTTTTATCATAAACAGAAAAATTTCAACAATTTCCACTTATCGAATTCAAAGCTGGCGCCAATTTTCGCACCGACTACGGTCGCCGATTGCGGACTTTGGCGTACACCACCACGCAAATGTGCACTATTTGAAAAATTTTTCTAGAAGATTTTCCATTTTTTTGACCTTGAATTCAGCGGTTTTCTTCCGGATTTTTTCGTTTTCCATCTCCCGAATTTTCAAAATTTTTTATCCAAACCCTTCTGCTTCAAAAGTTACCTCTAATTCACCAGTTTCGCTCATTTTAGGCGTAATTTCGATATCGTGTATAATGCATTTTAAAGTGGGGTGCTTCTCGAACATCCCAACAGCTGCTTCCATTGTTGCGAACGTTGTTTCAATTCTTCTAGGTTGAGGATTACATTTTTAAAACCGCTCTGTTAATTTTTTAATTTTCCGTTCTCTTCTGAAAAGTTTCGAAATAATTCAATACTCAAATCTGAACATTTTACAGTGTCCAACCCCCACAAACTTGGATAAGAAAATGGCGCAGGCCTCTGCGCAACTACTGTTCGATGAGAGCGGTCAGCCGTTCATCGTGATGCGCGAGCAAGAGAATCAGAAGCGCATCACCGGCGTCGAAGCCGTCAAGGTTTGCAATTGAAGATGTTTCTCTCAGTTTTCGAAAACCTTGATGTTCAGAGTCATATCCTGGCCGCTCGCGCTGTCGCCAACACCCTCCGCACCTCTTTGGGACCACGAGGACTCGACAAGATGCTCGTCTCTCCAGATGGCGACGTCACCATCACCAACGATGGCGCCACGATCATGGAGAAGATGGACGTGCAGCACCACGTCGCCAAGCTCATGGTCGAGCTCTCCAAGTCCCAGGACCACGAGATCGGAGACGGAACCACCGGAGTTGTTGGTGAGTTGGGTGAACTTCTAAATTTATCGAATTCCTGTCCCAATATGTCTCGATTTCTGATTTTCAATCGAAAAAAATGAGAAATTTTTGACCCTGTTTGCTCTAGGATTTATTTTTCCGAACATCCTTCTTTTTTCCGGTCAAACATGTCTAGAGACTCCGTAGTGATTCATTGTCCTGTCTTGGGCTCTTCCACAAGTTCAACAGTTCAATGTTCCCGAAAAACTTCTGAAATAGGATATAAGAATGAGAGAATCCATCAAGAAGCACGCCAACGTCTTCATCTTCTGTTCCTCCCAAATCCCCACAGATTTGGATGTGCGAAAAAGGGAAAACGAGAAACAATGGGGTTGTTGCTTCTCCATTCTTCGAAAGAAAACTGAAGAAAAATGTTTGTTTAGCCGAATGCGTGACGTTTTTCTCTTTTTCAATTTTCCAATTTTCGCCGCCGTTATCTCTCTCCAGAGAACGGTATTTTCGTTTGCTCAGCTGTTGGCTCATGCTCTTCCAGACAGTACAACTCTTGGGAATGCTCACATTTATTGACAAAAACAGTCGGGAATTATCCTCTCTCGGCTCCGATGACGACTCCGCCGCCGTATCCGTGTCCTCCTCCACACTTTCTGCCTCCTCCCTTGATGATTCCGATGCTCGAGACGGAAGAGATGGCCAACACGGCGAACACGAAGACAGAGTAGACGTTCATTGTCAGAAGACGTTGAGAAGAAGAGTGCTTCTTATGCCTTAACCCTCGATTCGATGTCCTTTTATACTCCAAGGCGGCGATCATTTCGATTTGATGGCTCCGATTCGATCCCCACATAAAGTTTTCATTGCAAGAACATGCACATGATCTTTACCGATTCTGCTGAAATCGAAAGAGGAGAACGGTGAAAACCGGCCATGGGTGTACGGTAGAATTTTACGATCGACAGCCTCAGTGACAAAACAGCGTGGATCTTTTGTTATTATCGTTTTACAACTTGTTGTCAGTATTACTGAGGTGATCCCGTTCGAAACAAATGAGCTGTGCTTTACTCTAAAAGACTGATTTGAATGACGTCAATTCTCACCCGGAATACGTGCGAATCAGTTGAGTCACTTGAATACTAATAGATAGTCCCTTCCTGATAACCGATTTGATATAAATATGGGAAAGTGACCAGTCAGTTTCGAAATATCGTCACCATTTTCTGTGTGCTCCCTTGTCAAAAACTCCGCTTATCAGTCGGCTTCGGACGTCTTTGAGTGCAGTTTCGTGCGATTCGCCTCGTTTATTAAAAATTGATAACCATTCTGATATGTGGTCAATGATTACCACATTTTCCACTAGAAATTTTGGTCGGAAAGTTTGCATTCATTTTTCGAAAGCACGAGGCTGTTTGATCTTCAGTGCTTTTTTCCAATCCAAACATTCCTGTGCATGTCTGTCTTTTTTGACCCGAAATGCACATCACAAAAAGAAACGGTTTTTTCACTGATGGCTCCGCGCGGGCGCAAGCACACATTGAGCTCAAACAGTTTGATGGGAGGTCTGTCTGTTCTTTGGCTCCCGTGTCATCATTCGGTGCTCCCCGTTGTTGCTGTGACGTAGGTTCATCTCAGAGCAGCGAGAACACGATAACTTATCTTCTTTTTTCTTTCCCAAACGTTTTGTTGCTCTTCACCAGTTTGCGATAGACCATGTGTGTGTATGCATATGTTTGCAAAAAAGGCAAATATGGTCGTATGTCGTTAAAATTCCAGTTCTTATCAGTTCATATATCGATAAGACTGTCTCTTCGCACGCTAACAGTGTCTTTATGGATTTTTGATCTTCTTTTCATAGTTTGTATTAACAAAATGCGAAAAAGAAATAAGAGCTGGAAATGGGTGCAAAATTGAATTCGCCTCCATAATTTTTTCTCCTCTCCACTCGTTTACTCCTCAATAAATAATTGAGTGGCCACAGAAGAGGCGCAATGTCTCGTTTTTTCCCTCATTTCAGTCGCATTTTATTCGCCCGATGAACAAGTGTTTCGCCCATTTCCTTCTAGAGAGAGAGAGGAAAAAAGAGTGAAGAGACGATAATTAGATTGGTGTGACCGAGTGTTTTCTGTGAGTGTGTGCACATTTTTTCGCTCGGAAGAATTTCAGAGCGCGACGGCCCGGTTTTCAGCAGATTTGTGAGCGCTTCTCTCCTCCTCTGTGGAATTTATGATTTGGCGGGAAAAAGAGAAAGATTGGTTATTCATGCGAGGGCTCGTGATATCTTCGGCAATGAATACGCGAGGATTGGATTTCCGGTCATTTCCGGCTTCACACCGCTTCTTTTTTCTTTCTGGGAGAGGATAATCTTCGGATAATTTGTGAGTTGGCAATTTCGAGATCCCTCACCAAAAATCGGGGAAATTGTAAACCCTCTCAAAAATTGGATTAAACTCCAAATCTCTAGTGCACTGATCGGATTATTTTCGGTTTCTCTTTCGATTTACACGCTCAGCAAGTTTTTTTTTCTCCGCGGTTTGATTTTTAGTTAAATGGACATATTTGGGATCTCTGACTTTGAAACCTTTTCGATTATAGATCACAAGGCATTCCTAATGTGTTGTTCTGTGTGTTTCCATCATTCTGCCCGTCTACAATTCTCCTCACCTTTCCATTGTTGATCACCTGACAATAGACAACAAATTTCGACGGGCGCGATCGATTCGTCCACTTTAACCTTCTGGCTAAACTACTGGTTTTTTCCGCATGTTTTACCCGTGCAGCCCCACTTGTCATCAGATTTACGGGTATTCATCCATCGGATTAAAAGTCTCTCGACGCCCACCCCGGAAATTGCTTTGTTAGTTTGAGGTCGCAAAACATTTTTCCCTCTCCCTCCAGTTTCCTTTTCGGAAAGAATAAAACATTTAATAAACTTCCTGTCTAGGTGATTTGAAGCTTAAAAGTATCCAATTTCCGTTTGAAACAAAAAGTGGAGAAAAGCGCTATCACGTGACACACATTCTTTGCCCTTCATTAAATGGTGAGAGCCTCTCTTTCTCTCCTTTCGCATATTCTCCCGGATACTCCACTGCTCCTGAATGTCACATTTCGCCTCCTTTTTTGCTCTCTTCTCTCCATTACTTGCTTTTTTCTTCTTTTCCCCCCACATCGATTCTGGGTGAGGGGGAGACGCACGACCAACGGCCACACAGCTATCTTTTTCTACTTGTCGCTTTTTTTTGCTGCTTCTCGTGGCTCCACTGCTCATGTTGCCATTTGTGCTCTCTTTCTCCTCGTTTTCTTCCCGATTTCATCACATTTCTGAGTGTGTCTGCGGCCTCTTCCCATGAGCATTATCTGCTCGTGAACTCTGAGCTCTCTTCTGTTCGCTTCTCCGAATTGGCTCCAAATTGGTAGACGGACAGGAAGAAAAAGTTGTTGGTTTCTGACCGGCTAACTTGGGAAAGAGCTCGGCGAAAAAAGAAAGAGAGCAAGAAGGACAATGGAGTTCGAGATTTACTAAGTGTCACAGACGCACAAACTACACTTCTGAATTGTTGTTTCCAAAGCGTTTATTGTGAATTGTGCTCTAGAAGCTCGTCAGACTGTTGTTTTTCGAGACATCGCTATTTAATGTCTCCAGAGAACTGTACACTATATAGTTTTTGGCTCAAAACAATAAACAATTCGAGTCGAACCCCACATGCTCATTTTATTAGCCCCTCATTCATTCTCATTTCTGAGCCAATGTTGTAAGGCCCCGAAAAGAGTCATCAAAAAGTCATTGACTGAATGGGAAACGAGGCGAAGGCGAAAAAATGGAGCAGGCTGCTTTATTCATTTCCACCGGGCTCCCTCGGGAAAGACCAGATGGACTACGTATCAGAAGTTTGACGGCGCGGAAGACGTCCAATTAGGCGCCGCTTTGCTCATTTCCATGGGATCTGTCATGCCGAAGAATGTCTTTTCGAGAGTGAAAAAGGTGTCTTTCTCCTCTCTATGTCTCCTTTTTCTCGCGTTGTTTAACAATGGTTTCTCGTTGTTCTCTCTCTCCAACCGAGTGAATTCCAAAAAAGCGAAATAGTTCGCGAGGGAAACATTCTTCATTTCGGGATGTCGAGAAACATCGTGAATTATTCTGGCGATGAAAGACGACGTCTTCTTCTTCTCCGATAGCGAAAAGAGGTCGTCTCCGACTGTTGCAGCGTTAATGTTGCGAAGAGAAGAGCTCATGCATTTCCGCACTCTTCTTCTCCTTTCCCTCGTTATTTCACTTTTCTGTCACTGATGACGACCACGATAGAGCGCTCCTCGTGGAGGAGACGTCGTGGAAAGTGTGTCAACCCTCGACTTTTTCCATTCTCTTCCCGCCCGCCGGCACGCCGTTTCCTTCGTTTTTTACATTCCTAACACATGCACAAATTGCTCATGGGTCCTTCCTCTCCGTTTCCGATGTCTCTGGTCCTTTCCTCGTTTTCCTCTACCCCATTCCATCTCGGAAAGGTATTTACGAGTGGATGGAAGGTGTGTTTCTGGTTCGAGACACGATTTCCGAGTTGTTTTCCATCTTTTCCCTCGCGGATTTTTGTTTTTGATAGCCACGGCTCTCTCTCTAAATTTCAGAGATTTCAGTTCTGAGCCGTCACTCATTTCCACTAGTTGAATGTTCTTTCCCCGTCTATCGCCTTATCAGTGACACGAATGGTCACTGTCTTTATCACTAATTATTCGTGTGATCGTCAACATTTTTGTACTACTTTCGAACAAATTTGTCCCCAAACTTTTAAGCTCCTTGAGCCCTTTCCTTTCAATTTTCTCCGCACTGAAAAGCCGAAAAACATGTGATAACGACTCGCCTGGCGACATAATCATGGCGTGTTTGTAAGCGATGATAAGCAGCGGCCATGTTGTTGTTGGTTTGGACGCACGCAGGTGGAACTTCCGTGCGTTGAAGCAAAACGACCTCTGATAGGCGTCTTTTTGGTTTTTGCGGCCGAAAAAAGTGATATCACTTTTTATTCCACCTGCACCGCCGAAACGACGATATCAATTCGTTGATAATAGTGGGTATGGCTATCTGAATCACATCATTCCGATTCGTGGCCAACTTTTCAAACACATACGAAAACTTTTCTGATCTACGGTTCGTTGTAATTGTTTCTTTCAAGGTGATTATCACAACCAAGGGGGCCTCCCTCCGTGGGTTCTAGTTGTCAGAGAGACGAGAGAGAGACGCGGTGTAGACAGTGGCGTTGCGTCATCGGCCTCTTCTCCCCCTTCTCCACACAGACTGTACAAAGCACTCTCCTGCGTCTCCACTCCCCGTCGCTTCTTGATCTCTCGCTCTTCCCCCAGTGCAAAAGTAGCCTCCACGCAACAGACGGACAGATGGAACGTCCGACGGACCACATAGCGAGGGAATGATTACGCAACAGCGTCAGGGCGGGCTTAACGACGGCCACACTGTGTGTTGGCGTGCTTACCTGGTCTGTTCCAAGGTTACAATCGATAAACGGAACTTTCTTGTTCTCTCCTGGACGGAATTTCTGTTCCCTGGAAGTTATCTCTAGAAAGAAGCCCTTTAAAAGTGTGGAATCGGTCAAAGATATTTGACATTCGTCCATTTAGATCTAGTCTGATTCCTGTCTCTCTCACAAATCGAAGCACTTTCTTAGCAGTTTCGCTCTCATTTTTTGTGCAAACAAAATCTGCCCCTCGGCACTCTCCTCTGCTCCTCTCTCTGCGCTCTTCCACACTTCTCTGACGACGATTTTGTGTGTCGCCTCCTTGTATGTTGGCTCAATCTCTTGGCCCTCTCCTCGAGGCTCGTGCCGTTCTGCCACGTCATTGAAGCGCACCGTAACGGTTTGCTTTCCTTCGTTTTTTTTTTGCTCTCCGAGAAAATAGAGAAAGAGAGGGCCAGAGAAAGTTTGTTGATTGCTCCTCCCGCGCTTTGCGCATTTCTGTGTTCCGCCACGTCACTGTCTCGATTTCTTTTCTATTCATTTTTTTGTATCCCTAGAGATAATCCTATCCGACTGATGTGCCACCACCCCTCGTCATTTATCTGATAACTTTCGTCTAGTTTGGATCCGGTGTCTGACTCGTTTGGTCCTTGATCTTCTCGAAAAGAAGGCGTCTAAAAGATGTCTCCGTTATCAATACAAACACCTTCGAATCAATTCTATTTCTGTTGATCTACTTATTGATGGAAATGTTTTTTGCACTGATTTCGTTCTCTCGTGATCCTCTTCTGATTCCTTAGCACTATGCATTTTTCGTGAGAAAATTAGGTGTTGAGTGGGAGAAAATGAGTGCCTGTTCCCTTCTCCTCCCACCATATGCCCACTCCCTCTCTCCCTCTCCACGTGGCCGTAAACACCGGGCAACCAAAGAATTCTCCGACGAGTGTCCGGTTGCCACGTGGCTGCCAGACCCTGACGTCTTCTGAAGTGACAGCTGTCTCCGCGTTTTCATCTGACACCTATTCAATCGCATTCTTGCAGTTCTCGCCGGAGCCCTCCTCGAGGAAGCCGAGAAGCTCATCGACCGTGGAATCCACCCGATCAAGATCGCCGATGGATTCGACTTGGCTTGCAAGAAGGCGCTCGAGACGCTCGACTCGATCTCCGACCGTTTCCCGGTCGAGAATCGTGAACGACTCGTCGAGACTGCCCAGACTAGCTTGGGAAGCAAGATGTACGTCCTCGAAGAATTTTGAAGAGAAACAATGTTACTTTCAGTGTGAACCGCTCGATCCGTCAATTCGCTGAAATCGCTGTGGATGCCGTGCTCTCTGTCGCCGACATAGAGTCGAAGGATGTGAACTTCGAGATGATCAAGATGGAAGGAAAGGTCGGAGGTCGTCTGGAAGACACGATCCTCGTGAAGGGAATCGTCATCGACAAGACGATGTCGCACCCACAGATGCCGAAGGAGATCAAGAATGCCAAGGTGAGTCATCTCGAGAGCTCTTCAGCTGAAAATAGTATTATCAGCTGCCCGGCCTGAATATTTTTCGCTCTTCACGCTCTTCGCTCACGCTGCGCTTTTTCGCTCTTCAAAATAGTATTCTTCCACTTCCAGGTCGCCATCCTCACCTGCCCGTTCGAGCCACCAAAGCCAAAGACCAAGCATAAGCTCGACATCACCTCCACCGAGGACTTCCAGGCTCTCCGCGACTACGAGCGCGAGACGTTCGAGACTATGATCAAGCAGGTGAAGGAGAGCGGAGCCACGCTCGCCATCTGCCAGTGGGGATTCGACGACGAAGCCAACCACCTCCTCCAGGCCAACGACCTTCCGGCTGTCCGGTGGGTCGGAGGACCGGAGATCGAGCTTCTCGCCATCGCCACCAACGCCCGCATCGTTCCCCGATTCGCCGAGCTGAACGAGGCGAAACTCGGAACTGCCGGACTCGTTCGTGAGATCACGTTCGGAACCGCCAAGGACCGCATGCTTTCGATCGAGCAGTGCCCCAACAACAAGGCTGTCACCGTCTTCGTTCGTGGAGGAAACAAGATGGTGAGAATTCATTAGAGAGTTGAAGAGTTCATTTCTATTTCTAGATCATCGACGAGGCGAAACGCGCTCTGCACGATGCCCTTTGCGTCATCCGCAACCTGGTCCGTGACTCCAGAATTGTGTACGGAGGAGGCTCCGCCGAGCTCGCCGCCGCCATCCAGGTCGCCAAGGAGGCAGATCGCATCGACGGAATCGAGCAGTACGCCTTCCGCGCGTTCGCCGATGCTCTCGAGTCGATCCCGATGGCTCTCGCCGAGAACTCGGGACTCTCTCCAATTGATGCTCTGTCCGACTTGAAGGTGAGTATTTATCAGTTATTATCGCATTGAAAATTATACGGTGACGCGCGTCACTCTCCAATTTTCTAAAATCTGCGGGATAATCTCCGAATTGTTTGGATTTCGCCTCTCTCTCCCTCGTCCCACCACTCGAGATTATCACATCGTGTTAACTCGCCGATAATCTCATCTTTTATCTCTGATCCCCCGCCGCTTTCTAGCTGATGAAGGTGTGATGGGCTCTATTTGCAGGCAAAACAAATCGAATCGGGCAACTCGTTCCTCGGAATCGACGCCGTCTTCGCTGGCACCAACGACATGAAGGAGCAGAAGGTGATCGAGACTTTGCTCAGCAAGCGTGAACAGATCTCGCTGGCCACTCAGGTACGCATTTCCTCCTTTTCACGTTTTTCGAATCAAAGTGCACCTAATTAGAACTTTCGTCTCTTTTTTCCGGCCGGATTATCTTTTGATCTCTTGAGAATTGATTGGAAACTTCGTGACTCAGCAGTGGATTGTCCGTTTTCAGGTGGTTCGCATGATTCTGAAGATCGACGACGTGCGTGTGCCGGACGACGAGAAGATGGGCGGCTACTGATAACCATCTCCGTCTCATCGACTTCTGTTTCCCTCCAATTTATTCTTTTTTTTGTCTTCGTTTTGAATCGAAATCTCTCCACCACATTTTGTTTCTCAAATCGCTATTACCCTTTTCTCTGGCTTTGTTCCTAAATAATCCCCGTTTTCTGTGCTGCATTCTCCAGTTACTCCCCTCGTTTCTATTCGATACTCTATTGTCATTTTGTTACGATAAAGTTTGTTGCCGCTTCCTTTAACCCATCTCCCCCGTTGTTTCTTCTTGTCTCCCATCCTGTCACATCCATTCAGCGATGTTCAGTCTTGATTTCTTTGACTTTTTTTTCAATTTCTTTTATGTTTCGTCTGAATTTTCCTAATTTCTTCCACAATTTTAGAAGACGTTTATGCAAATTGGATTAAAAAGGCTTCGAGAGGATGGCATCCGTCAGTGAGCAGATTTGATAATTCCAAAGACAGGTGCGTTTTCTTTTTACTTTCTTGCTCCGCACGCATCAATTTTTGTTGTTCTGATTCTCAACAATCCTTCTACATTTTTTGTCGTTATTGAAAACGACAAAAAATGGGGAAAATTGTGGGATCCATATGTAGTTCTAATCCCTTTTGAGGAGCTAAAGAATGCGCGCTTCTGCCCTCGATTTTTGTGGTTTTAGCCAGAAAATACTTTTTTTTTTCGTTCAGCCCAAAGTCATGTCGGTCGTCACCACGACAAGCATGCAGCAGTCGGATCCCAATAAGAAGGTGAGCTCTCAATTTTGTTTCTTTTGGTTTTGAAATGTTTCAAATGGAAAGTGTTTTGGATGTGAACTTTCAGCAGTTTCAGGAAAGTAGAGAAGTATCTCGATAGGTGTAGTTAAAGCTCCACGGAGCACATTCGTGTTGTGATCGTACTTTTTCTATAGAAATCTCCGGCTAGCTTTTAAGAATACCTGACCCTTCTGGACATCAAAGTGTGCACTCAGTGAGTGCTTTTCCTAAGAAACAAAGAGAGAACATGACGTAGCGATTACTTTTCCCTCCTTCTGTTGTTTCTCTCTCCTTCCGTCACCATTTCTTCTCCTTCTACTCCTCTTCCCGGTGACAGAGGACACTTGGCCGCGCCGCTCGACCCCCTCGTTTTTTGAGACAAGTCGACGTCGTCGTCATCGGCCACACAAATATCCGATTTCACGTTTGTTGCTGCTGGTGTCCCCATGGCCCCTTGAACTTTGGTGATGGCGCAACGTTTGTAAAGTTCAAGACGGCTTAGTCCGCGGACGCCGCTGGCACTGACATTCACTTTGCACGTACGTCTTCTGAGTTTGTTTTCTCGAATTCATCTGGAGATGTCACTTGTTTTCCACACCTCTTCTACTCGTTTCTCGGAATCAAAGTGTGTTTGTTCGAGATCAGAAAGCTCTCGATATTCAAGGCTGACTAGATTATGGCCGATGGACTACGTATTATGCGGAATTTTGCGTAGTGTGCCCGATCTCTCTCTTTTTTCCATCAAACTTTTGAACTTGTGTGATGACAGGAAATCTCAAAATGTTTTTCCAAATTTACGACATGTTGGTTTGTGACGGACGCCTTCTGAAGGCTCCTTCCCTAGAAAACGTCGTGTCCTTCATCTGAAAATGTTGAAGAATGTCGTCTCGTTTTCCTCATTGCATTTCCGCTCATCTCCTAGAGAGAGAGAGCAGCAACATTTGCGATTCATGTTAGGTCAGAATTCATCAGCAAGAGGTTTCATTTCCCTTGCGCTCTGTCCACTTCTTCCAGTCATTTGTAAATGCATGAAAGTGCTCTTGCTTCAAGAAAAAGAAGCAGAAAAAACGATTGAGACATGTGATGACAAAATCGGTTAGACTCCGCCCACTTTGTGCTTCAGAAGGTGAGAGTGGCGGACAGAGAAGAGAGGGTGGTGCTCGGCGATTAGGCGGTACTTGAGCCTTTCAAATTACCGGGTTTCTAGTTTCTTTTGAGAAGTGTCGTCAACAGGCCCCGCCCACTTCACCTTATCATTAAAACTCTCTAGAAGTGATTGATTGCACTCCTGAAAAGTAGGCGCGGTCTCGTTCTTCTCTTCAATTTCCATCTCACCGAGCACTCTTCAATTTTCCATTTCCTCGTTTCGCGAAACAATTCTGTTAGAGAATGCGAGGATTTTCTCTATTTTTCGACCCCTCAATTCTTCTCCAATCCTTATCACATGATAAGAGTGAGAAAAATAAAAATTTTGAAAATAATAGCAAAAACTTTCCGTTTTTACTCCTTTGGGCAAACAAACAAACATACATGACATCACCCCTCCTTCATTTCATTCTTCTTCCCCACTGTTTTTGATTGTCGATTCTCTCTTCTGAAGACGCTGATGACGTGACGTAGACGACATCACGAAGGCGAGGAAAATGTCGTATCATTGATCTGATTGAGAAAAATATCAAAGAATACAAAGAGAGAGACGATTCTTTCGCCTCAATCTTTTCCAATTTTCATTATCATATCAGCAACAAAAATTCGGCGACAAAGATTGCGTCTCTGTCTCTCCCTCTGCCTCTTTCGCTGTGTGACGCCGTCTTTGGTGACTTTTATTCGCCGTACGCCTGAACTGACTCTGTACCGCATTCTGTCACGTCTTCACACAATTCTCTTCCACTCGGCTCATAAATTGTGTGGAAGAAGCACAAATCCGCTCTGATCTCTCTGAACTCTTCCACTTCTCGATATTTAATCGCTTGATTAAATTTTTGGTTGTTTTATGACTCATCGCGACGGAACGAAAGTAGCTTGTAGCGAGAAGTGTATCGGACTGATAAAGAATAGGTTGAATCATGATGACACTTACGATTTGTCTCCAATTCCTCTCCCTTCGTGATCAACATATCATTTGAGGAACCCCCGCTGCTGCTGTTCTTCGATCTTCTCCTTGTTTTTAACTGTCCTTGATCGGCCACGTCTTCTTCTTCATCCACTTTTTGTCGCCTCCCTCCACGTCTTCTCCACCCAAATCGCCCGCAGATATGGATCGCGAGACATCATGTTCAATCGCCCCCCGTCTCTAGCTTCATCTTTGTTCCGCTGCGTCTCCGAAGTGATATCTGTGACGTCACCCACGTCATCCCCCATCATCAGAATCTGCCCGTCCGCAAATCAGAAGATACCGTAACTCTTGATCGTTGTCATGTGACCGTCGAATGGTCGACGACTTTTCTCTCGTTTCATCGAACCGTTTCACTGCAACCGTGTGTTCCGCCCAATCCCTGTCGCTCTCTCCCGCCAATTTCGACCTCTTTTGCGGGTTTCCCCTCGTCTTTTGACGTCAGCGGCCGGTATCGGTACTCTCCGAATATATTTGACACTTTTTTTCCCGAAAAAAGTGATAAAAACCGTGGTCAAGTGATGTCATGAGGGGTTATCAGTTTGGATTCGTCCGCGTTTTCCGTCTCGATTCGTCCCATTCACAAGTTTTTTTCCCGTTTTAGCGCGTGTGTGCAATTGCGATAACCAATTGATGAGCTGTGTGCTGGCAGCTCCTTCCACCACGATGATGACGTCATCGACGGCGCCGTCATCCTCGTCGTCGGGCACGTCTTCTGCAGCATCACCAGAAGACGACGTGGCATCGGCACTCGCCTCGGCGGCCGCCACTCTCATCAGTCCAATGGTGATGGGCAAGGATATGATGAAGACGTCGCGGATTCTCAACGACTACTATCAGATGATGGTACGGGGCTCACTGATATATGAAAAGTATCCAAAACTAGCTGAAAGTTCACATCCAAACTGAAATAAAATGATGGAAAGAGAGTATAAAGGAATGTTTCAGCGCGTCCAATTGATGGGCGATCCACAGACGTCGTTCGGAGTGTTGGACACTCCGAACCCTAAACTAATGTTCACTCCACTCGACCTGCCGACAACTGCCGAGCTCATGCAGCGGTGTCTGGCGGTGAATCCGTTCGAGGCCAAGTTCCGCGAGGCGAACCAGAAGATCAACTCGGGGAGCATGCAACCGAACACCTCGGCCGCCCACCAGTCTCTGGAGGCGTTGGAGGCCAACGGCGGCATCGCTCCGTTCGGAACGAGCAATTCGGGATCAAGTGAGTGCTCCTAGATTCAGAAGCAGCCTGAGAAAGAAGTGGGAGCAGAGGGAAACTTAAAATTTGCAGTGTCGGACCTCCTTCTGAAAATTCCGCAGTCTACGCTGCAACAGTCACCTGGCATCTTCACGAATATCTCGCTACTTGCAGGTGGCGGTGGAGAGGAGACCACCCGCGAGAACCTCAAGACGGCCGACATCTCCAAGCTGCTCTCGGTGGCCGGAGACCTCTCCGCACAGGCGCCTCGCACCGCCGACGTGCTCAACGCGGTGCTCGACATGCATTCGGATCGACTGCACACCATCAACTACCTCAACAACAAACCCGACTTCTCCGCCCTGCTCCGATCGCCCTCTTCATCGGCTCCCAACTCTGCGTCGATTCTCACGAATGCAATGACTCTCCCCTCTACCAGTGGAGCTCCATCGGGCAATCTGTTGGCTCCGCCGAAGACTGTGAGTGCGTATCACTCTCCGCTCGGAGGAGCACCCCTCTCCAGTCAAAAGTCGCCGGCGTCTCACATGAGTGACTCGAGTTGGCACGGAGAGAAGCAGATCAAGAAGGAGATGCCGTTCTACACGGACGAGGCGATGATGATGGAGAGGAACAAGTAAGAGCTCTTCCCGACTTGCTCATTCGAAATCTCTTCTTTCAGCATGTCCTCATCGGGCTCCGACCAGGACCAAACCGCCGGTCCCTCTGGCCACAATCCGTCCTCCACGTCGACCGGCAATCCAGTCGGCCGTCCCCAGAACGGCACTCCCGGACGAGGTCGTGGCCGAGGAAGAAGCACAACGGCCGACATGCAGCCGGACGAGCGTCGCAACACGATCCTCGAGCGGAACAAGGCCGCCGCGGTGCGTTACCGGAAGAGGAAGAAGGAGGAGCACGACGACATGATGGGACGAGTGCAGGCGATGGAGGCGGAGAAGAACAACCTGCTGGTGAGAACTAGACACCAGGGCGAAGCATGTCTATGCTAATTATTAGGCTATTCAGACACAAAACTCGGTGCTGCGACGGGAACTCGAGCGACTGACGGCTCTGCTGAACGAGCGGGAGGCGCGGTGCGTCTGTCTCAAGGGCATTCCGTTGGGAGACGATCAGGTGAGCATCTGCGTATTTATAGAAGTTAATCCTATTCACTGATATTGGGGAAACCAGTAGCTTGTGCTCCTTTTCAGTAAAAGATTCGCACACTTGAGCTGACAAATTGCTCATTCTAAGAAAACGTTAAAGTTCTCATTTCCAGCACGCGGAACTGTTGGCCGCACGTGGCAATGGCAACGGCATGTACTCGGGCTCTTCGGAAATGCTCAACGGACTCGGACAGATCAACGGAATGCATTTGAAGCTGCCCAAAATGGGATGATTCCCTCCTCTTTCTCCTTCTCTTTTCCCCCAGAATCTCATTCATTTATGTGTATTTCCATCTTCTTAAAGCTTTTCCTCTTTCCATTTCGCCCCGCCCCCTTTTTTCCTCTCCATCACAAACAGAATTGTACACACTTTTTCGGATAGATTGCACTTGATTTTAGATCATTTTTGTATAAATTTCCACGCGACAAATCTCAAAAACCCCCCGTCTAGTGTTGTGAGTCCCCCCAATCCTCTCAAATTAAAAAGACACTGAAACTCCAGATGATTCAATTTCTTTTTGTAATATTTATTTTGCTCCCCTCCCGACTAGTCCAAATTTACCTTTCTTGTCCTTTCTTTCTAGTTAAATCTGTACATTTTTAAAGCCTCTCTTTTCCCCCTTTCCCTTTACATTTTACTCTATGGATTTATTTCTGAGTTCAGGATAAACACATGCTATTTTTTGGCTCAATTCCTCTTCAGAACAAAAATTGCACCGAAATGTGTCAAATATGGCGGGAACAATACTGAAAAATTAATGCGAAAGGGGAACAATTCGGACGGGAGTCGGCTCACGGAGCTCCGACTGATTTGTGATGTGCTCACTCTGAATGGAAAACCAATCAGTTGTGCTCTTTTCTCGTCATTTTTCCTGAAAAGGATTATTTAAATTGGAAAAGAGAGAGAGGGTTAGGCAGTAGACGCAGAGAGTCAGAGAAAATAAATTGATTTGTTTTGAGAGCTGTAACTTTTGGAAACAGAGGGGTTGCGGATTTTTAGTGATATAATTGGAATCAGAATGAAATTTTCTATCGATTGATATAAAATTTGAGATGATTTGAAATTTTTAAAAATTTTGATTTTTTGTTGAAAAATTCAACAAAAAAAGTTTCGTAATAACTTCTGATTTTGCTGTTTCCAAGAACAAATTCGCCTCCAGAATTCCCCTGATTTCTCCCAATTTTTCCCCGAATTTCTCATAATTTAATACGAAAAATCGTGTTTTACAACTGATTCGTTTATGATTCAGATGAAGTCGTGCCCCTTCCAGAAACCTCTTTTTTCCCTCCCTCGGAAGTCATTTGAGACGTTTTTATGGTCCGCGGGAAATCAAAACCACTCACGTGAGATTGAGCTGCAAAATGAAAAATGCTCTTTTATTTTTAGATCTCCATACACTTTTCCCTTTTTCCACTTCAATTGTTTCCACTTGTGATTTTTGTACGAATTTTCTCTTTTTTGGAAAAAAAAACTACCAAAAATTTCGAATTTCAATCAATTTTTCCGAATTCTACTTGTCCCTTAATGTCCCTTAACATGACAAAATTATAAAATCTCAAAATTACTTGATATTCTTCATTTAATGATAAGTCTTATGGTAGGTGAGATCAATCGGGATCATCAGTCAGCCATAAGTTCGTTTTTAATTTGTTAAAACTCCCGCGCAGTCATAATGCGATTTTTCTAATGTTAAGAGCATTACGGCTGATAGGATATATATTCCCTCTCAACAGGATATGGAGGAATCCCACTCGTTTTATAGTTTTCCTTCTCTCATTCCCCCGTTTGATCTTCACACTTCACACTTTGAGCGGATACGGTAACATGGAAAGCCATGACAAAAAAGCAAAACCACCCGTAGAGCTTGAGAGGGATCGAACCAGAGACGCCGCGCTTGAAACCAAGAGCGCAACCAGCTGCGCCGCGCTGACCGACGAAAATGGGAGTCTGGGGGCCAGTGATAAAAAGGGGACCGTCAAAATGGCGGTGGATTTCAATTGCGAGTGGTTTTTACTTTCATGCCACAGAAATACCTAGATGTTTTTTTTTTTTGGAAAAATATTTTTTAGAAAGAAAGAAAAAGGAAAGGGATGTTGTACATAATCCGCCCACTCTCTTTGTGTCCCTTTGATTAGTTTTCCGAGCACTCTTAGATAACATCTTATCACTTGTGAGCTCTTTCATCAGCTAAAAAGCTCCCAATCCCTTCTTGACTCATTCCCCCTTTCTCTTTTATTGACCGAATTGACTGGATATAAAGTAAAATATAAAAATGGAATGACATCAGAAAATAAAAGCGGATTTTAATTGGACTTCTTCCTCGGAGAGAAGGAGCACGAAAAACGGATTTGTCAAAATGTGGAAAATAAAATTGGAAAAAAGAAAGAAATTTGATATTTTAAGATGTATAGTTTTTGGTTCCAAACCAATCCCGAATTGTTTTTTGGTTCCCTCTTTGCTCTTTTTCTTGCTCTTTCTAATTTCATTTTTCTGAAAAACATTCCAGAAATTTTTGGTGAAGTGTGTTGCTTTTTCAAAGTTTTGAAATTCCATGAACTCCTCAACGCCCTACCCCATTTTGATCACCGCAAAACTGAACCCTGGCACTCGTGACCCGGTGGCGCAGTAGGTAGCTGTTTTGCCATCTGCCCGAGAGGCCACGAGTTCGAGTCCTCTCCCCGTTTTCCTTTTTTGCAATTAGAGAAACACTTGTAAATTGTGTTGTCTTCATTTAATTTCGCTCCACTGAATTATTCATTGTTAAACATAACTTTTTCTCCAATTCCCTTTTCTTTTCCAATTGACCTTTCCGTCCGAATCCTCACGTTCGAACGATGATTTCCCTGGAGAGCCTTCTGAATCTCTCCGAAAAATCTGCGCGGAGACGGAGCAACATCAGAATAAAAAAGCGGTTTCTCAGCGATTCAGGAAGTGATTCAGTACTTGTCCTACTGTAATCACTCTGTCTGCGCCCTCTCGCCTTTCCGCACTCTCTCGCCGCCCCACAACTTGTCTTGTAAATTGCCGACGAATCGTCGTCTTCGCCAGAAGACGAAGAAGGCGGATGTGTGTGCTCTCCGGAGCAATTATCCCAGTGAATTCAAGAATTCAAGCCGCCGCTTCTTCTTCTCTTCTTCGTCGTCTTCTTCCCAGTGCTACTCAACCATTCATTTACGTTTCCAATCTTTTCTCTCTTTGTTTTTTTATCCCGAACTTTTCCAACTTTTCCCATCTTTTTCCACTCAATTTCCTTCGTTTCCGAAGGTGGCAAAAACCATTTCTGCAAAGTTGGGAATCGAACTTGTGGTCCTTTGCGTGGAAAAGAGAACGCTACCGGCTGCGCTACGCAGTCACCTCAATCTCCTCGAGATTTGCGGTAATGAGAGGCGAGCTTTCCGAGAGAGAAAAGAAGAACTTTGAAACTACAGTAATCCGCCATCTCTGCGTCTCTCCATCCCGCACACTCTCTGCTCCTTTGTTCTTGGAACTCTAATATTTTCGTGTCTATAAAACTTCATTTTCCACCCACCTCCCTCCCCAATTTTCCCCCCATTTTCTTCCATTTTTCCGCCCATCAAGTGCGCTCCAAATGCAATTTCCCGCCCCATCCGAAATGTGAAACTTGTCGAAAACTGCGCGTGTTTTCCTCACATTTTCAGTCACTTCCGGCTCTGTTCGAAACTAAAAGAAGGAAAAAGTTTGGGCCCATTCAGTTTTGGTTGACAAATTGGGATACTTGAAAGTGGGCGAAGAGAAGGGCCCTTGAAACGTTGGCTTTTCGAAAGGATTCTAATTTCTATGGTTACAGTGAGCGTATAAAGAGTCGAGCCATTGGGGGTGGAGCCTCGCAGTCTTCGGTGCTCCCTTCCCACTTGCTCCATGCTCTCTCTTCGTTCACCTGCTATTTTCCCTTGGGAAGAGACGCAGAGAAGTTAGAGAGACCTGTCGAACTGGGGGAAAAGTACTTGAGAGTGGCGGCTCCCCCCAAAACACGATGACGTGGCTTCCATCCGGTGCCTCTAATCAACTGTCTTTTGTGCCCAAACTCTTTTTTTTCGCCAAGATTCCCCCCAACCCTTTCCTCTGACTTTTTCCCCACAAATTCGTCACTTTCTTTCTTTTTCGCTCTACGAAGGAAATTAAAATCGTAATTTCTCAAGCCCCGCCCCCAAAAGGTTTTCGTTGCAGAATCTGTGGAGTGCCCTGAATTCTCAGCATGTTCTCGACTCGAGGGGTACTCTTGCTTCTATCGCTGATAGTCGCCGTTGCCGCGTTCGGCCTCTTCTCCCGTCCGGCGCCCATCACTCGTGACACCATCCGACCGCAGCGTGCAAAACATGGATCGCTGAAACTGTGCCCGCCAGGTGAGCTCCCCATCTTCAACTCCAAATAAACAGAATCCATTTGCAGGCGGTGCCTCGTTCCTCGACGCCTTCAACCTGATCTGCCCGATGCGACGTCGTCGCAGGAGTGTCTCGGACAACGGCGGCGGCAGTCTTCTCGGACGCACGATGAACATGTGCTGTGAAACGGGATGCGAGTTCACCGACATCTTCGCCATCTGCAACCCGTTCGGATAGTCTCGTCTAAATCCATTCCCTTCTCCGCCAACTGAATGAATATTTCTGTCCCTTTCTCACTCGCTCTCCTGAAACCATCATCATCTCCTCCCCCCTTTGCGCCCGCTTGACACCGCCCCACACTATCATGCTTGCTGGGTTCTAGATCTCCATATAAATACTTCGTTAACAAAAAGTGTTTGTTTTTCGAGTGCTTACTGAGCCTGGTCGTTTCAGGTCTCAAGTGTGAATTGTATGATGTAAAAGTGTTTTTCTTTTTTAATTTTAACATTTATCGCATTGCGACATAACAATGAAATTATAAGATTTAAACTTCTTGTTGGACTGGTGGCTCGTAGTCGTCTGGGCGATCAACCTTCTCTCCATCAGCTCCGACGGAGATGGAGTCTCCGTGAAGGTCGTGGAGTCTTCCGAGGTCGATCTTCGGTCTCTTGATGATCTTGACCTTGCGGATGTAGACCTCCTGGAGTGGGTAGAGCTTGGAGCAGGTCTTCTCGATGTCCTTGCCGATGGAGTCTGGGATGAGCTTGGTGCACACCTGCTTGAGGTCGCATCCAGACACCTGAAAATATCATATGCAAAACCAAACTTGATGCTAAAATTATTTACCTCCTTCTCGATGCACTCAACCATCTTGGCGCGGATCTTGCGGATCTTGGAGGTCTTGGTGTAGGAAGTCTTCTTGACCTGGTTGGCGGACTTCTTGGTGAAGGCGATGACGAAGACGCGGAGGGTGTATCCGTCGGTGGTCTTGACGGCGGTGTTAGCCTCGATGAGAGTGTGCCACTTCTTGACGATGGAGCACAACTTGTCGTGGGTCATCGACATAGCGTGGAAGTTGGTGAGCACGTTCTTTCCCTGGACATCCTCAGCGATGAGCTTGAACTTTCTGAAGTCGGCCTCATTGTTGTTCAAGTCTCCGAGAGAGACCTCGAACACACGTCCCTTCAGTCCCTCGGAAGCAATCTTGGTTCCTTGGGTTCTGTTGATGAGAGTCTTTCCGACCTGAAACAGACGAATAAATCAGTCCATTAACAATCAATGTTATACCTGACGCTTATCGAAGGTGTTTGGGGCCTTGATATCGTACCACTCCTTGCGGGAGAATGGATCCACGGCCTTCTTCTTTCCTCCCTTCTTTCCCATCTTGTTATTGTTCTTTCCGACCGCCATGATTGGAGCGGATTGATTCCAAGCTGTTTCTGAAAATGAGAAAAACGTGAAGCTTTCAGCGCAAAAACAAGATAGGAAAGATTTCAGAGAAAAGCTACAAAACTGAGTTTTTATGGTAGAATGAGTGAAGTTCGAGTAGAATAACAAGTTATTTTCATGAAAATCAATCAAAAATCGATTCTTGAAATTTTATGAAAAGATGAATTTGAAGGAAAACTGAAAAATGGTCGGAAAACAGCGAAAAGGAACTAAAAGTCCTAAAAATATTTGCGATTTTCCAGCTGCGGCCCGAGTGTACGCTATACACTCCGCTTTACGCTCCACAATGCGAATTACCGTAGGCCTCGCGCGTGAGTAGCGGCGACCCGCTCGCACACATCATTCGGAGCGCTTTCGTCTCGGGATTTCTCGGATGTGCTACCGATTTGGGGAAAAGTTGTTATAAGGATGGATGCTCCTAATTCTCAGCTTCCCAATGAGCCTAAGCATGTGTGGAACGCACAAGTTTCAGTCTTGTTTTAGGCCTATTTACGATTCGCTGTCGCCGCGCTGTTCCGGATTTTTGCCGTATTTAGGCCAACTTAGGAGCGTAGAGTTTCCCAAATTCTTCGGTTTACTTGAGCCGAAGCATTCTCCATCTAAGTAAAGCGTTATTTATGATAAAAATCTCTGGGAATCTGAAATCCATCGAGTTTTCGCTGCATCCCAGAAAATCGATACCAATTCGATTACAATGCGTCTTGTTGCGCGGCAGCCGTTCTTACTCATTATTCGTCAACGGCGACTTTGTGACTTTTCTCTTATCGCTTTTATGCCGCAACTATCAAAAAGTGAACATTTCAGTGTAAATATGACTAGTCAACTAGACGATGAAGGCCTGCACCCAATGGTCTCAACCCTTCTCGGAGGAGGAACCATTCCCATGCCGCCGATCAAATCTTACAGTCGCGAGCGAATGATGGAGCTGAAAAACTCCAAAGCGAGTATGACAAGGCCTGAAAACCTTTCGGAAGACTACAATGGGTTCGTGGAATCGGTCAGGGAGAACGGACGATCATTCAGATAGTTTTTTCAGCGACGATGGCAAATTTTCTCCACTGAAGTGGCTCGAGCACAGATGGGAGGTTGAAGGAATAAAAAATCGTCCATTGTCGAAGAAAATCGATTCGTTGTGCGCTGGCGCTGATGAAAATACGGGTTTCTCTCCACAGCGGAGAGCATTCAGCAGTGGCTGCAAAGCTCCTGCAGATGACAAAGGTGGAGACTTCAGATCGATTCAGACTGTCAATTTGACATTTCAGGTGACTACGAAAGATTGGGTGGCCATGGAAAGAACTGGAGGAACGGGAGCAACGGCGGTTCCGATAAGTTTGCCTCGAGAGGAAACGACTTCAAGACGGCATTCGTGCGTTCTTAGAATGTCATTTTCATCCGAGAATGTTCAATTTTCAGCAGAAAGGAGGGCAGCTTGATCGAGGTGGAGCTCGAGGAACCGAATGGAAAAAGGACACCACTCGCGGAACCAAGTTCGGTCAGCGTCGAGATGATCGTCTCGGCAGCGTGAGCGGAAGCGAGAAGATCCCCGAATGGGCCGACGGTCCCACTACCATGGATGACATGATCGAGTTGCGCGGATTCGACGAACCGAAAAGTGAGTTGTTAGGTTCGAATTCTCTATCAAATGAACAATTACAGAAGGGAGGAACAAGAAAAATCCCAAAGAGAAGAAGGAAACTTCAAAGTCTTCTGAACAACCGGAATGTGCTGGATCGCGTCCGTCGTCAACTGGTCTCACCAAGACTTCCCAGGAGCCTCTGGATGATCCGGCAATCGCGTTTTCTGAAAAGAAACAGGGAGCTCTGCCCGAGACGGATCACGAGCTGGCTGCTCTTCTCGGATGTCTCGACGTGCAGAAATCGTCTCGGAAGATCGGAGGAAAGGACGAAACATGGCCGGATGCCAGCGAGGAGTCCTCGGGAGGATCGAGCCGTCTCAGTCGGTTCTTCGCCAAGAAGAGCAAGTCTCCTGAACTGGATGCAATTCTTGCGTCGGCAACATCTACCACCAACGACGAAAACGTGGCGAATCCGATGTTGGCGAAGCTCTTCGGAAGCAACACTGGCGACAATAGGCCGCCTCAGTCAGGCCATGGTGACATGAAAGGCGGAATGCGCTTGGAGGATCTCGAAAAGAGCATGGATGTGAAGGAACCGGCGAAGGTCAGCCCGCTCCAGGATCCATCGCAACAGGCACAACTTCTGCACCATCTCCAGAAGGTCGCCAAGCAGCAAGCGGAAGCTCACCAGCAGCAGCAACAGCAACAAAGGCAGCCGACGCCACCGAACGCAGCTCCACACCATATGCCGCATCTCCATCAGGGCATGCCACAAGGAATGCCGATTGTCGCCGACGTTCATCTCCTCGCCAGTTTCTCCCAGAATCCGATGCTTCTCAATGCCTATGTTGAAAATCAACTGCAAGAGGCCATAAATGCAGCGTCTCGTGCCAACAACGGACAGTCGATCCCATCACAGCTTCACGAGCAGCTTCGAATGGCTTCCCATCGCAACAAGGCGTTCCTGCAGGCTCAGACTCTCGCTTTTGTCAACATGCGGAATCAACAGCACCACTTGCAGCATATGGCGGTTCAACAGCAGCTCCAGAAAGGACGCATTCCGGCGATGATACCTGCATCTGTTCAGCGGCAATTGCAGAAGAGTTCTTCGAACGCTGATCAGAAAAAGGAAAAGTCGAGCCAGAGCCCAACAGAATCGGCAGCTGAGAGCAGCGAAGGACAACAGACCGAGATGGCGAATCACATGAAGAAGCTGCACATGCAGCAGAACTATGCTAACATGATGCAGGCGATGAACTCGGGGCTTGGATGGCGTGGGAACGGAGTGGCCGATCCACAACAACAACAACAGCTCGCCGCTAACGTCCAGATACTCATGGCTCAACACCAAGCTGCTCAACAAGCAGCGCAGGCAGCGCAAATGCACGGCTACAAGATGATGATGAATCGTCATCAGATTTTTGCAAAGCTTCAACAGCAGCAACAGGTATGCAATGCATTATTCTAAATAAACCATTATACCCAACAATGCAGATGGCCGACATGCAAGAGCGTCATGGAATGAATCAACAACAGCCACAGCAGCCACCACCACCACAGCAACAGCAGCAGCCACAACCAACACCACCAAGTGTGCCTTCCGAGCTCTCGCAGGTTTATTCAATAATTTAAATGCAAGTTTGAATACAATAATTTCAGGTTGGACCAATCCAAACTCCTCTCGAGAAGTTGTTGGCATCGGTCGGAGTTCAAGGATCGCACTTCACTGGTACATAAATGTTCCTTCGCCTTTTCCATAACAATTTTTTCAGGATCTGGAGATCGAATTCCTCAAACTGCGCGGCCAATGTCACTTGAAGACCTTGAGAAGCAGCTGACGGCGGCTCAACAGAAGTAGAAAAGCATCCGATCCAGACCCTCATGGCGTGTTGTTGCTACCCTTCACATCTATTCTACCATGTTTATCGCTTACCTATCTTCAAGCGGGTACACATTGTCATGTATTCGTATTGTTTCTTTTTCACTCTTGTTTATATTTTCACCCCCTTTTCCCCCTCCCCCCATCATGTTCCATCCGAATTTCGCTTTGTCCTCTCTCATCGTCGCTGGAAACTTTACAAATTTGCTCCGATCACTCATCCAGCGATGATGGTGAAGGTAACCGCTTATCTCCTCGATTCTCGGACAGCCCCGGTTTTGGACTCACTCAGATGATTTCTTTCTTTCTTTTGTAATACTTTTCTCCGTAATATCCCTTTTGTTTTCTCTAATTTTTCTTTTGTTATATTGACGCATCTTTGACGTGTTTATATGGTCCCCGCTGCTGCTGAAGTTCGATTGATTATGAAGCGAACTCCCCCCACCACCACCACCTTTCTTCTCGACTATTTCACTTTCCCCCACCACCTAAGTGCCCAGCTTTGCTTGTACCTCTGAACACTACGTTCTCCCCCTACTTTCCGAATGCTGGTTTCACTTGTTGTACCCTCTGTGGCCTATCCCACATCCACCCTCTTCCCCTTTTCTATCTCTCTTGCACGATTTTACAGTGCATTTTCCCCCGTTTTTCATGAGCAGTTCTCCTCGTCCTCATCTCGAGTCCCCCTTTTCTGGTTTTAAAAGCAAGAAAAGAGCCGAATGACGGCCGCAATTATTATTGAATGAAAATAATTTGTTCGGTCGGTCTTATGGAAGCACAAGATATACAAAAAGAGTTCTTAAAAAACACATGTTGAAAAGATAAAAAATCAGGAGAATCTTCGAAAACTGGAAGAATGGGTCTCGCAGCGAAGTTGTGTGATTGACTGTCGGTTACCGTAACCTGTGAAAAAATTAAAAAAAAAAACATTTTGAAACCGTATTCAAATGTTCTAATGTAAAGCGTAATCTTCGAGCTTTTCGTTGCAAGTCTTGTGAACAGAAACTGTTAAGGGGCCATTGCTCATCCTAAAATCTGAATTAATGAGATATCATTCTGTTTGAAGAGACGCAGACTTTCTTTCTCCGTCTCTCCAATTTTCACACTCTCTCGTCGATTGTCAATGGAGCGAGATTGCAGACAGAGTGTTCGCACACTGGAGGCCCTCCCCCTCACAACCAGTATATTGCGTAACACACGCTCACTGCCTCTAGCCCCCCTCTCGTCTCCCTTCCCCCCACAAATATGTGACTGGACATGGAGTGTGCATTCTCTCGTGGCCGCGTGGCCTAATGGATAAGGCACCAGACTTCGGATCTGGGGATTGTAGGTTCGAGTCCTGCCGTGGTCGAAATCTTTTGCGTCCGCGCGCGAGTGTGATAAAATCGTTTTCACTCAATTAGTCGCGCGTCCAATTAACAACCGGAGGTCGGGGCGTCTACGTCTCCTCGTTCCATCCCGAACGACCTTCGGATGAGAGGACCGGAAAGAGAAGTCGTGATGTCTTCTGAACCGTTTTTTTTTTACTTTTCCCGCTGTGCAAAATGTCGTCCGTCTGCACTATCACTAGAATGTGGGACACTTAATTCCCTAGTTGCCTATCATTCTGAAAGGTGATAAAAGTGGTGAAGAGGGCGAGAGATGACCGAGAGGAGAGACGCAGACGGGCAGAGACAGAGAACAGCCCCCACTTTATGTCCGTTTCAGTGCACTTTTTGCCAAGTCTGGAAGCGTTTGCAGCCTATAAATGCTCGTGTGATAAGAGATAGCGCCATCTGTCGCCTGATGAGCTCACTTATCAGAAGGACTTTGTATTTTGACCCCGATTTGCCACGTTTCAATCGCTTTGACACTTTGTCCGATTATTGCCAATCACACACATTTTTTGATAATCGTATCACTTTCACAATTTTCTGTCCATTCTTTGTCGGTGTATTGCACGAGATGCTCGCCTTTTTATTGCCAATTGTTTCAGCTTTGTTAGTGGGTCTCGCAGCGAACAGTACTTTGTGAATTTAACTGATTGTCATCATGTTTTCGTGGAACTGTGATGTTTGAACGAAACTTGAGAACAGTTCTAACTGTACACAAGTAGAATCATTATTATTTTTGTCAAGAATCCTTAACAGTTGAACATCTGAAAAACGGAACAAATGGGTTTCCAATTGCTTGTATCATCTCGTCCTGATCATTTATCATTTGTCCGAGTCTTCGAGTCCTTCGATCGAACGACAAAAAGTATAAAAGGGAGGAGAAGAGAGAGATGTTATCAAATTTGTTCTCCCAAGTGAAAGTGTCACTGTTTTTTCTGTTTCATTATTTCCACATTTCCGTTCTCCTTCTTTGATTTCTTCTCTCCAACTTCATCGATTTTCTCCCCCTCGTACTGATCACGTCTTCTTCCAGAATGCGTCAATTTCTCATCTTGCTCGTCTTCTTCGAAATATCGCTCTCGTGCACTCTGTGCCCCTTCCGAACTCCTCCGAGGCCACGCCCCCTCGATCAGTACAAACTCCCAAACTTCGGGGGCTCCAACGTGGACCTCGAGAAGATTCCGAAGCTGTGCGATAGGGCGAAACAACTGCCGGTGGGCGGAAAGTGCAAACGACAGTTCGAGAAGATCTTCTGCTCCACTGACAGATGGACTGGTAGGTCAAATTGAAGGGATATTGTCAATGGAGTACGGTTGCAGAGACGTTCGGCAACTGTCACTCGATTGCCAACAAGTCGTTGAGCGAAGAGGAGCAGTGCTCCAAGTGCGCTTATCAGAAGGCCAACAATGGATGGGTGTTGAGATGTGGGTGTTGATACGGGCGTCTTTTGTTCTTTAAGAGCAAGAGTGGGGAAATGATAGGAACCGTTTATAGAATTTGATTGTGTCCAAACCATAGAACGTTCTGAAAAGTTGGAGTCGAAAATCGAAAATGATAAATCAGAATGTCTCTGCGTCTCGGTATCAGTGCACACTTTTTCTGATCCGAGACGTTTCTCAAAGCAATGATAACAAAATGAGAAGACGAAGACATCTAATTCCTTCAGGGTTCGACTCTCTTGGAAAACCAGCCGCTGGAATCACAGAAGGCAACTACTACTGGCTCGGAGACTATGAATCTTGTGAAATGCTCAGAAAGTAACCCCCTCTTTTCCTTTTCTCCCTCTTCCTACCCTTTCACCATTCAACATATTTCCAGCTCGGGAGTGTTCGACGGACAATACTGCCGCATCGACATGGAGGTTCCAGATGCGGGAGTCGAGTCGGGATGTCCGCAGACTGATCCTCTTTCCATTATCCTCGGAGTGTGCTTCCCTTCAGATTGCTCTGTCACTGAGCTGGCTCAAGTCTCGAGAAGTTTGTTGGGGAGGTTGAAGGTTGTAGAATAGAGTGATTACAGTATATCTTCCGTACAATCTGAAAGTGGAGTGCGAGTCGGAGAGCCGCTGGTCCATGGTCACTGTTATGATGTTGTGAGTTGGGGGAATTGGAGAATTTAGGTCATTTGCGAAAGTGCGAAGTTCCAGTTTAGAGCCTCTCTTGAATGTTTTTTAACCTGTCATAATTCAATGCAGCTTTTTCAGTTTGAAGCTTCTCGGAGTTACTCATTGATATCAAAACTACGAGTTCTCATTCCAACACTTTCTTTCTAATGATAATAAAACAGAACAATGGTTTTGCTGATAAGTCGTAGCTTTGGTATCATTGAAGAACTTCAGAAGTTTTCTCGCTGAAACACCTAAACTGAAACAAAGAAACTTCTTTCTGAACTTCAAGCCATTATCCCTGATTCCAATACCTTCTTCACAAACTCCAATCACTTTCAGAATCGCCCTGTTCATATGGCTGATTCCCCATGCAGTAGCGACCTTCCACGGATCCGACAACGACTCCATTCTCGGCTGCTTCTCAATCCCTGAGAACGCAAAGAGAACTTTCTCCACCAGAAGAGAAACCCCCAACCTTCACGTCGTCCACGGCCTCGAGTTCCTCCTGTTCTTCTGCATCGTCACCGGAATGGTCTACAACTTCATGCTCCCTTACATCGGTTCCTCCCACTTCCCATTTCCCATCTAATTTCAATTTCAGAAAACGTGGCGTTTTCGTTCGAAGGCGTCTCCTCCTTCGGAATGCACATCACCAACAACTACTCGTTCCAAACCGACGGACTCCTCGCCCTGTCTGCCTTCTACACCACCTACCTCCTCTTCGGAAACGTCACCTCCCTCCGTGCAGTCTTCGACTACATCCTCATGCGCCTCTTCAGATTCTGGCCAGCGTACATCGTGTGCGTGCTCTTCATGTACGTCGTCTTCCCAGGAGTGTCTTCTGGTCCGATGTGGATCCACACGGACACCGTGTCGAGATGTGAGACGGGATGGTGGAAGAACATTCTGTTCGTCAACAACTGGTTCAATGTGACCGACACTTGCGTCGACTTTGGATACGTGATTTCCATGGAGGCACAGTACTACGCGCTTCTAGTGGTTATCATTTGGTTGTCTTTTAAGCAGGCTTTCTTGACACAGGTAAGACACGTTTTTGTTGAATAGGGATCGTTTGACTCCATCTACAAATGCTCTGTTTGTCGGTGACTTGCTGGAGCTGATCATTGATATTAGAGCAACAACTAATCAGTTCAACTCTTGCCATTAAAATCAGACTGTACATGGAGATTTTCATCAGCAGTCTCAATATTTTAGACTAAAAACTGAAAATTTCGCATTTTTTGGAATGTGGAACATACTGATAACCCTTTTACATTATCCTCTAACTCTGATATCAAACAGTAACTCCAGAAAATTTCGGATGAAATGAGCATTTTTAGGAGGAGTTACTGTCCATGTACCCCATGTGATAGCGCTCCACCGAACGCGTTGCGGTTTAGACGTGCCGCGAAAAAAATTTTCGAAAATTCAAAAAAATTTTAGCGGGGCCCCTCGACCGCATCGCGTTCGGTGGAGCGCGTTATCACATGGGGTACATGGATAGTATGAAAAGCCAAAGTATTCAATTTCTTGTTGAAGTGTTTAGGAATATTAGGCTTATTAAAATAACTCTGTAGAGGTCAATCGGAAAAAAAGTCGGCCAACTGAATACTCAACTTTATCGTTCTGTTTTGAACTTTAAAAACGATTCAGATCCTTGCCTACATCATCCTGTTTTCCTCCATCGCCTTCTCCTTCTTCCGTGCGTACCGTCTCGAGCTCCCGCCTGCTCCGATGCTCACTCTCGAGCCAGAACCGTAACTCCACTTCTACCCCTCTCTTTTCTAAAATACTCTTCAGAATGTCGAAGATCTACACCCTGTACGACCAACTGATGCTGTCCCCATTCTCTCGCATCTCCACCTACTGCCTCGGATTCATCTTCGGCATCGGATGTGCCACCGCCTCGGACAGTTTGCGAGTCGCCGGTCTTTCCTACGTAAGCTTAAGACTCATAAGTTGGGATCAAATGATTCGATTTGATTCAGAATCCGCACAAAGTGCTCGCGTTGCTCTGCGTGCTCACCGGCATCTACCCGTTCGTGGGCGCCTTCTCGTACGCCGCAAAAGCCAAGTACAGTCCGTTCCTGGACTCTGTGTACGCGGCCTTCCACCGTCCGATGTGGTCGTTCTCCCTGCTCTCCTTCATCTATCTGTGCCACCATGGAGCTTTCAGTGAGCTCTCTCTCCCCCTCTCTATTTCTCTCCAATTCTAATTCCTTCCAGAATGGTTGAATGCTCTGCTCGAGTGGCGTGTCTTCGCTCCCCTTTCGAAAGTCACCTGGATCGCCCTTGTCGTCGCCGAGCCCATCATCCTCTACTTCTTCTCGTCCCTCAACAAACCGGCCTATGCAACTCACTGGAGTACGGTGGGTCCTTCCTCCTTTTCCTTCAGATGTTCGCCGAGCCCCGGCCAGAATTATTCATCAAGTTGTGCGAGTGGTGCTGAGATTGATGTGTGATTGGCATGAAACCCCCTCCCCCTTTCCTTCCAAAAAACGGTTTTATTCATGCGATTGTTCCGGTTTGATAAGATCCCTCTTTCTCCTAAAAAGTGTTTCTTTTTCCTTTCGTGTTTTTCCGGTCCATTTAAAAGTGAAAATGTAGGGTGCAGGTGTGAGAGTGACAAGTCCACAATGATCCGCTAATGTACTCTGCGCCATTTAACACATTTTCCACAGGTGTGGGTTTTCTTTCACGAAACCCGCCTGATTTCTTTTCGAAAAACAAAGAGTTTTGCAAAACCACCCGTTGGCTGATACGCGGCCTCGAACCAAGCACCTACAATCTGGAGCGGCGCTCGCTAACCTCTAGGCCATCGAGACACATTTGACTGCTGCCATCCGTGTCACTACCTTATCAGCGCCTATGCATAATTTCAAATTTGCAGATGTACACGGCAATCTCCGCTGCCCTGCTGGCCTACTTCGTCGCCATGGTGCTGGACATTTTCGTGACGAGACCCATCCGATACCTGATCTACCGCGAGCAGAAGCACCGATATGCGCAGGCGCACACCCAGGAGCCCTCTCGCTAACTCTCTTTCATATTTCATTTCTCTGTACGGGTATCTGTATTTGTTGGTCCCCTCTCTAGGTGAACCTAATAAAACCTTCCGATCTCAATTAGCCGACCTTGTCCTCGGAAACTCCCCGATCGTAAAAAAGTTGCCAAAACGGTGCGTGTGTGTTTGTGTCTGTCCGAAAGCGTGCCGCTCATTGTTTTCTTGTCCTTTTATGACTGTCCATCTCTTTTTTCCGGCTGGTCAATGCCGACACCACGGATTAGGTATAGTGAGGATGGATGGTTCATTTGGAAGTCGAGGAAGTTCTGAAAGGATCCTGGAGAAGTAGGAAAGATCTATTTGTGTAAGTGACAGTAAGATTCGATAGTAATGTTTGTGTATAAATGCATTTTCATTAAAATTATTGGAAGACAAAGAAGTTTACAATCAAAAACTAGGAATTTATTAGATCTAACTGCGAATGTTCTAGATCTAGTTACTAACGTTTTCCAGGTTGCTTTTTACTTTCAGAGTTGGAACAAGTTCACAATTAGATCTAATTCAGCTTAAACTTGAAGTTAACTCGGATTTTTGTCGATTTTCCAGTTCCATCTTTCATTTTCTCCACTTTTTGCTGAACTTCAAGCATCATCCTCTTTTCCAGTTCCCTGTAACTTCTGAAAAGTCCACCTGAATCTTTCTCTATCCCCCTTCTCCCAGAATTCCTCTATATACCACCCAGGTAACCGTAATCCATAAATCATTCCCCTCTTTTCCCTTTTTCCGCACAGAAGCTCCCATAAATCTTCGCTCAAAGGGCACGAACCGGTCAAAAACGGAGAGTTGCATAAGGATGGGAACCACTGGATTACGGTACTTGTGCTCTCTCTCTTTTGTTTTCACTCTGCGGGGGACACGTTCCTCCTCTTTCATCCCACGCAGTCCACAGATGCTGACACCCAATTACATCTGTTTGCACTTCAAATTATCTCACCTATACCGAAAAAAAACGCAAAGCGTGCCTCTGGCTAATTAGGTGCCACAAGTCTTTTGTTACCTGTGGCAGGGGAGAATGACAGGTGGAATTTCAGAAGGTGGCACAGGTGGGAGGCCCCCCAGCAAAAGAGATGCCCCGAACCAGGATCGAACTGGTGACCTTTAGATCTTCAGTCTAACGCTCTCCCAACTGAGCTATCGAGGCGGACGGACGCACGGGTTTGGAGTGGCGTGAGGAGAACGGTGTCGGCGGCCGCGATACTATCATCATTCCCCATGCATTGCGTTTTATACAAATTTTAGCACATAAACAATGTACCCCAATTGAAGTCTTGTCACCTCTGGTGCATTTTAGCACCTAACCGGAAGTGTTGCCACGTGGAATTAGCCACATGGCACATCTACAGTAATCCATTGTGCTCCGCGCGGAGAGCCCTGTCACTCGAATCACCTTCAAAACGGCATTCTTCTCACCCCGCCGTGTGTTTCCTCTCCATTCAGACCCGCTTCTATACTTCAGAATCTCCGGAAGTTTTCGGAGCTCTCTTTCTCTCCACATACGGCCATAATTATAGTGGAAGCGAGTGTGCGGGGCGAGAGAGTGGGACAGAGCGAGAGACGCAGAGAAAGACGGATCGTTTCCTGAGAAGGCGGCTCCGTGGTTCTGTGTGTTATTTATGCGCATTGTGACAGACGGCGACAACGAAAGTGCGCTCTATGGCGAATTTTGAGAATTTCGAGAATTTCAGAAGGATTTTCAGATTGAAAGTTAACATAAGGAGAGAACATTTTGACGAAGTTGAGAGAGCTTGAAGAGCGAAATTGGTTATCACAGGTTGAGTTACGAATTTGAGAATGTTTCAGATTGTTTCAGAATATTTCAGCATCGTTAAACTTCATAACCACCAGAATGAAGTCTCCACGTCTCCAATGTCACATCGGATTCAAAGAGACTTGACGATGATATGTGCTTTTAAGCCCCCCTGTCGCCATATGGTCCCTGCTCACCTGTATATGTCACTGGCTGTCGAAAAGAGATACCGCTTCGCTTCCGCCTATAATTAGGTGTCTGTTTTGCCGCCCCCCTCCTCTTTCGCTGCCCGAAAATATTCGAAATGTATACAGCACGCTCGATTGAGCAAATTCGCAGAGCTCGGAAGCGGGGCGGGAGAGTTCTTTGGGAAGTGGGGGTACTGTGGAAGTGGTTGGAATTGAGAAGCAGGAGGGGGGATGTATTTGGAGAAAAGTGATTGAAATCATGAGGATGTTCATATAAATCAATGAAGAGTTGAATGTTCACTATTAGGTCCAGCACTTAATTATAACAATTCTATTTGAAAAACAGTCTGTGGGAACCTAGAAGCAAGCAGCCTATCCGACGAAAAATTGCGGACTTTGAGCTGAACACGTTTTTGCTTTAAAAACTGCTTCAAACATGATTTAGAACATAAAGTCCGCAACTTCCCGTCGGATATGATGCATACAGCCAGATCACAACAATATTGAGACAAAATTCCCGCTCCTATACTCAACTTAACAGTTTTTGTGCTCAAAACTCTTTACAGAAAGCCTCACAAGTTATCATATCCACCATAAGATTCCCCATCGAACGATATGAAAATCACCATCCTCTTCAAAAATCAAAAGTTCTCCTCGATCCTATCCGGTTCGCCTCGTCTTCCGGACACCTGTCTCGGAACGTCTTCAGAAGTGCGAGTACGTGGCGATGGGTGCGAGCACGAGGAGACGGTCCGGAAGGCGCGTGCGGCAGGTGTTTATGCGTCCCTCTTCTCGTTATTATAGTTGTGCAATGTATTCAGATTCAGAAGATATATCTGTCGGGAGGATCTAAAAGCACGGTGTGAATCTCGCGAGAGACAATTGGATTAAAGTGTCTACTGTAGGAGGTCCCCCTTTTGTTACACATGTCACTGCTTCTCAAAAACAGACACACACTCCAAAAAACAAGCCCTTCTCTCTCTTCGTTTTTCCGTATTTACAACCTACAGTATCCTTTCTCTTTTTCCCTCCTCCTCCCTCTCCCAAAAAGACAAGTTTTGACTATAGAAGGGAGAAAGAAGGTATTGGAAAAAGAGAGTGAAGGAATAATTGTCGGGTTTTGTGGAGAGAGAGAAAGAAAGAAGACGTGGCGCCCCGCTCTCCAGATAATTGCTCTCTGCATGCTCTCTCTGCGCTCTCCTCGCATCACACACTCTCTCGCCGCCCCTCTTCCTCTGCTTTTTTGTGCCGGATTACGGTAGTTTTGGGGGCGAGGGAACGAAGGTCGAATGCGAAACAGACGGATCGAGAGTGTGGAGGATCCGGAAGGGGCGAAAAAAGCGGTTACGGTAACGAGTTCGAGATGGAGTTTCAGATAACACGACGTGTCGCGGGAAAGTGAGATGGTAATGGATACGGGAAGATGGCAATCTGACACAAGGTGTCACTCTGACAACTTTGTCATGGTTTGGGACAACTGCCGATTTTATCACCGCACCTGGATATGCTTGAAAATCACAGCAGCGTGGTGCAGTGGTCTACGCTCTCCGTTATCAATGGAACCGTTTTGGATCGACCCCCTCCCCACTGGCTTTTGCCAAACTTTCATTTCCAATTCCACGGGGGGAACACACCATCAGCGAACCTCATTATTAGACCCCTTCTGCCATCCGAAAAACTGACTTTTATCGAGGTCATTATCCATGATGCCAGGTGTTGACATAGCGCACATTTTATGACCCTGGCTTCTTCCTTATGGAACGATGGAACCCCTCGGAGGAAAAAGAGAAGGGGAAGGAAGGTGACTCTCCGGGGGTACTGTAATTAGTGGCCACGCAACAATAGATCGAAGAAACATGTTGCACAAAACAGTAATTCCTTTATTCACTCGAGCAAGAAGAATGAGACGGGGTGAAGTGGGGGTACTGTTCTACGACCGTCTATGGCCAGACTATGGGAAGTAACGGATTACTGTAGAGGAGAAACTTATAGGAAAAAGAGCACAAAGTATCTAAATTGAACTTGAAAACAAAGCCGTTCACAGAAGGAACTCAACATACGGTGAGCCGTCACTTCCAGTCCGCCCCACCTGGTTATGATTGACACGTGTCATTTTGGAGGGAAATTCGTTAATTACACGACACACCGGAAGAGTTCTGATCGATCTGCGGGCTCACGATTTCGACAGAGCTCCGGTTTCCGGGAGCTTCCGATCAGATAACCCCCCGGCGTAACGGACAGGTGTAGCAGGTGTGTTCCGATGCGGATCATAGATAGCGACGACTGCTGCTAGCATAAGGATAAAAAGCACGAGATATATGGCGGACTGTTAGGTCATAATCTATACAGTGTGATGTTTGGTGGGGGGAGAAGTGCTTTGGGGGTGGGAAAAGGGTGAGCCACTGAGCTATCACTGAAGAGGAGGGTTTGGGTAGTGATAAATCAAGCCTGTGATTGAAGGGAAATTGTGAAATCTAATTTTACAGTGATAGTTTTGTTTTGTGTTGCTTTGAAGGACTGATAGGCGGAACTGATGGAAATTTCTAACGCTAGAACGGTTATGGGTCTCGCAACGAGAATATCAAAGTTTTCAAACTAAAATTGCAGTTTTTACTTTACCTAGTGATCCTCGATAGTTAATCATGAAAGGATTAGGCTCCAGTTTCAGAACTTGACTCTCACCAGCTCTCACGCTAAAAGAAGCTCCACAAAGGGACCCGGAAACTTCTCCCAGACCACCAAAACTTCAAAGCCTCGAAAAACGAAGAAAATGGTCGATCTGGTTGAAACTAACCAACTAGGTAGGTGTGTAAGGCCTTCTCCTCGAGCAATTATTCTAATTACTTTTCCCCCCACCGGGCCCCCCCGAGAGATTCCCTTAAACCGTGCCAAATTGGAGAGATTTCGACGGGTGGGCGGAGCCTTCCAAATAATTGGTGGTGATTATTTTAATTGGGAACACTGGGCCCGCCTTTTTCAAGTTTTTCGGGAGTTCCTCAAAGATCTCGAGGGGGCTCTTGGGGGCTCTCTACGAATTCGGAGAGTAGGAGCTGAACTCGGAATCCGAATGTTCCGTAAGGTTTTCAAATAGGATACAGTTAAAATATGGAATACTTCTGGAGACCGATACGGAGAATGGCGCACGGCGAAACTGAAACCGAATGCCTATAACCTTCCCCTTTCTCCTTATTTTCGCATATAATGACAGCCTGAAAAGGCAGCGATAATCGCTCTCAAATTATATGGTTCCCTCTCTCGAAGCTTCAGCCTTCTTCTGCCATTTCGACGTATCGATCGAGCCGCTTCTTTCTTTTTCCCATTACCCTTCTCCTCTTCGCACCTATTAGACGGGATCAAAGAGATCCGCGACACCGACAGAAAACAATCTCCAGTCTCACCCATGTGATAACCCTTTTCGGTGCGCCCCACTCAAACCGCTCCCGAAAAGTCGCACCCTCGGCGAGCCCCTTTTCGCATCGCCACGTAGACCGGATGATGTGGTGGAGGAGCACGTGGCGATGGTGAATCGAATCGGGAGGGGGAAGAGACTACCGGTTGCGCCAATGGTGTGAGGGGAGCCACGGGGAGGAAAGGGTTGAGGAGAGCAAACAGTTTTGGTGTGCCGAGAAAAGATTCTGAACAGATGGTTCGGAACGTCTTCTAACAAGGTGCTAGAATAATTATCGGCTCTACTGGGGGGCGAATCAGCGAGGAAACAAAACTGAAAAGATGGAAAATGGAGAAAACCCGAGTGTGTTGGGAAATGACACAACCTATGGAATGGGGGCCTGGCGGGAAGATTGAGGCCCTTTTGGCTACACGCAATTACAGCCACAATTCACGTACACCCAACAATTAGCTACAATATGAGGCGGGTCCTGGCAGATAATTGGGCAAAATTATACCTCCCCCCCCCCGCCACACACTCACAACTCAACCATTTTTCACCCTCCATTATCTCGCGCAATCATTCCTGACCCCGCCCCCCGGCTCCCTTCGTTATCATTAAAGTTTGGGAACTCTTGAAAGTTGAACTCGAAATCAAGCCCCGCCCCCTGCGCTCTCCACTACGGTTCCCCCGACCAATGAGGGCTGATCGGCCCCGCCCCCTCCGAGCGTCGGATGGTCAGAGACCCGCCCCGTCTGTGTCGCACGCGCACGTCTTCTCCCCTCTGTGCATCGAGTCGTCTTCTTGCCTGTCCCCCCCTCGATCTGAATCCTTCTATTATCTTAATTTGTACCTTTGCTGTCTGTTTTCTGTTTTCCACTCTCTCCTCCCTCGAAATTTTAGGTAATTGTCGAGTCTGCCGCTGAAATTGATCTGATGGCGCGAGAGGGGGGCGGGCGCTCAATTAAGTTGTTTTAATGGAAGATTATGAGAAAAACGGCCCAATTAGGCAGTGCGTTATCAGGCAACCTTTGGGCTCTGTCAACATGTGACAACTCGTGCACTGTTTAATGCCAATGCTCCTCTGAGCAAACTCTTTGCATGCTCTTTTGTTATGTTGGTTTGAATGTTTGAAAGGTGACATTTACATCTCTAGCTTTTTCGGCTCTTTCAGCTCTTTTAGCAAGCTCTGAGAGAATTCTTCCACTGAAAATCGAAATGGAAATGTCATGAGAATCTAAGTCAAATTTCGTCATTCACAACCTCTATTCTCTTCTCCTTTCTTCTCTTCTCTTCTGAATTCTGAGATCTTCCATTTCCAGGCGATGGACCCTTCGAAAGGATTCGACTACGCCACCGACTACTACGCGGCGGCGAACGGTGCGGCGTCGAGTGCGGCCACGACGAGCCCCTACTTCTTCCCGGGCTACCCGAGCTCGTCGAGCAACGGGACGGGAGCCGCCGGCATGTACGGCACGACGACTCCCCAGCCCAACGGCTACCCCATGTACTCGGCTGGACCTGGAAGTTCTCCGGAAGGTGAGTCTTCAATGAGAATAGAAAAGTTTTGGAGATTGCCAAGTACAAATCTCATTTCCAAAGTGCTCGTGAAAATTACACCTTATCCTTGGGTGACGTTCTGAGCCTTCTGAGCCTTCTGAATCGAGCCGTGAGTGATCTGATCATATCAGTGATCAGAAGACCCGTTTAGCTCCATGATATCACTCTCTCTCCCTCACCGTTTTGTCGTCGCGAGGAGAAAGACGTCAATGGGGGGCTCAGGAGAAATGCACAAAGATAGTGGCAAACTCATTCATTTTGCAATTCCACTTTCTATTTTGGCCCCTTACGTCAAAATATTTCAGTTTCAGATGGCTTCTCGGAGCACACGACGACGAAAATCGTGGAGGGATGCGAGGCCAAGTACAACGGGAAGGGCAAGAAGATGCGGAAGCCGAGAACGATTTACAACTCGCAGCAGTTGCAGATGCTCCAGAAAAAGTTGGTTTTGCCATGGATGAACGTCTTCTAAAAATGATTTTCAGATTCCAAAAACATCAATACTTGGCGCTCCCGGATCGAGCCGCTCTCGCCGCCGAGCTGGGATTGTCGCAGACTCAGGTGAGCACATCCTCTTTGACAATTCTGAAACAAAGAAGCCGTGACAAGCTTGACACACCAGCAGGTGGCGGTGGTTCTGACCTTGTCTTGAGAAATCCACACCATCCGGTGGTAATAATCCGCACTCGTAATCCCGGTGCCTAATCCCACACGTGTATCGTAAAAACAGTGGACTGTGCGTCTTTTTGCCTGCTTGAGAAGGTCGTTTCGCGCCCCATTGGGTGCGATGTTTGCGAGAGAGAGAAAGTGGTGACGTGGCACTCTGGGCTTCAATGTGTAATTATTGTTTTCGCGCTCACGAGCCGGCGCTAAAATGCCAGCTCTTTGGAGCCATAATTATATAAGCGAGATGAAGTAGTCGGAAGAGAGCGATGGCACGCAGGTGTCAGCTACTCGGATCTTATCGCGGGAAGGACGGAAGAAATCCATCATACCGTAACGAAAACATGTGTGTTCCGTAGATAGTTATCTCGTGATTGACGTGTGACGGAAGGTTTCAAGGATAGCGTTTCCAGTGAAACGCTTCTAGCCTTCTGCCTTGACCTCCTCTAGTGAAAGTCCTTACCGTATTTCCTGAAACAATGTTACGGTAGGAGGGAGATGAAGAAGTGACCTCTATAGGCATTTCTATTCACCAGTCACTAGCGGAGGGCTAATTACCCCCGGTGTGTGTACATTGACGTTTTTCAAAATCGACGGATCGGAAACCAATGACTCTCCGTCCCTCGGACAATCCGTCAAAAAGGTTAACATTTGCCATCGTTACAGGTGAAAATCTGGTTCCAAAATCGGCGGTCGAAGCACAAGAAGCAGAAGACGGGCACGTCGGATCCGGCCTCCGACGAGGACGAAGACACGGAAGAGTCGAAACCGGAGAGCTCGCCGATGAGCGACATCAACCAGGTGAGCTCCACGGCGGCGGCTCGCGGCAGAATTAAAGAGGAGATGGTCGAGTTCGGAACGGTTAGTTTTATGTGTCTTTTTTGGGATTCAAGGGATTTTTGAGATGGATACGGATTGAATTGAATAGATAAAATTGTTTTTTAGTAAAACTTCACAAAAATGTTACATTTTTGATTCAGAATTGCTGAAATATTGGTCCCCTTTTTTGAGTACTGCTGCGATTCTAATCCAACCTTCCCTCAACAAACTTCCAAATATTGCAGGACAACTCTTCTCCGCCGCAAAATGCTCACACGACACCGGGCTCAATGATGACTGACTGGCCGCTCCCCCACGCGCCAACGCCCTCTGCGCAGCACCTGCCGCCAGTGAACACGCTGCCCATCCAGATGGCTCCCGTCAACTACGAAGGCATGAAGTACGACCTGGACAAGCCGATGAACCCGCTGGCGCTGCCCCCCTACGACCTCCAGCCGCCCTACCCACAGTACTACTTCACACCTCAATCATATTACTAGTTCTCCCCTAAAAACCTTTAAAATGTCTAGATCTCTGATCTTTCTTCCTTTTTCTCTTGTCCCAGTACCCTACAACTCTTTTCCTGAAAAACGCAAAGAATCTTACGGCCATCCGGGTGCCCTTTTCCATTTTTTTTGTCAATTTTTATTTATTGTCCATTCCACGTCTTCTCTTCTGTAAATCTAGTAGTTTCTATTTGCATCTTTTTACGATCTAGTGCACGATCCACTCTTTTTTCTCCCTTTTGTGTGTTTTTTTGAAAATCACAAATGAACATTGAAGTCGAACGAGTTACGAACAGTTTTCTTTGTTGTTTGAATGAAAAAATGAAGCTGCGAGCATTGATAGTGGCTGGGGGAAGAGGAGGCCGAAAACCTAGGCCAGTTGTCATCGTCACTGTAATTTTTTTGTGGTTTTTTCTTTAGTTTTACTTCAGATTTGATGATTTTTTCGACGGTTTTACTCACTTTTTGTAGATTTTTCAGTGAATTTAGGCAAAACAACTTTAAAATCATAAGAATTTCAAAGGAAAAGGATAAAAAAGATCACCGATTACAACTGGCCTAAGTTTTCAACATGGTTTCTCTAGTCCCCCAGCCACAATCGCACGAAATTCCCAGAAAACTCCAACTTCTTGGCTTTTTACCGAATCTGAGAAAGCTCAGAATTCTCGACCCTCTAGCCAGTTTCCCATATATCTTCCACTCGATTGGAACTTTCAACAATCCGCCGTGGCCAATAAATCACTCATCAACCCGTTCCTTTTACCTCACCGTTTCAATCTGCCGCCCGAACGGCGCCTGAATTACGGTGGGAACCGTGACATCGTCGACCTCAGGAATTTGAATTATTGTTGTCCGTGTGTCTGTCAGGGAGCCGCCTATAGAGTGGACCGAGTGAAAGACCGCCAATTTTCTAGCGGGGGTCAGATGGAACAATGGACAGGCACCAACGTCTTCGAATATGAATCCAACATTGGACCCCCGTTCAAAGCGTCGGCGTCTAATTACAGAGGAACCCATTGAAATGCCGGCGGATCGGACGAGAGGACTTGTTAGGCTACACACTACAAACGAGGATCAAAGTTTGAAGAATGAGAGTGGAGCCATGGGTAGAAGATATCATGAAGAGATTGTGAAGCTCGAGCGCGGAAGAAAACAATCTCTGCAGTACTCAACAACAGTTATTCTCCAAAACTCCGCCCACAAAAAATCCACAACTTTTTCAAAGTGCTGAAATTCAAGCCTGGAAAACGTTTCAGTTTCAGACCCACCCTCAACTTTTTCTGCCGATGAAGATTTATGGTCTCGAATTTCCCTTTATTGTCATGAGACTCCTCTCTGATTAGCTGCAATTCGTTGAGACTTTTACAGGAATCGACAACTTTATGAAAGGCGATCAGTGGTAGAAAAGGGAAAAACATTAATTTGACAATTCAATGTCTAACAAGCTCGAACTCGTTGTTTGTCCAGTCCACATTGACGGATAACTTCAGTTTCTTCATAGCAGTCATCCCGAGAATGTTCACTTCTTGGATGTTGCTCTCCGACACTTGGCATTCGATGGCACAGTCGCGGTCCTGAAAGCATTCACAAAATAACATTTAGAAAGGGAAAAGAGACCTGAATGTTCAGAGAGTAACACTCTCCCTCCTTGACATTTTCTTTTCCGACGAGCGCTTCCAACGACTTGGCCGACAAACAGGTGTGCGGAGTGCCAGTGACGATAAGGAACCAAATGGTGACGGCTTTCGAGTCGGGCTGATCTGAAAGCATAAACTGTTAGCTGTGGAAAAGTAACGAGAGCACTACTTTCACATTTGCACACAAGGGGGACCAGAAGGCGATTGTTTTCGACTGCAATTCGACCGACGACTGGAAACGGCGGAGAGGGGAATGTGGCGGGAGACAAGTGCTCGTGTTGGTAACGATGGCCGATCTGGAAATTATTAGAAGAAAATAGAAAAGGATGTTGCGGATGACCAACATCAGTCAGTTCCTTCTCGTTAACATCAGAGATTTCCATGTGATATTGGGAATATCTCTTAGCGACGCCGGCCTGAAATCGAGAAGTCTGCTTTTTCAGATCATGAATCATACCATCATGATGTTCCTTGTTTTATAATGAGAACTGCTGGAACGGAATGCACCCAAGCTTCTGTTACGGAGAATTTGTATGAAGGAGATTCTTGCCTGCGAAAAAAACATTGAATTCTCGGGAAAGAAGGGATCACGGAAATTACAAATTTCCTTTGAAATCATCGAAAATTTAGATTTTGCTATGATTTTTTAGCTTCTGGGAACAGAAATAGAATTCCTTGACATGTCAAACGTTGAAACTTTGATCAATTTTTCAGAAAAACATTTGAAAACGCTGAAATTTCAAGAACGCGACCGATAAAAAAAAGAAAAACATTTCGTTGCTCTGCGTCTCTACCCTCTTTCCGTCTCCACGTTCTTTATGCTCTCTCGTCGACTCTCGTCGTCAATTTGGCGGCAACTCAAATCTCTGAAATCAGGATTCAGATCTGAATTAATCACGGCCTCACAGCGACTACCAATGCAAACGCGCTCCCTTGAGCAAGGCAATTTCGCTGCTGGTTACTGTATTTTTTCAAAAATTTTTGAATTTTAAAATCGCCAATATCGATCGAAATTCGGAAAGGCTTGGTGAAGTGAAAGTGAATATTTTTCTTTTCGTTATTTTATCAAAAATTTTGAAAAAATCGGTCACAGAACTGAGTAACCGGCCGATAAAATCTCTGCGTACAATGCATTTTAATTGACGACATTTCTTAAACACGCAAAACATTGAATATTCAGTCAAGCGAAACTTTTCGGCGCGAAAGGCGATTTGAAAATTGGTAGTGATTGTGAGGCCGTGAATTAAGAAAAATGCACACGCAAGTGCGCATAAGTATTTATTCGGCTCATAACAATCCATTGAGACATTGTAAAGCTTTAGAAAATTAAGTGAAATTGGGAAGATTATTGGTCTTTTGCACTCGAATCAGTTCACGGTCTCGTGTTTCCCTTCACCAGCATCGTAAGACCGTCACGGTATTCGGCCTTGCACTCTTCTTTGATTAGCTGCAATTTGAGAAGACGTGGAAGAAGAAAGCGGATAACTGACCTGACTGAGAGTCTTGGAGAACAACACCTGGAACTCGTACTCGATGAGCACCAAATCGTTCTCCGATCGCGAGACGAGAATGCGGATGAGGTCCTTGTCGCGGGTGCCCATCCCCTTCGTGGCTGCATGCACCGCGTTCGCCAGGAACCTCGGCTTGTTCCTCGACGTCTCGATGAGCGCGAGCACGAGGTTCTTGAAGTCGCCGCTGAGCTCCTTGTCGAGTGTCTTCGCGAACTCCTTGCCGGACTGTCTCTCCACCTCCTCTATCACCTTCTGAATGTGGGCTCCGCTGGCCGTGGCGAACATTTTGAACGCGTCGAACTTCTCGACGCCGCTCTTTTTGTCGAAGCTCTTGAGAATGTTGGATGCGTGCGTTGCCACGTGGAACGAGTCGATGGTTCCTGACTCGTCTCGTTTCGCCTGCAGGATCACGATCAGAAGACGTTTGAAGTCTCCGGAGGTGTCAGCAGAGATGGCGTCCTCCAGTGACTTCTGGTAGGTCATGAAGTACGTGTTCCTAAGAGAAAAATAGGGAATGTTAGCGAGTAACTGGAAACCAACTTGGCAGCCTCGATCTCCTCGTTGGTGCGAGTGGTGAGAATCTCAATGAGGTTCTTCTCATTGGTGCCGAGTCCCTTCACCGCTCGATTCAACTCGGTCACGTCCAATTTGGTGGGGGTCTGCAACAGAGCCACCAGGAAATCCTCAAAGTCTCCGGAGAACGCCTTCTTGATCTCGTCTTCTAGATCCTTTCCGTACCGTGTTTTGTATGGGGTGCGCATCTGAAATTTAAAAGAGTGAAATAATTATTCAATAGCTTTTTAAAAAATGTTCTGAAAAACTGCTGAAAAACGTCCAGTTTCTGAAGTCACGCATTCAATTCGTGATTCAAAATGTTAGCTAACAAAAAGGGAATCAAAAATCTCGAACTACAGTAATCCATTGGAAGTACCCACCATTTGACGTTGAGTATTGTTGACAGCCACAAGGATCTCCAACACTTTCAGTTTCTCCTTGTTCCTCAGCGCTTTCTCGATTCTCTCAGAGGCCACAACCTGAAATCATTCCTACTTTCCAGACACTAAAATATAAAAGAAACCTCATCAAACATCGGCTGGAAGTGAATTTTCGCAGTGGCCATTGCTCTGGAATTGGATGGAAGTTTGAACAGGGTCAAGGTGATCGTGGAAGAGGGCATTTTGAGGCATTTTTTGGGAGAAGAAACGAGGAAATTACAAGGGGATTAGGAGGGTAAAAGGGCAAAACAAGGACTGGTGGAATCAAAAACCGTTAAAAAATGATAGAAATGAGTCAGTTTCCCATCATTTTATGGATGAGAAGGTGGGAGTGGTTCAGACGATGACTCAGTTCCAATTGCGAAATTTGTTTTTGGAGATGAATAGAAGACAGAAAAGTGGTATTGAATGGAACATTGATATGAAAAATTGGAGAGAGGTGATGGGAAAACGCGTAGAAGAGCTCAAGAGTTCTATAGATTCCCCCATTTTATTCAAAAAAGTAGAATGTTTCTCGAAAAATTCAACTTGACAGGAGGCCACAGCTTCCAACTGCAATATAAAGTTGTGAAAGCGCGATTCGAATCATCATTTTCATGTTTCGGAGAACGGTGAAAAAGAGAAAGTGCGATTCGAAAAGGGATCAATTTAAATGACTGGTTCTGGTGACCAGGTGTGTGTGTATCCGACTGTCTGTCCGTAGGAACTCTTTGTTAGCGAAGAGTCAGAAATATATCGAATAAAAAGTGAAAGGAGAATGTGTTTGTAAACAGAAAGAGGCGAGAGACTCAACAAAAGAGGGCGAGACGGATCAGTGCGCGTACTTGAACAGTACTTTCTTCTCGAGAGTAAAGTTCCATGAATGGGCAAATAGACATTGAGGAGAAAGAGAAGGTTGACAGTGCAAGAGTCATAAATGGAGGAGCAATACATAACAGTACTTTTAGGAAGAGAACACTGAGAGCAAAAAGCACCTTCGCGTTCTGGCAGACACGTCGGTGATCTGAATTGAGTAAGATGTGAATGAATGCAAACCTATTTTTTATTGTGCAAACAGTTTACATTCAAGTTTGCAGTTGTTGTACAAGATTTTCAGGGCGAGCAAGCAGTTTTTTCATTCTCTGAAACCTTCCTGAATTACTGTAACGAAAGGAAGTTGATATGCCATCTATGAAATGATCAGTTCCCATTACCCTTATCAGTGTCATCAGCTCCCTTTTCAGTCGAATGATGTTTCCCGTGGTAACCTGGACTGTCTCAGAATTCTGCATTCTCGAACCGTGCCAAATCCACGTACCCCATCTCCATCTCCAGTTTCCCCCTCATTTTCTTTTTATTTCATCATGGACTTTCCGTTTGAGTACGTAGAACGATTATGGGACTTTCCAAACCTCGATACCAGAACATTTGTACGACGTTTCTTTCTGCCTCCCGCACCACAACTTGTCGTTTTCAGCGCAAAAAGACTACACGGACACGTCGACAACGAACAGTCGACTACCCGGAGTCGGAAGAGCACGAGCGAGATGCCAAAAGGCCGGAGCTCGACCTGAATGTGCTCGACGTGCGGGAGATGCAGAAAAAGGCGTCGGAGTTGAGGGATGAGGTGAACAGGACGTGCGAGAAGGGGACCGTGTCCAACATTCGGGGACTCGTCCCCGGACAGAAGGAGTTAATAGAGAGCGAGGTGGACGAGTGGACCGTCGATGAGGCGAACCTTTCGGTGGACGATACGAGCAGCGACGAGCTGGACCGGGCGTTCCCTGACCAGAAGAAGAGGGAGCGTGCCATCGGGAAGAAGTTCAGGTGAGCACGCGTCTCTTGGTGACGACTTGAGCTCCTTTCAGAACGTTCCATGAATGCGCTTGCACTGACTCGGCTTGTGAATCCGCTGTCCCTTCTCCAGTCGAGGTGTCTTCCGAATCCACGTCATCGGAATCAATTGAAGGCATTGTTGAGTCAATGGAAGCTGACGAGAAAATGATACCGGAAGAAGTGCCGAGATTATTTATGTCTACGGAGTCGAGTGCCTCTTCTGAAGATGAAGAATGGGGAATCGATGAGGAGATTAAGTTCCTGGAACAAGTTCTCCAGCAGAAACTGCGCGAGGAGGCAGGCACAAAGAGCCCGGTGAAAACGAGAGACGACAAGAAACCCAACTCGACGGAATCCGCCTTCGACAATATCGATATGGACGAGACTTTTTCAAAGATGTTTTCAGTTATGAAGAGAGAAAAGGAGCAGATTTCGAGGAATAAACCTTCGAGGGAACTGGGAAGAGAGGAACCCTCCAGAGAGCAGCAGTCGAGAGTTGATTCGCCGTCAAAGCTGCCACCGAGGGAGCAATCTCCGACGAAGCTGTCGAAAGAGCAAGGATCCAGAGAGCAGGAAACGGGCGTCTCGCAATCCACGTCATCCCCTGAAACATCTTCGACGCTCTCCAGCTCGGAATCGTCGCTCACCTCGTTCCACTCTAACGTCACCTTCAACTTCTCGACTCCGCCCCTCTTCTCTCCATCATCAGCTTACTCATCGGACGCCTTCCAAGACGACGGACAGCCACATGCGAACCTTGCCCTGTTCCGATGGGGTTCAGGTGACCTGCACTTGCCATCTGCGACGGACAATGAACTAGAAAACGATATTAATCGCCTCGACAACACGTGGGAGGACTGCAAGAACGAGTTTGAAAAATTGGGCACTACGGAGATTCCGAATCTGGAAGCGAAGGTAACGATTGTCTGCACTAGCTTGTACGAGTTTTTCTTTATTCTAGAAGTTGAAAATTTTCCCACAACCCATTCCGGAGACTATAAAGAATAAACGCAACTACGTGTTTCTTGAAGAAGCGGTGACCCCGAGGCTCGGATTGGTGGGTGCTCTTTCAGCTCTCGAAACATGATCAACGTTCAGATTCGACGCCACACGTGGCTCGTCCAGCAAATAGAAACTGGAAGAATTTGCTCGGCGAAGTTGGTGAGCCGAAAGGACCCCGGTGAATTGGTCTGGCAGAAGGCGATGAATGTGAGCTGCAACAAACATTCTCAAAAACTAATACACTTTCAGAACGAGCGAAAAGTGCTCCGCGAGCTATTGCCAGAGCTCAGCGTTCAGTCGCACCTTGCAAAACTACTCGACGTCGGATGCGACAAAGACTACAAATTCTTGATTCTCGAGGATGTTGGCACAGACTTTCCCACACTCTACGCGGAGTTTGGGACCAAATTTGAGTGAGTAACAAAGTACAGCAATCGAAAAATGTGATCTCATTCAGCTTCGCAACCCAATTTCTTTTCTCCTTTTTCACATTGTCGGCGGTGAAAGAGCTCCATTACCTGGGCTACCTGCATTTGGACCTGCGCCCGTCGTCCTTCAGCGTCATCCACAATCCGTTCAACATTAAGATCAAGAGTTACGGGAGAGTGACGAAGAAGACGAAAGACATGAAAGCGCCCAGAGACATGCGCCCCGACTCGTTCTCTCCTCGCATCTTCCACAAAAAGGACAAGAAAATTGACGAGTATGCCGACATTGAAGCGTGGATTTATACGGTAGGCGGTCACTGGGTGCACTCGAAGCAATCCTTGCTGCAGATGATGTTCCTGTCGTCACGAACCGGACTCCAGTGGTTTGGCAAGAAAGATCAGATGCAGCGTGACAAGGAGGAGCTGTTCAATAACTTGAGAAAAAGTGAGCAGTGACAATTGTGAAATGGTTTTCATTTGATTGCTTGCTGTCAGATCGATCGAAAGCCCTCCAAGGATGTGGCGAAGCGGTGACGTTCGCCGCCAACTTGCTCGCTAGAAAGAAGATGCAGTACAAGGACTTTATGGCCAAGATGGGTTCGTGCGTCTTATTCCCCCTCGTCCACTCTGAAATGTTTCAGACAAACTGTTCGCGATAAACGTGATGCAGTTCGCTGACACGGATCAGCCGACTCTCTGGCGCTTCCACGAGCTGCAGAAGGTGAAGAAGCACTTTGCGGCGAAACCCGAACTCTTCTGGGATCAAGAGCACTGGAATCCGGCGTTCGAGGTGGATTCAGCCGACGAGAAGGCCTACGAGGAGAAAGAGAACCAGTTCGCGACCGTGCTGAACAAGGCCCGTCAGGAAACTCGCGATCAGACGACTTTCCGACGCAAGAGGTGGGGTGATGGGTTTGTGAGAGGAACCGATGAGCAGCCGGAGCAAGAGCAGTCGTCGACGTCGAACTCGACCATGAGTTCGCCTTCCACGAAGAGCAGCGAGTCGAATACGAACGAAGACGAAGAAGAAGAAGAAGAAGAAGAGAAGGGAGAGGAGAAGGAGGAAGAGGAGAAGGAACAGAAGACGACGCCTGTTTCAGAGCTCTCGGCGGGGGGCTCGGAGATGAGCCCGATTAGTTCATGGAACGATGTGGAGCCGACGTCCACTTCGCCTGTTTCGATCAGTCAGTTCGAATCCGGTGACGACTCGGAGTCGTCTTCCGACATTGAATCCACCGACTCGTGGGCATCCACTTGGACGTCTTCTTCGGGATCTTGCTCCGACGCCCTTCTTCTGTGGGGAAACAACGAACTGCAAGGACCGTTCCCCGAGATGGATGAAGAGTTCAACCAACTCGAGAAAAATGACTTTGTTATTTACCAACAATTAATTATTGGAGCGCAGGAAGGTTGGTCAATGAGCACATTACACTTTCGAGAATCGATGATTTCAGAGAATGGAACATCGGATTCGGAAAGTGGACAGGATCCGGATTGGCCGCCGCTGGTGTTCAGCTCAGAAGACGACGAGCAGATCAGAAGGGACGAGGGACTGCTGGTCAACATGGTGCAGTGGAAGCACCGTTTCCACAAGAAGAACTTCTTCCGTCCGAGACCGAAGTTCACGCTGAAAGAGCCCCGAAAAACTCATAAGAAAAAGTGAATACTCGAATAAAGATAATGCTCATTGCTTCATTGACACACAATCCAATTATCCTCTCTCGGCTCCGATGACGACTCCGCCGCCGTATCCGTGTCCTCCTCCTCCACACTTTCTGCCTCCTCCCTTGATGATTCCGATGCTCGAGACGGAAGAGATGGCCAACACGGCGAACACGAAGACAGAGTAGACGTTCATTGTCAGAAGACGTTGAGAAGAAGAGTGCTTCTTTGGGGTAGAATGGAAGTATCATGGCTTTTATAGTAGTCCGTTGCATCCATGAAGTGCTTTTATGGAAGGTTTCATTTTTATGATCAGGATGCTGCAAATGTGATCTGTTACGTTTTTGGCGTTTGATTTTTGAGTTCTGATGGAAGACATTGTTGATTATTTTCACTCTTTCCATATGAATACGTGGCATTTCGTTCCCCAAGTTGAATGTGAAACCATCTGTGACAGCATACTGACCAGTTTAACCCGCACGCGACTTGACACGACATGGTCCACTTTCCTATTGACCACTTCGATGTGCCGCAGTGGAATCAGTTTTCAATTAGTTCTACCTTTTGTGAGAGTCATTTTAATCCAATGAATCGCGCTTTTAAATCGAAAGTGAAACCGCCTAGTGAGTTCCTTCTCCGCTCCATTCCTTCAACTCTTCTTCCAGATGTTGGTAGTGTTTATCGCCATGTCCGTATCCCTCCTGCCGCCCCTTCGGACCCCAACCACCATCCGTACCACGTCTTCTCTGCAATCCGTTCCCGTCGTGCTCCTTCCGGTGAGTCACTTCTCCCCACCGCCCTCCTCCATTGATGACTGTCATTCAGGTGACCCGTTGGTTGATTTCATCGACCACATGGAGTCCATCGCCCGCATTGCCACTGGCATCTCTCTCGAGCTGGCACTGATTGATGGGTCCCTCAACATTGAAGACGTCGTGCCCGAACTTCTCCACATGGGAACCGTCACCATCGCCGACATCAATTCGATCGATGATGCGAAAGTGACGAGCGCAATGAGCGGATTCCAAAATCTCCCCGGCAAATTGAAAGGTGGCGATGGTGTGGAGAAAGTGGAGAAACGGTTCGAAGTTTTGGAGAAGATGCGGGTGAAGTTGGGACAATGGGGCGATCTGAAAGCATTGAGAGGACAAGACGACTACAAGAACAAGATCAACACAGACTTCAATGGATTCACCATTGATGCAAATGATGTGAACGAACTAAAAGATAACTCGGAGTCTTTACAAAAAAACCTCAGAAAACTTCTAAGCTGGAAAACCGATTCTTACTTGAAAGATGACCCCGTTGCAAAAAGAAACTTGATCTCAAATTTGGATCAGAACTGTAAACTAACGATTCAATCAGCTGACAAGCTGAAAAGCACAGTCGATAAACTGAAGTCATTGAAGGATCTCGACACGTCTTTTCTGAAGCCTCTCAAGGAGGAGAGTGCTGACCGGAAGTCGTTCGATGCGAGGCCCAGAAACAACAATCAAAACGAGAACGACGCCGATCAAAACTTTGTCGAATTGCTGACTGCTTCTGGAGTATTCAGCGCCGCCCAATCGTACTTCGACACCATCCAGAGCTTGATGTTTTCCCGCAAACACAGCAAACTGCACAAGTTCAACAACACTGCTGGGTTTCCACGAGGACTGAAAGATCTGGAGTCGTTGCGGAGAGACGTTGCGAATGATTGGGTCAAGCAGAAGAGCGGGCCGGATGGAGAGAAGACTTTGGGAGGACTGAAGAAGGCGTTCGAGTTGATGGACGGATTCGCGAGGGACGTGAGGGATGTGGAAGACAAGTTCGCTTCGATCAGTGAGAACACGGCGGGCTCGATGAGAAGGACGTTCGCTGCCCAGGAGTTCATTTCCAAGTTCACACAGACCCAGAAGGACGCGATCAGTGCATTCAAGGCTTGTGATGGCGCCACTCTTTCGAAGAATCCCGACGAGAACGCGTTGAAGACTGCCATCGGACCGATTGAAGATTTGAGGAATGCTTTGAACGGTATCAATTTCTGGGATAACTTCGAGAAGTTGAAGGATTTGAAGGATCTCAGAGACAAGTTCAAGTTGCCGTCAGGTACCGATGCTGAGAAGGACGTGGAAGTTGCAAGGATCTTAGGAGATCTGGCGAACATCTCGGAGATTGCCCCGGCGATGGCTCTTCTCGATTCCACGGTTCCCAGCATTGCGAAATTCAAGACACTGTCGGATGATCTGCCAAACTATCTGAGCAATATAAAAACGGCACTGCAATCGGGAATATCGGGATACCAAGGAAATCTTCAGTCGGCGAAAGTGTTGGACTTCTACACGTGTCTGGCGAATGTGGGGAACAACGGAGCGACACTCGCGACTCTCGTGCAAAACATGAAGACAATTCGGTCCATGGGCTCCTCTTCCGCCGATCTTAACGACGCCATTTTTGGAGTAACTGCGATTTTGAATTCGAAAAGCCAATTTCCGAAACTGGACGGGTCGGCAGGGAGAATGAAGAACAAGAAGGCAGCGGAGACGAAAGCACTGAAGAAGACTGTGCCAGACGCCAATGCGATCTCTCAGAAGTTGGGGATGGCGGTGCAAGGACTTCAGAAGATCCGAGAGGTGGAGGAGGCGAAGAATGGGTTGGGTGTTCTACTGGGAGACCTCGCATTCGTCCAAACGGCGGTGGGCAACAACAGGAGCAGTCTGACGGCTGAAGAAGAGCAAGTTCTTCTGTCGATCCAACGTCTGGGTGCCAATCTGAACACGATGTATCAGCAGATCGCTGCCTTCCGTGGCTCTCTTTCTGGAGTTGCTGACGGGAAGCTGGCAGACTACTCGAGCATCTTCGAATCGGCAGCCGATAAAGTCAAGACGGTCTCCGTTGACACGAAGGCCCTCCTCGCTGCTGTCCAGAAACTGACCGAAATCGACCCGTCGTTCTCGAATGCATCAGCTCTCAAAGCGTCTCTGGAGAAACTCGACACGCTGGACCTCGACTTTGCCAGTTACAAGATGTCCGAGGTCAAGGAGGCACTCCAGAAGATGGACCAGCTCTTCTTCAACTTCGCAAGCAACATCCCTATTTCCGCTTCTCATCCGGGACGTGGTGGATCTCGGAATGGACTCGATCCTGCTTCTGGGGCTCACCAAGTCACTACGACTGATAGCAGTGATGAATGGTAGGTTGATACTTTGTCTGCTTCCCTCTATCATTTCATGTTTCAGGAAAGTTGCGTTGGGCATCGGTGGAGTTGTCGCCTTCCTCGCCTGCATCGCAGTCGTTGTTTTCGTCGTGAAGTGCTGTCTGCGCAAGAAGGAGAAAAAGCAGCCAGTGGATAATGCACCTACTCCTGTCCTAGCGGAAGCGCAGAACGATGACAACGAACTTGACAAAACGCAGCCGGACTCAGGTAATTTACGGCGAGAGTGGCGTCAAAGGGGGAATTGCCGTAAGCATGGCCGCAACGCCACTGAGCGCCACCAAACTAGTCCACGGACTGTGATCCGAGTTTTAAAAGCAACCACCTGCATCCAACTCCCACAGCTCTATTTCCAAAACGTTTACTTCCATCCGATATACAGAACGTAACAACGCGTCGACATTAGTCCCTAACACTCAAATCTTATAGAGAAACATGTGGGCATTCAGTGACACGTCTCGTCAAGGGGTGCTTGGACGGCGGGCGTCAGTGGGGTTCTAATCATAGCAACTGGCTTATTTGATGCTGCGATTGGTCCCACGCAAATTCCGTTCTCGCCAAACTATCTCGCAACGAAGACTCTTTCAGCTCTCGGAATCACCAACGCTGCTGCCTTGGAATGCATTGACAAATCCCTCAACATAATGCTCAAACTTTTCGAGGAAGAAGAGTGCCCGTTCCATACCTATGGTCGAAAAAGCTCAGTTATGATATCTCAAGTCACTAAAGTGCCGCCTGACAACTTCCCTATGAATGAAAAAAGGTACAGTTTTCACAGAAAACAGTTTGAACTCGCTTCTGCAGAACACAACCTTATCGATGCAACACGGCGGTGACTGTGGAAGGATTCGAGAACAGCTTCATCCACGCGAACAAGATTGAAATCGACGGTGAGACGTGGATCATGTGTCAGGCACCTCTCGACGGCACCGAAGAGGGGAAGACGTCGACGATGGAGAAGCACTGGGCGATGATCTGTCAGCAGAATGTGGTGGTGATGACTCAGTTGGGCGGACAAACGGAGCTCGGACTGGAAAAAAGTGAAAAGATACCGCTAGCCAGGTACTATCCGGAAGACGTGGGGCAGTCGATGACGTTCGGGAAGTACAAAGTGACTGCGAAGAAGTTGGTGGACGTGACGAGTCGGTTCACAAACAGTAACAGTTTCAAGTGCATCTCGCTAGAGTGCGAAGACACGTGGGTTTGCACTTGTTCGTTCGGGCACCGAGTATTGCTTTCAGGGTGACGCACAAAGTTCACCAAGTCGACTTTATCCGTTTCCATCGTTGGAGGAGTTTCAAATCACCGACAAAACCGGAGGACGGCGCAGAATTAGTCGTGTTTCTCATGAGTTACAAAGGAACGAAGGTCGTTCAAAGCAAAGAAGGGTGCAAACGTGCGCAGGCTCTCGTTTCCATCAGAAAGGGCGTTGAAATGAGTCTGAAGGGCTTGGCCGGCTTGGTGCACGAATGTAAGTAGTCATCGGGATACTCTTCTATTCGAACGTTTGCAGTCATCATCCCCGTGGTCGAGTGTCGTGCGCCTTCGAGTTTTACGGGAGAAATTCGGGTCATCTACGTGGCTGTGGCCACTGGCAAAGCCGTGATGAACGTGGGAGAAACATCTGAGAGATACAAGATTGAAGAGAAATATTACAGGTACTTGGGATCGACGAGTATGAGGAATACGAGAAACTCGAGGAGCTTTGGTGGATGATCTTTGAGGAAGTCGACGGTTTCTACGAAATTGAAATAAAACCAGAAATGGACTTGCAAGTGGAGATGAAAAAGAGAGCGGACGCGAAGGAAGTGGTGAAAAAGGATATGCTAGCAAGATTTGCTCCAATCGAGAAGAAGTGGGCGGAAAAAAGATATGGGAAAGTGAAGGAACAGAAAAAGACGGAGGCAGCCGAGGTGGACAAGCCAAAGGAGGAGAAAGTGGGTGAGAAGGAACAGAGCAAGACACCGGAGAAGGAAGAAAAGAAGGCGGACGGAAATGGAGAATTGGGCAAGGAGCCAAAGAAGGTGTCGCTCGAAAAGGATGTGAAGCCGGATGAGAAGAAGGCGGACGAGAAGAAGCCGGATGAGAAGAAGGCGGAGAGGAAGGCGGATGAGAAGAAGGATGAGAAGAAGGCGGATGAGAAGAAGGCGGAGAGGAAGGCGGATGAGAAGAAGGATGAGAAGAAGGCGGATGAGAAGAAGGCGGACGAGAAGAAGCCGGATGAGAAGAAGGCGGAGAAGAAGGCGGATGAGAAGAAGGATGAGAAGAAGGCGGATGAGAAGAAGGCGGACGAGAAGAAGCCGGATGAGAAGAAGGCGGAGGTTAACAAGGATGGAAAGGCTGGTGAGCAGCAGAAAAAGACGACATCGAAGAAGGACGAGAAGAAGGCGGATGAAAAGAAGGGGGAGCAGAAGGCGGATGAAAAGAAGGCGGAGCAGAAGCCGGGCGAGAAGAAGGACGAGAAGAAGGCGGAGCAAAAAGGATTGGTGAAAAAGTGAACGAAGCACTGCGATAACTCGGCTGAACTTTATTACTTGTTCTCGCGTTTATAGTATTTCTGCCGTGCGAAATGATAAAGTATTGTATATCTTTGATATTTTGTCAATCTTCTTTCCAGTGTGAAACTAGTAATCACTCTGCTGTGCATGGTTCCCATTCGCTCATCCTGAATCATGATGATCCAACTTCTTTGCTAATAGTTATAAACTGACTGCTTGAAGTTCCCGAAGGAAATAGACTTCTCAAAACGAGAATAATTCACTTTTCACAAGGAACTCGGAACTTTTTCCAAGTTTGCTAAATGAAACTTTTCACCGAGATTTAACGCTTAAAAGATTCGCATAAAAATCAAACAAGTCCAAACGCGTACTAGTCATGACTCATTCAGAGAATTTCCGTAGGTATTTAGAAAACTTTATTCAGACTAAAAAACGCTTTTTAAAACTGGTATAGTTTGAAGTTTCATTAGCCATTGATAGCTCGATACTCAATGCCATTTGTATCCTGTCGTACATTCCTTATAGTGTGAAAGCACACAACTTTCAGATCGATTTCCACACTGGTATCTGTTGGAGTATTATCGTTGTCTGAACCGCTGCACGTTGCGGTGGGCGGGGCAGTGGGCGGAGCAATGGGCGGATCCATGGTCCCGCCACGAAAACGACGCGTTTTCAACGTTAAATTTGATACGGTGGCACTCATTCGACTGTGTTTTCCCGAGGCTCCGCCCACCGCAACGTGCAGCGGTTCAGACAACGATAATAATAAAACAAACACAACGCATTGTAATCGATATGATTGCCCCCACGATCTCCCGTATCACTTGAACTCTGCCCTACTACGTATACATTCCTATCCCTCCAGAGGGACGAAGCCTCCTCCATTGCATTTTTATCCTTTACTTCATAAATCTGCAGAATTTTCTCGTTTCTTGGGCAGTATGAAATTCGAAACCATCACTGGAAAAGTTGCTTATTCCACGCGAACTTCGGCATTTGATCAGCCTTTCTGTTCTCGTGGCCTGACACCCTGACACACTCCAATTCTCCATCTCGTCGGACGATCTCACTCTGTCCGTTCAGTTTCAAATCAGTTCTTACATTCGTACGGTTTGAAAGTCCAATGAATCGAGCACGTAAATCGAAAGTGAAACCGCCTAGTGAGTTCCTTCTCCGCTCCATTCCTTCAACTCTTCTTCCAGATGTTGGTAGTGTTTATCGCCATGTCCGTATCCCTCCTGCCGCCCCTTCGGACCCCAACCACCATCCGTACCACGTCTTCTCTGCAATCCGTTCCCGTCGTGCTCCTTCCGGTGAGTCACTTCTCCCCACCGCCCTCCTCCATTGATGACTGTCATTCAGGTGACCCGTTGGTTGATTTCATCGACCACATGGAGTCCATCGCCCGCATTGCCACTGGCATCTCTCTCGAGCTGGCACTGATTGATGGGTCCCTCAACATTGAAGACGTCGTGCCCGAACTTCTCCACATGGGAAACTTCACCATCGCCGACATCAATTCGATCGATGATGCGAAAGTGACGAGCGCAATGGACGGGATTCGAGATCTTCCTGGCAAGCTGACGTCGTCGGCCGGAATCACGAAAGTAGAGAAACGCATTCGAGAGTTGGATGATCTTCGGAAGGCTTCGCAGAAGTGGGGAGATTTGATGAGTCTGGCAGGGAAGGATGACTACAAAACGAAGATCGAGGCGTTGGGGAATCCACACTTTGATGATGCCGAATTGTCCAAACTGACGGCAGGTGTTGTAAATGCATTGGATCTGTTGAAACAAATTGAAGGATCCATGCCCAAAGATTCCACCAATACGGAATTATTGGTCACAGCGAAGGGTACCTTGAAAACGTTCACAGACAATGTGAGGAGCCTCGAGCCCTCGTTCAAAGCACTGGCTGACATCAAGAGAGTAGCTGGTGCATTCGAAAAGCCGCTACTGGACGAATTCGAAGTGCGACAACACTTCACAGCGAAGACGAGTACTCAGGCGGACGAGGACGGTGCGAGGAACAATCTGGCGGCACTTGTCGGTGCGTCGGGAGTCTTCCAAAGTGCCAATCCTTTCCTGAAGACGATCCGAGACTTGATCAGAACTCGCCAAACCAGCAAACTCTGGAAGTTTGTCCACACTCCTGGGTTTCCGAAAGGGCTGGTGGATTTCGAGGATTTGAAGAGAAGCGCGGATAACGAATGGGTGAAGAAGAAGATGGGGAGTGCGGCGGGGAGAACTGTCGATGGACTCAAGAAGGCGTTCGAATTGATGGACGGAACGAAGCAGAGTGTGAGGAACATCGAGGACGTGCTCATGCCGATCAACCGGAACACTCTGGCTTCTATCCTCAAGACCATCGACGCCCAATTGGCCATCTCGGCAATGTCTCAAGCTGAAGTCGATGTCATCAATGGAATCGTGAAGTGCGAGACTGATCACCCTCCGAATGGTCCTCCGAATCCCAGTGAAATGAGCACGGTGCTGAATGCTATGGACGACCTCCACAAGAAAATCAGAGACGTCAGTTACATTGAAAAGTTCGGTGAACTGAAGGATTTCGACACCCTCGGTCTCATTATCACCAACGGTCTGAATGACGCGGTTGCGAACGAGAAATTCAGAGAACTGCAGAACGAAAAGAAAGACACTGTGACGAAACTGATCAAACTCTTAGAAAGCGTGATAAATGAGCGGAGTCGCATGGATGCTCTCAACACTGCACTAGCGAATCAACCCCAGATTATCAAAGACAACTTCCAATTGGTGCAAACTTACCAGGACAACCTGAGAAGCTCGAAGATGTTGGACTTCTACGGGTGCTTGAAGACGAAGGGAGGCACGGGAGATGTGGTGGACAGTGTGATGCAGCCGATGGACAACATTCGGGCTCTCGGAGCCTCGTCGGGCATCAGTGATGCGACTGCTGGTGTCACGGCCGTCTTGAAAACGAAAAACCACTTTTCGGATGTCAGCAAAAAGGCGAGTTCGTTGGTTCAGAAGAAGACAACGGAGACGAAAGCACTGAAGAAGACTGTGCCAGACGCCAATGTGATCTCTCAGAGGTTGGGGATGGCGGTGCAAGGACTTCAGAAGATCCGAGAGGTGGAGGAGGCGAAGATCGAATTGGGTGTTCTCCTGGGAGACCTCGCATTCATCCAAACGGCGGTGGACAACAACAGGAGCAGTCTGACGGCTGAAGAACAACAAGTTCTTCTGTCGATCCAAAGTCTGGGTGCCAATCTGAACACGATGTATCAGCAGATCGCTGCCTTCCGTGGCTCTCTTTCTGGAGTTGCTGATGGGAAGCTGGCAGACTACTCGAGCATCTTCGAATCGGCAGCCGATAAAGTCAAGACGGTCTCCGTTGACACGAAGGCCCTCCTCGCTGCTGTCCAGAAACTGACCGAAATCGACCCGTCGTTCTCGAATGCATCAGCTCTCAAAGCGTCTCTGGAGAGACTCGACACGCTGGACCTCGACTTTGCCAGTTACAAGATGTCCGAGGTCAAGGAGGCACTCCAGAAGATGGACCAGCTCTTCTTCAACTTCGCAAGCAACATCCCTATTTCCGCTTCTCATCCGGGACGAGGTGGATCTCGGAATGGACTCGATCCTGCTTCTGGGGCTCACCAAGTCACTACGACTGATAGCAGTGATGAATGGTAGGTTGATACTTTGTCTGCTTCCCTCTATCATTTCATGATTCAGGAAAGTTGCGTTGGGCATCGGTGGAGTTGTCGCCTTCCTCGCATGCATCGCAGTCGTTGTTTTCGTCGTGAAGTGCTGTCTGCGCAAGAAGGAGAAGTCGGAAGAACTCCATGATGCACCTTCTCCTGATGCAGCAGCTTCACAGAACGGCAAGCAACCTAAGGAGCGCGTATTTGATCTGGATGTAACACAAGGTTTGTTCAACAGTCAGTTTTCCTTTTTATACGTAGTTCTACAGAATACCTAGTCTCAAACGACGATCTTTTTGAAATGTTCTCAAGATATTTGAACGTGATTCTCAACGAATTCTTTTCACCGACTGTACGCGGAACATTAGTCAAACCATTGGCTGTGGAGATGACACAGCTCATCATTTTGTATCCTGAAAGGTTCACTTCCACAACAGCTTACGGCGTGGATAATGAGATGAGGTATTGATATACAAAAATCGTAAAAAACGTGTTGTGCTATTCAGAAACCCTGATAGCATTTTCTGTCGAAGAAGCACGGCGGTGACTGTGGAAGGATTCAAGAACAGCTTCATCCACGCCAACAAGATGCAGATTGAGGGGGAGACGTGGATCATGTGTCAGGCACCCAGCGACTACATAAATTTTGAACGAATCTCTACACTCGAGAAGCACTGGGCGATGATCTGTCAGCAGAATGTGAAGATCATGGTACAGTTGTGCAACTTTGTTGAAAAAGGTGTGCTCGCTCATCGCGAAGGATTCGATCATTTCAGTATTTTCAGGGATTGAAAAGTGTGCACGATACTACACAGATGACGTGGGAAAAACGAAACAGTTTGGGAAGTATACGGTGACCACCAAGAAGTCGATTGATGTTTCTCATCGATTCACCTACAGCAAGGACTACAAGTGCTTCGAGTTGCAGTGTCTGGACACGTGAGTCCCTTCTCTCCAACTATGGCCACTGTCGGCAGTTTTCAGAAAGACGAACGTCTCGCACACTGTTGTTCTCCTTCGCTTCGTGGGGTGGCCGGACAACGAAGGGGTCGAGGAGCCGGAGCACGGATACGAAATCGTCGAGTTTCTCGACAGCTACAAGGGTACCAAGATCGTGCATTGCTCTGCGGGTGTCGGAAGAACGGGGACGGTTGTGGCCATCAAGAAGGGCATCGAGATAAGTCTGAACGGCTCTGGAAACTCTGTTTTCAAGTGTAAGAAAGTTCTGGTTACTGTGAGATTCATTCAAGTTGTTTAGTCATCGAACCAGTCCGCGGATGTCGCCTACATGCTGTCAAGACTCCGTGCCAGGCGTTTTACGTCCTCATGTCCGTCGGAAAAGCTCTCATGAAGGTTTGTGTCTCTGAACCAAGCAGAAACAGACAAGTTCCACTTACAGCACCGAAACATCGCCGAGTTGGAAGACTATGACAAATTGATGGCGATTTATTTGTTGGTTGCGAAAAAGCAGGTGAAGGGTGGCGGAGAATTTGACGGTCCGACATATATTCGGCCGGACAAGAATGACAAGGGTGGAGTCAGCAAGGATGACAAGGGCGGGATCACCAAGAATGACAAGGGTGGTGTCACCAAGAATGACAATGGTGGGGCCACCAAGGACGGGGCCAACAATATAGATGATAACCAAAAAAGAAAGGAGGACACTGAGAAAGCGAGGGAAGCTCTCGATAAGGTCGAAAAGATTTGGGTGGAAAAGAAAAAGAAGAAGGCGGAAGAGGAGGCTGAGGTGTTGAGAGTGGCCGAGGAGGAGAGAAAGGAGAGAAAGGCGGCGCTGATGAAGAAATTGGATGCGGACATGAAGACGGCCGAGGAGATGGAGAAGGTGGACAAGCCAAAGGAGGAGAAAGTGGGTGAGAAGGAACAGAGCAAGACACCGGAGAAGGAAGAAAAGAAGGCGGACGGAAATGGAGAATTGGGCAAGGAGCCAAAGAAGGTGTCGCTCGAAAAGGATGTGAAGCCGGATGAGAAGAAGGCGGACGAGAAGAAGCCGGATGAGAAGAAGCCGGGCGAGAAGAAGGCGGATGAAAAGAAGCCGGGCGAGAAGAAGGCGGATGAAAAGAAGGCGGAGGTTAACAAGGATGGAAAGGCTGGTGAGCAGCAGAAAAAGACGACATCGAAGAAGGACGAGAAAAAGGTGGAGCAGAAGCCAGCGGGAGAAGGTCAGAAAGCCGACGTTTAGAAAAAGAAGTGAAGACAAATTTAGGAAAATGACGTTCTTCCCAAACTTGAATAAAAATTTATTTAAAAAAACGTTTATTCTATTTCTATTCGGTATGTCATCTCGCACTAAACGAAGTCAGTCTCTGAAAAGTTGTTTGTCCTATAAAAGTATTGTACCGATTAGTTTCGTCTCGGATTGAAGATTCCGGCATCGTAAACTCTTCCTGATTAGACTACGATGCTTTTTACATTGACTCGGAACAGTGAAAAAATCGACCGCTCCTTTTGTCGAGATATCGAAAAGTTCCCGCATACGGTCACTTTTGATGTGGTTCAAAACGAATCTACTTCTGAGTTGGCTGTCCCAGTCTGTGCTTTCCGAGGAAGAGCCAGAAAAGAGATTGAGGCAGAAGTTGATTAATTTCACATTGTTTCCACTTGGATACGTGACTTGTGGTTCCCGAAGTTGAATGTGACCCGTGACGGCACACTGACCACTGACTATTTCGACCCCCACGCGACTTGACATGGTCCACTTTCCCATTAACCACTCCGATGTGCTACAGTGGAATCAGTTTTCAATCAGTTCTACCTTTTGTGAGAGTCATTAAAATCCAATGAATCGAGCACGTAAATCGAAAGTGAAACCGCCTAGTGAGTTCCTTCTCCGCTCCATTCCTTCAACTCTTCTTCCAGATGTTGGTAGTGTTTATCGCCATGTCCGTATCCCTCCTGCCGCCCCTTCGGACCCCAACCACCATCCGTACCACGTCTTCTCTGCAATCCGTTCCCGTCGTGCTCCTTCCGGTGAGTCACTTCTCCCCACCGCCCTCCTCCATTGACGACTGTCATTCAGGTGACCCGTTGGTTGATTTCATCGACCACATGGAGTCCATCGCCCGCATTGCCACTGGCATCTCTCTCGAGCTGGCACTGATTTATGGGTCCGTCAACATTGAAGACGTCGTGCCCGAACTTCTCCACATGGGAACCGTCACCATCGCCGACATCAATTCGATCGATGATGCGAAAGTGACGAGCGCAATGAGCGGATTCCAAAACCTCCCCGGCAAATTGAAAGGTGGCGATGGTGTGGAGAAAGTGGAGAAACGGTTCGAAGTTTTGGAGAAGATGCGGGTGAAGTTGGGACAATGGGGCGATCTGAAAGCATTGAGAGGACAAGACGACTACAAGAACAAGATCACCACAGACTTCAATGGATTCACCATTGATGCAAATGATGTGAAAAAGCTGAACGATAACTCGGAGTCTTTACAAAAAGACCTCAGAAAACTTTTAAGCTGGAAAACCGATTCTGACTTGAAAGATAATCCCGCCGCAAAAAGAAACTTGATTTCCATGTTGGATCAGAACTGTGGAACTACTATCCAATACGCAAGCAGGCTGAAAAGCACAGTCGATAAACTGAAGTCATTGAAGGATCTCGACACGTCTTTTCTGAAGCCTCTCAAGGAGGAGAGTGCTGACCGGAAGTCGTTCGATGCGAGGCCCAGAAACAACAATCAAAACGAGAACGACGCCGATCAAAACTTTGTCGAATTGCTGACTGCTTCTGGAGTATTCAGCGCCGCCCAATCGTACTTCGACACCATCCAGAGCTTGATGTTTTCCCGCAAACACAGCAAACTGCACAAGTTCAACAACACTGCTGGGTTTCCACGAGGACTGAAAGATCTGGAGTCGTTGCGGAGAGACGTTGCGAATGATTGGGTCAAGCAGAAGAGCGGGCCGGATGGAGAGAAGACTTTGGAAGGGCTGAAGAAGGCGTTCGAGTTGATGGACGGATTCGCGAGGGACGTGAGGGATGTGGAAGACAAGTTCTCTTCGATCAGTGAGAACACGGCGGGCTCGATGAGAAGGACGTTCGCTGCCCAGGAGTTCATTTCCAAGTTCACACAGACCCAGAAGGACGCGATCAGTGCATTCAAGGCTTGTGATGGCGCCACTCTTTCGAAGAATCCCGACGAGAACGCGTTGAAGACTGCCATCGGACCGATTGAAGATTTGAGGAATGCTTTGAACGGTATCAATTTCTGGGATAACTTCGAGAAGTTGAAGGATTTGAAGGATCTCAGAGACAAGTTCAAGTTGCCGTCAGGTACCGATGCTGAGAAGGACGTGGAAGTTGCAAGGATCTTAGGAGATCTGGCGAACATCTCGGAGATTGCCCCGGCGATGGCTCTTCTCGATTCCACGGTTCCCAGCATTGCGAAATTCAAGACACTGTCGGATGATCTGCCAAACTATCTGAGCAATATAAAAACGGCACTGCAATCGGGAATATCGGGATACCAAGGAAATCTTCAGTCGGCGAAAGTGTTGGACTTCTACACGTGTCTGGCGAATGTGGGGAACAACGGAGCGACACTCGCGACTCTCGTGCAAAACATGAAGACAATTCGGTCCATGGGCTCCTCTTCCGCCGATCTCAACAATGCTGTTTCTGGCGTCACGGCGATTTTGAATTCGAAAAGCCAATTTCCGAAACTGGACGGGTCGGCAGGGAGAATGAAGAACAAGAAGGCAGCGGAGACGAAAGCACTGAAGAAGACTGTGCCAGACGCCAGTGCGATCTCTCAGAAGTTGGGGATGGCGGTGCAAGGACTTCAGAAGATCCGAGATGTGGAGGAGGCGAAGATCGAATTGGGTGTTCTCCTGGGAGACCTCGCATTCGTCCAAACGGCGGTGGGCAACAACAGGAGCAGTCTGACGGCTGAAGAAGAGCAAGTTCTTCTGTCGATCCAAAGTCTGGGTGCCAATCTGAACACGATGTATCAGCAGATCGCTGCCTTCCGTGGCTCTCTTTCTGGAGTTGCTGATGGGAAGCTGGCAGACTACTCGAGCATCTTCGAATCGGCAGCCGATAAAGTCAAGACGGTCTCCGTTGACACGAAGGCCCTCCTCGCTGCTGTCCAGAAACTGACCGAAATCGACCCGTCGTTCTCGAATGCATCAGCTCTCAAAGCGTCTCTGGAGAGACTCGACACGCTGGACCTCGACTTTGCCAGTTACAAGATGTCCGAGGTCAAGGAGGCACTCCAGAAGATGGACCAGCTCTTCTTCAACTTCGCAAGCAACATCCCTATTTCCGCTTCTCATCCGGGACGTGGTGGATCTCGGAATGGACTCGATCCTGCTTCTGGGGCTCACCAAGTCACTACGACTGATAGCAGTGATGAATGGTAGGTTGATACTTTGTCTGCTTCCCTCTATCATTTCATGTTTCAGGAAAGTTGCGTTGAGCATCGGTGGAGTTGTCGCCTTCCTCGCCTGCATCGCAGTCGTTGTTTTCGTCGTGAAGTGCTGTCTGCGCAAAAAGGAGAAAGAGCAGCCAGTGGAAGACAACGAAACAAAAACTCCGGAAAATGTTTCGGATGATGGAAAACCTCCAGAAGTACCGAAGGAACACAAGGAGAACAATCCGACTTCGAAGAAACCGATTGATGAACCACCAGCTACAGCAGCTCCTCCACCTGCTGTTCCTGCTGCTGATCCTGCTCCCGCTCCTGCGGATGCTCCTGCTGCTCCTCCACCTGCACCTGTACCTGCACATGCTCCTGCTGCTGCTCCTGCCGCTACTCCTGCTCCTCCACCTGCTGCTACTCCTGCTGCTGCTGCTCCGCTTCCTCCAGCAGATGTACATGTCAAGTACGTTGTTGACCCACTTGACAAAACGCAGTGTGAGTGAAACGCCAAACTGTCTCGCAACGACGACTCTTTCAGCTCTCGGAATCACCAACGATGTCGTCTTGGGTTGCATTTTCAAAGCCCTCAGCATGATGATCAACTGTTTCGAGAAAGAAGAGCTACCGTTCCACATGTATGGCAAAAAGGGAAACAATGTGATCTCTTACTTCCCGAAAATACTGGCGGACAGCTTCCCCAAAAATGAGAAAAGGTAGTTTCGAAAGGAAGCGTTTGAACGGCTCTCCGGGATTTCTAAGCCAGACATTTCAAAACTAACTAGGGAACAATGGTTAGTTTTGGAATTACTGGCTTGGTCATCTCATGAAACCGTCATGAAACCGTTTGAGCACAATATTGCAGAGCGTTAACTTACTTGAACAAAATGATGGTGACTGTGGAAGGATTCAAGAACAGCTTCATCCACGCGAACAAGATTGAAATCGACGGTGAGACGTGGATCATGTGTCAGGCACCTCTCGACGGCACCGAAGAGGGGAAGACGTCGACGATGGAGAAGCACTGGGCGATGATCTGTCAGCAGAATGTGGTGGTGATGACTCAGTTGGTTGACATGGCGGAGCTCGGACTGGAAGAGAGTGACAAGGAAGTGCTAGCCAAGTACTATCCGGAAGACGTGGGGCAGTCGATGACGTTCGGGAAGTACAAAGTGACTGCGAAGAAGTTGGTGGACGTGACGAGTCGGTTCACAAACAGTGACAGTTTCAAGTGCATCTCGCTAGAGTGCGAAGACACGTGAGTTTGCACTTGTTCGTTCGGGCACCGAGTATTGCTTTCAGGGTGACGCACAAAGTTCACCAAGTCGACTTGCTCCGTTTCCATCTTTGGAGAAGAGAAAGAGCACCAAAAAAACCAGTTGACGGTGCAGAATTAGTCGAGTTTCTCATGAGTTACAAAGGAACGAAGGTCGTTCAAAGCAAAGAAGGATGTGGACGTGCGAGGACTATTGTTTCCATCAGAAAGGGCATCGAAATGAGTCTGAAGGGTTTGGGCGGCTTGGCTCACGAATGTAAGTAGTCATCGGGATACTCTTCTATTCGAACGTTTGCAGTCATCATCCCTGTGGTCGAGTGTCGTGCGCCTCCATACCTTCACCCTGAACAGGTCACTTACGTGGCTGTGGCCACTGGAAAAGCGTTGATGAAAGTAAGAGAAACAGCTGAGAGATACAAGATCAAAGATAAACATTACAGATACTTGGGATCGACGAGCTGGAGGAATATGAGAAACTCGAGGTGCTTTATGATATGATCTATGATGATAGCTGCCTGTTTTACTATATTCTGGATGGAGACCAGAACAAAGAGAAAGAGGAGAAAAGGAGAGCGGATGAGAAGGCGGTGGTGAGAACGAAATGGGAAAAGGCTTTTGCACCAATCGAGAAGAAGTGGGCCGAAAAGAGAAAGAAGGTGTCGGATGAGGAAGCAGAAGTTTTGAGAATGGCAGAGGCGGAGAGAAAGGAGGAGCTGATGAAGAAGTTGGATGCGGACATGAAGACGTCGAAAGAGAAAACAGTGAAGGAGCAGAAGAAGGCGTCTTCGAAGAAAAGTCGGAAGTCGGAAAAGAAAATAGAACAAATAGTAGGTGGTGGGAAAGATCAGAAGAATGCTTCAGTGAAGGAAGAAAGAAAGGCAGACGAGCAGAAAAAGGATGGAAGCAAGAAAGAGGAGGCTGGTGAGAAACTGAAGGCGTCTTCGAAGAAGGAGCAAAGGCCGGACGACAAGAAGGCGGAGCAGTGCGTATTGGAGAATAAGTGAACTGCGAGAACACGGCTGAACTTCATATTTTATTCTCATTTTTCTAATATTTCTGCCGCGCAAACTGATCTTTCTTATATTTAAAATCCTGTTGGGGGATGTTTGTGTGTGTGTGTGTGTGTGTGTGTGTGTGTGTGTGTGTGTGTGTGTATGAGTAGTCAACTCTGTGCATGTAGGGGAACGAAAGGAATAACGTGAAGTGGACAAAAGTCGAACCAGCGACCTTTTGAACGAAAGACAAACGAGCTACCGAATGAACCACCCATACAAATATTTTCACGTGAATATTTCTGAATAACCTCCCAGCCATGCTGAGGCGGCATGAGCCGCCCCAGCAGGCTGATAAAGTATTGAAAAATCATTTATGTCGTATAGTTGCCTCGCATTCATTATACTATCAAGCCCCACGGCTTTGTGACTTTCCTGGTTCTTGCCGTTAGAAGTGTCTCAGTTCTAACGAATCAGAATCAACGATTGAGATTGCATTTCCCATCCTCTCATCGTTCACCAATCTCTTCATTCGATGTGTCTTTTCACTCACACCATGCTTTTCGATGCTAAAAAGGAGTGTCCGCCAATAACTTCTTCGGTGAAGCACTCGACAAACAGTACGAAATTCGGAGAAGTCGGTCGACCGGAAAGATAACTGATATTGCTCTAATAGAAAGCGACCATTAGTGTTTATTGAATGAGATACGGATTCTTTGGGAGAAACAAAACCATGTCGAAACACAACTGATTGTTTATCCAAGTTCTTCGAGCAGGGCATAGACAAGATGAGCTGATCATGATGGATTAGCAACATGCAACTTGTGTCCTAGAACAGCAAATAATTTCCAATAGTGTGTAGCTTTAGTGCATTTTGCAGTTCCTATACGTGCGGATGATCTCAACATTTCCACGTTGCATTTGTGTTCAGTCTATCTGTCCACGTGGCCTGACACCCTGACACACTCCAATTCTCCATCTCGTCGGACGATCTCACTCTGTCCGTCCAGTTTCAAATCAGTTCTTACATTCGCACGGTTTGAAAGTCAAATGAATCGAGCAAGTAAACCGAAAGTGAAACCGCCTAGTGAGTTCCTTCTCCGCTCCATTCCTTCAACTCTTCTTCCAGATGTTGGTAGTGTTTATCGCCATGTCCGTATCCCTCCTGCCGCCCCTTCGGACCCCAACCACCATCCGTACCACGTCTTCTCTGCAATCCGTTCCCGTCGTGCTCCTTCCGGTGAGTCACTTCTCCCCACCGCCCTCCTCCATTGACGACTGTCATTCAGGAGACCCGTTGGTTGATTTCATCGACCACATGGAGTCCATCGCCCGCATTGCCACTGGCATCTCTCTCGAGCTGGCACTGATTGATGGGTCCGTCAACATTGAAGACGTCGTGCCCGAACTTCTCCACATGGGAAACTTCACCATCGCCGACATCAATTCGATCGATGATGCGAAAGTGACGAGCGCAATGGACGGGATTCGAGATCTTCCTGGCAAGCTGACGTCGTCGGCCGGAATCACGAAAGTAGAGAAACGCATTCGAGAGTTGGATGATCTTCGGAAGGCTTCGCAGAAGTGGGGAGATTTGATGAGTCTGGCAGGGAAAGATGACTACAAAACGAAGATCGAGGCGTTGGGGAATACACACTTTGATGATGCCAAATTGACGGATTTACTATCTGGGACTGTATATGCTTTGACCCTGTTGAAACAAATTGAAGGATCCGAGCCGAAAGATTTCACCAATACGGAATTATTGTTCGCAGCGAATGGTGTCTTGAGTGAGTTCACAGACAATGTGAGGAGCCTCGAGCCCTCGTTCAAAGCACTGGCTGACATCAAGAGAGTAGCTGGTGCATTCGAAAAGCCGCTACTGGACGAGTTCGAAGTGCGACAACACTTCACAGCGAAGACAAGTACTCAGGCGGACGAGGACGGTGCGAGGAACAATCTGGCGGCACTTGTCGGTGCATCGGGAGTCTTCCAAAGTGCCAATCCTTTCCTGAATACGATCCGAGACTTGATCAGAACTCGCCAAACCAGCAAACTCTGGAAGTTTGTCCACACTCCTGGGTTTCCGAAAGAGCTGGTGGATTTCGAGGATTTGAAGAGAAGCGCGGATAACGAATGGGTGAAGAAGAAGATGGGGAGTGCGGCTGGGAGAACTGTCGATGGACTCAAGAAGGCGTTCGAATTGTTGGACGGAACGAAGCAGAGTGTGAGGAACATCGAGGACGTGCTCATGCCGATCAACCGGAACACTCTGGCTTCTATCCTCAAAACCATCGACGCCCAATTGGCCATCTCGGCAATGTCTCAAGCTGAAGTCGATGTCATCAATGAAATCGTGAAGTGCGAGACTGATCACCCTCCGAACGGTCCTCCGAATCCAAGTGAAATGAACACGCTGCTGAATGCTATGGACGACCTCCACAAGAAACTCAGAGACGTCAGTTACATTGAAAAGTTCGGTGAACTGAAGGATTTCGACACCCTCGGTCTCATTATCACCAACGGTCTGAATGACGCGGTTGCGAACGAGAAATTCAGAGAACTGCAGAACGAAAAGAAAGGCACGGTGACCAAACTGATCAAACTCTTAGAAAGCGTGATAAATGAGCGGAGTCGCATGGATGCTCTCAACACTGCACTAGCGAATCAACCCCAGATTATCAAAGACAACTTCCAATTGGTGCAAACTTACCAGGACAACCTGAGAAGCTCGAAGATGTTGGACTTCTACGGGTGCTTGAAGACGAAGGGAGGCACGGGAGATGTGGTGGACAGTGTGATGCAGCCGATGGACAACATTCGGGCTCTCGGAGCCTCGTCGGGCATCAATGATGCGACTGCTGGTGTCACGGCCGTCTTGAAAACGAAAAACCACTTTTCGGATGTCAGCAAAAAGGCGAGTTCGTTGGTTCAGAAGAAGGCAGCGGAGACGAAAGCACTGAAGAAGACTGTGCCAGACGCCAATGCGATCTCTCAGAAGTTGGGGATGGCGGTGCAGGGACTTCAGAAGATCCGAGAGGTGGATGAGGCGAAGCTCGAATTGGGTGTTCTCCTGGGAGACCTCGCATTCATCCAAACGGTGGTGGGCAGCAACAGGAACAGTCTGACGGCTGAAGAAGAGCAAGTTCTTCTGTCGATCCAAAGCCTGGGTGCCAATCTGAACGCGATGTATCAGCAGATCGCTGCCTTCCGTGGCTCTCTTTCTGGAGTTGCTGATGGGAAGCTGGCAGACTACTCGAGCATCTTCGAATCGGCAGCCGATAAAGTCAAGACGGTCTCCGTTGACACGAAGGCCCTCCTCGCTGCTGTCCAGAAACTGACCGAAATCGACCCGTCGTTCTCGAATGCATCAGCTCTCAAAGCGTCTCTGGAGAGACTCGACACGTTGGACCTCGACTTTGCCAGTTACAAGATGTCCGAGGTCAAGGAGGCACTCCAGAAGATGGACCAGCTCTTCTTCAACTTCGCAAGCAACATCCCTATTTCCGCTTCTCATCCGGGACGTGGTGGATCTCGGAATGGACTCGATCCTGCTTCTGGGGCTCACCAAGTCACTACGACTGATAGCAGTGATGAATGGTAGGTTGATACTTTGTCTGCTTCCCTCTATCATTTCATGTTTCAGGAAAGTTGCGTTGGGCATCGGTGGAGTCGTCGCCTTCCTCGCATGCATCGCAGTCGTTGTTTTCGTCGTGAAGTGCTGTCTGCGCAAAAAGGAGAAAGAGCAGCCAGTGGAAGACAACGAAACAAAAACTCCGGAAAATGTTTCGGATGATGGAAAACCTCCAGAAGTACCGAAGGAACACAAGGAGAACAATCCGACATCGAAGAAACCGACTGATGAACCACCAGCTACATCAGCTCCTCCACCTGCTGCTGATCCTGCTCCTTCACCTGCCGATGCTCCTGCTGCTACTCCTGCTCCACCTGCTCCTGCTGCTGCTCCTGCGGATGCTGCTGCTCCTGCTGATGCTCCTCCACCTGCACCAGCTGATGCTCCACCTGCTGATGCTCCTGCTCCTGCTGATGCTCCTCCACCTGCACCAGCTGATGCTCCACCTGCTGCTGCTCCTGCGCCCACATCTCAACCAAATGTCCATGTCATGTACGTCCCTTGTCGTTCTGTCGACATAGAGAAACTGGATGTAACACAACGTTAGTTTGAAACTCAACATGCCAAGCCCATTCAATTTTTCAGCGTATATGGTCTCAAACGACGATCTGTTTGAGATCATCACAAAATATGTGAACATGGCGATTGACAACTTTTTTTCACCAAAACACCGGTCGACTTTGATCAAACCGTTTTATTCGGAAATTGCCCAACTCGATGCCATCTATCCTGCGAAGCCTTCCTACGCGACTTACGGTCCGCCAAAAGAGAAGAGGTACTTTTATGCAAAAGTCGAACTGATACGATTCTGCTCCATTTAGATACGCTCACCGCGTAAACTGTCGAGAGAACACGGCGGTGACCGTCGAGGGATTCGAGAACAACTTCATCCATGCGAACCGAATGGAGATTGAGGGCGAGGGGTGGATCATGTGTCAGGCACCCTGCGAGTTCCAAAAGAATGGGACAGTCTCCACACTCGAGAAGCACTGGGCGATGATCTGTCAGCAGAATGTGAAGATCATGGTACAGTTGTGCAACTTTGTTGAAAAAGGTGTGCTCGCTCATCGCGAAGGATTCGATCATTTCAGTATTTTCAGGGACTGAAATGTGTGCACGATACTACACAGATGACGTGGGAAAATCGAAAGAGTTTGGGAAGTATACGGTGACCACCAAGAAGTCGATTGATGTTTCTCATCGATTCACCTACAGCAAGGACTACAAGTGCTTCGAGTTGCAGTGTCTGGACACGTGAGTCCCTTCTCTCCAACTATGGCCACTGTCGGCAGTTTGCAGAAAGACGAACGTCTCGCACACTGTTGTCCTCCTTCGCTTCGTGGGGTGGCAGGAGAACGAAGGGGTCGAGGAGCCGGAGCACGGATACGAAATCGTCGAGTTTCTCGACAGCTACAAGGGTACCAAGATCGTGCATTGCTCGGCGGGTGTCGGAAGAACGGGGACGGTTGTGGCCATCAAGAAGGGCATCGAGATAAGTCTGAAGGGCTCTGGAAAATCTCTTCTCATGTGTAAGAAACCTGTGGTTACTGTGAGATTCATTCAAGTTGTTTAGTCATGGAACCGGTCCGCGGATGTCGCCTTCATGCTGTCAAGAACCCGAGCCAAGCGTTTTACATCCTCATGTCCGTCGGAAAAGCTCTCATGAAGGTTTGTGTCTCTGAACCGAGCAGAAACAGACAAGTTCCACTTACAGCACCGAAACATCGACGAGTTGGAAGACTATGACAAATTGATGGCGATTTATTTTTTGCTTCTCAAGAAGCAAGTGAAGGGAAGCGACGAGCTGGACGCGACGGAATATTATCGGCAGGTCAAGAATGAGGACGATGGGACCGACAGTATTCGAGCTGACAACGCAGTTCGGAAGAAAGACGTGGCCACGCTGAAGCGAGTTCTGGGTGAGATCGAAAAGAAGTGGATGAAAAAGAAGGAGAAGAAGGAGAAAGAGGAAGCTGAGGTGTTGAGAGTGGCCGAGGAGGAGGAGAGAAAAAGGAAAGAGGAGAAGAAGGCGTCTTCGAAGAAGAGTCAGAAGTCGAATGTGAAGAATGCGGATGTGTTCAAGAATACGGCGAAGGAGGGAACGAAAGACAAGTCCAAAAAAGAGAAGAAGTCGGAAAGAAAGGAGAAGAGCAGCAAAAAAGGGCTGAAAAATTCGAAGAAGGAGGTGAATAAAAATGTTGAAGTGAATCAGGCGACGGCTTCAAATCAGCAAGTGGAGCAGAAGCCTGTGAAAGGAAAACAATAAAACGACGTTCTAAAAAGTACTTGTAAAGACTCGTTTTGGAATTCGATAAAGATGACGCGAAGTGTCAAAAAAATAAAAGTTGCTTGATAATCTGTGTTTCTTGTTTATCACTGACAAAGTTAGTTACTGTGAATTAGTTTATTTGATAACCAGACTGCTTCGGCGGCTATCGCCGCCTCCACAGATCTGGGCTACGCAGTCTGCGGCAGCGTTTTGCCTAGTTTTGCGGCAATTAATTTTGCACTACCCTTGATTTTGCACTACCCCATGGTTTTGCACTACCTGTTTTTTTTTCTGATTTTGCACTACTTTTTGACGTTTGGTTTTGCACTCCCATTAATTTGGTTTTGCACTACCGTCATTTTTTCACACATATTCCTCTCGAATTGAGCGGAAGAAGTGCAAAAAGTCAATCAGTTTCTCGAGTTGCAATCAACTATAAAATACCCCTATCATATAGGCTTAGTTCGTGGTAAAAAGTTCAAAATTGAAATTCCGCTTTTAACCCGGAGCCCGGTGAAGCTTCTGTGATTAACGCAGCCTAGCTTGTTGGGGAATATTAGGTATATCAAAGGCCGTTGGAAAATAAAAAAAGACGAGTGTATCGAAAAATAGTGCGAGATTACCAATTTGGGAGTAGTGCAAAACCAAATTAATGGGAGTGCAAAACCAAACGTCAAAAAGTAGTGCAAAACCAGAAAAAAAACAGGTAGTGCAAAACCATGGGGTAGTTCAAAATCAAGGGTAGTGCAAAATTGGTAGTGCAAAATCAATTGCCTAGTTTTTCTCTTGAGTCCAACTGACCGACGAATCTTAAGTTCTGAAAATGCCTCAATTTATAATTATTTTTTTCCAATTATTACCTTTTGTTCCATGGTGGTATTATTTTCGATTGCTGGATTTTGGGAAGACTTCGTAGATCGGGAAGCATGTTGTCGGTTTCGTTGAGCACTACACCAGCCGGTCGAGCTGCTGCCGCAGCTCTTCGGCTGGCTTCTTATGGGGCCGAGTGTTCGCTAAAATGTCCTTATAGACTTTCCCAATAAAAGCAAAAATGTTTTCACTCGAAAAGAATCGAACCCCTGACCATCTGAACACCATCCGCCAGCGTTAGCCCCGGGACACAGGTAAAACGGGAAAGGTGAAAAGAGGACGAAAAGAGGGCGATTCAGCCGGAAAAGTGTCGGAACGGAACTCGTTCTACTCTCGTCTCACTCATTCCCGACTCACTTTCCAGCCACGCGCGGCTCTTTTATCACTCTTCCGCGGCTTCACTTCACTAACTTGTCTCAAAATTGATCCACTTTCCACTCGCGTCTCACCATTTTGCGGTTCCGTTACCACACTTTTCCGGCGTCCTCTTTTCGTTCTCTTTTCACCTTCCCCGGTTTACCTGTGGGACCACCCCCACACTTTCAAAATGACTCCGTACGTGCGTACAAATGAACGCGAATTTGGGACCTCGCGCAGGGTCAATTTCAGAAATTTTCAGGTAAAGTACCCTTCAAATTAAAGCTATCAACTTCTATTTTGGACGGGCATCACCGCGGCACCAAATAAGGGCCGTAACCGAAAATTGGGCTCATTCCTATGGCTGGGGACGGCGCTAGGGTTAGCGACACACAGATACAGCGACAGACACACAGAATTTGTCCGTTAGTAATAGTGAAGATGTCAAAGTTGTGCAACTATTCAGCATGTGGTAAATCCAGGTTTGGGTCTCAAATTCAGGTGCCAGTCAAGTTTTAAAAAGAGCGTACTTCACTATAAAACAAACCAATGACGTATCACATTAATTGACCACCAATTACGGATCGTACTGAAAATAGAAACTTCATCCGAGCCTCTCGAGCCAACTATTGCCTCTTTTCGCAAGCGATCTCGCTCGAAATTTTGTGAATAACTCGACCCCATCACCTGTAAACATCGTCATGGAGCAAAGGCCCGACGACAAAAAGGCGGAGCAGAAGGTATTGGAGAATAAGTGAACTGCAAGAACTCGGCTGAACTTCATATTTTATTCTCATTTTTCTAATATTTCTGCCGCGCAAACTGATAAAGTATTGAAAAACCACTTATGTCGTATAGTTGCCTCGCATTCATTATTATCACGCCCCACGGCTTTGTGACTTTCATGGTTCTTGCCGTTAGAAGTGTCTCAGTTCTAACGAATCAGAATCAACGATTGAGATTGCATTTCCCATCCTCTCATCGTTCACCAATCTCTTCATTCGATGTGTTTTTTCACTCACACCATGCTTTTCGATGCTAAAAAGGAGTGTCCGCCAATAACTTCTTCGGTGAAGCACTCGACAAACAGTACGAAATTCGGAGAAGTCGGTCGACCGGAAAGATAACTGATATTGCTCTAATAGAAAGCGACCATTAGTGTTTATTGAATGAGATACGGATTCTTTGGGAGAAACAAAACCATGTCGAAACACAATTGATTGTTTATCCAAGTTCTTCGAGCAGGGCATAGACAAGATGAGCTGATCATGATGGATTAGCAACATGCAACTTGTGTCCTAGAACAGCAAATAATTTCCAATAGTGTGTAGCTTTAGTGCATTTTGCAGTTCCTATACGTGCGGATGATCTCAACATTTCCACGTTGCATTTGTGTTCAGTCTATCTGTCCACGTGGCCTGACACCCTGACACACTCCAATTCTCCATCTCGTCGGACGATCTCACTCTGTCCGTCCAGTTTCAAATCAGTTCTTACATTCGCACGGTTTGAAAGTCCAATGAATCGAGCAAGTAAACCGAAAGTGAAACCGCCTAGTGAGTTCCTTCTCCGCTCCGTTCCTTCAACTCTTCTTCCAGATGTTGGTAGTGTTTATCGCCATGTCCGTATCCCTCCTGCCGCCCCTTCGGACCCCAACCACCATCCGTACCACGTCTTCTCTGCAATCCGTTCCCGTCGTGCTCCTTCCGGTGAGTCACTTCTCCCCACCGCCCTCCTCCATTGATGACTGTCATTCAGGAGACCCGTTGGTTGATTTCATCGACCACATGGAGTCCATCGCCCGCATTGCCACTGGCATCTCTCTCGAGCTGGCACTGATTGATGGGTCCGTCAACATTGAAGACGTCGTGCCCGAACTTCTCCACATGGGAAACTTCACCATCGCCGACATCAATTCGATCGATGATGCGAAAGTGACGAGCGCAATGGACGGGATTCGAGATCTTCCTGGCAAGCTGACGTCGTCGGCCGGAATCACGAAAGTAGAGAAACGCATTCGAGAGTTGGATGATCTTCGGAAGGCTTCGCAGAAGTGGGGAGATTTGATGAGTCTGGCAGGGAAAGATGACTACAAAACGAAGATCGAGACGTTGGGGAATCCACACTTTGATGATGCCAAATTGTCCAAACTGATGACAAAACATGTTGGATATGCATTAGATCTGTTGAAACAAATTGAAGGATCCATGCCCAAGGGGAGTTACAGCAATCAAGCCATTCTGATCTCGGCGGGCATGAACTTAGGAGAGTTCACAGACAATGTGAGGAGCCTAGAGCCCTCGTTCAAAGCACTGGCTGACATCAAGAGAGTAGCTGGTGCATTCGAAAAGCCGCTACTGGACGAGTTCGAAGTGCGACAACACTTCACAGCGAAGACAAGTACTCAGGCGGACGAGGACGGTGCGAGGAACAATCTGGCGGCACTTGTCGGTGCATCGGGAGTCTTCCAAAGTGCCACTCCTTTCCTGAAGACGATCCGAGACTTGATCAGAACTCGCCAAACCAGCAAACTCTGGAAGTTTGTCCACACTCCTGGGTTTCCGAAAGGGCTGGTGGATTTCGAGGATTTGAAGAGAAGCGCGGATAACGAATGGGTGAAGAAGAAGATGGGGAGTGCGGCGGGGAGAACTGTCGATGGACTCAAGAAGGCGTTCGAATTGATGGACGGAACGAAGCAGAGTGTGAGGAACATCGAGGACGTGCTCATGCCGATCAACCGGAACACTCTGGCTTCTATCCTCAAAACCATCGACGCCCAATTGGCCATCTCGGCAATGTCTCAAGCTAAAGTAGATGTCATCAATGGAATCGTGAAGTGCGAGACTGATCACCCTCCGAATGGTCCTCCGAATCCCAGTGAAATGAGCACGCTGCTGAATGCTATGGACGACCTCCACAAGAAACTCAGAGACGTCAGTTACATTGAAAAGTTCGGTGAACTGAAGGATTTCGACACCCTCGGTCTCATTATCACCAACGGTCTGAATGACGCGGTTGCGAACGAGAAATTCAGAGAACTGCAGAACGAAAAGAAAGGCACGGTGACCAAACTGATCAAACTCTTAGAAAGCGTGATAAATGAGAAAAACCAATTTGTTTTTCTCACCACTGCACTAGCGAATCAAGCACAGATTATCAAAGACAACTTCCAATTGGTGCAAACTTACCAGGACAACCTGAGAAGCTCGAAGATGTTGGACCTCTACGGGTGCTTGAAGACGAAGGGAGGCACGGGAGATGTGGTGGGCAGTGTGATGCAGCCGATGGACAACATTCGGGCTCTCGGAGCCTCGTCGGGCATCAATGATGCGACTGCTGGTGTCACGGCCGTCTTGAAAACGAAAAACCACTTTTCGGATGTCAGCAAAAAGGCGAGTTCGTTGGTTCAGAAGAAGGCAGCGGAGACGAAAGCACTGAAGAAGACTGTGCCAAACGCCACTGCAATCTCTCAGAAGTTGGGGATGGCGGTGCAAGGACTTCAGAAGATCCGAGAGGTGGAGGAGGCGAAGATCGAATTGGGTGTTCTCCTGGGAGACCTCGCATTCGTCCAAACGGCGGTGGGCAACAACAGGAGCAGTCTGACGGCTGAAGAACAACAAGTTCTTCTGTCGATCCAAAGTCTGGGTGCCAATCTGAACACGATGTATCAGCAGATCGCTGCCTTCCGTGGCTCTCTTTCTGGAGTTGCTGATGGGAAGCTGGCAGACTACTCGAGCATCTTCGAATCGGCAGCCGATAAAGTCAAGACGGTCTCCGTTGACACGAAGGCCCTCCTCGCTGCTGTCCAGAAACTGACCGAAATCGACCCGTCGTTCTCGAATGCATCAGCTCTCAAAGCGTCTCTGGAGAAACTCGACACGTTGGACCTCGACTTTGCCAGTTACAAGATGTCCGAGGTCAAGGAGGCACTCGAGAAGATGGACCAGCTCTTCTTCAACTTCGCAAGCAACATCCCTATTCCCGCTTCTCATCCGGGACGAGGTGGATCTCGGAATGGACTCGATCCTGCTTCTGGGGCTCACCAAGTCACTACGACTGATAGCAGTGATGAATGGTAGGTTGATACTTTGTCTGCTTCCCTCTATCATTTCATGTTTCAGGAAAGTTGCGTTGGGCATTGGTGGAGTTGTCGCCTTCCTCGCCTGCATCGCAGTCGTTGTTTTCGTCGTGAAGTGCTGTCTGCGCAAAAAGGAGAAAGAGCAGCCAGTGGAAGACAACGAAACAAAAACTCCGGAAAATGTTTCGGATGATGGAAAACCTCCAGAAGTACCGAAGGAACACAAGGAGAACAATCCGACATCGAAGAAACCGATTGATGAACCACCAGCTACAGCAGCTCCTCCACCTGCTGTTCCTGCTGCTGATCCTGCTCCTTCTCCTGCACCTGCCGATGCTCCTGCTGCTACTCCTGCTCCACCTGCTCCTGCTGCTGCTCCTGCTGCTGCTCCTGCTGATGCTCCACCTGCTGCTGCTCCTGCGCCCACATCTCAACCAAATGTCCATGTCATGTACGTCCCTCGTCGTTCTGTCGACATAGAGAAACTGGATGTAACACAACGTTAGTTTGAAACTCAACATGCCAAGCCCATTCAATTTTTCAGCGTATATGGTCTCAAACGACGATCTGTTTGAGATCATCACAAAATATGTGAACATGGCGATTGACAACTTTTTTTCACCAAAACACCGGTCGACTTTGATCAAACCGTTTTATTCGGAAATTGCCCAACTCGATGCCATCTATCCTGCGAAGCCTTCCTACGCGACTTACGGTCCGCCAAAAGAGAAGAGGTACTTTTATGCAAAAGTCGAACTGATACGATTCTGCTCCATTTAGACACGGTCACCGCGTAAACTGTCGAGAGAACACGGCGGTGACCGTCGAGGGATTCGAGAACAACTTCATCCATGCGAACCGAATGGAGATTGAGGGCGAGGGGTGGATCATGTGTCAGGCACCCTGCGAGTTCCAAAAGAATGGGACAGTCTCCACACTCGAGAAGCACTGGGCGATGATCTGTCAGCAGAATGTGAAGGTTATCGGACAGCTGTGCAACTTTGTCGAAGAAGGTGTGCTCGCTCATCGCGAAGGATTCGATCATTTCAGTATTTTCAGGGACTGAAAAGTGTGCGCGATACTACACAGATGACGTGGGAAAATCGAAAGAGTTTGGGAAGTATACGGTGACCACCAAGAAGTCGATTGATGTTTCTCATCGATTCACCTACAGCAAGGACTACAAGTGCTTCGAGTTGCAGTGTCTGGACACGTGAGTCCCTTCTCTCCAACTATGGCCACTGTCGGCAGTTTGCAGAAAGACGAACGTCTCGCACACTGTTGTCCTCCTTCGCTTCGTGGGGTGGCCGGACAACGAAGGGGTCGAGGAGCCGGAGCACGGATACGAAATCGTCGAGTTTCTCGACAGCTACAAGGGTACCAAGATCGTGCATTGCTCGGCGGGTGTCGGAAGAACGGGGACGGTTGTGGCCATCAAGAAGGGCATCGAGATAAGTCTGAAGGGCTCTGGAAAATCTCTTCTCATGTGTAAGAAACCTGTGGTTACTGTGAGATTCATTCAAGTTGTTTAGTCATGGAACCGGTCCGCGGATGTCGTCTACATGCTGTCAAGAACCCGAGCCAAGCGTTTTACATCCTCATGTCCGTCGGAAAAGCTCTCATGAAGGTTTGTGTCTCTGAACCAAGCAGAAACAGACAAGTTCCACTTACAGCACCGAAACATCGACGAGTTGGAAGACTATGACAAATTGACGGCGATTTATTTTTTGCTTCTCAAGAAGCAAGTGAAGGGAAGCGACGAGCTGGACGCGACGGAATATTATCGGCAGGTCAAGAATGAGGACGATGGGACCGACAGTATTCGAGCTGACAACGCAGTTCGGAAGAAAGACGTGGCCACGCTGAAGCGAGTTCTGGGTGAGATCGAAAAGAAGTGGATGAAAAAGAAGGAGAAGAAGGAGAAAGAGGAAGCTGAGGTGTTGAGAGTGGCCGAGGAGGAGGAGAGAAAAAGGAAAGAGGAGAAGAAGGCGTCTTCGAAGAAGAGTCAGAGGTCGAATATGAAGAATGCGGATGTGTTCAAGAATACGGCAAAGGAGGGAACGAAAGACAAGTCCAAAAAAGAGAAGAAGTCGGAAAGTAAGGAGAAGAGCAGCAAGAAAGGGCTGAAAAATTCGAAGAAGGAGGCGAAGAAAAATGTTGAAGTGAATCAGGCGACCGCTTCAAATCAGCAAGTGGAGCAGAAGCCTGTGAAAGGAAAACAATAAAACGACGTTCTAAAAAGTACTTGTAAAGACTCGTTTTGGAATTCGATAAAAATGACGCGATGTGTCAAAAAAAAATAAAAGTTGCTCGATAATCTGTGTTTCTTTTTTATCACTGACAAAGTTTGTATACTAAGTAGTTTATTCGACAATAGTGAGGTATCTTTCCATATATATGTACAGTTGGAATCAGTTGTTAGTTCTCTTCCCAGAATTCGGCAGCATCCGAGTCGGAAAATTCAGATTGGCTGATTTCAGAATTGGCGATTGGATTGCATGACTTCTCTGAAATGTTATTGTTTGTTTCCCAGACTTCAAAAGAGCCAAACCTTCCGCCAGATACTCGGCAAACGGTTCGAAGTCCTCTTCCTCTTTCAGTTTCTTCAACAACTCGTTGAACTCCTCGCACTTTTCATTGGAGATCGAAACGGAGCGAACGATGTGGAGCTCCGAGAGCAGCAGCTGGAAGAAGCCAGTCACCGCTCCATTCTGTTCGAATTTGCACATGTTAGATATTATCTGGAGCATCTTGGAGCACACTTGTCCCGCGTCCTCCCGCATCTCCATCTCGATCTCCTCCTTCCTGCTCATCTTCGTCTTTTTCTTCTCCTTCCCGTCGTCCGAGGTCTTCTGCCGCTTCTTCTCCTTCCACTCGGATATCATGCTCTCCAGATCCTCGGCCTCCACTTGAACTCGTTCCCTTTTCGTTTTCACCACGGTGTGCAAAGAGAATTCGCGTCCGAGGCGCTGGAAAATTTCCGCGTTTTCGGATTCGACTCGCTTTTTCGGGGCCATGATTTCGTCGACTATTTCAGTGGTGCGAGACGAATGAGTGGAAAGAGAATCTGGAAATTTAGAAGATTGCAGTTGGAAAATATTGAGACTTGCCTTCTGGATGGAGCACGATGCTCTTCAGGAAGTGACACTGCATCTGGAGCTTTGGGTCGCTCATACCTCCTTCCACGAGATTCGCGCTGCAACAGACAGAAAAGACTTTCGTGGTGAGAGCCGCAACTTACATCTCGCCCTCTTTCAATTGCATGCTGTCGATCAAGTCATCCACCGCTGACAACTGAGCCACCGTCGGCTTCGCACTGTCCTCCTCCTCCTCTTCGAACGAGAACTTTGGGAACTTCAGCGTGCGCATGTCATCGGAATACGGCAGTCTGACGGATCTCAAGTAGAGCACTCCGGTCTCCTCGTCTTTGTGCGGAAGCAGTGCCACCAACTGCACGTGAGACTTGGCGTGGAAGGTGAACCGACAGATGGCGGCGACTCGGAGGGAGAGCATCGCTTCGATGAGCGACACTGTGGCGGAGATCACGCGGGAGGACGTGCTCACCGAGGGCAGCACCGTTTTGGCGCTGGCGTCGAGAAGGTAAGAGTCCAGGATCTGAAGAAAGACGATAAGTACTCAAAACGGAGGCTCCGCCCACATTAGCCCTCTTCGTGAACTGAATGAGTTTGAGCACTCCGCCGGTCTGCCCTTCGTTGAAGTTGTGGTTGTTGTACTTTTCCTGAAGGTATTCTGGATCCATCATTATCAGTGATTTTCCAAAGTTGTAGCCTGGAAGGATGAGTTGGGAATTGCCATTAGATATTTGCTATGAGTCGTTACCGTGGAGAAGCTTTTCGGTTTTATCCACAGCTTTTTTCGTGTTTCCATCATCCGTCTTCATGCTTCCGGAGATCACATCAGGCTTCACGTCTTCTCCTGCCTCCACGTGCATCTCCTCCATTCTCACCATCTCATTCCCCGTCGCATCCACATTTTTGAACTTCAACAGGGCACTCGATTTTTCGGATTTCAACGCGATCGTCACTGGTAGACGAATTCCAGGAGCGATCTGAAAATGGAAAGCTCTTCTCCTCTCTTTCTCGCTTATTACTCACATCCCACATCTTATTGGACTTCCGCTCGCTTTTCTGACGTGCCTCGAAGGTGGACAACATTCTGGAGACATTCTCGAAGGTGTAACTCCGCCCCTGAACAGCCTCCACTATCTCGGAGATTCGAGAGCTTGTATTCTCTGATATCCCACTGAAAATAGCGGTGGATGTCAACGTATTGCAAGTGGCTCTTACATAACCATGAGGTCGATGTTAGCCTCTGTGATCGCGTCCACCAGCAGGTCGATGTTCTCCTGCCGCAAGTTCTCGCTCATCCCATTGGTGAGCACGATGAGAGTGATCCCCGAAGGATTCAACGATTTGGTCGCTGACTTCAGAAGGGCCACTGCACTCAAGACCCCTTTGAAGAAGTTGGGCTCGGTGAGTTTCTCGTTCAGCTTCACTTCCTTTGTGATGAATCGGAGGTGATCGAAACTCGCGGGGTGGAACTCTTCGTCGTGCAGAGAGACCCCGTTGAACTCCTCGAAGTCTACTTCCGTCAAGTGCTCTTTGGGATCCAAATTGAACGCCATCACGGCGAACTTTTCAGGGTCTTCGGAGAACAACTTAAATTTTCAACTTTATGAATTCCATTCCTGATCACCAACCTTTCTGGAGACGATCCAATCAGCGGTTGTGATTGCTTGTTGGAAGGCATTTTCTTCTGACATCGCCCTCCCGGCATCGATGAGAAGCGCTGTCACTCCAGAAGACGCCTTTTTCGGCGGCATTTTCTGAAAACAATACGATTTTGAAGTTGAACTTGCTCAAGTTGCGAAACGCATTCAACGCTGGCGGGTAGTCGCGTCTGCAAACACTGATACGCAATCTTTCAGGTAAGAAGATTCTTTAGAAGGGAATTGGAAGCTTTTGAGCAGAATTGGAAGAAACTCTCTGAAAAGACACATTTTGAGCGAGCGGTTACTACGGTAACTTGTGTACAAGATTAGTTATGCGCCTTTGAGTTCTACAGTATGCTTTTCCTCTGTTTTCCGTGTTTTCTTTAGTATTTTTTTGATTGGAAAATTGTTTTTTGTTTTATCGCTTTTAAAATGTTTTTGCATAGTTTCATTACTGTTGCCTGCGTTTTCAAAAGCTTCATGCGAAGCTTGCCGGCTTTCAGTAATTTTCTCGACTGTCGTCACATCTGGCGCATTCACTTTGCACCACTACGACGAAATGCAGAATTCAGAGATCGAACACTTTTTCTCTTTCCGATTTTCGCTCTCCTCTTTCCCTATTTCTCGCAGTAATCCACGTGTTACTACACTCGACATTAGCGAAATACACTCTGCGCCAAGATTGTTCACTCTCATTAATTAAATTCATTCAAATTAATAATACCATTTGTAGGATTCATCAAAATGACTGAAGTAACGGAGCAAGATCCCGATTTTGAGCTCGTCGATCGGAAATCGAGCACTTCTGACAGCTTTGAAGCGGTTGATGACAAGAAAACAGGTAATTTGTTGGGGATGTGATGTGTTTTCTCTCAATACCATCTTACAATTAGAAAGTAGTCAATCTGCCAGTGAGAACGAGGAAGACGATGCTGACAAGACGTTGAAGGAAGAGGAAGAAGCGAAGCTTCCGTGGGTGGATCAGTCCATCAAGGACGACGCGAATCGACCCAAGGAGAAGGATGGCGAGGATCTCGTTGAGGAGGCTCTGCTAGCGCCCATTCGACCGGACCAGGAGCAGTTTTACACGTACGAGCACTCGAATCGAGCCATCACTCTTCTGATCCTTTTCTCCGCAATGATGTTCACACTTCCACTTCTCGTCATGGCCACCATGTACTACTGGGTTTTCATTGGTGAGTAATTCAAGTCAGACAGATTCGTCAGATAGGTTTTTTTTTCAGATTACTTCCATCTGCCACCTCCAGAAGCAATGCTTTATGCCGGTCTCTGTGCGGCTCTCGTGGTGATACTGATTGCTGCGGCGTTCTGTTATGTTGCCTGGAAAGAAGAGAAGACTGCCGAGGACAAGTTGAAAGCCGAGAAAAAGAAAGATTGATATGGGACACTTCACTGCAAAATTTCACTTTTCCGTCCGGACCTCAAATAGCTTTGTGATAACTACAATGCCGATTTTATAGTAGCTTGCCTTTAGAAGTTGTGTACATAACTTTTTAATGAATTGTTTTTTTTTTTCGATTTTCCACCTCCCATTCGATTACTTTCCGCGTTGAATTCGCCTTCAATATCTTCCATTTTCCGCGCCCTTTTGGCCCTGTGACAACTCGGCATATTCGGGCCTTGCATGCCACATTTTCCCATTTCTCTAGCCGTTCCTCAATGAATATACCGAGTTGTTTGCAGAAATGGCCTCCTCTACCTCCGCTCCCGCGCCGCCCTCGACGTTCCAGACGCTTCTGCCCAACTTCCGCGACGAGGAAGTGCAGAAGAGCGTGAAGAACCTGCTCGCGTACTCGCTGGTCATTCTCATTGTCCCGCTCGCTTCCATGTTCCTCCTCAAACAGTTCTTTTTCGAAGGTAGAAGCGCCCCCTCCCCCATTCACCGAAGAATAAATCGTTTTCTCCCGATTCCCCCCCCCCCCTCCCTTTTAGGTCCTTTTGTCAATTTCTCATCGCATTGCAGGGCTCCTCGGCTTTGGTGCCAACGACTCGCTGACCTACTCCGCGATCATAGCTGTCATCCTTGTCCACGTCGTGCTCGCCATCTGGTTGTTCGCCGCCACCGGAACCGAAGAACGCAAGAAGAGAGAGAACAAGCTCGATTAAACAATGCAGGCAGATGCACATGGTCAATGTTATTCTAAACTTTCACTTAAATCAACGCCTTATATATTTATCTATAATCCTGAGCCTGAGCAAGCCCCCTATCTTGTCAATACTATTGAAGTCAATAAAGTCTTCGTATTCAGATGAACCAGTGTTCCTGGGATTCGGTGTCCCACTGGAGACGGACGATCTCTTCCGCCTTCGCTCGCAGTTCTTGCCGCTGGGAAAAGTCGGTGGAAAGCCGGCGTGGCTGAACCCGAAAACGCTGCCGAAGAGCAGTGACTTGACGTGCAATGTGAGTTCACATCCAGGAATTCAGATGAGTTGTACTGCTTCCAGGTGTGCAAAAAACCAATGTGCTTCCTGATGCAAGTCTCGGCGAACGGAGGAGAGTCCGACCCGCCGCACGCCTTCCACCGCACACTCTTTCTCTTCGTGTGCCGCGATCCGTCGTGCTCTCGCACCGACGACGCCGCCAACCTGAAGGCGTTCAGATGTCAGTTGCCACGCGCCAACGACTTCTACTCGTTCGACGGACCGATGGATCCGGACTTTGAGGGAGATGTGGAGGACCCGAGGGCTCTGGTGGATGGACCCGGGCTCTGCAGAGTTTGCGGCTGTCAGGCGGCCAAGAAGTGCGCCAAGTGCCAGGTGGCAAGGTGGTTTTCCTCAATTTATTCTAATTCAACTGCTCATTTTCAGATATTGCTCGCAGGCGCATCAAGTGATCGACTGGCCGGCTCACAAACTGCAGTGCGCTCAAGCCGCCACTGATGGAGCCATCATTGATGAGCCCAAAAATCCACGGAACGCATTCGTTTTCAAAGAGTTCGGAGTGGAAATCGATCAGGAGTACGTGCCGGGAAACCTGTTCGATGGGCTCAGTGATGATGAAGGAGACGATGACGACGAGGAGGGTGGAGGGGACGACGAGGAGACGGAGGAGGAGAAGAACAAGCGGCTCAAGGAGTTCGAGAAGTTCATGGAGAAGAACAAAGGGGTAAATTTTAAATTGAGATCGCCTCGCACTGATCCAGATTGCTCTTTATCAGTACTGATTACAATCTTCCAGAAAAACGTGGACATGACAAAAGAGGATCTGGACGCGGCGACTGCCGAGCAGCCGAAAGACACTGACTTTGACAAGTTCAACCGACTTGTCACCCTCAGTCCGGACCAGATTGTGAGGTACAAGAGACACGGACAACCTCTCCGTGCCACTGCTCGTTCTGAGCTCCCCGAGGAAGTAGAGCCCTGTGAGCTCTGCGGAGCTCCGCGTCGCTTTGAAATGCAGCTCATGCCGCATCTCCTATCGCTCATCGATGTGGATGCTATAGGTAAGAAGAGAGCAACGGAGCAAATGGAGCAAAGGGTGTATTGCAGGTCAGAGCATCGACTGGGCGTCGGTGTACGTGTACACTTGCTCCGCGAGCTGCCAGATCGCTGACGATGGGTACGCGAAGGAGTTCGTCGCCAAGCAAGACTTCCTCTAATCATCGATCTGTTGTCTTCCCTGTTGTTTGTTGATTTACCTGGTTTCTTGTTTGTTCTTTTCTTTATTTTTGTCCGATTCATTGTTGCTAATCTTCCGAGTTTTCAAAAAAATGTTGAAAAAGTTAGACCACAAATCTCGTTATAATTTGTTTTGCACTATTCAATATTTTCCAGAATCTTGATATCTTCAATATCCTCTTTCAGATGTCAGAAGCCGGTACATCGACTCCAGCGAAAAATGAAGACGTCGATGAAGAGCTGACGAATCCGAATCTCTACGAAGACTCGATGGCTGAGATCACACTGAACGAGACGCGAGACGGCGGACACGACGACGACCCGTTCGACCGGAGCGGCGAGTACGATGAAGACGTCAACCTGGATGCTCCGCCTCCAATTACTCCGGATATTCCGGATGCGGTGCCGGTGAAATTGCCCAAGGACAAAGAGCAGCGAGAGCTTTTTGCAGAGTCTGATGATGAAGGAGAAAAGGAAAAGAAGACGTTGAATTGAATTGTACAGTGTTTTATGATAAGCTTTATGAACCTCTTTTATGAGTCAAATTCAACAGTTTTCTTGTGGTGGAGGCGGTGAAATCCGAAGAATCTCTCCGCCGTCGTCGACGTCTTCTGACAAATGGGATGATTCTGGAGAAGGTGGAACGGCGTTTCGAGCGGTCTTCTTCGTCGGCTTCTTTCAGCTCTCTGGAAACGTATTATTCGAATGAGTATTTTGGAAGGAATATTACGGATTGATCGACTTGAGAGCGTTGATCACCAATCTCTCTCGCAGCTTCTGATAAGCGACCAGGGAGGATTTCATGATGATGAGGCTGAAGAATGTCGACGAGAGCACGATGCTCGCGTACCAGAACATGTTCTGAATTATAATTTTTTCAAAAAATTGAAATGTTTCGATTTACCCCATGATCGACTCCCAACTGCTCATCGGCTGAAAATAATCTTCAATTTTTCGTACTGTTTTCTCAAACCCACTCCAGATTTTCCTCCACCGACTTCCGTAACAGTCGTCTCCTTTGCAGCACTTCAAATCGGTCACAAACGTCAAATTCCTGAATTTGGCGGTCGTCCTCGTTCTCCCGACGACTTCTTCTTTCAGAAACTCGCAGCCTCTGAAACGGATTGTCCACGAGAACTACACGAGAGGGGCTCACTTGTTCAACGTGACGAAATCCTCGTATTTCACCAGCAAACTGTCCGTCGCGTTGTTGTGGCCGAAGAAGGCGGGCCGGATGACGCCGTAGTCGGGAATGCACGCGAATATGTGCCCGAGCTCGTGGATTTTGACCTTGGCACACGAGTAGTCGGGAGCGACGCAAGGGGTCCAGTACTGAAAGACCAAAAGTGGGCGGAGTTTCCAGTGAGCTCTACCTGACTGCCGGTTTTCGACTTTCCCGCCATGTAGGAAAAGTCGCTGAAATTCATGGGACTCCGAGTGAATGGACACTTGAAAATGATCCTGAAGTTTCTGGTTTTTCAAATGAGCAGTTGAATGGAGCAACTCACACACTATTTAAATTCTTTCTTGTTTCACATGTGCAAAAAATAGCAACGAATAGCAACCATAACACGATCGTTAGCATTACATCGGAAATCGAGAAGATTGAGAAATGAATTCAACAAGTTCCAATAGAGCACGGTTTCACGTTTTGGAATCAATTTAAAATAACTCTGCAAGTGCGCTCCATAGATAATGAAAATGATAATGAGATCAGCATGCATACTAAACAGCCTCAATGTTCTATGCCAACACTCTTTTGCAACTGAGAATGAAAATGTACAGCATCGTATTCTTCTCGCTGCTCCACTTGATCCAATCCAACCCCATCCTGAGAATCAGTGAGTTTCCCGCTTCTACCGTACCACCTACAGTAACCCAGAGTGCAACTGTCCCCGCTTCGTCGAATCGTACGCAGTCGCCGGAGCAGTGAGCATAGATCTCTATGCGACGATTGGGCCGGTGGCGAAGGTGGACTACCGCGACTGCGACGACGTCAAGGTGATCTGCACGACGAACGACGTCAACTGGGATTCTGATGCGTGGGCGGGGTTCAATGGCACTCTGACGTCGTCGTTGGCCGGGAAACGAGTCGGGTGCGATGAGAAGAGTGCCACGTGGCAGGTCGAGATGAAGGATGGGGAGAGGGACAACTGGATCGGTGTCTCGGTGTACTGTCAGGCTTATCGAGCGAGATAATTTTTTTTGTATTTCTAATAAAAATACACGTGAACTGTCCCTGTCCGTGACCCTGTGCTGTTGCCCTGATTCTACGTCAAAGGTCGGGGTCAAAGTTTGCATAAAAGGGAGAGGATCCGAGGGGAAACCTTCAGTTTCCATCTACTAGAAGCAAACCAAGGAGCCATGCCACCAAAAAGAGCTGCTGTCGTCCGTCCTCGCGACGCCCGCGGTCGCTTCCTGAAGACGTCCGAGTCGCGGAGAAGCCGTTCTCGCACCAGGAAGAGCACGAAGAGCACACGAAGCAGCAGCAAGCGAGTGTCGAGAAGTCGTCGCGCCTCGTCCCTCCGCACCGCCCGTTCGCCAAGGTGAGAAGGGGAAACGAATTCCGATGAAGACGAAGAATTTCAGTGCCTCCAAGTCGGTCTCGTTCCATCGCAGCCTCTCCCGCCACTCGAGACGCGCCCGTTCCTCGCGCTCTTCTTCGTCGAAAAGCTCGCGGAGCTCGAGATCTCGCTCCCGTTCCCGCTCTCGTTCCGCGAGCAAGAAGGGGATGAAGCCACGTCGTCGTGTGCTCCAGAAGAAGACGAAGAGGGCCGATGTGTCGGGAAAGAGCAGCAGCCGCAGTCGCAGTCGGAGCAGCAAGGACAAGAAGAAAGGAAAGGCGACACGTCGAGGACGAGCCTAACCACATCTAACTAACTCATTGAAGGGGAAGAACGATGCTTTTAGAATTCTGAATTTTTGAAGTGGAGAGGTGTGTATAAAGGAGCAGGGGTGATATGTGCTCCGAAAGCGTCGAAAATGGAAAGGATTTTGTGATTCTTTGTTACTTGTCATTTCACAAGCAAATGCCACGTTGCAAAGCAGCACGAAATCACGAAATTTTCACCGTGCTCTCTTGCTCCTCGATGCACTTTGATCCCTTACGAAAATCAGAATTTTGGAAGTGACGTACTTCTCTTTTACTCACACTTACACTAACCACTAACTGTACTAATAAATGATGATGATTGTATTGTTTTTTGAATTTGCTGATTCTTCACAGTAACTCCACTACTGTAGTCCCACATCGTTTTCTATCACCGTCGCTATCACCATTTTTTGTTCATAATCTCCTGTTTTCGAATCAAGTCTTATTCGTCTTCATTTTGATGCTTGTGAGGGCGCCTAGCACTTTCGATTTCCTCGCCAAGCACTTTCGCCCTTTTTTCGCTTTTCGGCCTCCAACCGATCGGAAAACACACGACGACGACGACGGTGTAATTTCGACAGATTTGGCCGTTACGAGTTTTGAAGGATGAATGTCAGATGAGGAGAAGCAAGGTCGGAAATCAGATGTGAATCACTCGCGTGAAAAGCGCGTTGATTGGAATTTGTTGGAAAAGGGTTAGGTGATGTGGGGAGGGGAGGGAGTTGGGGAGATGCAATAGTTTGTGAGCAACTGAAAAGATCAAGAGGAAATGTAGTATGGTAAAAGTTTGAAGAATCGGGGGAGCAGTATTCCTTGGTTTTATAAAGTATGCACATTATGAGCTGACTTGTTTTCAAAAAACTTGATTTGCAGTTCAAAACTGTAACTGTTGAGCAGAATTGTAGTGTCGCTTTTTGAACTCTCTCAAACTTCTAATTAATGTCTAAATCAACAAAATCACTACAAATTGTACTGTCAGTGAAGCCCAAACTGTGCACACTTATTAGGTTATCTGGAGCAATACATTTTTGAGGAGAAGCAAGATCCTCTTTTTAAAAGAATGGAACTATCCGATGAGGAACTCAACTTTCTGGAACCTTCTCCTGTTTCAGATTCTTCAAATTTCCAGAAACTGGACCACAGGGGTTTCAGCCAAAATGGAAAGTGCTCAGTTGTTGCAAGATATCCATCAGAACGCCTTAATCCGTCGGCCACTTTCTCCCCAGATGTAACATGCGCCGGTTCCCAGGCAATTCGCAGTGCAGATGGGTCCCCCCGATACAGAAACCGTTCGAAACTTAATCCAGTTATCGCAGTAATTCCGATAACGATCCCTCTTCCGTTCCCTCTCCACCCCATCCCCCGCCCCCCTTTCCGCTTGCCAGTTTTCTATTGCGCAACACATCTTATTTCCTCGATTCACGGCTTCTCGTTTTGCCTTCGCGCCTCGCTCTCTCGCTGTTATTTTTCGCTGTCAGATTGCGTGTTACGTAACGTTATCTCGATTTTTTGGGAGATCCGATTACTGTACACTGCGGCTTTTGGATGTCAAAGTTTGAATTGTAAGGAAAGAAACTTCAGTACTTTAATTTCAATGAAGCCCTTGGATGAGCTATGAGCACTGCTCAAAAGTTACTCAAACGAGGATTTCTTGAGAGATACTGTAGTCGTGACAATCTGTGATACTTTTCGTTTCACCCCTTCTGAAGATCGTTCTTTGTGCATTGTATCCCCGTGTAATTTGCATCCGGAAAATAATAAAAAGAGAGAAAGTGTTCCAACACGTACTTGAAGCCCTCGAGTGGATAGGTACGGCTGAAAGGAAGAACAGGTTACAAATACCCAGATGTCTTTCCCTCCACCCCTCACGCTTTTTAAACTATTCCTCCCGCTGACAATCAACTTCTTATCCCCTCCATTGTTTATTGATCTGGAAGAAGCTTGAAAGTCGTTCCTTGCCAAACGGGATGCATGACATAATCGTTTTTCATCGCCCACTGATCGCTATCTCCTCGAGACTCTCTTTCCACATCCATCACTTTTGCCACAAACTGCGATAATTGAATTGGCAGCCAGGGGTTTTTTTGGGGTGGGGCTTCAAGGGATAATTAGGAAACGTTTCGACAATATGCATTGAAATGGAAATCTGTCTCCAGAAGCCGTGCCGCCCGCTTTCTACCGTATAATCCTGGCATTGACCCAGAAGAGAAAAAAGTGGCCCCCCGGCTTCATCAAAGATCGCCACAATCCCATATTGACCTCCACTTTTTTTCTGCTGCAGAACCAAACTTATTCCTTCTTCATAAGGTTTACTGTAGATATTATGACCCCGTCTGATGACGTATTTTGGGTGGGGATATGCCGTTTTGCAAAAGACGGTTTGGCATTGAGACACGGAAAAACTGATAACCGAGGGAGGGGATATCGGAGATAAAAAGGCGCCAAAGTTTGTCCAGACGACTTTTTCACTCGTTGGATTACGGTACCTTTTGATTTTCGACCATTTCGGTTTGAAACTGCAACTTTTTTATGGGCGGATTGTAAATTGGAAGTGGAACTAGGTACCAGTAGGACCTATAAATGCGATGTCGCAGCTCTCCCTGGTTACTGTGGCTTCTGCTGCCAACCATCACGCCCCAATTACCAGAACATCATCAGATGAGAAGTACCAGTTCTTTTTGCCTCTCCCGAAAGTCCCGACAAACGGCCGCCTTTATGATGTCCAGACACTTTTTCTCGTTTATGCATTCCCCGCCACTCATCCAGATTTCCTTGGGCAATGTTTACAACATCATCTTCAATGCTTATTTGTCCAACGTTTCCTGGAAGGGAGTCGTTTTACGGTATGATGCATACATTGTGTATGTTTTGTACTAGTTTTCTTCTTTTCCATTTCTCATTTTGGGCGTGGGAGAGTCTGCCAAGTGGAGTGTGGACTCGAACTCTGGTCTTGCAGGTGGGCGCCCAGAGAGTTACCACTAGGCCATGGAGCCGATCTCGCGCGACTTCCTAGGTGAGCTTAAGTGCGCGCTGATTTGCTGAAGTCGAAAATGAACTGCTTCTGGCAGATGAAAAGCCTCGATGGTCTCTTGTTTTCAAAGTTTACAATTCTGACGTCTAAACTTTGCAACATGATAAACAACTGATATGTTTAATTTGTTATTTTCCATCGTTCTCTTCCCTTTCTTCCTTGCTCTTTCTTGCTCTTCATGCTCTCTCTCTCACTCAATTGTTTCCAGATGCTCGTGCTCCTCGTCGCCTTCCTTTTCCCGATCCTCGCGCAGGCACAACAAGTGAATGTGACCATATTCACCGAGTCCCAGTGCCCCTACTGCACAAAGTTGCTCCGCGAGCAGATCTGGCCGTTCTATGTGAACAGACCCGGAATCATGAACCTTCAGGTGAGTGTCTCAACATCATCATAATTCAGGAAGCCTTGTAGATCATTCCGTTCGGAAAAGGAGACTGCACTTACGACTACAACCGCAACTTCCACTGCACCTGCATGCACGGAGCCACCGAGTGCGACTTGAACAGACTCCAGAATTGCGCCATCTCGGTGAGAGCTCATTGAGCCGCCAAAAAAAAGCGAATGTTGATTACAGTACTTCCCACGTCGTCACTTGGGACTTGCCACGTGCATCCAAGGACTTGGAACTCTCCGAGAGGCATTCTCCAAGTGCCTGAGCAGACTTTCCCCGAATACTCAGAGAAAGCTCATCGAATGCGCGACGACTCAAACTGGAGAACTTCTCAACTACTACTCGATGGTCAACACGCACAGAGCTGGAGTCAGAGTGAGTTTACACGGCCATAACTTTGTTCCAGTAGTTTTTAGATAGACGCCATTAACTGAACTTTTGTAGAGAATTTGAAGAGCTACATTTTGTTAGTTGGTCAATTTCTTCTAAAATTGCAACAAGGCATTGAAATTTGATTTTTTCCAAAATCTAGCCCCAACTTGTTTTGTAAAATGTGAATTTTCAGCGTTTTCTTGCCATTTTCAGAAAAATCGTTTAACTAATGAAATGTAGCTCTTTAAATTCTCTACAATTTCGTTCCAGCTTCCATCTTGATAAACCGCTTTCTAGAAGAGTTATGACGCGTTAAACTTACAGATCTGGCCGACCATGTACGTGAACGGTGTCTTCTTCGATCGCAGCTACCCAGTGGAGCACAAGTTGTGCGAGAACACCGCCTGGTGCTGATTTCCAACTCACTTCCTCTGTTTCTGTATTTTTGAAGAACACTCAGGGTTTCAATTTTCGCACTTCTCTCGCTAACTTATTGCTCACTCTTTCAACGAACAATTTCTAACACTTTGTCATTTTATTGTTTTTTTTTACCTTTTCTGAATTTCTCTTTCAATGAAAATTTATTTATTGATAAAAACAGCAAGAGCTCTGTGGGGATCTAGCGATCTCTGAAGGTTTCTCAACGAAACGTGCATTTTCTGAGCAAGAAGAGAAGCGGAGACGCAGAGAAGCAGAAGACTGGACAACTGCTCCATAACGCTTCTTCTCTTTTTGTTGTTCGTCACATTTTTTCGAATTTTGAAAGTTTTCTCGCCAAAAAAGATGTTTTTTCTGAAATTTTCGAATTTTGAGATGAAACTGTTTTTTGAAATTCGCGCGTAAAAATTGTCACGATTGGAGCGCACTTGCATTGAACGTTTCAAAATTTTCAAAAAATTCCAATTTTTGTTCCTAAAATTTCAGATTTTTCTTTCAAATTTCTAATTTTTTCACAACTTTTTGCATAGAAAATTTTGAAAACATAAACTTGAATTTTTGAGAAACGTCTTCAGCAAATTTCCAGAAAAACTGAAGAAAATCTGAATGATTTATGTGTTTATTGATGTTCGTTAGAAAATCGGATAATTTTTGATCTCTAATCCAGTCGATCTCTGAGATTTTAGCGCGAAAAGTTGGATATTGTCAATAAAAACAAAGTGAGCAGCTCTATTTCATTTCGGTCACTCCGATTTCGATTGTTTTTGGTTGCTGTTGAACTTCTGAAGTTGTTCACAATGAACTGGTCATTTTCAGATATGGCCCAGCGACACGTCAGCGTCGGTTGCTTCTCAGCCTTCAGCGAGGCCGAGGCGAAGGTGAGACACTGAAAAAAGGAAAAAATCTGACTTGTGAACCACAATTGTGCATAAGCTCCACAGGTTCTCTGCTCATAATGCGACTATAAAAATAAGTGATAAGGAATTTTTAATAAAGTGCGGAAACACCCTTTCCCCCCGCTATTTTCATAATATAAAAGCGCTGCTTCTCTGCGTTCCGTTTTTTGCCTTTTTCCACAAGTGACACGTTTCAAAACGTTTCATAGAAGCAGCAGCTGCATCGGCCTATTTATTTGAACATCACTTTTGCAAACTCTCGAAGCCCCGAATATTCGCTTAAAATGGTACCGAGACCGGTGAGTTGAGGGAGAAAATGAAAATGATGTCAGCCCGCAAAATTCGTGAACTTTGTGTCTGCGCACCCAGTTCCAAAGACTGAGATCAAAATGGTTTCCCGCCCACCTAAACGAGCAAACAGCGTCTCGACGGAGATGGGAAGTAGAGAAAATACACAAATATGTATATACAAGAAGTGAAAAACGCGAAGACAATCGCGAGGAATTTATGTGGGATGTTCCGCGAGTTGTATATAAGGAAGAGCAGCTGGGAGGAAGAGAAAGGTCGCTTCCATTGGGTCGGAGCACTTTGCCTCTGAGCTCATTTCTCTTCTAGAGCTCCAGATGTTATAATCTGTTTAGTTTAACCCCTCAAACCATTTGATTCCTATGACATTCCATCTAGGATCTTTAAACTAGTTGACCTCACTTTAATATAATTTCAAAGTTCTACACCAAAATGTCTGTTTTATCAGATCAGACGCGTATTATGAAGCTCGATAACATTTTAGTAATGGCTAGTGACAGATTCTTGAAATCATCAATATTTTGTTTTCGTTCGTTTCCAAGTGTCCAGTTGAATCTGAACAAACAAGTACGCTCTCCGTAAGATATCAGTCAGGGATCGATAGAAAACAGTAACAAACACATTTTTGTCTGCGTCTCTTCGCCCTTTGGACCGCCCAAAAGAACTGTTCGAAAACAATTCCACTTTTGACCGCTTCTCTCTCGATTCGGACTATTTTGAATCTTCTGAAGTCCAAGCACTGAATTTTGTTGAAAATGCCGGTAAGAATGCGATTCATTCTGAATAAATCTAGGAAATCTCGAAATTTTTGAAATTCTAGAGATTCTTGTTTACTGTGTGCCGTTTTCGTAAAACGCATTTTATCTTTATCAACTCGCTGATAAAATGTTATCATCACGTGACGGTGGCGCTGCTTTTCAATGTCTCTCCCACTTTTCGTTCTTCTCTTTCTCTAGAATCTTCGAGAAGATTCGAAACGTTTCATTCGAAGCGAAACGTCCGAGTTCTGTGATATTCTCTCTGTCTGAAATTCGACGATGAACGTGTCATTCTCAACCAGTTCACTTTCGGCGAACACCTCTCGGACGAGGCTGATTTCGTTCCGAGAAACTGAACAAGGCGATCAGAAGGTTCGTTTCAGAATTTATAAAGTCAAGAAGCCACGCCCATTCGTAATGGATGATGTAAATGATGACCATCAGAACGGGGGCGTCTCCGGACAGTCTAAACCACCCGGCACTACAAAAGTTGATAAATTCTGTGATTGAGTGCAATGTAACCCACCAACGTAGTCTGTAGGTTGTGTTGTCGTTCTGTGGACTGTATCTTGTGACCACGTGTGCCCAGATCCGATCAGTCGGCGATTATAAAAGATGCAAGAGGGTCCGCCTCAAAGTGCTTTTGTTTTTCACGTTTTGTTGTCCGAGGAGTTGGTTGCAACACGAAACGACAGCTGCTGATTGAGTGTCTCGAGTTCTTTGGGCTCCTCTCTTTTATTCGTCGTCCATCTTTGATCCCACTGTTGACACTATCACTTGCGTGAATCAAACTGTAAAGTGTCTCAGCAAAACAGAAAATATTAATTTGTCACTTTCAACAAACAATATTATTGTTGCCAACGATCATTTTGGCCCGGCGCATAAAGTGCGATCTCCTCGTCTCCATTTCATCCAGTTTTTCTGGTTGTCCGATATCTCCGCTTCCGATCCTCGGTGCCGACGTCTTCTTCTCTTTTTCATCGCCCGTTGTTCCGATAGACAACAAAAATTGCATCAGAAGCCCTTCTGACTTCCTTTTCATCTTTTAATTTGTCTAGTTGCGTGATTAGTCAGTTTCTAGAGAAATGGCTCCACAACCAGTGCATCGACTTCATTCCATCGATCATAAGCCTGATGAGGTATCATTGGCAAAATGGGGGAAAATAAAACAAATTCAAAAATGGGGTTGATGTTTAAATTTCCAATTTTTACAGAGCTCCGAGGAATGGAAGACATCGACAAAGTCGGAGGCTCTCGGCTCGATGGAGGGAGAGCTCGCGCAGCTCCTGCAGACCTGTCCTGCCGACAAGGTGGACCAGCAAAAGACGGAGCTCTCCGGATTCCGCAACCTGTTCGCCCGCTTCCTTCGTGCCAAGCCGCACGTCGAGTGGTCCAAGATTGAGCCACTCCCAGAGGGATCTATCCGTCCCTACAAGAGCGTAAGCAAGAATAGAAGTTGATTTTAAAATCGCTCGATGTTCAGCTTGCTCGTATCGCCGACAAGGAATTGATCGCTTCGCAGCTCCGGAAGCTGGTGGTGGTGAAGCTCAACGGAGGATTGGGAACTTCGATGGGATGCAAGGGACCGAAGTCGGTGATCTCCGTGAGAAACGACCTCACTTTCCTCGATCTGACCATGCAGCAGATCCAGGTGAGCATTCCACACATTCTCGTTGTTTTCTAAAATAACAAATTCAGACGCTCAACAAGACGTACGGAGTGGACGTGCCCCTCGTGTTGATGAACTCGTTCAACACCAACGAGGACACCCAGAAGGTGCTCAAAAAGTACGCCAATGTGAAGGTGCAAGTGCACACCTTCTCGCAGTCACAGTACCCTCGCATCAACCGCGAGACGCTCCTCCCGATCGTCAAGTCGCTGCAGGGAGAGGACAACGAGTGCTGGTACCCACCGGGTCACGGAAACTTCTACGAGGCGTTCCACAACTCGGGACTGCTCGACCAGTTCCTCGCCGACGGAAAGGAGTACTGCTTCCTCTCCAACATCGACAACATGGGAGCCACCGTCGACCTGTCGATCCTCAACTTTGTGCTCAACCCACCGTCCGACCACATTCCGCCAGAGTTCTTGATGGAGGTCACTGACAAGACCCGTGCTGATGTGAAGGGAGGAACCCTCATCCAGTACGAGGGACGGCTCATGCTTCTCGAGATTGCTCAGGTGCCGAAGGACTACGTCGACGAGTTCAAGTCGATCAGCAAGTTCCGCATCTTCAACACGAACAACTTGTGGGCGAAGCTCGATGCGATGAAGAGAGTCATCACTGGCAACGAGCTTGAGATGGAAGTCATTGTCAACCCGAAGCACTTGGACCGCGGACTCGACGTCATCCAGCTGGAGACCGCCGCCGGAGCCGCCATCAAGTCGTTCCGTGGAGCCGTCGGCATCAACGTGCCACGTTCCCGCTTCTTGCCAGTCAAGAAGACGTCCGATCTGTTGTTGCTCATGTCGAACCTCTATGACATTGACAACGGCTCGCTGACCCTCTCGCATCAGAGATCGTTCCCAACGACGCCGCTCGTGAAGCTCGGCTCTTCGTTCGACAAGGTCAAGGACTACCTGTCGAGGTTCAATGGAATCCCGGATCTTCTCGAGTTGGACCATCTCACAGTGTCCGGAGACGTGTGGTTCGGAAAGGACGTCTCGTTGAAGGTATTCAAAATTGAATAGTTTACCCGATTTTCATGTTCTGTTTTCAGGGAACTGTCATTATCATTGCTAACCACGGAGATCGCATCGACATTCCGCCTGGCTCAATTCTGGAGAACAAGATTGTCTCTGGAAACCTGCGCATTCTCGAACACTAATTTCTAACATTTTCCACTCGCCGCGCCCATTACTAATGTGCCTTTATTATCCATTATTAAGTATAGTTGTCAAATTTATTCGCATGGAAATTGTATATATTTATTGTAAAGATTTACAGATATGGACTAGTATAAAGATACCCTTCTTTTGGTTTCTCATCTTATCGTTCATGATCGCTCGCTTATTGTTCAACTCGAATTACTAATACCGGAACTGTTGCTCTTTCGAGCACAACAAACAGCAGTGCTCGCCCTCCCGTGAGTCAGTGTGTCCAATGGCTTTTTCTATTTGCTCTTTGCGAGGATGTGCCTGTTTTCTCTTTCTGGACGACTATTTTATGTAAATATCTTTTTTTTTCTCCCTTTCCCACTGCTAGCTGTCATATTTTTGAGGCGGGTTTGCCAATTAATGACTCAAACGTTTCTTTACTATTACAACAAAGGAACGTATCGGCCATCAAAAGATTAGTCACTCTCAATCCGTTTTTAATCATTCTCTCCGCCTCCTCGACGTCTTCTCGCTTGTAAACAAGTTTAGCCACACGAATTCTGTATTCTCGGAAGAAGTGATTCGTCCGTCGAGACGCAAACAATTATTCGCCTCTCTCCCTTACTACTACTCGACCATCCATTACGGGGGGCGGTCTTTTTGTGTCTCTCGCCACCTGCGTCTCCCGGTTCCTCGTCTCTCGTCACACTTTCGAATCGGCCACAATCAACTGATGACTCACTCGGAAAAAGTGTATTTGTGGCCGAGGTTTCATCCAGAAGAGCTTTTCAGTGTTTATCAATTGTTTTCCGTTCTAAAAGTTATGTTAACTATGCGAGGAATTCGTAGGATGATGTCATGCGAAATTTGGAGCTTTTTGGAGAATCATCTGCTTCGTGAAACTTTACTTCAAATTTTTCTTGTTTTTCAGTTACATTTTGAATTATCCGACTAGTATCAGTTTCAAATTTTGAATCGCACCTTTTCCTACTAAAAACCTCCTCAACAATTCAATCGTTAGGTTCCAATAAAATCGTCTTGTCAAATAGATTCCATTCAGTGAAGCCTTCCAATTGAGACGGATTGTGAAGAGCGCTCCAGTGTGAAATTGAATTTCTGTGTCCTTTGATTCGTCCCTTCTCCAGTCCGCAATAGAAACAAGAGAAGGGAAAACATCTCAGGTGGGGGGAGGTTTCCGTTCGCCTCAAGTGTCTCTACCGTTTATGAATGTTTGTTGGCCACAGGGCGCCACCGTTCCGCCGATTTCCCTTCACACTCTTTAGTCGGATTGATTTATCTCGAAAGCGGAAGAAGGCGAAAAAGTATCGAATTTCCGAGGTTACTCGTGTATTTTTGGAGCCTTTCCGACAATCCATCATCGGAATTGTGCCGTAAATCCATCGTCCATCTGTGCCGCCCCCTCTCCCTCCATTATACTCATATTTATGGGATTTTGAAGCTTTGTAAAACGTGGAGTAATTTATCAAACTCGCTGCCCCGCATCCATCTCTTTTTCGCCTTTCTCTCTCCTTTTCCTTCCAATTTTCTCGACACAGAGTCTAGAGGTGGAAGCGAGCACTGATAACGGCCCTGATGTCATCTCTCTTCCATTTTGTAACTCATTGATTTTCTCCTCTGTTTCCAGATATGACACTCAATTATCACGCACACGGAAAACAGATCGACGAAAGCTACCGGCGGGTGAGCGACGATTCGGCCGGTGATAAATGGTACGGAAATAATGAAAGTTGAACTTTGAAATGGGAAACAATTCAGGGTGATCTATGACTACGAAGGCAACTCGAACACTGTGAGAGTTGGGGAAGAAGGCAGTGAGTTTCTTATAGCCCCGCCTCTGAAACTGAACTTATTATGACAGCTGGCGGCCTCGAGGACTTTGCGGACGCCTTCAGCTCGGGAAAACTGCAGTTCGGAGTCATCTCCGTCCGTCTGAGCAGTGACGTCTTCCCCAAGATTGTGCTCGTCCACTGGGTACCATTTATAATTCGGAATTCATCCCTCTTATTCTAACTTTCAGCAAGGAGAAGGCGTCCCCACCCTTCGACTCGCCTCCACAACGCAGCACGCAGAAGAGTTCCGACGTCATCTGAAGACAGTGCACATCGTGCTCCACGCTCGCTCCGAGATCGACGTGGAGCCAGATGCGATTCGCAAAGAAGTGAGGAAACTGCCGGCGGCGAACGCCTCCGCCAACGTGGAGTCGACGTACAGTATGCCGGAGAAGGTGAACTCTGTCTACCAGCCGACGAAGCCGCACCAGGAGCTCAGCTCGTCGGCCAGAGAGAACTTCTGGTCGGCGGAGAACGAGAAGGAGAAGAAGCGGCAGGCGGAGGAGCGGGCGGTGCAGGAGCAACAGCGGAAGCAGTTCGAGGCCGAGAGAGCCAGGACTGCCGCCGAGATTCAGAAGCAGGCGGAGAACTACCAGCCGGAGAAGGTGAACTCGGTGTACAAACCCACGAAGCCACACGTTGAGCTCAAGTCGTCGGCTCGAGAAGAGTTCTGGAGCAAGATGAACGAGGAGGAGAAGCAGTGAGTCTTCAGCATTTTTATGATTTTGATTATTGTACAATTGCTGCTATTTCAAGATCAGTGCAGTTTAAATCAGATTTTTTGCAAAATTATCAAGAAATCCCTCAAAAATCTTTCTTTTCCAGACGGCAAGACGAGGAGAAAGTGGCTCGTGAGCAGCAGCAGAAGCAGTACGAAGCGGACCGCGCACGGACTGCCGCCGAAATCCACACTCAGGCGGAGAACTACAAGCCGGACAAGGTGACGTCGGTGTACAAGCCGACGAAGCCGCACGTGGAGCTGAACGCGTCGGCTCGCGAAGAGTTCTGGAGCAAGATGAACGAGGAGGAGACGAGGCGACAGGCCGAAGAGAAGGCCGCCCACGAGGCTCGGCAGAAGGAGTTCGAGGCGGACCGCAAACGGATCGCTGATGATCTGCACACGAAGGTGCAGGTGCAAGAGAGACCGACGCCTTCTGCCTCTGCCTCCACGCATTCTGCTCCAGTGCCAACGTCCTCTGGATTGGTTGGAAGTCGGAAGGACATGTTCAACAAACCGTCCGAACCGATTGCTCCGAAGCCAGTTGTGAATGGAGGAGGCGGTGGAGCCAAGAAGTGGCCACCGGTGCAGACGACGCAGCCGGCGAGTGAGCCCGTGAATCGGGTCACGGAGCACTCGAAAGAGCACGTCGAGGAGCCGATGGCCTACAAGCCGGAGCCGATGGTTTACAAACCGGAAGTGATGAGTGAGTTGCTCCTTGCTCTTCCCATGTAAAACTCTCGTTTCAGTGCCAGCGGCCACGCCATCCTACGACGCCTACGAAGAGCCCCCAGCGGAGCCAGCTCCAGTGCCAGTCTACATTCCTCCAGTGCTCCCGAAAGAAGTCGCCCCGCCCCCAGAGCCCACTCCAGCTCACATCGTTGACCAGTACGACGCTCCGCCCACTTTCGAGTCTTATGAGCCGGTGGCGCCTCCTCCGGCTCCAGCACCCTCTCATTACGCCTCCCAGTACGATGCTCCGCCCGAGCCCGTCGAGCTGGAGTCGTACGCGTCTCGTGGCAACTCGGTGCCCGCCCACATCGCTTCCCAGTACGACATGCCGCCCGTGATGCCCGAAGAGCCCGTGGTGGTGCCTCCGCCGGCTCCACAGATCGATCAGTACGACTTCCCGCCAACTTTGGAGCAGCAGAAGGCGATGGCTCTGTGGGATTATCAGGCCGCCGACGACACCGAAATTTCTTTCGACCCGGATGACATTATCACTGATGTCGACCAGGTATATTTCTCAATAGAGCGCACTTTCTCACTCGGCCCTTTTTCAGGTCGACAGCGGATGGTGGAAGGGACGTGCTCCGAATGGCCGAGTCGGGCTCTTCCCAGCAAATTATGTCAAGTTGCTCTAAATCTATTATGTATTCAAATCGTATTTATTGATATATCTGGTTCCCTGTTTTATCCCCGTTTTCCATTGTGCAATTCCCCCCGTTTCCGACTTTTTTCACACACCACGGTGCCTACTCCCTGTTTCATGTATACTTCCGCTCACTTTGTCTTATATTTATTTCGAATTTCCATGAACGATAAACTGTCATTGAAGAATCAGAAAGTGGTTTACAAAAATAATATTTATCTCGCGTTTCTTTTACTTTTCAGAAGGATGTAAATCAAAAAGAGTGCTCTAAAAATAAAAAAAAAAGATCTCTATTCGGAACGGAACGGCGACACCCATTTGAACTTGTCGGTGTTGACGATCGGCTTGTGGTAGAAGGTGCACGTCGAGTTGTAGCAGCTTCCTCCGAACCGACACTCCTGGAATCTGATATCACTTCAGTGCAACGTCTTCTGATTTTACCGTCGGATGGGTGAATCGACACGTGGCTTTCTTGCAGTTGGCTCCGAAACGGCATTCGCCCGCGGTCTGCACGCTTTTCTCCTCGGTTTTCTCATTTTTCTTTTCCTTAGTATCGATTGAAATTGATGCAAACTTTTTGGTGAGAGATTCGATCGATTTGTCAGTTGGCTTGGTGGTTTTGGCGAACGGATTGGGTTTCTTGTGAGTAGAGTGAGTCTGGGCGGCCGTGACGCCATAATGAGTGAAGGGGCAGTGCTTTCTTGTGCACGCACGGTCGAAACGACACCTGGGGTGGATGTAGAGGCAGTGCGCTCCGAACCAGCAATTCGGGAAATTCCTGAACACCCCATTTCTCATTGTTAATGACTTCATTGACTTTTTGAAGCTTACGTGCAGTGCTTCACTGGATGCACGAAATTGCAAGACCTGCCCTTCTTGCAATTCGGCCAGAACGTGCATCGCTCTTTTTTCGAATTGTCCGCCATCGTATCCTCGCTTCGTGTAAATTCCGAGGAATGAAAAGAAACCGAAGAAACGATGACACTTGGTAAACGTTCGAATAACCTACAGTAACACGTTAACCCCGTGTCAAGACCTTACCGGGTCACTTGTGCGCCTTTAAGCCAACGGTAACCTTTATCATCTATTCCACGAATTTTTCCGTTTTTTTCGCATCACCTTTCAAAAACGTTCTCAAAAATCGAGTAATCGATGCGAAAAAGAAGGCAATGATTCCAGTTTCGAGATTTTTTACTGTGCAGGTAGGAAATACCAAGTGAAAAAGCTCTGAATTTCAAGTTTAGGAGCCGTCGAATGCTCTTCTCGGCTACACACAAAAAGGAATAGACTTTTTTGAAAAACTGGGTCAGTTCGCCAAAGAAAAAGCGGCGATTGATGATGAATATTCTACACGGCTTAGGTGCATCTAAAACCAACATTTTTTAAACTGAATGATCCTGTTTCAGATCATTAGCCAAAAAATATGCAAAAAAGTCGGAAGAAGGCGACGAGATACTGAGGTCGTTGACGTACACGACTGCGTTCAGTGCAATACTCCAACAGCTCGAGCAGATCGCTGACAAGCACCATGTGAGTCCGAGAATACCGAGTTCAAAGTTGGACGAGTTGTTTAAGGAAAATGCGGAAAGAGTTCGAGAAGACGTCGCCACATTCGTCTCGTCGAAGACTTGTCAGTTGAGAAGCTCGCGTAAGAATGCGATGAACGACTTGAAGACGATCAACGAGCGGCTCGAGGAGCAGATAAACGAGATGGTCAAGATGGGGAAGGGCTATATGAAGGCACACAAAGAGGCGGAGAGCGCCAATCAGAAGTTCTACAAGGCCGACAAAAACCTCGAAATTTCACGGCTCGAACTCGAGAAAGCGAGGAATCATGCAGCGGTAAACTTATTTGATGAGATGAGAGCTTTTCATAATTTGACAGACAAGAAACGAGGCATGTGAAAAGGCAAAAACCGATTACGCCAAAACGGTGGCATCCACAAACTCCGAGCAGAAAAAGTACCACGAAGAGCTGCTCCCTGTGGTGTTCTCCAGGTTAAAAACGGTCGACAAAGAGTGCATTGGGGATATTGCTCATATTCTAAGAAAGATGCTCACATTGGAAGAATCAGAGGCTCAGGGTGTTGGTTAGTGACTCTCTGGACTAACTTGAAACATTTTTGATTTGTAGCAAGTTGTCGGACCGAAATGCAATCAGTTGTCGACAAAATCTCCCCCGAAGCTGATGCACAGTTGGTGCTCGAGTCTGTTGAGTCAGTTGAATGCGTCTTCCCTGATCCTCAACCATCCATCCTTCAGAGCCACTCTAGAACGCCCGATCCCGTTTGAGATGGAAGACCTCGGCGACCCGCAGGAATGCGAAACTCGCTCCAATGACTCGCACGACGGGAAACCACGAACAGAGGTGGCCATCACAGGGAACCAAGCAATGAAGAGTCCCAGCAAGAAGCGAATGATCCGGAATTTGCTCGGGATCAAGGAAAAAGAGCCGGAGAAGAAGCCGGAGAAGGAGGCGTACGCGGACAAGGACAAACCGCCACACGTGCGGCTCTCGTGTCTCCGATCCAAGATAAAGGACATGGAGAAGCGGCTGGAGACGGCCATACAGGGCAGAGAGGGCATCACCAGGTAAGTACTAGTTTCTCTTTTGATAAACCAATAAAAATTTGTTTTCTTAGACTTCAACAAGCCTACTACGAGAATCCGAAGCACGGAAACCCGTCGGCGTGCACAGAACCGCTCATATCATACGCGAAGAACATCGAGACGCTGAAGACGAACATCGCCAACTTGAAAGAGTTCTACACACTGCTCGAGATGAGCACCGAAGGTATCTCCTATTAAATCTAAACAGTATCATGAGCTCTTTAGGAACGGATCGTTCACTCGGAGGTCGAGATACTCCTGACACCACGAGAAGTGGCTGCTCCACCAACCTCTCTTCTTCGAAGACCATTGAAGACGTGATGGTAAAACAATGAAAATAGTCTCTGCTTTTTCTAATTTATTCTTACAGTTGACTGAAAAATGGATCAGTTCAAGTTCGACGTCTTCACCTTCTCGAGGCGTCGTGACTTCTTCGGATGATTCTGCCAAACGAATGGTTTTCCTATTCTTCCTTTCTCCTTTATAGCTTTATTCCAATTTCTCTAGATCCATCAGCTGCTCTCCACCCCGAAACGTCTCATCCACTCCCCGAAAAACAACCAGCGTACACCTCTCCGTCGGAAAAACGACATCTCCTCGCCAGTCCTCCGATCTTCATTCTCCGGTACCTCATGAGACACTTCCACTAAACATCAGTTTTCCCAGGTGTCATCCGCAAGTCGTCGACCTCTTCGGCGACCTCCTCCACCTGTCATAGATCCATCTCCTCTCCTATTCGAATCGATCAGTCTCCTGGAGGATCATCAGATCCACTGAGCACTGTTATCGTGCTCTTCGAGTTCATGAAGACGTCCCCCGAGACGATGACAATTGTAGCTGGTGAAGAGTTAATAGTGCAGGAAATGGACAATGGAGACGGCTGGACGAGGGTTAAAAAGTACACCTGGTATCTGTTTTGTGTGCTCCTAAGCATTCTGAATTGCAGGAAGAAGGGTCAGGAAGTGGGATTCGTGCCGACTTCGTACCTCCAGTTCGACGTCCCCTCCTCCCCGGTCACCACTCCATAGAACTCCTTCATTTTATAATTCATTCATCGTCGACATTCAACATTTTCACTAGTTACAGCAGTTATACTCGGTTTACTTTCCCCCCAATTTTATGAATACTATTTTCCCCCCGAATCAGAATCGTGTGAATGAACTGATATTTAACAAGGGAACTCCCAAGAGAGTTCTTTCTTTAATGTTTTCAATGTCCATTTTGGCACACCTCGGGGCCATCGATTTCAAAAGTTTCAAAACTCTCAAATCACGTGAAAGATGTGAGTTATTGTAGTTTCGTTGAACTTCCACGTGTCACTTCGACTACGTGTACCACGGGCAGTCCGAGACCGTCCATTTATTTCACTTTTCCTATTCACCGGTTACTAATTTTGGAAGTAAAAACAAAATGACGATCACAATAAGGAAGGAAAAGTGCTCGTATTGGCCCAGGTGCAAGAAGGGCAACTCGTGCGACTTCACTCATCCGACGAAAACGTGCGCGTAAGTCTCCAATTGAAAAGTTAGCATTAATGAGTCAGTTTCAGGCAATTCCCGAACTGCTCGTACGGAGTCAACTGTGTCTTCATCCACCCGAAGTGCCGGTTCGACCGGCATTGCACCAGAAACTGTTGCCCCTTCACGCATTATGGCACGAACGGGATTCTGGCGGCTCGACCGGCTCCGCGAGCTCCTCAGGCTCCACGTGCTCCTCCGGCTTCTCGTGCTGTTCCGGCTCCTCCAGCTTCCCGAGTTCTTCCGGCTCCTCAGGCTCCACGAGCTCTTCCGGCTCCACGTGCTCCGCCGACTCCTCGAGTTTCCCCGGCTCTCCGTGCTCCAGCTCATCGTGCTCCTCGTGCTCTTCCCAAACCCCGCCGAAACGAGATTGAGAACCCGTTCGCCAAGAGAAACAACTTCAAGTTGATTGACTCGCTGACCACGAAATTCGCCGCGATTTCGCTCGAATCGAAGGAGGAGAAGAAACGTGGAAAGAGCCGCGAGAGACGTCTTCAGAATGTGGACGGGTGCCGCTACGGAGCCAAGTGTCGTGTTGCCACGTGTCGTTTCAAGCATCCCAAGGTAAGCATTGAAATATAGACCCATTCTGATTAGATTATTCAGGAATGTCGCTTCGGCTCTCTCTGCTACAGCCCGTCGTGCTCGTTCTACCACAAGCCTCTCCCCAAGATCATCACCCACAAATTCAAAGCGACCTCTCCGTTCCAGTAATTTATTTGGGATTAAAAAGTTTGAATAAAGCAAAAGTTAAAGAAAGCGGATGTTATTGTTATCATTGTTCTTTACTTGTCCTCCTTGGGCTCTCCCATCTGGAGATGGTCGTTCAGGAACTCGTTGATATTGACCTTTCCGTCGACGACGTCCAGTCCGAACAGCAGCTGATCCACCTCCTGATTCGACATCTTCTCTCCGCCCCCTTGGAGCATGTTCTTGAGCTCGATGAGCATGATCTGTCCGTTGCCCTCTCGATCGAAGTGCGAGAGCAACGTCTGGAACTCGTTGAGCGTGCACTTGCGTCCGCACGCCGCCTCCACCTTCTTGTAGATCGGAATGAACTCGTCGATCGAGACACGGGATCCTCCTTTTCTCTGGCTTGTGATTTCAGCCAGAAGGGCTTCCGTTGGATTGAGCATCATGGCTCGGAGAGCTGCTGGCAGCTGCAAACATATTACTTACTTTTGTGGGTTTTGTTCAGAATTGGCATTTCTCGATTTCAACTGATCAAAACTTGAGAAAATGTCAATTCTCTACACGAAAAGCCCTCTGAAGACTAACCTGCGCTGCTCCGATTTTGCCATCTCCGACGGTGTCGTGGAAGTGGAACACATCTTGAATATCCTCCATCGGCGGCTGCATTTTTCTTCAGAAATATGAAAAGTTCTGTAAGACAAATGTTATATTTAGCGGCGGAGACGAGCGGAAAAGAATAGAACAGAACAGATGAATCATTTTTATACAAAACGCCAATAAAAACAATATAGAAGGGGCGGAGCCAAGAGGTGACTCACTTTTTGTGCGGGGAAAAAGTGTGCGTGAACTGGAAAGTGACGGCCCGGATGCTCCAGATGACGTGGAAGTCTTCCACCTCAAGAGAGGGAATCAAAATGAGTCATTGCCAATTTGAAAGAGTTACTCGGTAGGTGAGTGTGATTCAGAAGTCGGGCCACCCTTCCCGTCTCGCAGGTATTGACTGTTACATTCCGATCTGGGATGCTGTTCGAATCGCTTCTCCTGCTCATCACCGTGCTCTTCACCTCGGTCGCCTTCCTCGTCGGATGTGCCAAGAAGAAGAAGAAGGAGGATATGCTGGCGGCTCCTTCCGTTGCACCACTGAATGACCCCACCAAGTCGCCCGCCAAGTCACCGTCGAAATCTCAGTCGAAAGAAAATGACAAGCCATCGAAGGAGAATGATAAGGAGGAGGGAGAGGGAGAGAAAAAAGAAGGGGAAAAGAAGGAAGAGGAGAAGAAAGAGGAGGAGAAAAAGGAGGAGAAAAAGGAAGAAGAGAAGAAGGAGGACGAGGAGGGAAAGAAGTCGGATGAGAAGGAGGACGGCGAGAAGAAGGGCAAGAAGAAGGAGACGTTGATCTCGGTGACACCCTCCGAACTCGACTTCAAGACCACCATCACCTCCCAGAAGACGTTGAAGGTGACCAATTTGACAGACAAGAACATCATGTTCAAGATCAAAGCCTCGACTACTAACGCATTCTTGTGAGTTCTAATGGAGTGGAAACCAAGAAAACAATGTGAATGAGTTCAGAATCAACCCAGTTTTCGGAAAACTCGATGGAAATGGCTCGATGGACGTGATTGTGACGCACAGACCGTCGGAGAAGAGAAAGGACAAGCTGGTGTTCGTGAGCTCTGTGCTCATCGGGAAGGAGATCGAGATGGCGAAGACGTTCAAGCAGATCAAGAACACCGGGGTTGAAGTCACCGTCCAACTTACTAGTAACTAGATGCTTTTTTGTGAAATGAAACGTCTTTTATTATTCTTTGTTTGAAAGTCTTTAAAATTGCACTATGATTATCCTTATCAGAATTCTATTCAATGCGGCAATGCCAAAATAAAAGTTGAAGAGTGCTGTACAAAGCTGCTGAAAACACTTTTCTTCAATTCCTTCTTTCCTTCCCGATGTCAAAACAACGTTGTCAGAGAAATAGATAAATTTATTGGTCAATATCCGTTTTTCTAAATCATATACAACTACACGTGGCGAGATCTGAGATGGGGTGGAAATAGAACGGGGGCGTGGGCAGTAATCATCACTGGATTTACAAGTATTCTAGTAGAAAAACGAAATTGGCAGTGTACAAATAGAGGGCTCCTAGACGTGAGGGAAAGGAATCTAGCCGTGGCGGACCTTCTTCGTCTCGTCCACATCGGAACGCGCCTTGGCCTTCTTGATGCGGTTCGTCACCTCGGACATCAGAGAGTCGGAGATCGACTCGCGGAGGTGCTCGTCAACTGGGATCGGGATGATCTGAAAGGGGACTGTCAGTGGAGTCAAATGAATCACTTGCATACCTTTCCATTGGTGTAACACTGCGAGTCTCTGGCCAGTGTGCACTTTCCACAGCTCTTCCTGCAGTTCTCCGACATAAAGTCCGCCGACTTGCCGCTGCACATCTGGTCCTTCTTCCACGCCGCACAGTTGACGTGTCGGTCCGAGCAAGTGTCGGTGGTGTTGTAGCTGGGTGTGCACGTGTTGCAGCTCGCCTGGCAGTACTGGCTCATGAACTCGGGCTCTCGGTGGCAGCCGCCGGTCTTGGCCCACGAGTCGCAGCACGGCATGCGGTTGTAGCAGTCGACGAAGAGAGGCGCCGTCATCTTGACGGTGATGCGCTTGACGAGGGGCACTCTCTCCACCTTGGTGCCGTTCACGGTGAGCGCTCTGTCGAGGTCGATGGAGGAGGAGTTGGAGTGGGTGCGGGCTCCCTTCATGCGGGCGGCGAAGTTCTGGAAGTGAGTTAGTGAGCTGGCTATGTTACAGCATGCAAGACATTCTTTTGCGTTGTAATTTATGAAGAGTTTTAACATTAGCTCTGTTCAGCTCATTATGACTTACCGCATTGACACAACGTCCCCACCAGCATCTTCCCTGATAGCACGCGTCATAGTTCTCGAATCCTCTGCAGTTTCCATTGAATCTGATCTTGGCGACACAATGCGGATATCCTCTCGTGTCGCAGAACAAGTATGGAGAGCCGCAGTTGGTGTTCTGGTGGGAGCAAGTGGCTCGTGGAGCATATCGGTACATCTGGTCAGTGTACGAGTTCGAGAGTCCTGAAATAGCAACTTGTTTTGTTAAGAAAGGGAAGAGTGACTGACCATCTCTGTTGACCAAGTATGGGAAGGGCCTCATTGGGGCGTAGCTGAAGTGTTGCCAGTTGGCGCAGGTCGGGTGATCGGCCGAGTAGGCTTGCTCGCGGAGCCATCTCGGCTGTTGGAGCTGGCGCCAGAGCTCCCAGAGGTAGTCGACGAACGAGTGGTGCATGAAGAAGACTGGCTGAAAGGGAATGCTTCTAGTGAGTTGCTCATAAAAGACTGTACCTCGTTGGCAGAGGTGCTCGGCGGCTTCATGTCTCCTCCGATCCAGAGATGGATGTTCGAGTGAGAGTACTCGATGGCTCCGTAGTTGTTCGGGTAGGGGCATCCTAAACATCAATCACTTTTCTAGCGGTCAACAAAGAAAATTCCCCCGTGGGTCTCCGACTGGTTTCCTAAGGTCGTCGAGACAAAAGAATTGAGACATTCGCATTGTCTACTCTCTTATCAACCAGTTATCAGTTGTTATCAGTTACCTGGTTGTGGAGCCGTGTACGCCAGCGTGTTCTCGATGGTGTTCTGTGCCACAATCGTGTTCACTTGGTTCTCGTTGAACAGCTGTCCCTCCGCGCCGAGGTTTCTCAGGATGGTGGAGCGGCCCTCGATGGTTCTCCAGTAGGCGAACGGTCCCGAGATGACGTTTCCGTAGTAGTCGGTGCCTCCGACGAACAGATCCGAGAACATGATCGAGTCTCTTGGGTCGGGCAGGTAAGAGTCCATGACAGAGTCCCAGTAGGGGATGAAGACGAGTGGGTCGACCATTCGGAGCGCGATCTCGAATCTCTTCAGGTACTCTCTGTGCCACGGGAGGAAGCCCGGACCGGAGTGAGCTCCGGAGCCGACTCCGACCTCCAAGTGCTGGCGGGACAGACGGTCGTACTCTCCGTTTCTCTTCAGGGTGTTCAGGGCGTTGTGCCATCTGCTTCTCTCCGCATCGGTCATCATGCGGTACTCCTTCCTCCACGACATCTGCAACACGACGCCATTCGACAGCACGCATTGTCCATTCACGTTGCGTCCCTGCAAATAGGATGTCTCTTTCTCTCTGTCTGGTTTAACCTTGACGTATTTAGACTGGATTAGTCCGGAAGTTTCGTGGCCAAAGACTCACATTAAAGAACGGGCAGAGGCAGAGGAGGGTCATGCAGTCGTACGGATGGTAGGCGGCTTGTCCACGAGCGTTCGCTGGCACTGGGATGGGTTGGAGCCAGTTGGGCACCTGGTTGGGACGGGTCTGGCGGACGGACTGGCGGGCGAGACGACGACGGGTCGCCAGGTCCATACGACGGATCTGAAAGTTGTCGTGGTGAGACCCAAATGATCATATATTCATGGGTTTGTAATTATAAGTTTACTTTTTGCCTTTCAAACTCCATAATTTGAAGTTGCAATGTTTCAATAGCGATTATCAGAAAGCTCCAATTCCCTACAAGTATTCTCTCCAGTCTTCTTTTACCGACCACCCCCATCTTTTTATAAAACGAAAAAGTAAACCGATTTGATGTAAAGTGTTTGTTCCTATTGGTATTGTTACAATACCGCTTCTGCACTCTTCGTACTTTTGAAAGTATTTCCCATTGTCATCTTCTAATAGGAGCGTGATTATCAATGCCGATATCTTACTCTCACACTCCTCACTACACCCCGATGGTCAGCATCCCTGCGACCCTGTGGCGCAGTCGGTTGCGCTCCCGTTTTGCACTCCGCCGGCCGAGAGTTCGAATCCTTACCATCAGACATGTGGCCTTCAAGTGCTTGGGCGCATCGGAGCAGTCCCTCGGCGGCTCTCTCCACCGCTTGTTGTTCAACCTCTGGATGTTCTTGTTCGCCACCACCGGCCGCTTCTTCAACGCCTTCGCGGTGCCGCCGATGACGTGACCTCCGGCCACTTTCTTCGTCGTCGACTGCGCCGCCCACGTCGTCAAAATTATCGTCGTGCATAATAGCGCCAAAATTGGTGTCCAACGCATTTTTTTTGGCTGAAAAAACAGAACGAAATGAGAATTCTTCACAATTCTAGTTTTTTTTTCTGGGGAGGTGAAAAGAGAAAAACATGGTAAAAAGTGAAAAATGAGAGAGAGTGCGATGGGGGGAACGTCTCCTTGTCCCTTTTAAAGATGTGTTCCAGAGCCTATTGTACAAGAAAATGGAGAATTGTGGTGATTCATCAGGGAAATATGGGAAAAATGTTCCGGAGGAACGTGACAATTACGAGAAAACGGAGAAATCGACACGAAGAACTCGAACCATTGACCTATTGGGCGAGAGTCAAAAGGGCAGACCACTGCGCCACAGTGACAGCTGCGAGCGCCTCTGGGAGTGCAGTGATAAGCACGGTGCTTGGGGAGAAAGGGGGGAGAAGGACCATTCTCTTTTTGAATATTTGAATGAAAGTGTCGATCACCATGTTCTCAGGTACTTTAAAAATTGTGTGTCAGCGAATAAAAGCATTCTATAAAAAGGAAATGGAGTGACCTCTCGTCACATACTCAATTTCAGACGGGAATTCGAGAACTGGTCGCTGGCGGGCGCACCTCAATTGTAAAGAAGACCTCGAGAAGTGGGCGGAGTCTCTCGGTTTGTTGACCTTTGGCAGATTACAATCGGAGGGACACGGGCCGAGAGGCTAGCGGTGTCAAAAATGGTGCGAAACTTGTTGAAACTCGTCAAAATCGCCTGTTTTTCGTGTTGACGGGTCGGGAAATGGAATCGAGAAGTGGAGAGAAGTTACTTGCTTGTAAACAGATAAGAGATCGAACAGGTGATATCAGAGAATGGCATTGAACTGTCAAGATGCCCTCAAGTCTCTCATTTGTAAACAACTGATTCTAGTTTTAAAATGCTCATAGTTAACCAGGAAACTAGGAAAAAGTAAAAAAAATTGAGTTTTTATCGTATTCAGTGTCAAAATACAGAAAACAGATTATAGAATTGACATTTTGAATAAGGAGAATCTGAGCTCAAAAACGAATGAAAACTGAAAACTGGAGCTGATACAAGAAGATGAAGAACTCAAAGCTACAGTAACCCTACAGTAACCCGTCAAAAAGGGAACAGTGAACCCTGAGAAAGTCAATTAAAGTGAGAAAACAAGAAGAAAGGGGGGAAGGAATGAGTAACTGACCTGTCCGGTGCCCGCTTTTATAGTGTCCGAGTGGCAATTCTACGTGCCTCTCGGCCACTACAGCCCCCTTTTCTCGTGTATTACACCCCGGCGACCGGCCATTGTCTTTCTCTCTGCCACCCTCTCTCATGATGAAGCTGAACTTGTAACTTCCTCCCAATTCGGTCAATTCAAAGTTACGAAACATATTGGTGATTTTGAATTCGGAATTCAGACTCTAAATCAGGGAATGGCATCCTGAAATCAAGAAAAGAATCGGATGAGATTCCAGAAGACGTTGGAAAAGTGTAGTGCCCCATAAAAGTTTGAGTGTGCCGTTAGTTATGGTTCGAAAGTTTGAAAGTACAACTGCAAGAGTAGTTCAAGAATCTGTTCGAATTTCATGCAAACTAATGAAAAAGTGCACCTCTGAAAATGAGCCCATACGAGCAAAACACTCTTATCCCCTGTTTTCCATGTAGACTTCGGAACATTGCGCGTTTCACCATTTCAATGAAGTTTTCCGAGCAAATGATTAATAAACAAATTGGAGCCAATAAAATTATCTACAATTTGATATACTGTTCATAAAATTTGGAAAAGTTTGAACAAAGTTACAGCTTGTTAAAATTTGTCAGGCTTCTGAAAAAAACGCTCTTCAGAATTTTACAATTTTCTCCATTTTGCAGCAATTTTTACAGAAAGTCTTCAACTAATAAAATGTAGCTCTCAATTTTTCCAACATTTCTCCAGTTGACTCCAAGTCTCCAAATCTATCCTGCAAAGAGTTACATGCCTTGTGATTTTCGGTCTTCCCCTCCGCAAAGCACTCATTCGGCTGAAACAACCCCATTCTCCTCGCTTCTTCCAGTCTATTATTTTAAGTTGTCAGTTAAATTTCATTGACCCTTCTCTTTTCCCGTTTTCCACGACCACTGAAACCGCACAACATCCTACAAAATTTTCGTTTTAATCGGTGGAAAAAATCACATTGCTAAACGGTTTCATTGAAGAGTGAAAATATTTCGAAAACGGTAAGTGCCACAATGTTTTCGAGTGGAATCGGAACTGTTCGACGAGAGGACGCAGATTTTTGGTTTTTGAACTGGACAGTTTGGGTGGTGATTGAAGTATTGAGGGGCTGTAAAGTGGTCAAAGTTCCAGCTACAAATCGCTAGAGAGGAGTCGAACCCGCGAGGCTCCACTTGGAAAATGCAAGTGTTAACCACTGCGCCACAGGGTCCCAAAGATTTTGTTGTCTGGAGGCTGGTGATGTATGTGGGATGGAGAGAGCCTTCTCTGAACTCGGGACCATCTGGAGAGTGCATGCAACCTTTGGTCACACCGATTGCAATCATAATCGTGTGTTCTGTAACATTGGCCTCTCCTTTGTCTCCCAACATTCTTGTACGTTCTCTCGATTCTTACACCTTCTCACTTCGGAACGAATGTCCACCGCTGACCTTCGAGAAGCTAATCAATTTGCCGAAATCACCTAAACAATAGGCAGCGTCTCAAGGTCTCTGGCCATTGTCCATTGCACGCGCATTACCGTCTTCAGAAGCCATTGTCATTTCGTTTCATTTCAGATGTGTTGTGTAATACGGTTTTTCGGCATGTGTCCATCGAACAATGGCGGCGGGAGGACGAGAAGTCGCAGAAAAGGAGCGATTTTTTGCGGTTTTTTTCGGCGTAATTGGACTACAACTTGGTTTCCCACTACTAGTGCCGCATTCTCGGGCCGTACATTGTTTGGTTTGAAGCCGACGTTATTCAAGGTCTCTTCTGAAATAGATTTTGATTTTTTTTGGCAAAGTTCAAGTGGGAAGGGATGGGAATATCAAGAGAGATTAGTGTGGGGTAGTAGACGCAGAGAAAGAGAGAATAGGGAGGTTATCTCTGCGTCTATTGCCAGCAGCTGATGTCTCACTCTCTCTAGTTGTCTGCGTCCGAAATCGACGAGAGACATGCGCTAGATAGTAGACGCAGAGAAACAGTCACTTTAAACTGCTCACAGATGAGCTACAAAAATGATTTTTATCTCAAAAGATGCAGAATCTTGAATTGATCTAGACAACATAATAACCAAATGAAAAACTTCTCAATAACAACATTTGAAACACAAATCTTCATTATCATTTTCAGAGGCTTCTTCACTTGTACTCTTCGTCTCTCTCGTCCCACTCGAACTCGTCGAGCTCACTGCAACTCCCGGCGCACGTCTTCAGAATCTCGATGAGACGGTCGTAATCTGGAGTTTGCGTGCGAGAAGTTCGCTCCAGAATCTGAGGGAACAGCTCGAAGTTTCGACCCATTCTTCTGAAAATGGAAAACAAATGAATTCATCTGATTTTCTCTTCAAACCTTGACTGAAATCCACGTAGCAACTGTTTCTTGGCCATGTAGACCTCATCAGCGTCGACCACATTCTTCCAGGGCAGTCCCTCGACCATCTCGAGCAGCGAGAAGAAGAGGCTCCAGATGTCGTCGACGAAGCCCTGCTCCTTTCTCTCGTGAGCATTCAGTGACACGTAGCGGATGGTTCCTCGGAAGGAAGCATAGCTCCGTTCGGGGCGGAACGTTCCATCCGGAAGACGGATGCGACGGGCCATTCCGAAGTCCACGAGGTAGATCACTCTCTTGTGCTCCCCGATTCCCACGCAGATGTTCGCCGGCTTGATGTCCCGGTGGATGTAGCCGTGGGAGTGCACCTGACGGAGACATTCCAGCACTTGGATCCCGATCCGACATGTCTGTAGTGGAAGCAAGCAGCTCATTCAGATGACCTCATTCCACTCACCGTGCCCACCAGGAAGCATCTCGTCCTCTGTCCCTTTCTCAAATCCGCCAGATTCGCTCCGAGCATTTGCATTATGATAAAATTATATCCGACGAGTTGTCCACTCGAAAACTGCAATTCAACTTGTTCCCATAACTCCAGAATCCCTCACCCACCACTCTCGGAATATGAGGCGACGTCTGCAGCTCGACGAGAATCGCGAGTTCCAGAATGAGCCGTCCGGACTCTGACGACTTCGGCTCCACCTTCACCGCCACGACGAGCCTCGTCTCGGTGTCCACTGCTCTGTAGATCTGTCCGAAGCCGCCGCCTCCGACCATTTTCTCGATCCGATACAGTTTTCGCACTCCCACAATCATTCCGCACTCCAAGAACGGCGACGCTGTTTTGCCACGAATATCAGGATCGACGCGCATCTGCAATCTCTGCGTCTCTTCATAGGTTCCCTTCTCTTATCGCTCTAGTTGTCTGCGTCTCTCACTAGTGGCGACGGGGGAGAGAGAGAGACATGCGGTACACAGTAGACGCAGAGAAGCCACCCACATGATCCATTGTGAAATAGCGAAAACTTTGATTTTTTGATGTGAAGAAGTTGGAAATAAAGAAATAAATTGAAATTTTTGTAGTTTTTTTCCGTTTCTGGGGAACTCTCGGAAACTGATGAGAGTCCGATGAGTCACCTCCGTTTCCCACATGTTTCACAGTTTGTTTGTTCTTAAATTTGCATACAAAACAAACATTTCGAAAAGAAGGAAGGCGGTTACAATCCGTCCGTCGCGCGGAATACGCAAATACGCGCAGTGTGGCTCAGGTGACCCGGCTACTCCTTTTCGTACTATTATTGCAATTTAAAATGCTCATTTTAATATGTTTCAATAAATATGAGCACCTTTTCGAATTTCTTTTATGAGTCACAAAGTTACCCAGTTTCGATGAGTCACTTTTTACTCTCCCGCCCCCCACAGTCCCATCTTCTCTCTGCCAGTAGAGCCCTCTCGATCTTGTCGACCGGTGGCGCAGTCGGGAACACGTCCGTTTTCCACGCGAGAGGTGCCGTGTTCAATCCCCACTGTTTTCCCACTCGCTTCCCCCGCATGCGAATTTTATCGCCGTTTTATCACCACCACAACCATTATCAGGACGCTCCTCCGCTTTCTCCCTTTCTGCCTCTAAATATCAGTCCTTTATTATTTCAGACGGAGAGAGCAGTCAATTTTTAATTCTCAAACTCCAAATCGTGTTATATAACTATCAGTATCAGTGGAGCGTGTGATTCACAAATTGATTGGAATTGTGTGTGTGTGTGCCACGTTGGATGATTCATGTGAAATTTTTGAATAGAGTTGCGGGGGGACTGCATTCTGAATCATTCTTATTTCCGGCAAAAGTCTCGAAAATCGATGTGTACTTTTCTTACTGTTTTCTTCATCTCTCTTCCTTATTTACCTTTTCATCATGTGTCTGTGCACCAACAATGCGACTGAAAAACATATTTTTCATCTTTCAGTCCAAAAGTTTTGTTAGCAAAACCCTTTCCTAATCTTAGTGGTTTCGAACCATAGACCCTCGCGCATTGATCAAACGCTTTACCACTAGACCACGAAGCCACGTTCGATTGGCCCTCCCCGTTGCGTTTAAAAAGGGGTCCCGTACCTTTTCCGAAAGTCGCAAAGTTCCATGCCAACCTTGATCCTCGATTCAATTCGCCTTCTTCTTCTTCTTTGGTGGCTTGAATGTCTGAAGACAAACAACCATCCTGTAGACGGCTGGTAAATAGTGTGGCGATACGAGAGAGCGCGAGAGAAGCAGAGAAACACAACAAATATTACGAATTTTGGGACGGAATTGCGGCAAAGAGGACAGACGGAGGTGTGTATGCACATGTGCATGACTCACTTCCAGTTACCCCGTCTTTTGTTTCATTGGAAAGCCCCCCACTGGGTCGTGTTTCACTCCTGACCACTCGCCGATCTTTTAATTCACTTTTGATCTGTCTGCAAGTGCGCTCTACGGTACTTTGAGTAAAACAATGCTTCGGAAAAGAGTTATAGGGAAGATTTTTGGCTATCTTGTAGAGAAATTCAAGCTCTACATTTTATTAGTTGACAACTTTTTAGGAATCACTGAAACAAATCCGTTATTCTCAATTTCCCGGTGCTCACGTTTCTCCAACTTTCCTTCAACTTCAACCCTTTCGCATCATGGATTACATCCTCATCCCCATTATTATTAGTATTGCAACAAATATTATACAAACGGGTGCTCGGTGAGCAACATAGCGTAACCGACTCCTTGTTTGCTCTGTTCCCCTAATGAAGTGTTCCTTGCCGCTCCCTTCCATTTCAACATTTCGTTCTCTTCCAGACCGTCTTCCCCAAGGGAAGGGCTATGATTTTCTCGTCGCCCGGCTGAAAGAAGAGCTCTAGAATCCATTGTTAAATGGCCGTCACTGCATGTTGCTGCTGTAGCAGCAAAGATGCAGCCATCACTATCGGTATATGGTCACTGGTGAGTGCGCTCTTTATCTTCTAGATTAGTTTTGTATGCTTCTCTGCGTCTACTATCAAATGTTCGTCTCTCTTCGAAAGAGAGACAGACACTCCGTAGTAGACGCAGAGAAGCAGACTGACAATGGGCCTTCTAGGTGTACGCGCTGGCCTCACTTTTGCTGTTCGGGTGGCAAACGGGTGTGCTCAACCACTGTCGGGCGGTCACCATGGCGCAGAGCAACTTGCAATGCGAGTGGGACTGTCCCTGCGTCGGAGCCTCCACGAAACGCACGGCGGCGATCATCGAAGGTAGGTGACAGAGAAGCGCGAAGAGCCGCCCGTCCCGCCCTCCCGTTTGCCACCCCCTGAGTTGTCGTGAGAATAAGTTGGAATCAGTGATGAGTTGAAGGTCTCCTCGATTGCTCAACTAGGCATCATGGGGTGGCAGATGGCGGCGATCAAGTACGAGAGGGATCGGGCGGCCAACACGTTGCTCCCCAACTACAACACTTACGGGCGCTTCGATGTGCCTTCGTACTTTGAGAGTTACTGGCAGAGTCCTGAAGAGAGATATTATACAGGTCAGGAAGTGTACGAGTTCTTTCTAGGATCTTGTTTAATGATTGTGCTCCTTATAAGAGCCCAGACAAATTTTGTTCTCTGCTCTCTCGAATAATCACTTATATCATTCGAAAGCTCTTGTTTTAAAGATTCCAGAACTGTATTCAATTTTTCCTACCGAGCTCTGTGAGCCGAGATATGAAGCTCTGAAGTTGAGTACTGATATGAATTGTACTAGAAAGTTTAATGGGGTCAAATTTTTCCAAAAGTTGACAAAACTGGATATAATTTTGAGCCAAATTGTGCAAGAGCTTTTTCTAAAATCTGAAACATATACAATGTTTGGGAAGATTCGTTGAATAGGCTAACACTACTACACTTCTGGTCTTGTAAACTGTTCAGTACTCAACTTTGGAGCTCCATATCTCGGCTCACAGAGATCGGTTTGGAACGTGGAGAACAGTTCTGAACTCGTTGAAACAAGAGCTTTTGAATGATATAGGTATCTTTAGTGAACTCCACCGACTCATCAGACCATTACGTTATTAGAGATCCGCGTTTGACAGTAGGCGCAGAGAAGATTAGTGAAGAGCTTTTTATCTCTGCGTCTATTGACAATCGTTCATCCCTCATTCTATAGATAAGAACAGATAAGCATGAGATAGTAGACAAAACCATCCTCCTAATCCCTCCACCCTATCCCCACTTTTCAGGGCTGTTCGTAATCCAAGTGCTGTGCCTCATCGCCGCCTTCTTCCTCGTGTTCGCCGCGGCGGCCATGATCTACGGCGTGCACACGTGGTCCAAGTACCTCGTGTGGCCGTGGTTCCCATGCATGATCTCCTCGATCCTGGCCACCCTCGCCTACTGCATCATGTGGTGGTGCGGAGACGTGCGCGACTACTGGCTCGCCATCACCATCATCGAGATCATCGTCGTTTTCATCAATGTGAGTGGGAAGTGTCTCGGGGGAAAGATGAGCGGTTCTTTTAGATCTATTGTGTGGTGATTGTGATGATGTACTACCGGCGGATCAATGCCACTACTGACGAGTACGAAGGAAAGGATCGGAGGGGCATTCGGTACAAGATAAATCGGAATGGGAACAGCGGAAGGGACCTGCTGGATTCGTATGGTGAGAAGGGTGTGATGAGGAAGCTGGGATAAAGTTCAAATTCAGATAATGGAATCCATAGAAGTCCTCAAATCAAGCCACCTCCACAGGGAGTACCATACAAACGTGAGTTCTGAAAAGGAGAACAAGTATTTGTGATTTTCTCTGCGTCTCTTGATAGAATCACATCTCTAATCGTCCTTGCTGTAGTCTTATGGAAGAATCCACATTAGATAGTAGAGAAAACTACCGTATTCCAGCTGCATTCTTCATTTATCTAGATGCTCATAATACTCTAAAATTGCAGCCCTTGCCCAACCGTATCCAGTCTACCCATCATATTCTCGAGCCGGAGTGCCCCAAACGCCCATCCCGCTCCCGCCCACCCAGATCAACACTCCGTACCCGATCGACCCGCTGGAAGTGCAGTTCGCGATGGAGCCGAAGGTGAAGAGCATCCGCGAGCTGGACGAGGACCCCGTAGGTTCGTGGGTGCGCGACCAGCAGTCGATAGGTGAATGTGTGCTCCTTGATTAACCCCGCATGCCGTCTCTCAGTTCGAACCGTCTCTCATTTTCAGCGTTGCTTTCAGACCGGGGACACGAGGCGCGCAGCGAGCCGATCACGACGAGCAAGCAGGTGCAGGCCACTACGCTTCATGTGAGTGTTTTCTCTGCGTCTACTACGTGGGGAGGGTCTCTCGTCGTTTTGAAGAGACGCAGACAGTTGGAGAAACAAATTTGAATTGCAGCACTCCCGCTCGGTACCATCCCTCCATGGCGGAACCCTTGTCTCGCATCGTGACTGCGATCATCGAGACAGAGACAGACATCGTTCTTCGTCACGACGTCGCAAATCGAGAAGCCGTTACGACGGCTACTCGTCAGAATCCGACCCGCCGACAGAATTCACACGACATCGCAGTCAGCACAGAGAGAGCAGTCGGAAGAAGCACAGGAGCCGGTCGAGGTTCGACGAGTCGGTGACGAACTACGATTCAGAAACGGAGAGGGAGAGACGACGGTCGAAGAGACACAGACATGGGGGCAGTCAGAGAAGCTCGAAAAGAAGAGACCGAGACAGGGAGAGAGATAGAGAGAGAGATAGAGAGAGGGAGAGAGAGGACAGAGAAAGAGAGAAGGAGAGACGACGTGACGAGCGGAGAGAGGAGAGAAGAGAAGAGAGGAGGGATGATCGGAGAGACGAAAGAAGAAGCCGTCACTCGCAGGAGGCTTCTGGAGGCTCCCAGGAGATGACGTTCCCACTCTCCGGAGGCATCACCATCCCCCAGCACATCGTGATCCCTCCGTCTTCTGGAGAACGGGGGCCCGACGGACAGGTGATCCCTCAGAAGTACCACATCAACTCGGAGATCACCATCAACTACGACCACAACGGAAGACCCGTCGTCGGCAATCCGAACCCTCAGCCACAGCTTCAGGAGGAGCCGTTCCGAAGGAGACAGCCGGTGAGTTGAAGTGTCTTCTGAATCCTCACGAATCCTTGTTCCAGCAACTGCCGATCCAATCCACGTTCTGAGCGCATTCCGAAGATCTCTCGTCCACTGTCAACACCTCATTTATAAAATGAAATTATATTGAAATTCCTCCACCAAACGTCCTCTTTGTATATAGGCCGGTTGTATCCGCTTTCTTTCACTAAAGTTCAACTTTCCATTTATTGTCCAATTGATACGCAATTCAATATCATGACTTGAATATTCAATATTGAATAAAGGTCCAATAAAACAGTCCAATAATTTATAAAAAGCCCGCAAAGTCTGATGAAAAGTGAGAACATAAAAAGGAGATTCACATGAAGGGCAAAAATAAAAAAGTCAATTTCAAATTACAAAAGTAATCAGCTCTGTTCTTCCTGCTGATTCTGGCTCCTGCCGAGCTCTCTGTTCTCGTCCATGGCCTCCTGGACGAGCACATCGTACTGGATGTCGTTGAGACTGCTCACTCCCAGCTCCTCTCGGTACTCCTCCCTTCTTCTCTGGTAGTCGCGGAACGTCTTCCTGTGCGTCTTGAACTCCCTCACTCGCAGCTCCTTATCAGGCTCCTGCTTCATGTCTCCGATGGTGATCTTGCTCCCGTCGTCGTGCACGTAAGCAACCATATCAGTCTCCTCGTGCACAACCATCAGGTCGATGGCCGCCTCGATCTTTCCCTCCGTGTCCACGTGCACTGAGAACTGGTTCTTGATTTCGTCGCTGTCGTGGGGGAACATCGACGTCGTCCTCATGATTCTTGGCACGATGCCAGTGTTCGGTTGGGACGAGGAGAACTTTCCGAGGACGACGAGTTCTCCGTGATGGAGGGGGAAGATGCGGTTGTACTCGACGAGAGTGTCGTATTCGGGGAGCTGTAAAATGAGCATTTCGTGATGAGAATGAGCCGAGAGCTCCGTACCAATCCGATATCCACGTCGACCCTCAGCTCGTCGTCCACTTCCATTCGCTCTTCGGCTTGCGCGTTTTCACTCCAAGGCTGGCTGAACCTTTTCGTCTGAAAGTATTGAATAGCTCTTCTAATCCATTGTCGTTCACTTACATCGAAACGATAGTCTCTGAGCATTCCTTCCTTGTCCTCCACGACATTGCCCCGATAGTGATTAGGTATATCACAATACGGCACAATGAGCTGCGAGAGGAGGCTCTTCTTATCGATGGCCGTCACTTGAATGGCTCTTCTGGAAAGAGAGAAACATCTCTTCAGTGGATTGTGGGAACTCACTCCAGACAAGGAATATGGAAGTGGGGTCGTCCCTCGAACGATGGAATGACGTCGATTATTTTGAGATCCAAGAATCCCTGATGTCGTTCATCCGACGCCAATTCGTAAATGAACGACACTTCACACTTTTTATCCTCGCGATACTTTTGAGGAGTCGATAGCGTTTCAGCCAAAACGCCGAGCACAGTTGTCAGACCCAGTGTCCGGACGCATTCTTGATTCATCAGCTTCCCTTTTCCATCCAGCACTTCGTCGAACTTCTCATTGCACATTGGCAACACTTCCAACGCCTTCTCGTCGAGTTCGAACCCGAACATTGAGCCAACTCGGTCTAAATTCGCCGGAACTCGTTCTTGCTCCTGCTCTGCGGTCACTTCTGCTGCTACTTCTGGCTCTGGAACCATCGGCTCTGGCTGCGGCTCTTCGACCTCATTCGTCTCCGTTTTCACGTCGGCGTACGCGGCGAAATCGAACTTATGATGGAACTTTTCCTCGAGCTTGCTCCGCTCTTCTTCCGCCTTCGCCTCGAGACGTTTGATGAACTCAATCTCGTCGAAACTATTCTGTGTGTCCTCTTCTTTTTGGTTTGTAATCGTCCGCTCGACTTCGAAAAGCGCTTTGAGCATATCTTGCGCATCTGATTTGTCAGAGATAAAGTTGGTGACGATGAACTGGAAACAATCTGTGAGCATGAACTGATGGACAGTGCAACTCACCTCGAGCACTTTCGCAATATCCATCCCTTTCATTCGGATCAAAGAGTTCACTTTCATCGACTTGGCGAATGGTTTCGTGAGCGACATCCATTTTACAAGATGGCCGAGCTCTTGCCTGAAACAACAATGATTTTTGAATTCAGAATACTTCAATTCCTACATCATAGTGAGACACTGCAGTCCCAACTGTCTCGTCTTCAGGTCGAGTATATTGGTGCTGTGTGCCATCTTGCCCAACCACAGATTCCCTTCGAGAGCAGGAGGCTCTTCATCGTAGAGGAAGCTGTCATCGCTGTCGATCTTCTTCGACATTTCGGATCGGTCGAGGGCCTTGGCGAATTCACAGCGTTGGAACGAGAGGTTGCGGGCCGCTGTGGCGAGTTGACCGCGAGCCATTCGACTCACTTCGCTAGAAAAAAAATCCGAGATTATATCAAACATTTTTATATCTTACGCCATGTTTTTCTCAACAAAGTGAGTGATCGCAGAGAGCCCGTCCATCCCCATTCCCCTTTCCAGGTACGCCTCTCCAGCAGGATCCGTGGCTCCGGAGAGCAATAGCTCGATGAGCACCTCGCCCATCTTGACCGCCTTCGTCTTGGGATCGAATCGGTTGTGCAGCTCCTTAACCTCGTCCTTCCAGTTCTGTTTCGTGGTTTCCAGTGCAAGCGCGTACAGATTGTGGCCATACAGCAGCCGGATGTATCGGAATGCCGCGTCCCAGAGCGATGGGTCGATATCTAACTTTACATTGAATAGCAGCGTGTGACACCCGTTGCCCTCTTTCTTCGGCTTCGTTCCCGGCGGTTTTAACAGGTTATCCTTGCAGTCCAGGAACGGGCCGTAGGAGGTGACTGCGATCATGACGCCGCCGAGGGCATTGTTGTAGTGCATGTCGTAGAGCATGATCAGGTCCTGCTGGTGGGCAGAGATTGTCGACTGCACGTCGATCTCCATGTAGGGGAACACGCCGGCGATGAGCACGGAGACCTTCATGTCGTCGATGCACGCGAGGAGGACGGTGTCGCGGAGGGATTGATTGAAGGTGCTCGACGAGATGAACGTCTTCTCCAGGGCCTCTCGCTGTGCCTCGTCGTGTTTGAACGATGTTCCGTTCTGTAAAATCATTTTTATCCTTATCGATTTGAGGAGCTTCAAAAAGGTGTTAATTTCCGCGTGATACCCTGTGACCTCTCCTCTACACCACTCTAGTGCCACATGGGAAACTCCAACTGTTCAGTTCCACATTGCTCTCTCACAGACGGGAAAAAATAGAAGAAAACTACGTCAACCAGTCGTGTTTAGAAGGTAAGCCACTCACCTGTTCAATTCGCTGATAGACGAATGCGATCTCTTCTCTGGAGACGTCGGGCTTCCTTGCCACCAGAGGAACTCCTTTTTCCGGGTTGTGGGGAGCTGCAAATTGGACATTTACAGACGATGTTCACTGCGCGACGTTCGATGCACAACATCAGGAACGTGGCGGTCGTGGGCTCCGGCATTATGGGCTCGGGAATCGCGCAGGTCGCGGCGAGCAGCGGATTCAACGTGGTGCTCTGCGATGTGCGGAGAGAAGCGTTGGAGGGAGCGATGAAGAGCATCGGGAGCAGTTTGACGCGTGTCGCCAAGAAGCAAACCGAGGGGGGAGTGGAGGTGAGCTCTGGTCCTTCTTCCAGAATCAAATCCGTTTTCAGTCCCAGGCCGACTACGTGAAGCTGACAATGTCTCGCATCAAAACGAGTGAGAACGTCTCGACGGCAGTGTCTGAAGCCGATCTGATCATCGAGGCGGCCATCGAGAATCTCGAGTTGAAACGTGGATTGTTCGCCCAGATCGAGCAGTCTTCGAAGCCGACGGCCATCCTCGCCTCCAACACCTCCTCGTTCCTGATGAAGGACATTGCGAAGGGCATCGACGACCGCACGCGCTTCGGAGGGCTCCACTTCTTCAACCCAGTGCCCATGATGAAGTTGCTCGAGGTGGTGCGCACCGAGGAGACGTCGGACGAGACATTCGCCACACTCATCAAGTTCGGCAAGGCCATCGGGAAGACGACGGTCGTGTGCAAGGACACTCCGGGCTTCATCATGAACCGGCTCTGTGTGCCGTACGCGTTCGAGGCGATTCGGATGTACGAGAGGGAGGACGCGTCGATGACAGTAAGGAAGAGCTATCAGTGAAGAACCAAGGGTTTTTGCAGGACATTGACATTGCGATGAAACTGGGCGCCAGCTACCCGATGGGACCGTTCGAACTGATGGACCACGTGGGTCTCGACACGATGAAGTCGATCATGGACGGCTGGAGTGAGCTGTACCCGGGAAACCCGCAGTTCGTCGCCTCGCCACTCCTCGACAAACTCGTCGCAGAAGGGAAGCTGGGCAGAAAGAGTGGAGAGGGCTTCTACTCTTACAAGAAGAAAAAGTGAACTCTCCTTCACTCAGAGAAAATAGACAAAACGATGTGGATCAACAATTTTTAATGAATTTTTTTGAATTTTTCTGTAATTCTTACTTATTTGGTATCGAATCGTCAAATCGGGTTCCTTTATGATTTGTTTGAATCGCAACGCATGCCAACTCAGTTTAGTGATCTTCTCGTCGGAGGCTAATCTGAAATCATTCGTGAGATGAGTTGCTCGTGAATTCCACCCACTTTACGGAGAAGCGAATTTTGCCAGACTCGACGTCGAGCAGATGCATGAGTCCCTTGTTCGTGGCGGCCGCAATGAACCGTCCGTTCGGAGAGTATTCGAGTGCTGAAACTGCACTCTCCGAGGTGCAATTGGTTCCCACTGCTGGCACCATGCCAACATTTGTCTGAATTTATCCATTTTATGGGCAAAGAGTGTCGTTTTCGAACCTTCCAAATCGTCTTCCAATTTATACGCTTCATCATCACCTCCCCGCTTTTGGAGCCAAGAGCTAGGAGATCATTGTGTGGACTGAAGCTCATGCACGACACCTTGAAAGGCGTTCGGAACGTCTTCTTCCCGCTTATCACATTGTTTTTGACAATGGTGAATTCCATCTGAAATTGAAGCGGTTTGAAGAGGTTGCATTGCTGTGCGGAAGATATTGCATATTCAGGTGTCCTAGAAATTTCGAAACCCCAAGAGCAAAGAAGGATATGATGAAAAAGTTCATATAGGAATACTTTTTTTGAGTCAAAATGCCATCAAATTTGGAACGAGCCAAGAATAGAACTTGGAACAGATGAAAGTATGAAAGTGTGTAAGAAGAAACAGATTGAAATTAAAACAACTGAAGATCAAAACGAGGTTGAACAGGCTGGGGGGAGAACATTGGAGGGACATAAGACAGAAAGAGGAGAGTAATAATGAACGATTTGAGCAAATTTCAATTCGAAGATTCTAAAAATGACATCCTAATCACGGGCGTTTCCATGTGTCAGCACGACTTCCTCTCGCATCGCCTGAATCTCATGGAACTTTCCTCGCGCCATCACTTTCAGCACGTTCTGCTGACGTTGTCGACGAGCTCGTCGTTTCGAAGAAGCCGTCTGTCCGCCCTCCTTCGCATCCAGGGCCTCCTCAATCTCATCGTACTCTTCGTCGAGCTCTTCTTCTTCGAATGGCGTCTGCCCACCGGTTGGTTCGGGCGGTGTGCTTGTTGTTCCATTGGCGACGGGTTGGTTCAACTGGGCGTATTTCGTTCTCTGCAATATTATAAGTTATTTGTTTGTTTTTTTAATGAAAAAGTTTGTTCAATGCTATTTTTTCTTACCTTGATAGCGAATCCCCAATGCTGCTGTTGCTGTGGATGCGCCTGGTCGGGAGTGCCGACACCATTGGGCGAGCTCTGATATCCGCCCGACACGCCCACCGTCGCTTGTCCCAACTCTCCGAGGATCGCGTTTATCATGTGAATGTTCTCCTCCTCGCGGTGCTTCCTCTTGTTCTTCTTCTTCCGCCGTCTCTCCTCCGAGTCCGAGTCAGAGTCCATGCGTTTGTTGCGCGACTCTTTGGCCGCTTTGTGCAGTGCCATCACATAAGCGCCCTTCTCGATCGAGTAACCGCGTGCCTGTTCGAAGGCGTCGATGGCGTCGTGAGAAGTCCATCCGAGCCGTTCGATCAGGAAGCGGCAGATGAGGTAGCCACTTCGGTTGATTCCATTGGTGCAGTGCACGCCGATCAGTGCCTTCGAGTCCTCGCAGTTGTCCGTGTACTCTTGGATCGCCTGGTTGAACGCTTCCACGCAGTCGTCGCGTTCGATGAATCTGCAAAAATTGATTTGGAAATTCTTTGTTTTCTGTTTTTCAACTCACGCTCTTCCCGGGCAATTGACTTTCTCGTACTGCACACACATTCCCTCGATATCATCCTTATCGTAGAATTTGTCCGTGTCAGTGAGATCCACTACCAAACCGAGGCGCTCACCGCGCTCTGCTATCTGGAACGATTCATAATTTATCATTTTATCTTAATTTTAATTTTAAAAAATTCGAAAGTTTTGTAAAAACTCACCAATCTAAACAAATCTGTCGTTGTGAACCTCTGCTCTTTGCGGATTTTTGTGCTGAGCTGACTGTTGATGGGCGTCTTGAAAACCACGAATCGCGTGTTGGGGATGACATTTCCAAGTGGCTCGAATTTGGTCCAACTGAAAAGAGAATCATGAAAATTGAAAGGGAAGAGCGTCAAAACAAATTTTGCAATCATGTATTTTGCTGGTCGGAAAACGACAAAAAGGGGAATGAAGGCGATGGGGTGGAAAGGGAGAATCAATCGATGTACGCAAATTCCTCCGAAATCTGCGAAAGCACACGGAAAACATTATCGTAGTCAAAAAATAGTGATAATAATAATAATGATAAAAAAGAAAAATCCTCACTCTTTGGGGACCACTCTGCACACGCGTACCATAATTACTGGAAAACGCAAAAATGAAAAAACGGGGTACGCGTTGCGGGAATAGGTCGAAAGTTATTGGCCACGTCGTCCAGGGATTCGCAAGAAGACGTCAGGGGATTCAGAAGATTTCGGCAGACTGAAGACGATCGCTTTCTGACCGCAGAAAAGTGCCGATTACTCGAAGACACTCCAATCGATTTTCCGAGGGTCGGCGAATTGGCAGTGTGCCAAGTGTCGCGGCGAGATATCGCGGGCGGGAAATGTGGTGCGCCTTTAAACAAAATGCGCGCGAGGTTCAAATGTTAGTTGTTTGGAGACGCAGACGACGTTGTTCAATGGATTTTTCGTGTCTTCTTGTTCATCTTTTCCTCATCAAAGTGCTTATCCGTAAATTGATGAGATTAAAACTTTTAGATGCAAATTCATTTCGATTCAAATACACACAATTTTGAATCATTCATGTCTACGAAGAAACCGAGAGAAAGGGAGAGAAAATGGGAGGCAAAAAGCATCAAAGCACATAAAAAAGGGAGAAAAAATGTTGAGGCCAAATAATTTGGGTATGTAGACAGAGGAAATTGTGTGTATAATGGGGGATGGGTGGGGGGAGAAAAATAATAATAATAATAGTCTTTTTTCAAGATAATTCTGAGAAAGGGGGCGGGGACGATAGCTACTTTATGGAGCTGATAGATGCATATGAAGGGAATTAAGAGGTGTGGGGGGAATAGAAAAGGGGAAAAAAGAAGACGATGGTTCGTACAAAATAATTATATTATACCAGTAGCACTAAAGATCAAGGCGCTTTTCAGGGAGAGAAGGGGCGGGGCTTACTGCTGACGAGTTTATGATGGGATTCGATGAAGAAAGTGACAGACACGACCGATGGAGAACCTTGTGGGACTGCGACTGTCCCGAATACTATCTATTTGTTTTCAGTTTCAAAAAGGGCAAGAGGGGGAAAGAGAGAGAGAGAGACAAATAAAAACGGGGGAACTCAATGGAGATCGAGCTGGAACCGATCGATGTCGGAGATGTCGCAGTTCTCGTTGTTCATCGTCACTCCAGAAGGCCCCGGCCGGTCCATGTTGAACTCCTCCTCTTCCTCGCAGTCGCTCGATCTACTGATTATCGCGCTCCTCTCGCTGCAATTTGCGTTTACTCCCTCGACGCTCTTCCGCGCTCACGAACCTCGGCGATTTGCTCATTTCTCGCTGTTCTTCTCGGTACCTATCACGGAGAGACATTTCGTATTGTTGTTGGCGGAAGTTCACTCCGTCGGGAAACAGCTTGTCGAGCACCTGCAAATGCCATTGAAGGCGTTGGCGCAACCTAAGGGGCTCAACAAACCTCTTTGGGGCAGTCAGGTCGTGGAGGACCGCCTCCGAATGGGAGCAGGAACGGGTGCCTCAGTGCCTGGTCGGCAGTGGCTCTCTTCTCCGTGTCGAACTCGAGCATTGGACGAAGGAAGCTCTCGAACTGCTGGGCGTCCTCGTGAGACCACTCGTACTTCTGCCGGAGCACTTCATACAACGACCACGGCTTCAATTGAGTGATGTGCAACAACAAGCCGTTCTTGTGGAAGAAGTCTCTCCAGTGCTTTCCCTTCTTGTAGATCGACTGTGGGATCTGTCCGAGAAGCTCAGAAATGTGAGCCAGATGATCCTCGTCACGCGAGTAATTGTCTCCTTGGTGCGGCTCGAACAAGTAGTCGCCGGTCGCCAACTCGAAAGCCATACAAGCGGTACTCCAGATGTCGGCCGGTGGTCCGTAGCCAGAGCCAATGAGCACTTCGAGAGCACGATATTGACGGGTTTGAATGTCGTCCGTGTAGTGGTGATTAACCCAGCACGCATTGCCGAGATCGGCGATCTTGACGTCGATGTCACAGTACGGGTCTGCGATGTTGGGTCCGACTGGAGGAGCCGGGAGGATTCCGCCTGGTGGCAGAGCACTCATTGGTGATCCGAGGAACTCCGAGGATGGCGACTGAGGGTCTCCGATTCTAGTCTCCGGGTCACTGAACGGCGTCAGAGTCGTACGATCGAAACGATCGGGGCTCTTCAGATCAACCTGAAACGAACAAATGAAGATTTTTACTTTCCGACTCCGAAGAAAGACTCACCTTGTGGCCGTTTCCGTTCGTAGTGTCATCCATGCTGATATCCTCCACTTGCGAGACATTGAAACTAGCGTCCAAGTCCTGAAACTTGAAAATAGTTAGTAATTCCCAAGTCTTTTGATAGAACAACTGAATATTGTGACAACAACTAAAAATGGTCCTCTGTTCCGTTCCAGTGCTCACAACGAAGAATTCAGAGGACATGCGATTCCATAGAATTCGTTGACGATATGGATAACGAAACTAGTAGTAAAGAGAAACGAAGGAAGAGTCCGGAGTGATGAATGGAAGGAGCAAGCAGCATTCGGTGAATCGGAGAGGAGGAGGAGTCAACACAACCAAAGCACTCACAACTACATTCGCACATTCTCGTCATGTTCACCTGAGTCAGATGATACGTCTGATTGCAGACGCCTCCCGTCTGAGTATAAAGAGCCGGCGGAGGCGGCATCATTCTCGGCGACGACGGCGTATTCACACACGAACTGCCTTGGAGCAGTTGCGGAATCGGCCCATTGAACAGGAGAGACGGCGGACGCATTCGAACCCCGTTTTGCTAGAGTTTATTCATTTTCTAATTACTTTCCCGCTTTCAGTTTTTCTTTTTTTTCACCATTTCTCTCACTTACCGGTGCATTATTGTAGGCCTCCTGAAGACCGTTCGCATCCATCTTGAGCCCCTCGAGCCCGGCCAACTCGGCCTCCAGCTTCTCGCGTTGCTTCTTCGCCTTCTTCTTCATCTTCTTCCGCTTGTTCTTCGTCATATTCTCCCGAGCCATCTTCACCAAATGGTCCGGAGCAGTGCTCACCGCCGATCCGCTCATTTTCATGTTCATCTTCCGGGCGACCACCGCGTGCTGTGCCATGATCTGAAACGCACTCCCATTAACCTCATTCACATCATTCTCGCTCACCTTGATCTCCTCGCGACTCATCGTGATCAACACGTTCTCGGGTTTAATGTCCGTGTGAATGATGCCGCACTTCTCGTGCATGTATCTCAACGCCTCCAGAATCTGCTTGCATATTTTCCTAACTTGCTCCAGATGAAGTCCCCGATAGTTCGACCGTATGATCAGTTTGAGCAGGTTGCAGCCGAGCACCTCGAACACCATGGCGACGTGCTGTCCGTTGATGCCCGACACGGTGAACTCGTCGAGCAGCTGCACCACTTTGGCGCATCCAGTGTCATCCGGATCCGCACTTCGAACAGAGAGCAGCAACTGGAATAACAGAGCATTTTTTGAGCAGCTGATGGCTTGCAGTAGCCCTCCAACGTTCTTCACCACTTTAATCGATCGCACACGACGCAATATTACACAAAACACTTGTTCACCGGCTCTCTGAGCCATCCCATTTCCAACAAACCTTGATTTCGTCGAGAGCCGCTTCCGTGTAGTGCTCCGCCGATTTCACTATTTTCATGGCGACGAACCGCTTTTCTTGGGTATCCCAAGCGAGCCAGACTGTTGAGAAGTGACCCCAACCGAGCTTGCGAATCACGTGATATCTGAAATGATAAACAATAAAAAAAAAGACATTTTGAATGATAAAATGCGCACCTTCCATTGAAGACATCACCGATATTGACTGGATGGTAGCCACCTCGCTTATAATCGCGAGGATCTTCCTGCTCTTCGTCATCAGAACCGAGTTGCTCTCCAGGATCCTGAACACAAACTTTCTAATTCTTGTAGAAAAACGCTATTTCGCCTATGGGGTTATGCACGAAATTAAAATGCGTTTAAAAATACATTTTTATGGCACTTTAATTCAATTCACGATTGCATAAAAATGCATTTTTATGGCAGAAAAATACATTTTTCTGCAACACTGAAGTCCTTTCGCTGCAAAATATTGCAGGTTGAAAAAAGCATGCGCCTTTAAACTCGTGTCGATTTACGAGGGCGCTTGTAATTCTCGTGAACTATTTCAATTAGGTTTTTCAATTTTTTCTTGAATCTAATCGTTTTTCCACCATTTTTTTGTGTTTTCTGTCAAATTTACTATTGAAAATTTTTTTTACTATGGGGAAATAAATTTACACAAATTTTCAGTGGAAAATGGAGTGTCCAGTAGAAAATGGTGGCCGTACCGTCAATCAAATTTAACCGGATTGAACTTCAATTTCAACAAGAAGCTAAGTGCAGTCAGAGTGAAGATTGAGAACTTTTTCGGTGTTCTGACGTCGAAATTTCAAGTATTTGATAGAGCTCTCAAGTTGTCTCCACTGAACTCGAGATCACTGATTGTTGCTCTGTCCATTGTTCACAATTTGCAACTCGGACCACCTATTTCTTCGGGAAATACGAGCGAACTTCCCTCGTTGATTGATCCCTACGATACTCCGGAAGAAATGCGTTCAGCTCTCAAAAATTACTTATTGATTACCTAGCATTTGATGTTGTTTATTGTTTTTTTTATTCATATCTCAATAAAAAGTATATTTATATTATATTGTATTGTAAAAATCAATAGTCGATGCATTTACAATTTTCGCGGCCCCCAGTAAAAAAAATTTTCAATAGTAAATTTGACAGAAAACACAAAAAAATGGTGGAAAAACGATTAGATTCAAGAAAAAATTGAAAAACCTAATTGAAATAGTTCACGAGAATTACAAGCGCCCTCGTAAATCGACACGAGTTTAAAGGCGCATGCTTTTTTCAACCTGCAATATTTTGCAGCGAAAGGACTTCAGTGTTGCAGAAAAATGTATTTTTCTGCCATAAAAATGCATTTTTATGCAATCGTGAATTGAATTAAAGTGCCATAAAAATGTATTTTTAAACGCATTTTAATTTCGTGCATAACCCCACTACCATTGGATCTTGGAAAGAATCGGAATGACCACCACCGCCGCCAGCTCCGGCAGAATCACTTCGACCGGGGCTCACACTCAAATCATCGACTGGCTCCTCGTTGGCATTCACTTCGACTCTGAAAACATGAGGATTAAGAAGAGAAGAAATGTGAGAGGAAAATGTTTGGTGCATGCTATAATTATTACTTCTTGTTGTGCCTGGGAATGATAGATGGACGGGGGATAGAAATAGAAGCGGATGCAGCTGTCAGATCGTACTCGAACATCTGCACTTCGATGTCGTCCGAGTCGTAAGACGTCGTTCCTTCGTCTTCGTCGTCAGAAGAAGTGGACGATGTGGAGGAGAGCGACGAATCGATTGTCTCCTCACTACCTTCGCTCCCTTTCGCCGACCGCATTTCCGCCGGAAGGTTATCGTATTTGGAAGTCTCCTCGTCCACCATCACCTCTTCATCAGCATCTTTATGATGTTCCTCTTCATCAGAATGACACGACGCCATTTCGACCTTCTCTTCTTCTTCTTTATCCTCTTCAATTGAGCTCACCGAGTCAATCGAGTCTTCCGTGGCGTCATCATTGACATGAATGGAATCGTCTTGAGACTCGACGTCTTCTTCATCCGAAACGCACGAATTCATCGCATCTTCGGAACAGCCCGAGCCATCTTGAGAACGCATCGATTGGTCGTTGTCGTCGTCGCTCTCATTCACAATAACACTGATGGGGCGCGAAGGCGTTTTCGTTTTCTTCTCGATTTCCGAAACGACCGACGCGGCGACCATTAGCGGAGCGGCCGGTGCTTTTAAAGTCGACAAGACGTCGCCATCATCTTCCGCACTGGCGAACACCAAATTAACTTCAGTCTCCTCGTCGTCCGCACTCCTACTTGTTTCTTCAAGCGAAACATTCACTGTAGGACTGACGGTTTCTTCGCTTCTTTGCTTTACAAAGAAGTAAAACCGATTTTGATCAACCAGATCAACGTTGATATTGCATGCAACATCGCCGGTAGAGGCCATCAACTGTGTGCAAATATCAGTCTCCGCGTACGACTCGTGATCTTCGAGCTCTTCCGATTCTTGAGAATGAACTCGGAATCGACGACGTCGTTGGACGATTTCAATCTCGCGGTTTCCTTCATCTTCATCCCGAAACCGTTGCCGGGGCGGCTGGAAGCCGTTGAACCAACGGCAGAATAAAACGACGAACATGAAGAGGACAGTGGAGAACACGTCAGTTAACTGATGAGCCGCAACTGCATCGCCCGAGGTTCCCGAGTAATCTATGGCCGGGTGCGGATCGGCCAGCCTGACGGGACTTCGAAATCAGTTTTTGCCGACGAGTTGGAGGGGGGAGAAATGGGCGCAAGGAGACAGAGAGAGCGACTTGACGAAAACGCGATCGGTGCGAAAGAGACTTCAAGTGATATGTGCTGATTGTGGCGCCGAGAGATAGAAAGATCTGCGTCTCTCTTTGCCGGCCAGGTCGAAGGAGAGAGGACAGCTGACAGTGAGTGTGACAAGGTGATGGAAGAGAGAAAGACAACCAGTTGTTGGGAACGACGACAGCGATTACACCCCCTCGCACAACAAAACTTATAATCATTTCGGTGTCATTGACGCGATAATCAAAGATTTATGATTTCTATTAGCAAGTGATGCGGAACTGATAAAAACCATCGGATGAATCCCCATATTTTCTCTCGTTTTTCAACACCCACCTTTCCGAGTGTGATCCGTTCGTTGGCACGGCTCCACCGCCGTTTCTCACGTTTGCGTTTTTCTCACCCGATTGAGGTGACTGAGGCGCATTTGCTGCTGTTGTGGGCTGAAAATTAACACAATAAAATAACACTCATGTAATTGAATTATCAGTGTGGCTCACACGCAGAGCTCTAGAGATCCACTGAACCGACTGCAAAACGCTTAGGAACAGCGTCATGGCTCCGCTAATTATTCGTCCCCATGCACTTCCCGAGAGCACATGTCTCCAAGGTGCGAATATATTAGTGGGAAGAGAGTGAGGGGGAACGACGGAAGTGCGCGAATTTGTGTGCGCGGGGGAAATGGAGGGGAAGAGCGACAAGTGCGCACGATGGGTCCCTTGAGAGAGAAATTTGTGGGAAGAGCGCTTTTTGGGTTTTTGGAGTTTCGAGTTCCATGTTCCAGGAATTGGAAAGAGAGAGAGAAAGAGAGGATCGTCGAGCATGAGCACAAAACTATCCATCTTCAAGTGACAAGTGACAAATTTCGAAAGAATTTCCAGAAAAAAAGCCAGCTAATTTCAAAATTTTGGGATTAATTTTGAGCGCTTTGTTTTCAAAGAGAGTGAATCGAAAAAAATTTGCAGATTAGTTGTTTTCACTAGATGAAGCCTTTGTCGAGACTTCCAATGTGGTAAATCGATCAAAATTAATATTTTGCTAAAAAGTTAAAAACTCGAGTTATGTGACAAATAACACTGGAGCTCTAACTTCGAATAATTTCAGATATTCAAAGGAAAAACGCACCTTCTTCTTGTTGTTCTTCTTCCTTTTCTTCTTGTTCGCCACCGGCAATGTGTTGTTCTTATCTGGTCCGCCCATTTTAAGCAACTGAGCTTCTCTTCACTGCAAAACCATTGATGACTCATAGTTGTCCGAAAGGGAAACAAAAAAGGAGAGCAAAATATTTGGATCCACCAACAAAAAAAATGTTATTTTAAAAGTTATATTTGTATCGGAGCTGATAAAACTCGAGAGGGCGGTGAGATTGTATCCGATATCAGTACAAACACGCTCTTTTTGATAAGAATTTCGTCAGACCAACGCGGAAAGACGCCCGACGGCGAGAAGTGCTCGAATTGGCGGCCGTTTTGCGCCAAACTATCGATCTGCTCGTTAGATCTGCAGGTCGTCCGGGGTACGGTAGTGCACTAGCGGGTTGGCGTCATGCCAACTCGCCTTTTCACCCCTGCGTCTCTCCGTTTTACATTGTCTCTCGTTGTTGCAAACTTTTTTTGGTTTTTTTCTCTTCTGCAAACATGTTAACTTTTTGTTTCCCATTAAAATTATTGATTATTGCTTCAGAAAATGAGCGTCCATTCACAACGCCACAACAGCATGGCAACGGGAGCCAACCGATTGAATCGGAAAGTTGCAGTAATGGGCTACCCACATGTTGGTACGGAAAAAATCGAAAAATTAACAAAAAACATCGAAATTTTTTATAGGAAAATCAGCGATTGTGCTCCGTTTCACACAAAACACGTTTCCGGAGCGATACGAGTCGACGATCGAGGACCAGCATTTGAAGTGCATGTCGTTCAATAATCGAGACTATAATGTTCGTGTCACTGGTAAATTTCAAAAATATTCCAGTTGTGTTCATCAACTTCAATGCTCATTTTGCAGACACGGCCGGCCAGCAAGAGTACACGGTATTCCCGAGAAGTTGCTCGCTGGACATCAACGGCTTCATCCTGGTGTACGCCATCGACGACCGAAAGTCGTTCGAAATGTGCAGCAACATTTACGAGAAGATCGTGAGGACGTACGGCGACACGAGCATCCCCATTATGATAGTGGGCAACAAGACGGACTTGGGCTCGCAGCGAGTTGTTCAGTTCGAGGAGGGCGAAACGTTGGCCAAGGAGTGGGACACCATTTTCATGGAGATTACCGCCAGAGAATCGGTGAGCATTTCAAAATAATTGAATATGGAAAAGGAGAAGAACAACAAATTGCGTTGATTCTTCAAATTTAATATCTCCATAAAAATGCCAATTTTGAAGCTAAAGACGGGAATGTTTAGGTTGTTATTTTACCGAAAGGCATTTTATTCAAAAAACCATAAACTTCCGCTTCTCCAAATCTTCCAACAGAAAGAAATTTCCAAAGATTTGATATTTTCGAGCAAATCCCGCATTCACCTTTTAGATAAAAAGCTTTATTCGTATGATTCTCACCAAAATGCACATCAGAAACCTTATGAAAGCGTGTTTACCAAAAAGTGTACAATTGTTGACCAAAAAGACACATTGCAAGCATCAAACCCTCCTCTCTGCGTCTCGTTATTACGAAATCAGCAAGTCGACGTGTCCCTCCAACCTACATCCTCTTTCCAGAAGCAAGTGAATGAGGTGTTCGACAATCTGCTTCGCGAGATAGAGATCTCTCGCGGCAACTACCCGGCTTCAGAGCGTCGCACGGGCGCTGCTCCGCCCATTTCGCCACGAAACGGCCACCAGCACTCGCAGCCCGCGTCGACGAACAATAGAAGAGACCACGATGCCGACGGCAAGCACTGCACCATCTGCTAACGTCATCTCTTTCTCTCTTTCTGTACATTTCGCTTTCACACCGGTCTTAGAATATATCCGCTTAGAGAGTGGGAGATCGAGAGATTGTGTACATATTAGGACTTCTTTCCCCATTTTTTTCCAATGCCTTCTTGCTGTATTATCCGTTTTTGCTCAACTGATACTTGACTGCCATCCATTTTCTCAGAGTGCCTTCTTTTTTCCGGTGTGATTCGTGTAAAATTAGTCTCTCTGTTACATTTTCATCATTATCATTTTCATTTCCTCTTGTTTTTTCCCACTTTTTATTATTTTTATTACTATTATGAATCAATTACTCTCAGCCTCGAGCCTTGTTCCGTTTATCACCAATTGCCATTCAATGTTTCCCCCGGTTTCCAATAAACGTTCCATTCCGCCACTCCCCATTCCGCTTCTCCCCAATCGGTCCGACTCCTCTCTACATTCGAGTCAATTCTCTTCTATTTCCGTTTTCAGCTCCCCCAATTTCAGATGATGACAGGCTCGACGGCCACAGCGCCCCCAGCGGAATCCCCGTTCGCCGCGCCGCCGGAAACGAGAAACGGTGTGTTTTGCCACGTGTCTATATACGAATTTGCAATTCTCCCACTTTTTAATCATTTCTCATATTTTTCGCAATATTGATCGATATGGGCGCGGTGTTTAATGTTCCTATTGAAGACGCGTCGCCCACTGGAGACACGTCATCCACCGACGTCATGAGCAGAATCCCGACGGGAATCAAGGTGCCTGATGTGGTTGCCAAGTGAGTTGGGAAGAACATTTGAAGGGATTGAGAAGATATACTTAAGTGTACTTTAACAGTCATAGGTTCTTTTAAAAGAAGACTAACAAAGTAAGGACTGGGAGAAGCATCCCTTACTGATATATGGTGTAGTTTTCATATAAAGAGATGATCACAAAGTGCATAGTTTATCCCTCTCGAAAAGTACAAACAACATGGTGTTTACTCATTTCTACCGGTAGAATCCCTCAAAGACCCGTCTTTTGTTGACTTTCTCATCACCCGCCCCTCCGTTTTTTTGTTACCTCACTTTACTTTCCTCTATCTGTAAGCTGAGCACGATGGGCATCTCCTCTAGAAACAGCATCAAGCTGTACCGAAAGAACCGCCAGCCGCTGGCAATCCCCACCAAGTGTCCGTTAGAAAAGTGTCCTCGGTATGCAAGTGTGCTCCACTGAACAACCCCACGAGTCTTGCAGCATCGACACGGCGCAAGTGGCTGCCAAGGTCGAGTCGTTCAAGAAGTGGACGATCGGCACGTTCAAGAACTCGAAGCAGCAGCTGCTGGAGCACATGGGCAAGATCGACAAGACGGTGGACCCGGAGTTCGAGGCGCAGTGCGAGGTGCTCAAGGACATCCACCGTCGGTACGGACTCGTCGTGGCTGCCGCCAAGAACTTTAGCAATGTGCTCACTCAGATGGCGGAGGCGGAGAAGAAGCTCTCGGAGAGCTTCTATCAGTTGTCTTTGAAGGAGGAGCAGATCAAGGTAATCAGACGCTCTTTCAGGATAGGAAAACATGAATAATTTAAGGCTCAATGCACGATGACTTCTGAAACTATGCGCGGCGTCGGAGAGCAGGCGTCTTCCCTCGACGCCTGCCTCAGATACTTCATCTCGTCGATGGAGACCGTCTACAGCCAGACCATCACCGACACCCTCCACACCATCTACAACACTGAATCGGTATGAGCATGCTCGCCGAGCCCACTATCCATCATCTTTCCAGGCGCGTATCGAGTACGACGTGGACCGCAACGAGATCCAGGCGGCTGCCAACCCTCCCGCTGGACAATCGCCGAAGTCGTTGCCAACCGGAATAACCGAAAAGTGCGAGGAGAAGAAGGAGAAGTACGAGAAGCTGAAGAGCGACGCCAAGATCAAGATGCGACTCCTCGAGGAGAACCGCATCTCGGTGGTCGCCGTGCAGCTCGAGAAGCTCCAGACGGCCCTCGCCGCCTACTACTCTGGAAATGCGAAGCTCCTCGAGGCTTCCGTCCGCGAGCTCAGTGTGCTCCAGACTCCACAGCCATCGTTCATCCCGACTATGTGAACTCCTCGTTAGCCCCGCCCCCTCTCACATTCCTGCCTTCCACCCGCTTTGGTCACTTTTTTTTCAATTCGACCGGGTTCTCGTTTCTTTTCTGTGTATATTTGATAAATCGTGGGATCTTATTTTGTTGTGGTGTTTTTAATGGATATTTTAAGAAAAGAATGCGTAATAAATTTATTGGATTTGTGACGATAAAGGTTTTTTCTGTGATTTGCAGCTGACAGGAGAAACTGAAAGAAGTTTTACTCCAGCTTTCTGAAAAAAGATGACGGAAAAAAGGAGAAGGCTTCAAAAACCGAAAATTTTAATGAAATCGTCAATTTATGTCTGCGTCTCTTCAACCTACACACTCTTTCTCCTTTCCCCAATTTTAACTGAATTCTCAACAGAAAACACTCCAGAATCATAAAACCAGCGTAAACTATTCACTCCCATGAACCGATAATGTGTTCCGAAACCTAAACATGTTAATGTCGACTGCATTGTTTCTTCCCTCCAAATTGTGGAACCAGCTCGTGTTCCCCTCATCAATCAAGCCCATTCAGATGTTGTCCCCCCCAGAGAGTGCGTGTCAATTGTCTCTCTCCTTCCCTTCTTCCCCCCTTTTTCCCTTTTCGACCGTAATTATTCGCGCATGAGGGTATCCATGAAGAGAGAGCATGTGGAAGGTGGAGGGTGCCAGAGAGCGAGAGAAACAACACGAGGATCACGTGAAAGGGGCGGGGCTTCGCACTGAATAGGGACATATGGAAGCAGATGTGTGCATATTGTGCGGGAGAAGTCAGGGCGAGAGAGGTTCGGTAATGTTTCTTTCGAAAGTTTTATGTGTAGAATGAGAAAGTTTCATGCATTTTGAAGCGTTTTGTCTGATAGAGCGCGTTTGCAATCTGGGAAATTTACAAATTTTAAATATGCGTCTCTTCATTTTCCATACTCTTTCTCCGTTCATTAACTTTGTTTCTGAGTTCCAAAATTTACACTCAAATACTGTAAATCTCGAACTTTTGAGATTTACTTCTTCGTCTCTTACACCTGCATGCTCTCTCGATACAAAACTTTAGAATAACAGTATGACTTATCCTATTCATTTACATGAATTTAGTTCGAAATGGTATCTCACTGAAGCTTTGGATACACAATATAAAATTGTTGAAGTTCTCCCCCACTTATAAATACATTCCAACGCTTCTCCATCCTCCATTCATTAGTATAAACATTAATGGAACTTATTTGTCATTTGTCGCTGTGTCTCTTCACCTACAGTACTCTCCAAATATTCCGAAAACTATTCAATTTCACGTTCCCTTTTCCAACTTTACACTTTTACCGGAAGTTTTTGAGCCATATGCAAATGAGTGTTTTGTGAAGAGCCCCCAAGTGTCTGATTGTTTCGTTTTGTTTAACATGCTCTTCCCGCTTCTTGCTCATTCTTTCCTCATCGCCCACTAATTCCTCGACATGTCCGGTAGATACGGTAGATTTCTCTTTTCTTTTTTTTTTTTGAGATAGAAAGTTCATCTTGCAGAAGTCCAAAACCGCTACAGTGCGTACATAGAAGCGCGTCGCAACTACCTGGAGCAGTCGGAAAGCGAAGAAGACGTCGAGATCCGCACCATCCTGAGGAGGCCCCAACAGAGCTACTTCCGAACGCGAACCGGTGAGCCGTCCATTAGAGCAATGAACTCTTTCTCATCTTCTGATCACCTTCTTCACTCGGCCCTCAAATTACACCGCGCAGGTGTGTAATCCACTCGGATTTCACTCCCTTCACTTTACTCGTTTTCCCGGAAATATCAGAATTCAGAATCGACACCAAATATTTGCATTTTGTAAATTCCATTCCCGCGCACGCACACTAATGACATAATCATATTCATAATCAGCAAACAGATTATCAGTAACTTCCGCCTGGATTTTTTACCTTCATTTCCCTTTACATCCTCCCTAACAACTGCACGTTTCAGCATGGTTTCCAACCTCACCTCCGTCTTCCGCAACCGAAATCAAGACAAAAAGAGCAAGAAAGGTGAGTGCTCCGGGTGCAATTTGTTGCGAAGGAAATCGGGTTGTTGAAAGGATACAAATCTCAAAATCGCACTTTTAATGGCTCCAAATGGACGAGTTGGAAGATCAGAAGCCTCTTATCTACGTCATCATCTTCTGAGTCCTTCCGTCTCTTTCTCTGCCACCCTCCTCGTTCCCCACACTCTCTCTTGTGCTTATTTTGGCTCACACACACGCGAGTTCGCGCATCTTTCCATTCTCCTCACTTTTTTCTTTATTTTGTTTTACTTTGCTCCAAAAAGTGAACCAATTGAATAGGAAAGTGCGTTTGCTGTTTGACAAGAGTCAACAGAGAAGAACTTGCCCATTTTTCATTTTTGCTGTTTCAGTTTCTACGAGCAGCGAAGAGCCCACTACTCAGCCTGCCATGGTTCTTGTGCCCACTGTTACTATCCAGGTGAGCAACTTTTATCACTTTAAACGAGAGATTGAGAGAGCGATGTAAAATTATGAGTTTTATTTGAAAAAGGAACTTTCATTGATAATTTGACAAGGAATTTCACACTGAAAAGTCTCTTGACACTCTACTTGAAAGTCTTGTTAGGCGGTCGAAAAGCGCTCTCAAAAGTTGTGAGAGAGCGCGTAGGGAAGAGAGACGCAGAGTGAGAATCTTTCACTCAAAGTTTGTGGTTTCCAATATTAGACAATTTTTAAAACAACTTTAAAATGAATGAGCAAATCAGTTTCAAAACTTTATATTCAAATTACAAACTACAGTATGCCTTCAAAATTGAACAAAATCAATAAAATAACTACCAAAGAAACAAACTACCACTGACAATGAAAACAATGAAACATTCAGGAAGCCCCTGTGGAAATCCCACCATCCGAGCCAATTGAGCCGACCCCGTCGAGCTCTGTGGTCCAAGAAATCCACGTGGAAGGCATTGAAGAGAAGCCTTTGGAGCTTCCGTCCGCGGAGCCCGAGTGCTCCGTGTGCACAAAAGTTGTCGATACTGTTAAGCCAATCTATGAGAACGTGAAGGCCAAGTACCAGAAATTTGTGGACTGGATCACTGACCCAGCTCTTCATGCTTCAATTAGATCTGAGTTTGTGTGAGTTTTTTGGTTTTAAAAGTGCTCTCGTCTGGATTCAAGTCCGATGATAAGTATGCTGTATACCAGTAGTTTAAAAATTTCAACGCTGGTTTGGAGTTTGGGGAACACTTCTGAATCCCTAGAACGTGGCAATCATCAAACTATTTCAGAACCTATGCCCCGAGCATCCTGCTGACCTTCGCCCTTTTCCTGTTCCTGATCACCGCTGTCTCGATCTGTAAACTGCTGAAAAACGGACCTCAGACCGAGCCCACCTTCTTCTGCAAGTACTTCTCCGCCCCATTCGCCCCACTCTTCGATGCTCTTTGTGCTCCCGAGCCATTTGTGTTCGCCGACGAGCTACCGAGAGTTATGGGTGGATTGGTCGACGAGATTTTGATTAGTGAGTTTGAAGAATATGAAGCCTTTTATGAATTCATTGACGTTCAGCTCTATCTGAATTCTTCCGCACAATTGGAAAAGGATTCACTGTCTTTGGCACTTTGTTCACTGCCATTTCGAATGGACTTTCCGAGAATGTAAGACTTCTTAAAACTCGAAACTCTTCAAAACTGTCAATGTTCCAGGTGTTCTTCGGCTTCCACGAGCTGGGCGAGAACCTCGGGGAGAACATTTCCCACTTGCTTCACTTCGTGGTGCAATTCTTCCACCAAATCCTCCACCTCATCCTCTCCTCCATCGCCACCGTCGCCGGAGCCATCGCCGGAGTGTTCACTTCGGTGCACGACTACCTCGAGCCCCAGCCGGTATTGTGATTATGTACAAATCCAGTCCTTTGTCAGTAGTCTGAAGTCACTTCTCCCGCATGAATCTCCTCAACGCCGTTAACCGTTTCGTCCCTTCTAATCTTTCACACTTCAGGAACTCATTGATTCTCACTTACAGACCTCTTTGTTATGCAACCTTGTGTATATAATGCAATTGATTCAATAAAATGTTCAACATCAAGTTAATCTTTGCCTGATGTTCTGTGAAGTTTATATCTTATTCATAATCTTTTTTCTCAACTAGGAGATTGATAAGATGCATTGATAAGATTGAGCACAAAGACTTGGAACTCCCAAACCAGTACATTGACACTGGTTGAATAGTGTATCGTTGTCCCCCTTTCTCTCTGACATGTTCTCTCTATGAACGCCTGTCGTCTCCACTCTCCACCCTGCCATATGGTCCATTTCCATTCGCCAGTTGACCCCTAAAAGCGGCTCCATACCGATTGCGGTGACGTAAGGACACACATTAGCACAACCTTTCGACGGTCCTCTCATTCACATTCCCCTTCCTCTTCGTCATGCGCACCGGATTCAGACTGTTCGATCTTCCGGCTACAAATGTCCAGAAGTCGATACTTTCAATGTCCCCGATGGAGTTGTAAGTGATTTGAAGACATTTTAATATTGACTGAATTCGATTTTAGACTCCGAATGGTACAGACTTCGAAAGGGGTAAGAATGTCGATGAAGTCGTTCTGCTTCGAGAAGAGCGTCCACAAGTTGTGTGTGCGAATCGGCAAGAACTTCATAAGTATCTGTTTCGGACCGATCCACAAAATGCACGCATTCACTGTCTTCCAAACAGATATGGCTGAGAAAGACCTGCCAGCGATTGGAGACACTGTAGAAATCGAGTTCAGTGGAGAAACTATCAAAATGGGGTAGGTTACTGTAGAAACTCTCCGAGCACTCTAGTTTGTAATTTCAGAAGGTTCCGAAACTGCACCTCTCACTACCGCGTGTTATCTACTGCTCCGGACTGGCGGGCGACTGCTCTCTCCATGGCCGACCACATTATCTCTGTGTTCGGTTTGGGCATCTACGCTCTTATGTGCCCTGGAACAGAACTAGGGTGGCATGGAGTCAGAGCAGCGGAGAATGTAATCGTCGGTGGAGACTTGCCCGCCGACACTTTGAGAACATTCCTCAAGAACCACAAAACCTTGGGATTGTTAGGAATATCAGGAAAGTTCGATGTGAAAGAAGTAAAGGCAAACGAGGTGGGTGCTCACATTGTCATTCGAATGTTCAACTGAAATGGTTCAGATGCCGACAATCGAACACTTTCACACGACGAGCGCGAACTGTATCAGTTTGGAGATTCTCAAAGCCATGAAGTGCAAGTCAATGTACATTGGAGGGGACAGTGAAGAATCAGAAGAAGGGCAACTACTCAATGAGAACGACATGATTGAGTTCATCGAGGAGTGGTTCAATGGCACAGACACCACCTTCTGCAATATCCGAATCAAAGTGAGTGAGAAGTTCGATTTCAAGAAGGTGTGGACACACTTCGGAGCACACATTGGAACGTGGCACAACACCTGGAGGGCGCAGGTCTATGTGTGAGTTTGTTGGTGGTCGAGATTGAAACAACACAAATTATTTCAGAAGGGCGAATGCTCGAATTGACTGCAAGGACGCGAAGGATCTGAGAAGGAGCGATGGTCTGTTGGCCAGTATTGTCATGGATCAGGAAGAGTTCGCCTTCGTCGTCTGGCATCAGAGACATCCGAAACCCGGCCGCGTGTTCAATGACAAATATTTCAATAAAAAGGAGAACTGCACTGTATCCTGATGCGGTTTTTAAAATTAATTGTTAGCTCAGAAGTTCTCATTCAATAATTAAACTGTTCATTGTTATAATAAAATTTACAAACAAAATAATTATGAAATGACACAAAACAAATGATTATCCGAGTACCGATTTCTCGAAGAACCGAGTGGCTCCACAAGAAGGAAGCTTCAAGTAGTGCGACGAACTGCTCGGTGTGCCAGCCACCATTCGGATGATCTGGTTCCTCTCGAGCACCTCGAGAGCATCTCTCACTGCGATCGGCACTTTCTGTGGGAAGTCCACTGTGAAAATGTACTCCCGCGGACTCGTCACCACTGCAGCCACCACCATCGTCCGCACCAGTGCCGAGTGATCATTTCGGATGGTGTTCAGCGTGAATTCGTCGAGGTTGTCGATGGTCAGTTGGAGCTCTTTCAGACTCATCGGACAGCTCGCAATGATGTAGTCGTGGAATGACAAACCGTACTTTTGGAGAGGGACCGAGGCGAAATTCAACCTCTGAAATGTTGGTAGAAGTTACAGTTTCATCGTATTGCTTACAAGTTCCTTCATGATGATACAGTTCTCTGGGTCGAAGGGCGAGAAGAGTAAGAAGATGATTCCTTCGCCGGCGAGTCTTTGGAGAAGCCCGTTGATGTGCTCCGGTTTGATGGACGTTGGAGGTGTCAGTGCTTTTTGCATGTAGGCTGAGAGTTTAAAGATTGGTGCTGGGTAGAGAAGGAAGTCCAGGTAAGATGATAGATAGATTCCTCCGCTGAAAAATGATGGATTATTCTTTTCGCTGGGGTTTCAAAGCCTATCAAGATACCCGTACATTTTGACGTCTTCTCCCGTCTTCTTCCTATCGGGTCTCCTGTAAGGAGTGCTCGGATACTTGACCCGCCCATAAAACAAATCCCTCAGAGCCTGCTTCTCCTTCTTCACTTCCACCTCCGGCACATCGACCCGCGAGTGCTTCCTCTTCAGCGAGTCGATCTTCTCCTTCTGCACCTCCATCAGACTTTTCATCGAGGCACAATCCGAGGCGAACTGCGAGATGGTGTTGTCAGTGTGCAGTCCCGTGGACTCTTCCGACTTACAGACGAGCGCTGTCATCACTCGCAGCATCCGAGTCATTTTCTCTTCCATCAGACCGAAAGCTCTGAAAAGTTCTTTTTAGGGAAGTGAGAAGTTGATTTCTGCGCACTCATTGATACTTTCCACCATTTTGTGACCGTGGCACTTTGGAACCGACGTTTCGAGCAGATCGTTGTAGTATTTCCGATCGAATTTGGTTTTTTCACCCTCCATCTAGAATCAAGAATAGCTGTACTGAAAGTTAAAATGTTGTGAAGTACTCAGAAGACATTACTTTTTTATCAATAGTTGCAATTCGGTATTTGGAAAACATTTTACTCGAGAATCTGAATTCAAATGAAGCATGAGATTGAAATGGATGGTGAAGGGCTTGAAAATGACACACGAGATTGAGGACCGGGTTCAGTGAGAATGAGAGGTAAATCATGGATACAGAACAGAAGTGCGACGAAACATAGGAAACAGGGGAGAAAATCAAAAATTCACATGAGAGATCAGAAACGTTGATGAAGACTGTCGAGCATTTGCATCTTCGGAGTGCGGCTCTTGATGTCGCCGACTCCGCCCAATGTCCAGCATGCCGATGCGACACACTCGATGGCCTCCTGGATGCCCCGTTCCACTTCCATCTCCATCAGGGCGTCTCCGTGCTTCTGAATCTGCTCTCTGACCATCGTCACTCCTTGAGGGCCGATGAGTCGCTGGCAGTAGTGCACGGGGATCACGCCAAAGTTCCAAAGGGGTTCCAGTTTGTGAAGACGCATCTCCTTGAGATGTATCACCACGAGTTCGGTGCTCAGAATGTGGGAGTAGAGGAGACCGACTGACTCCAGATGAGTGAGAGCTTCACGGAGCTGGGCAGGCTCTTCGTTGGGCAGCTGTATGCGGAGCTCGTCGATCGAGAAGATGACGAGAGGACAGTTGAGGATCGCTTTGATCGTGTCTTGAAGGGTTGGGAAGGATCGAGTTTTTGGCTGTTTTCCAAGGATCAACGGTTGTTTTCGCTTCTGTAAACTTCTTTTTGAGATTGCCTATTTGATACCATTAAACTCACTCTGTAATGCGAAGAGTCACTTGGAGCCGAGAGCAATGTCTGCAGTGGACTGTTGTTTCGAACCGTCATCGGAGGCGCTTGGTACATTTGCACCTCTGCTTCCCTCTGTTTCTTCTCGAAATCAATCAGGAAATTCTCGCAATTTCTCAGTTCATTGTGACTCATTTCAACTGGCTGCACTGGTTGCTGTTCGTCGATCTGCACATTCAGGCTGTCTTCTATGTCGACGAGTTCTTGGAAGAGCGAGAAGTTGAGGTTCACTGAGCTCGAAGTGTGCTCCATGTTCTCCAGGACGATTTTCAAGCGACGTTGAGTTTCGTGGATAAGTTGGCAACATGTGCGGTCTCTGACCTCTCGGGTCAGTGGGACTTTGTTGTCCGGGATCGCCATCGCCAAGTCGTAAATGGTGAAATTGTGATATACGACTGGCAGGTACTTTTTGAGAACTCGAATGAGGCCCTGCGGGTTGCACTTCCCTCTGATCAACGGAACTTCTGGAGGAAACGCGTAGATGTTACGGAGAGCTTTTGCCTGGAAGACTTGGACAACATTTTAAACAAAATCTGAGAGGAGAGCACTCACAGGCAGCTCGATGTGATGGAAGCAGATAAATGTCTTGAAAACTTTGCTCCTGTCATAGCTCGCAAATGATTTGTTCAACGGCACGGTGCCACTGAACTTGAGATAGGCTATGAGCAAGTGGAGGTGGCACGCATTCGTCACGCTCTTCATCTGGAGCTTTTTGTCGAGCTCTCCGCATATCACACACGTCTTCCATTCGTCCATCTGGAAAGAACACTTATAGTGAGAGACGGAGAACAATTCTCACCTGACAGTGAATTCTGGAGATCTCCCTTGTTTCTCCACTCATTTGAAGGTGTTATCTGAACTTGGTTCGTGAAAACAAAAATGGAACAAACACAAAGCATTAATGGGGTGAAAAGCCAGAACATGCAACGAACACAGCAATAAAACAGTGCGATTTATTTAAAACGTTTGGGTTAAAATATTCAATCTGAATCTACTTTTTTATTGTTGTCTTTGAAGATTCGGAGGGTTCTCTGCTACCTTCGTCTCTTTTCGCTTCTTCAGATTCTTCTCATTCTGCAAATAACCGTTTTAATAGAAAACTGACTACTGAGCCACTAACCCTTTCAAGAACGAGTTGCCTTCTCAAAAGGGTAATCTCATTGTTCGCATTCATCATCTGAATCTTATGGTCTGATTCTCTAGATTCGCCTCGATTCAGAAGGGATTGAGCCAGTGACTCGATGACCGACATCTTCTCCATAATCCCGCCCATTCGCTTCTCGAGCTCTGGCACAATGTACTCACAGCGACAGTTTCCACTGTTTCTGCGTCTTTTTTCAGCGGGCTCATCTTGCTCAAATTGTTCGAAATGATCCACCCGCTCCGGCGTGCGTAATGGTGCTTCCATCGGGTCTCCGTATATAAAATCAGATTTTCTGGCCGGTTTCCGAGCTCTTTTTGCTGTTGTAGGGGTGCCTGTTGAAGTGGATGGGACCGAGCTGGAGGAGCAAGGTTGTTCTTCAGGAGTGTGAACCTCTTCCTGCTCCTCCTCTTTTAATTGAAAAGTAATGGGAGAGGGTTCTGGTGCAACCGAGTTACTTGCAGAATCTGGAACCTGAATTATTTCAAAGATAATCAAATTGAACTAACCATTAACTGGTGTGGGTTCAGACTCTTCGTAATCCAGCGGCTCTTCTTTGACTTCTACTTCAGGCGCCTTCTCTTCTGGAGCAACTTGAGAAGGAGCTGGGCTCGGGATTATTCCGCCATTCGCCACGTACACCTTCTGCTCCTTTACGGGCTTTGGAGAGTCTGTTGGTGGTTTGAAACGAATACCAGTCCCTCTGAACGTGATTCCTTTCGCAAGTATCACTTTTTGTAGTTGTTCATTCATATTTTGGTACAATCTGCAAAAAATATTTCAAAAAAACTTTATAAAAAATATTTTAACTCGATTTCAGCAAAAATGTAGAGAAAAACGAGCAACTCACTGAAAATATGTCGGAAATGTGTTCAGAATCCGTGTCCGAATTCCCCATGGGTCTCGCGACGAACTCACCGCTCGCCTATTTTCGTTGCGAGACCCTCACATCACCCCCTCCGCTTCTTCCCGTAAAAACGTTGTTCTCTTTCTCTTTGTCTCTCTCCAGATTTTTTATGATTTCACATCCAAAATGCTCATTTCCGGCTCCGAAGTTTATCATTTTTCAAATTAACCTACAAAAAGTGCGCCAAGGCAGTAGCAAACACGCAAACGATCTTGATTGACGCATCCTGGGATACGAAATTTTTACAATTTTTCTCATTTTTTCTCCAGTTTCTCCAATTTTCTGTCTCTGATCGCCGATTTGCGATGTTTGATGTTCTGTATGAATCGTGGGAAAATTATTCCGTATTGTCACGAGTCGCGTCGCACAAGAATAGGCGATTTGCATGTCAAAGAACGGCGTGGCTTTGTAGGTAAAATTGTAAAGGTCCGTGCAGTGTGTGCAGTTGGCCTCTCGAGAGAGCAGTGAGTACACATCATCAGAGAGTGTCTTGTTACCACGACGGCAAAGGTCACCAGTTATCATCGATAGAGACGGCTCTCTGCGCATTGATCGTTCTTGGTGAATTGCGTCATGATACCCCTTTTCTCCAGTTTTCGTCTCGATCACGCCTCCTTTTTGCCAGTTCCTTTTCATGGAGTTGATCGGAAACATCTGTATTTGCGTCATCTCACTTTTAACTTTCTCTATCATAAAGTTTCCAATCTTTCAGATGGCTTTGGGTTCCGAGATGAAGAGTGAGGTAGAGACTCCCATCACGAATGGAAAACTCGACGAGCACGAGGTAGACGAGAACAATGATTCTGGTCACTCGTCGGCGAACACTCCTGATGAGCTCGAGAAGCAGGGCGACAAGCTTGTCAAGGTGACCATACAACCATCGTGTGGAGAGGCCTTCGATCTTCATGTTAGTTTGGAACCTCTCGAAATATACATCTAATTGTTCTATTTCAGCTCAGCGACAATGAACTAGTCCAAGAGCTGTATCAGACGTTGCTGGATCGTGAGGCCACGTGTCACCGTACTTGCTTTGCGCTCTACTTGAATGGGACCGCAGTGGACAACTACTCGGAAGTGCGCGCAGTTCCTGGATTCATTGACGGATGCACACTGCACGTTGTCGACGAGCCGTACACCGTTCGTGATGCTCGTCTTCACCTTCGTCAAGTGCGAGAGCTCTTGAAGTTCGGCGTCTCTCCTGATCACCATGATCCGCCATGCTCCAACGAGGCTCAGTCCTACTTGACGACGATCAACTTGCAGCCGGATGAGAAGAAGGAGCCAAAACAAGCTGACATTCTTCCTCCAGATTACGCGTTGCCGGGTTGCAAGGAACGCTCGTTATTGCACTTGCTCGTTCCACAACAGAAGGATCTGATCGCGCTGAAGGACATGGCTACGTCGCCATACAACCCTCCACCAGGCCCGCGCAAACTCCAAGGAGACGTGCTGTACATTGATCTCACCACTGTGGAGAACCGCGTCTACCACGTGACTTGCTGCACCCGTGGATTCTACGTCAACAACTCACAAGACGGAAAGTTCGACCCGACAATCTCTGGATCCAACAGGACCATTTATCAGAGCATAATCGAGCTCCTGCAGGTCGTCAGTGCCGGATTCAAGAAGATATACCCACAGATTCTGAAACGGCGACAGGAAAAGCCACTCGTCGAGCGTCTCCCCACCAGCTATCCAGTGTCCACTTGGTTCTCCAAACCAATGAGACCAGACAGCTACAACAGCGACTCATTGAGAGCCACAGAGCTCACCGAGCCATTCCGCGTGGGATTCGAGGACCATATGCCAGGACTTCTCCGCGACTGGAACGAGGAGCTTCAGACGACGTTTGAGATGCCACGAAAGTCGATCGCGGAGAGAGCGGTTCGTGATAGAAGCTACTACAAGATCCACGCTGACTACGTGAATGCGGCTGCGAAGGGAGTTCAGGCGATTCTCGATGGAAACATACTCGCGATCAACCCGGGAGAGGACAAGAAGACGCACATGTACATTTGGAACAACATCTTCTTCAGTCTCGGCTTTGATGTCCGTGATCACTACAAAGAGCTCGGAGGAGATGCCGCTGCGTTTGCCGCCACTTCTACCGATTTGCAAGGAGTTCGCGCGTTCGCCACACTCGAGGAGCCAAAACTGAACACCCTCGGAATGGCCATCTTCGACTACCGTGGATATCGTGTCACCGCACAATCTATCATTCCAGGAATTTTGGAGCGCGAGCAGGAACAGTCTGTCGTTTACGGATCGATTGATTTCGGTAAGACTGTTGTCTCTGATGAAAAGTACCATGAACTGCTCGAGGAGGCAGCTCAACAGCTCAAGATGCTGCCACATAAGGTGATCAGCACCAAAGACGGAAAGGATGAAGAGCTGATGCTCTACACCAGCTATGAAGCGAAGGGAATCGTCGGAAATGACGGTCGGAAGTACGTTCTCGACTTGCTCCGATGCATGCCTCCAGATGTGCATTACCTCGATGACGCAGAGGTCTCGGAGACCGCCAAGGAACTTGGATACCCACGTCCATTCCCACACAAGTTGTCGGCTCTCCGTCGTGAGCTTGTCGATCTGTTCTGCGAGTCGAAACTGGTGACTTTCATCCAGATGACTGCCAAGAAGATTCGTGAGAACGCTGCTGCCGCCAAGGAGAAGAACGACGAGCAGTTGATAAAGAATGCTGGTAAGTACTAATCGGACTGATTTCTATTTGATACATCAATGAGAAAGTTCGTCCTATTTAACATTCTAATTTTCAGCTGAAGCAGAGACTGAGTTGTCAGCGGTCTACGTGGCACTGAGTGAGGACAAGCCATACGAGGTGAAAAATCCACTGGTGCAAGAAGCCGTGACTGAAGCATGCGCCGCCATTCACTCGATTGAAGACGATCGCTACGTCATCAAGTTCAACCCGGATTGCTTCTCGCCGAATGTGAGACACGCAGCATGCGAGGACCTCCCACGTCAACGTCGCATAGTTGTGGATGCCGCTGAATTCCTGCTGGCCCATCAAATTCCGGAGCTCGTGCAGAACTTCAAGGACTGCACTGTCCAGCCTATCGACGGAGAGACCCTTGCCGATACGATGCACAGCAAGGGTATCAACGTGCGGTACCTCGGAGAGATCGCGAAGCGCATCCAGGATACCAACTCTTTCGCCCGTCCACTGGTCCTTGCAGACATTGTCGCGAGATCTGCCAAGCACGTCATCAGAAAGATCAACGTGCAAACCACCGCTGATCAGTTGGCCACCAGCACTACCCACATCCTCAACTGCCTCTTCTCCCAGGTTGCTGAGCCGAGCCCAACGCTCGCTGCTGCCAAGAAGGCGAACAAGAAGAACGGAAAGAAGAAGACGAACGCTGCCTGGTCGTCCCTCACCACTGCTTCGTTGTGGAAGAGCATCTGTGAGGAGGCCGAGTTTTACTACGGATTCCCAATTTCTGCTGAATCGTTGGAGAAGTTCACCGAAGCGCACGACATTCAGAAGACTGCTCTTTTCCGTCGCATCATTCGTTTGATGGGAGTGCAAGTTTCCGCGAGAGATTACCAGTTGGAGACTGCTTCCGGAAAGAAAGCGGCCATCTTCACCGAAGACGACATCATCAACTTCTACCCCGTCGTCAAACATCATCAGCCGTACACTGGAGATGCCAAGAAGATGTTCCTTCGCGGACAGCACGCCATGTCGGTGGGTGCTTCCCGTGAGGCTTACGAGTGCATGGCGGAGTCGATAAACTTGATGACCGCTGTCTACGGCGTCATGCATCCGGACATGCCGGAATGCTTGAGAGCCCTCGCTAGGCTCTCGCACGTTTTGGGAGAAACCGGAGATGTAAGCTAGCTTCAGGAAACAATTAATTCAACATTTGAGTTCCAGGCGCTCAACCATCAACACAAGGCTGCCGTGATGAGCGAAAGGTTGATTGGATTGGATGCTGGAAAGACTATCATTGAATACGTAAGATCTGCTAACATTGCAATAAGTCATACCATGTTTTCAGATTAACCTTGCTCACTTTGCATTCGGAGCTCTTCTCATTCCTGGATCTCTCCGCCCATTGTACCGTGCCAGATACCTGATGAACCTCGTGTTCGGAGAACGCCATCCGGTCATGGCTCAAATCGACGCCAACATCGGAACAATTCTGTTCACGATTCAAGAATACGACACAGCCCTCAAGTACCTCCAGTCAGCTGACGCCATCAGCAAGTCGATCGGAGATCCGAAGAAACTCAAGACCGGACTCATTTCGAACCTGATCGCTCGCACACACGCTGCTCGTGGAGACTTCCGTGCGGCACTCACTGCTGAGAAGGAGACGTTCTCCATCTACTCGGAGATCTACGGACCCAACCACAGACAGACGAAGGAGTCGGGAGAGTATCTCAAGACTCTCACCCAACAGGCCGTGTCCTTCCAGAAGAAAATGATGAACCCCGGAGCCAACACCAATATCACTGAACTCTTCCCGGTAATTTTAACCAGTCGAGCAGTGGATTTTATACGATAACCAGCCGGTCGAGCTGCTTCGCAGCTCTTCGGCTGGCTTCTTATGGGGCCGGGAATTCACTAAAATGTCCTAATACACTTTTCCAAAGAAAGCAAAAATGTTTTGACTCAAAAAGAATCGAACCCCTGACCTTCTGCACAGTGTCCGCCCGCGCAACCGCCGGGACCACCCCGACACAGTTGAGAAGGGCAGCGAAGGTGCGTACATGTGCACGCGGTTTTGGGACCCCTTCGCGGGGCCTTTTTCAGAAATTTTCAGGTAAAGTACCCTTCAAATTAAAGCTATCAACTTCTAGTTTTGACGGGCATCACCGCGGCACCAAATAAGGGCCGTAACCGAAAATTGGGCTCATTCCTATGGCTGGGGACTTCTCCAGGGTTAGCGCCACACAGACACACGGACAAATACACAGAATTTGTCCGTTAGTAATAGTAAAGATGTTTACAGACGCAGAATCCCTCAGTTAGCACCATCTTCGAGACGCTGAACATTATCAACGGAATACTGATCATCCCACTTCCGGGACTCGCCAATCTGGCTAGCCTCGAGAGGATGCAGAATGGAACGACAGAGGAGAACAAGTCGAACGAAGTCGCTGCTCAACTCGAGACTGAAACTCTCGATTAGGAATAGGAACCCCGTTTAGATCCTCATTTTTTGACTCTTTTAGTCGTTAGTTTTGTAGTATAGAGTGATTTTTTATATATGTTTTGTTACTTTTTTGTTATTTTTACGGGACATTAGAGTCTCTTTTTAATTCCCTTTTTGTTAATTTTCCGGTAGCTGTAGATATTAGATAGAGAGTAGAATCAGTTTATTTAGATTAGGACCCAATTACCCTTTTAATCTCTTTTAGAAAAAGTCATCCAGCGCATTTTGTTGCCTTTCTGTTCTATTGAGATTTCTCAGAAGACTTCCCTCCCCAAAAAATGCTCAATCTCCACCTGAAATTTGCTCAGTGCGTGCCAGAGCCCGTTCTCATCTACAGTAACCCCATTCTCCTCTCCCTCCATACATGTTAAGCTTGTCATTCTCTTCTGATTGAGTGCCTTTCCATGAATAATCAGAACCACTGATATATCGTCCCGCCCCCTTTTTAGGACTCACTGAATTTGTAGTCGTTCCCCTTCAAAAACTTGTTATAAAAAAGAATGTTCATTGTTTTTCTTGTTCTCTGCTCTTTCCTTTAATGAAATGATGAAAAATAAAAGTGAAAAATCCAGTAGATGTTGTTTGAGATTCGAAGAAGACGTCGATAGTGATATTCTTTTGAAAAAAGGGAGAATCGAATTTCAAATCGAGGAAACTGTAGGAATGGCAAGTGACTTGAGGAGACAATCAAGTAGAGGACGCACAAATGACACTCCCATCAAATCGGCTTGTCTCAACGTGAGTGCGCTGCTCCAAAGAGCTCGCGGAGCAACCTGAAGGAAAGTTACAGGGAAGAGCATTCCTTCTGGAGGTGGAGAACCGCAACGACCGGATGCGGGTGGCGGAGGGGATAATAAATGCCGGCGGGAGCATCATCGACTCGTTCGACGATCAGGATCCGTTGGCGGTGATATCGGACCACGCGATGGCGAGTCGGTTGGAGAAGGACAGCGAGGTGGCGAATCTCAATGAGCGCACTGTGAGAGCACTGCCCGCGTTGCTCCGAGAGGCTGTCAGGAAGAAGATTAAGGTGAGCAATGGGAAGATATTTTCTCTGGAACTGGAACTCGAAGTTCTGAATATCATCTTATAAGATGACCGTTGTTGAATTCTGAGAAGCTATATAATTGCTAAGGACGTGGTTTTCAAAGAAAAAATTGATTCACTTCTCAATCTCATCAAATATTCAAAAATGTTCATTGCAAAGAGATAGTGCGCACTGGAATTGCAAGGGGAGTGGCTTTGAGGTCTCACAGCGAAAAACATTTCAATTTCGAGCTTTTTGTTGACTTCATCTGAAACTTTTAACAATAGAACAATTAGTTCCAGCGAAGCATTTGATGCTGATCACTACTTCATTAGAAAACAGGATTTATCTTGAAATAGAAAACAATGAACTTCAGGTGCGAACCCCGGAGCGTTTCCTCCGGCACCTCAACGTCGTCCTAGAAAAAGCGAAGAAGTCGTCCTCCGCAACGAATTCTCACAGCACGATGCGTCCGAAACCGACACATGTGCACACCCAGCCAGTTGCTCGCGCAGTCCCAATCCCTGTCACGAGAACGACAAGCATGCAGCCTTCTGGAGCTCCTCCCGTCAAAAAGTACTCGTTCCTCCGCATCGACTGTCCTGGACGGAGACCCGAAGTGCGGACGGTCGAGACGAGTACCTTCAGCCGTCTGTTCTCTGGGAAGGACGCTGGTCACTCGGTGTTCAAAGGGGCGGACCACGTGCTGATGCAGAAGAGACAGTTGGACTACTCGCTGTTCCTCGAGGGAAAGTACGAACCGACGAAGAAAAACTTCAAACTGGACGAGAAGGACACCTACTGTCAGTTCTGCTCGAAGAGCTTCACTGGCGAACGGAAGGATCACGAGAGAACGGAAGAGCACCGGCAGAAGGCGAAGGCTCAGGGACTCGTGCCGACTCTCGAGCGCATCGTGATGAACGTCAGTCTGAAGCAGGACAGACGTCTGGAGAAGGAGGAGAAGAAAAAGAGGCAGGAGCTGGAGAGGAGTGTGGACAAGAGGGCGGCCGTGGAATACGAGTACGGAGAGAACGAATTCAAAGTGAACTGGGAGCAACTGAGGAGACCCGATCCACACGTCAAAGGGCAGAAGAAACAGCAAGGTGATTATTTTAAAGTGAAAAGTTCATTTCCTCCGAACTAATTTGGATAATAATGGCACACATTATGATAACAAATAGCGTCGAAATCCTCTTGTGGACGACAGTCGTTCGCACTGCTGCACGTGTTTCCAGTGAGCCGAGCAGCCACTGAGAGCAGCGAAATTAGCACAATCAGAAGAGCCAACTGTAAATAATTCAACTATAGAAAAAATAAGATATCTTGTTCTGATGGACTTACCAGTGTCCTCATCTTGATTGATGAGTTTTCGGTCTCCGAACTGTCCTTTTATAGGATTCGGAAATCATCAAAGTTGAAAATCAGCTGACTGAAACGTTCTGAAAATCTGAAAGTGGTCTGCGTCTCTCTCATCGACACACTCTCTCGCTGTCTGATCAGCGTTAATTCGATTATTCCGTTTCCTCAAAACAATAAGAAAAGTGTTCTTTGACTGAAATTTTTCAGAAATCTCGCCACGCCGTCGTCAGAAGCGCATCCGATACAGCCCGGAGCATTGAACATTTCACTCATTTTACTGTATCTCATCATGGATCTCATCATCTGTTTTATTTGTATTCTATGTTTCATATTCACTTCTTTTCTCGATTTTTAATACTACTCGGTATAAACTATTTTCGGTTTGGTGTCTTTCGCGTGAAAAAACCCTTTCAAAGGGTCACATGTCAGATGAGAAGAGGATTCGGAAAAGGATGGATTTATTTCTCGATAATTTGAACGCGCAAGCGACCAACGCAGTTAATTCCCGGACAACAGTAAGTGCGCTCTGTTGAACTCAGAGTGAGAGAGAGAGAAAGTTGTAGAAATGGAAACGCAAGACTTTGGACGAGTCGTGTGGATCACAGACCCCGCGGAGGGATTCGTGGCGGCCAGGATCTCGGACATCTCACAGGACGGATTCACCCTCCAGAAGCTCGTCGACAATTCACAGGTCAATAGACGGTACGAGGAGACGTTGGCGGCGGAGGAGGACTCGACGAAGGGCGTCGAGGACAACTGCGCCCTGATGAATCTCAACGAGGCGACACTTCTGAACAACTGTCGGGTTCGGTACGGACAGCAGAAGATCTATGTGAGTTCAATGTAGAGTTGGGAGGGTGAAGAAAGAAAGAAGACGTTGTAGTCGTACGTGGCGAACATCCTCATCTCGATCAACCCCTACGAGCCCATCGACGGGCTCTATTCCTCGGAGACGATCCAGGAGTACCGTGGCAAGTCGCTCGGCCAGAAGGAGCCGCACATCTTCGCCATCGCCGACAAGGCTTATCGCGAGATGCGACGTCATCAGAAGAGCCAGTCGATCGTCGTCTCCGGAGAGTCGGGAGCCGGAAAGACCGAGTCGCAGAAGGCGGTGCTCCGTTACCTGTGCGAGAACTGGGGAGCAGAGGCGGGTCCCATCCAGCAACGTCTTCTGGAGACCAATCCGATCCTCGAGGCGTTCGGAAATGCGAAGACCCTTCGGAATAACAACTCGAGTCGTTTTGGAAAGTTTGTCCAGATCCACTTTGCTGATAATGTTTGTTTTTTTTCTTTTGGCTTTCTCTTGGCTTCTGTTCCACTGTCATGATTTCAGGGAAGTGTCGCCGGTGGCTTCATCCAACACTACCTTCTGGAGACGTCGCGCGTCTGTCGTCAGTCTTCTGGAGAGCGCAACTACCACATCTTCTACCAGATGATCGCCGGCTCTCCTCAAGAGCTCTACCAACACCTTTCACTCTCCCCGCCCCACACTTTCAATGTAAGTCTTACCGTAATCCACCATCATTTCATATCTTTTCTACAGTACCTCAAGCACGGCACCCTCGCCTTCTTCACCCATCCCGCCCAGAATTCATCTCGTGTTCCCTCCGAACGAACTTCTGAATCCGTCTTCAACAAGGACACGATGGTCGACGACTTCTCGGACTTTGAACGTCTTCAGAAGGCACTGACGTCTTCTGGAATCGCCCCAGAAGAGCAGCACTTCATCTGGAGCACAGTGGCTGGAATTCTGCACCTCGGCAACGTGGAATTCGAGGAGAACTTGGGTGACTCGAGAGGAGGATGTCGAGTGTCTCCCAACACGGAGCCCCACCTTGCTCATTGTGCTCGACTTCTCGGACTGGAAATGGACGAGATGCAGCTGGGACTGTGTGCTCGCATCATGCAGGCCACCAAGGGCGGCGTCAAGGGCACTCTGATCCGTGTGCCACTGAAGGCGTCGGAAGCGTCTGCTGGCCGCGACGCCCTCGCCAAGGCCATCTACTCGAAGCTGTTCGACTGGCTCGTGGCTCGTGTCAATGACTCGATCCCCTGCGAGAAGTCGTCCGGATACATTGGAGTGCTCGACGTCGCCGGCTTCGAGTTCTTCGCCGTCAACTCGTTCGAGCAGTTCTGTATCAACTTTTGCAACGAGAAACTGCAACACTTCTTCAATGAGCGCATTCTGAAGCAGGAACAAGAGTTGTACGAGGCCGAGGGGCTCGGAGTGGAGAAGATTGAGTTCTCGGACAACGTGGACTGCATCGAGTTGTTCGAGACGAAGGCCGTCGGACTGTTCGATCTGCTCGACGAGGAGGCCAAGTTGCCACGTGCCACCTTCCAGCATTTCACGCAGAGAGCTTATGAGGCGAACAAGAAGAGCTTCCGGTTGGATGTGAGTTAAAATCCAATATTTTTATTGTTTTGGGAGGCTGTTTTTGAAATGTAAAGAGTTCAGACTCCCCGCAAGTCGAAAGTGAAGGCGCACCGTGAGATGCGTGACGACGAGGGTCTTCTGATCCGCCACTACGCGGGATCGGTGTGCTACGAGACCAAGTACTTTGTGGAGAAGAACAACGACCAACTTCACAACTCGCTCGAGATTCTCATTGAGCAGTCCTCGTAAGAATGTGCTCCAAAATCTGTCTCCAACCATTTCGCATTCAGATTCCCTCTCGTCGTCTCCCTGTTCACCGACTCCGCCCCTTCTGCTCCATCGTCGAAGACTGGTGGAAAACTGAAGACGCAGAGCGTGGGCGCCAAGTTCAAATCCCAACTGGCGGCCCTCCTCGACAAGCTGAATCACACGGGCACTCACTTTGTGCGTTGTGTGAAACCAAATAACCAGATGAAGGCGTGGACGTTCGACGGAGCGGCCATCCTCTCGCAGCTCCAGTGCGCCGGAATGGCCTCTGTGCTCCGTCTGATGCAGGAGGGATTCCCCTCTCGCACCTCGTTCACCGACCTCTACTCGACCTACCAGCCACGTCTCCCTCCGAATCTCGCTCGTCTCGATGCCCGGCTCTTCTCCAAGTGTCTCTTCCGTGCCGTCGGACTCGACGATTACCAGTTTGGACTGACGAAGGTCTTCTTCCGTGCCGGAAAGTTCTCCGAGTTCGATAGGATGATGCGACAGGACCCGGAGACAATGATGGAGCTGATCGGAAAGGTGAACGGGTGGCTCGTCAAGGCTCGCTGGCGCAAAGTGCAATACGGAGCATGGAGCGTGGTGAAGTGCGACAGAAAGATCAAGTACCGAGCGGCGGCGGCGAAGAAGATCCAGGCGTGGACTCGTGGAGTGCTCGTCAGGAAACGCTTCCAGAAGAGACTGGGGCTCTATCGGAAAGTGCTCGAGTTGCTCGAACCGTCCAAGGAGATCAACGAGGTGCGTTTCATTTGAAGAAACTCTGAAGAAAAGTGATTCAGATTCTGAACCGTCTCAACACGGAGAGCCAAGTGAAGTGGAGTGCATCTGCCGCTGCGACAACTGCAGATCTCGAGGACCTTGTCGGCAAGATCAAGGACCCGTCGTCGAACATTCAGGAGGCATCTGTCCAGTACGAGGAATGCGTCAAAAAGGTGGACGCGATGATTGTGGATCTGAAAACGCAAGCGGAAAACGACGAGATGGCAGAGGTGGAACGTCGTCGTCAGGAGGCGGAAGAGAAGGCACGTCGCGAGGAAGAGGAGCGGGTGGCTCTGGAGAAGGAGAAGGAGAGACGTCGTCAGGTGGAGGAGGAACGGGAGCGCGTGCAGAAGGAGTACGAAGCACAGCTCGCTGCTCAGCTCGAGCAAGAAGCCAAGGCTCTCGAGGAGGCGAAGAAGAAAGCGGCTCGCGAGGAGCAGGAACGTCTCGACTCGATACTCTCCTCCCGTCTCGCCACTTCGGATGGAGTGTCCCTTGTGGCTCCCGAGCCCCCGAAAGCTCCAGTCGTTTCGAGCAGCAAGTACGACCTGACGAACTGGAAGTACGCTGACCTTCGCGACGCAATCAACACGAGCCAGGACAAGGAGCTGTTGGTGGCGTGCAAAGAGGAGTTCCACCGCCGTCTCCGTGTCTACAACGAGTGGAAGTCTCGCAACTCGACCAAGGCTCCGGCGGCTCGAGCTCCGTTTGCTGCTCCAGTTGCTCTTAGTGCTCCGAGTGCTCCGGTGACCACGATCGCCACGTTGGCACCCACCGCCAATCGCTTCTTCAAAGTGTCGTTCGCATCTGGCAAAAAGGACAAGAGTGAGCATTTTTATTTTTATTTTTTAGGCTTAATTTTTGCTCAAAAAGGATAAATTGCAGGATCTCGTGCCGCCCAATCTGGAATGTGGTACGCCCACTTCCACGGTCGTTACATTTCCCGTCAGATCACGCTCCGCCCACAAATGGCTCCGCAGCTGCTCCGTGCTGGAAAGGACGACCTCAAGATGTGCGAGCTGGCTCTCGAGGACACCGGACTGCTCCGCAAGAAGGGAGCCGAGATCTCGCAGCAGGAGTTTGATGCTCAATGGGCTCACTATGGAGGCATCACCAATTGAACAGTACTTAAAATAGGTTGAATGAAGGATCTTTCGGTAACAGTTTCATATTCATTATCTCTTTCTCGGGTGGAGACAATTAGTAAAAAATGGGTTAGAGATCTCAAAGGGTGCAATAAATTAGATATGGGAAGCAATAAGTACGTTATCAGTCGGACATGGAGTGGCTGGAAGTGAGGTGGTGAAGCCCCTCCTCTTCCGGAAGTGGCTGACGTTTCCAGCGGGGATTCAGCACGAGGATCAGGACGCAGACGGTGTAGAGGAAGGTGAAGACGCCGACGAACGAGGAGACGGCTTGTTGGGCACACATTTGACCCTCTTTTGTCCAGCAGCTGGAAATACAAAGATTTTGGCTTACTTGTTGAATTGTTTCAATTGACCTAATAAATAAAGAATTTGATAAGATTTTGAATTGAATATTCTGAATTGTACAATGACTTACGTGTGCTTCCACGCAGCTCTTTCCGAAATTCCCATGGCGACGGTGATGGAGACGAAGACAAAGATGAGGACTCCGAAGAACTGGTGGAACGGCATCACCAACTGACGGATCGGGATGGGCATTCCGGGGAAGAAGTAGGTGATGAAGCCGACGGCGTATTGGGTGCAGAAGAGGATGACGACGGACAGACCGATCCACGAGTGGAGGGACACCATGTTCACGATGGGAGCAGGGTTGCCGGAAGCATCCTTGTGAAGGTTGTGGTAGTCGAATACTGCCTGCAAATTACACGAATTTGTGAGATTCTCTAGGAAATTTAATTGATCAGCTTAAGTATCGATTACCTTGAGAGCCATGAGCATGAAGACGAGGACGACGGAGTGAAGAGCCACGTGGAGAGTCTTCGAGAACTTTTTGCGTTCGTTGCGGAACACACGGTAGACGAGGATGGACTCTCCGAACAGGAACACCATGCCCATCACCATGAAGGTCGGGTGGTAGTTGAACTCCTTGTCGGGGTCCTCACTCCACGCGAATCCCGACTCGAATTTGGTCATCCAGACAGTCACCAGAAGAACTGCGAGTCCACCTGAAGTTCATATTTTGAAAAGAGCAAAAAAAAGAGTAACTTTGAAATGATACTGATTTTGTCATCGAATTTCAGAGTGAGCTCTGTTTTCAATAACTTCAGGCTGGAAAACCAGTTTTCGAAAAATTCTAGAGAAATTTGCAAAGTTCCCCGTAAATCACTCCAGAATCACTCACCAAAAGCCTGTGACATGAAGAGGATGATGTTGAAGAGTTTGACGCTCTGATCCTCCCGGAGGATGACAAACCCCGGGTCGAAGAGCAGCGACATGCTCCTGGAAAGCCGTCAATGTATTCGATAGACGTGGCGGTTGAAACGGAACGGTCTGCGTGTCTGGGTCTCTTGTTTGTCGGGATCACGAGAAATTGACAGAACTTGTTTTTTTTTCGTGGTTTTAGAGATTGAAATTATCGAAAAACAGTGAAGGATTGCTGGAAGGAGATGGAAAAGTTATCTTTAACTTTCGGAACTATTTAAGGAGAACCAAAGCTCAACATTCGAAAATTAGGTTTTTTTAACGAAAAGCTGGGTGAAATGCTCCGAAACCGCACATTTATTGACTCGTGTGCTCGAGGATCGAAGCAGTGAAACGAGGGCCAAAAGAAGCCGTGATGTCTGTGTCTCTCGCTTCTACTCGCTCTCTCGTCGCCTCGTGCTCTCATTACCCAACATTGGCTCCTCCTGGGCCCTTTTCTGTTTGTGACTTTTTCAATGGGCTCGAACACAACAAGAAAACAGCTATACGAGTAGGACCGGAAAATCAATGAAGAACGGCTCGAGGTGTGAAAAGAGACGCTTTTTCGGCGAAAGGGGGCGAAGAGCCCATAAAAGCAGTCAAAGGGGCGTGGCCATTGCCTGGAGCACGCAATATTGGAAAGGGGATATGGGATGGGCCGAAAATTAGAGAGAAAAAAGAAAAATATAAATAATTTTCCCTCTCAACCAACCGTAGTAGATTTAAAGACGCATGTGAAAACTTTTCAAACTGAAGTTTTTAGCGGTGCGCCTTTAAGTTTGCATACGGTTTTTTCCACATTTTCCTTCAGAAAATTTTTTATGGATTGCTCTTTTTTCTCATTTCCAACCCATTTCGTTTTGAAAAAGCAATTATAAATGGGAAAAGCTCTCTCTTGAAAATGACGAAAAGTGTCACTTCCACTCTAATTGAATTATTATCGAAAGGGAGGGATGGGCAACGTAAAAATGGAGAGAAACCGCTTTCAGTGTATTCTTTCTCGGAAGACATCTTTTTAGATACAAAAACCACTTTATTCTACTTTAAATCAATCAATCACATGACTATATTGGGAAGCAATGGAAGGGAAAAATATTCACATAAGGATTTCGGTTTTTTTGGGGGGAAATTGGAGAAAGGGGACGAAGGGAAACAGGAAAAATTCATGTTGGAATGTTGTTAAAATCTAATGAAATATTCGCGCTCTGGCGCAAAAATTATTGAATTTTCAAAAAAAAAAAGTCAGTTTCAAAGAAGCAATCAAAGGGGAATTAGTTGAAAAGAATCGGGATATCCTCGTCCTCATTGGTAGCCAACAAGTTCTTCGGCGGATCGTTCTCATGGTTCTCAGTGGGCGGACCCTCGCGAGCTCGCTCAGCCGCCTCCTGCTCCTTCAGCTTCTTCTTGTTCGCCTGGATCTTCTTCATCCGGAAGAACTCCTCTCTCTCCATCTCGTCGAGCTCGGTGACAATGTAAGTGAGCGTGTTCTCGATACGCGGGATGATGACGTGCTCGATGGCATTCACACGACGGTTCGTCACCTTGATAGCTTCATCCAAAGTGATGAAGCACGTCTGGAGGGTGGCGAGCTCCACGAGCAACTCGATCGCCTTGTTGTAGTTCTTCTTCAGACGAGCAATGTTGGCTCCTCCCTTTCCGAGGCCAGTCAGATCGTACGAGTCTGGTCCGTCTTGGTAGGCCTCGAACACCGGCAACATGACTCCTGGAAAAAAAGACGGTTTTCGAGATGATATGAACGTTTTATTGTTAGGATTTCAGTGAACTTTATTTTTCGTTTTCGTGCTTCATACTTCACTGAACAGTGATTCAGTAAACGTGCTCTATCTCAAACTTGCAAAAGAGAACACTTTTCGGACAAAAGCCGACACTTTATTTTCAGACGGGATTCTCAGAAATATTGGATTACCAATTCAGATTTTCTTATTATTTTTCATTTGTCATGGCTCATAAAAAGATCTAAAGATTAGCTATTTTTGTTTAATTTCTAATTTGTTCTTCAATTTTATGAGAAACCTTGTTTAAAACAATACAATTTTGTCAAAACCAGATTCTTTAACTCACCGACGACGTTTTCCTTCTTCATGCGAACGCGGTACTGAGCCTGCGACACATTCTGGATGACAGTGTGCGAGAAGTCGCCGGCAGTGAACTTGGCCTCTGCCAGAGAGAACGCCGCCTCCTTCATCACCTCGCCCATCAGCACTTTGTTCTGAATTCATTGTTTTTCCATATTTCTCCAGCGAAAAATCAATAAAAACCTCGACGATCTTCTTGAGAATGTCACGGAAACGGAGGTTCAACGCGTCGGCCTTCTTCTTGAGAAGCGAGTGTCCCTTCTGGGCTCCCTTCAGACGCGTCTTCATCAGAGTTTGCGCCCTGAATTCGTAGAAATTCACAACTTTCCTCCAACTTTTACAAAACTTACATTCTCGACGGGAAAACCGCGATTCTGTCTTTACCACCGCCTCCGGACATGGTTGACACTGAAATTCATCAAATTGCGAGGCTCTCAGACAAGTTTCAGCGATTTCGAACGTGTTAAAGTGGAAAAAAACAAACAAAAAACATGGAAATCGAGGAGAAACGACAAGTTAGCGGGACGTCGCCGAAAGACCAATGACTGCCGATTGATCGACGGCGTTTGCGGTGGAGCGCGTTTGCGACACGAGGTCGCGAGGAGTCAGAGAGCAATAATACTGGAAAAAAGAACAAAATGTGGATTATTCGGATGATTACTGAAGGCTTTGATCAGAAAAAATGTATGAAAATGGTGATTAAGACGTCATGTACATTGTTTGACAATAATCGGGGATGCTCAGTTCAAAAAGATCAACGAAAAGTCAGATTTTAGAAGTTTTACATTCCTTCCCAGAAAACTCTGTTGGAATGGCAAAGTATACTAATTAAAGGCTTCATAGGATTTTCAGAACACGACTGAAATCGTTCAAAACTTTCAAATGGTAATCTTATTATCATAGTCCACATCTTCCGAAACATTCACTAAACTCCGCCCATTCGTGGAAGTTTCGGAGCTCACCCCAAACAAGATTCCTATAGAACAGTTGTAGGCCTAATATAGTAAACTGTTATGAGCAACAGGCTCTCATCGACGTGAAACCTGAAATCGTTTCGACCACGTGGATCCATGAATCCGAGGTCACTTGAAGGTCACCTCTACTGACCGCCACATCATGGGTCAACTGTTGGAGGGTCCTATAAAAGGGCGATCCTTCAGAAGAGCCCATCAGTGTTGAGTTTCTCTCTCTCCAAGTCACCGAATATCAACCAACTCAAGCGATGGCTGTCGAAATGATCGTCGAGCCCAAATGGGTGGTGCAAAACTTCGGAGTAAGTGGAAGTCGTCCTGCTCCCCCGAGCCACTCTTTCTCTTCAGAATGTCCGCATCCTCGACGCCTCGTGGCTCTTCAAGCCGAAGATGGACCCCGCCGAGTACAAGGCCAAGTACTTCAACAAGTTCGGCGTGGCGATGAACGAGCTGAAGAACCCCGAGTACTTCGCGGAGCACATCAACGGCGCCGCCCACTTCAACTTCGACATCGCCTACTACCCGACGGAGGACGAGCGTTTCGCGCTCTACGACGCGGAGACGTTCTCGGCTTACATCAAGAGACTCGGAGTGTTCAACGGAGATCACATCATCATCTACGGAAGAGGCAAGGACGGCGGCATGCCTGCTGCCTCCCGTGCTTACTGGACCTTTAGAGTGAGTTCTTTTGATTATTTCTTCTGAAACCAAATGCCAATCATTCATTTCAGTACTACGGCTATACCCAAGTCTCTGTGCTCAACGGAGGACTCGACGCGTTCAAGCTTGCTCAGGGAGTCGTGCAATCCGGCGAGAGCATGATCTCCTCCGGAAACTTCGAGGCGAAGACGACCGACGCGAGCATCCTCGCCAAGCTGTCGGACATTCCATTCGACAACCTCGGCAGCATCAAGTACCTCGACGCGCGCACCAGAGAGGAGTTCATCGGAAAGGTGCCCATCGGGTACCCCGACTCGAAGGCCGAAGGAGTCCGTTGCAAGGACGCGATCCACTTCCCGATCTCCGAGGTGTGCGGGGCCAAGGGCTTCAAGAAGAAGGCGGACTGCGACCAGGCGTTCGCTGCCAAGGGCATCAAGACGGGCGACACTGTGGTGGTGGCGTGCGGAGTGGGCATCTCGGCTGCTGCCGTCTGGCTCGCGGCCGCCCGTTCCGGCATCGCCGCCAAGGTGTACAACGGAGGTGTGCACGAGTTGGCGCACAAGGCCCCCCAGCACCTGAACACCAAAGGATAACAAAGTGATGCTCTCTTAAAATGACCCTCTCGAGCCAATAAAAAATTTTGCCATGATAACCTTGATTTTCTTCGATGACACTTTTTCAGATAAATTGTTGTCATGTGATGGTAAAATATGGTTTTTGAAGCACTAGTTCCCAAAGCCACATCAGATCTGACAGTAAGAAAGCTTGATTATGTTCCATTCTTGTCATTCTTTTCCATTTATTTTCGGATTGTACCTGAACTTCATTCATCTCAAGCTATTCAAGTTTCATGAATAACACAAACTTGTAAACCTTGAGATATAATCCAAAAAACAATATGATCTCTCCCGATCGGTCGAAGATTTCCGAAAACTTGTAGAATTGCAACTATCCGATGGAAATCTCCCGTCACTTTATTGCCCTTTAGTGGCCGTTTGCAAAAAGTCGCTCTCCTCTCCTCTATTTTTCTTCATTTTTCCCCTCTTTGTTTGTCATCGCTCACCTAATTATGTTCCATGTTCGCCCCGCCCCTTTGGTCAATATTTGTGCTCGAGATATTTTCATCTTCTTCAAAGAGCGACTCATGTCTTTCATTGGATTAACCCTTTCTTGTCAATAAAGTGTCCATTTTGCTCTTTTTCATGTTTCTTTCGTTTCTGAACATTCCACCACAATCTCTGCAAAAGTAGCTGTAGTGATGTAGTGTGTGGAGTAAACAGTTTCCAAAAGTTCTGGATCATTTTCCGAAACTCAAACATCGAGATTACCGAGAGATCAACATCTTTTCGACGGGTACATAAGCCCCCTATTGTTGGCAGTAACGGATTAGCACTTTCAACCAAAATTATCAATAGAGCAGGTTTGCATAGTGCGACAAATCACACATGTTTCGCAATCAGCGTCGGCCCCGCCCCGCTCGTCATTTTGCCCAGTTTTTGGCCATCTCTCTCCCTTTTTCTGATTATCCATATCAAATCACGAAAGTGTCTGCGTCTCCGAGTGGCGCACACTCTCTCGCCGTGTCGGTCAACACTGTCCTCCTCAGAAGCCGGCTTCGGGGGGAAAGAAAAATGGAGATTCTTTTGGACAACTTTCGTTCCCGGGAGGATTTATCTCTTTACTTGTATCTTTTCGAAAAAAAAACGAGAGAACTTTCATCTTGGTCTCATGACTTTCTGTGGGAACTTTTTTTTTGTCTTCTCGTCGTTTTTACCATTTGTCTTTTGGTGTCTGAATTCTGAACCTTATATCTAGTGTTATAAACTTCCTGTAATGATTGAAGTCGTTAATCAAGCTTGAGTTAGAAGAGCTCGTTAATGAGCTGAAAATCAAGAATTTCAGAGGTCTTGTAGATCCTAATGTGTGAGGAATTGTCCATCATAAAGATTCCTTTGAAATAGTCAAAAGTTGATTTAGCCCAAAAGGTGCTAACAAAGAATATTTCATACAAAATTGGCATTTGTGGGTTGAGTCATGATAGATTAAAGCTAACCAAAACCAGCAATAATGTTGAAAAATTGTACTAATATTAGTCTAGTTGGGTCCTGATAAAGATGCTAGTTCATCAGATAATGTTCACTTCATAATCAAGCTCTTTTACCAGCCCATATTGAAATCCCTTTGTTCATTCCATAACCTCGAAATCAACCGTTCTCTTTATTCTGAAGACTTCCAACTGATAGACTTACTGTAATCTTATTTACAATTCGCAATCGTAAACAAGTAATCATACTGTCATTTCCATTTTTCCGCTTCTTCGTTTCTTTGTTCACTGGAAAAAAGTGGAGAGTAATGAAGGCGTCGAGGAGAAAGTGGACTTCCTGTCGTGATTATTTTCTCGTGACTTGTTGCTTTTCCCTTCTCAACCATTTTTTGTTGTCGATATCAAAGTTCATTAGAGCGAGGTTTCTGACCTTTAAAAGGAACTCGTTTCCGAGTTTCCCGAAATTGAATTTCTCCTCCTCCTCCGTCTATCAGTGCGACCTCCCATGATTACCAATTCCATCTGGGGTTTAACCTCTATATCACCTGACGCACTCCTCCTCTCTCCCACACACACACACACACACCTCCTGTTTGCTATTTTTCGTCCATTTTTAATTCGATAAGTCCTCGAGAGAGTGTGTCGAATGGAGAGACGCAGAGCCATAGAAAACAAGTTGGTCTCATCATCCCTCCCATTGTCATCGTTGTTGTTTTGTACTGAATTCATCGCGAAACCCCTTCTGAATTTTTTTGCAGAAATGAAGAATCTTCTGCTGGTTTTGATGTTCTCTGTGATTTCGGCAAACGCCGCCACAGAAGGTGAGTCTCATTTTGAGAGAGGGAGAGAGACGCAGACAATGAGATTACAGTAATCCGCGCGAGAGCCTACATTTTCAAAGCGGTCGAGGGGAAAGTGCCCACTGAGCTCATCGGCACCATCGACTTCGATCAGTCCGGCAGCTTCTTGAAAGTGAGTTGAAGATCCGGGGAAAAGTTTTGGTTTTATTTGATAGTGAGAGCTTCTGGAGTTACTGATAGAAAAAGGTAGTGGAACTGGTTTCATTGATGTGAGCACTTATTTGACAATTGATTGATAATTCACAGTGGAAATATACCTATATAGTTCGGAAGCTCTTCTTTTAACGATTTCAGAACTATTTTCTATTTTTTCTACCGAGCTCTGTGAGCCGAGATATGACGGAATTCAGATCGGTTCAAAATTGGAGCTCGCTATCTCGACTCAAAGAGCTCAATAGGAAAAATTGAACATAGTTTTGAAGTCGTTAAAACAAGAGCTTTCCAATAAGATAAGTCTCATTAGAAGAATCCGGATACTCTTCCGAATACTCCCTATCGACATAAGTAGCTCTGCCTCAAAAAGTGTGCTCATTTACTCCAAATTCCCTACAATCCAATAACCATTTCCAGCTGAACGGCTCAGTGTCCGGATTGGCAGCTGGCAAGCACGGATTCCACATCCACGAGAAGGGCGACACTGGAAACGGATGTCTGAGTGCCGGAGGACACTACAATCCGCACAAACTGAGCCACGGAGCACCCGACGATTCGAACCGACACATTGGAGATTTGGGCAACATCGAGTCACCGGTTAGTGCAACTGATCAGTGGAGCAAAATTGACACATGGAAAAGTGAAAATGGGAAAAGTTGCAGATTTCGGGAGACACTGCCATCTCCGTCTCCGACTCGTTGGCTTCGTTGAGCGGACAGTACTCGATCATCGGAAGAAGTGTCGTCATCCACGAGAAGGTTCGCTTTTTTTCTCTAAAAGTGTCCACTAGAGCGCATTTGCATTTGCATCAGATCACCCAGTATATCACTAATTTCCAGACGGACGACCTGGGACGTGGTAACTCTGACCAATCGAAGACCACCGGCAATGCGGGCGCCCGATTGGCGTGCGGCACCATCGGTAAGTTCTCAATGGGGCGCGTTTCCATTCTCTAACTGTCTGTGTCTTGACAGGTACCGTCTGACTGTCTGCGTCTCACTCCTTCTCACACTCTCTCTGCTAACACGATAATTTCGATGAAATTGCATGGCTTTATTCTATTTTTGTGTACATATTCTAATAATTTTTTCTTTCGGATAATAAAATACATTTTATGTTCAAATTCTACAGTAATCCTATCACTTTAAAGGCGCATGACTTTGTTACTTAAATACCGTAATCCTACAGTAACCCACAAACTTCCAGGTGTCACGGAGGAACGTCTTCTGGAGACGACAACGGCTTCTCTGCCTCCAGTCACTCAATCCCAACCGATTGGCTCCGCCTCCATCCGATTCTTCCCACTATTTTCACTGTTACTGCTGCTCCTTTAACCACCTACAGTAATCCGTAGTCCTCGCTACCGTAGTCGAATCCATCAAACACAATCAGGTCTCACAACGATTTTCTCCCTTTCTAGAGCCGAACGAACAATGCAGGTCAAATTGTACATAGATTGAGCTTCAATAAACGAATTATTTATCAAAAATCTCTAAGCATTTATAAAATTTTCATATTCAACTTTTTGTAAAAATCGAAAAAGTTCAACTTGAAAAACACGTAAACTGCGATACACGAGATCATGAGCCGGTGTGTGTGTGCAATGGGGGTGAGAGAGAGAGAGAGAGTGCCTAAACTTATTGATTAGTGATAAGCATGCGATTGAGCAAATCTTCGAAAAAAAGGGGCGGGGGCAAATAAATGCGTTATCCTAGGAAAAAAAAAGACACGTGGCATTCAATATACGGGGAGGAAAAGGTGCACCTACATAGAAAGTATCACAAAATGCTCCAAAGAGCCCAAGATGAAGGGGAAATGGGTTCAGAAAACGGCAAGAAGGCAGTGTACAATCAACGGGACGTTGGAGGGAATTTCAAAAGGTTAGAAGAGCGGATAGATTGATTCATTTCAAAATGATGAAAGGAACAAGAGTTCAGGTGAGTGAAGAGACGACGGCACGCATCAGATCGTGTTCTGCAAAAGAATCAATTGTTACAAGGCTACAGTAACCCAGAAACTCACTGTACTTGTAGTGTCTGTGGAAGAGATACTCGTATCTAGACCGTCTGAATGTCCTTGTTGACAATGTAGAACTGATCCTTTCGTCCGAACATTCCGACGAGCACGGCGGCGTTCTCGATGAGAATGTTGAACGGGATGGTCATCAGAGCGCCGGCGAGGTACATGCCGAGACGGAGCAGACTGTTGCGGTACTTGTGCGAGAACGACTTGATCACTCCGAAGATGTACATGTACAGGTTGAGAGCACCGACGAACGAGAGCAGAAAGTCGAAGGGAAGGCACCTCGGGAGGGGGAACAGTGGGCACAGGAACACTTGCAGGGAGGTCAGTGGCATGGTGGCCCACGCGTACAGCGACAGGGCGAGCAGGGCCTGGAAAATGAGATGGATTGGAAGGAAGAAAGAGCAAGTCTCACCTTATGAACAACCGCGATCTTGGACGAGTGCACAGTGAGCAGAATCCCCTGGAGCCAACGCTTCCGTTGCTGGAGGAAATCCCACATGGTGAAGGGGCTCTTCTCGTGCATTTCTCCCTCGATAAAGTCAAAGCTGTAGCCGTGCTTCATGGCGACCATCGAGAAGAAGCAGTCCTCGGCGATGGAGCCCTCCATTCCGTGGTCGTAGGAGACGTCCCGTTCGGCCTCCACCTGAGTCACCACATACGATCCCTTCCATCCGAACAGTGGTTTGTGGAACAGTTTGAACTGGAAGCGAAGTTTTCCCATGTCATCCGCCACTCTGCAAATGGGTGCATTTTCAGTTTGAACAGTTTTTCAAGAGAATTTGCATTTTGTATGATTCTTTGTTATGAATGAAGACAGTTTGATATCAGTAGAAAATGCTTGGAACTTTGAGTAAACGCCGAGAGTTCAAAGTGAACTTGATAAAATACGATTTCTGCTCAAACATAGTAGCGTAAAGGTGCTCCGCGAGCCCCAGAATCGTAGTTTGAACTGTTGCTCTTCAGTTGAGTCACTCGTGCTATCAACCCACCTGAATGAGTCGCTGAGAGTGGTGAGCCAGTTGACAATGTCTCCGTTGGCGTACGTGATGACGCCCTGTCCAAACTGGTGCTTGCCGTCCTCGCAAAAGTTGAGGATGCCGCAGATGGCGTTCGTCGTCAGCAACGTCTCCTCGTCGAGGTGCACTATCCAGTCCGTCGGCTGCAGAATGTTCACATCGTCCTCGAGGCAGTACTGCAGAGCTCGAGCCTTGAACTTGGCTCCGCTTTTCGTTCTGGAAGCAGTTGATGAGATAACTGCACGTCTTCTGCAACTAGACCAACCTGTAGGCCGTCGGGACCACGACTTCTCTAACTCTTGGATTCGGTGGCAAATTGATGGCTTTATCTGTGACTACTTCAAAGATGAAATTCTCCATTCCCGCCTCGAAACACGTCTTCATGTTCGTCTCAATGTTCTCCTGAAAAAGGGCACTTTCTGGTTCTTGGTTTCGGTTTTTCGCTTATCAAAACCAACTTTTTCGTCGCTCACTCAAAATTCTGAGTCACACCTCCACCACACCCACCACTCTCAATCGATCCTACTCTTTTTATTCCTTTTTTTCTTATCTCAATTGTTAAATGCGGCAAGAGTTGAAAAGAAAGTGGAAAACATCCGCTACATTCTTCCGATTCCTTCCCTCCCGATGGTTCACCGCGTACTTTTGATGATAAATCGATCAAGTTTCTCGGAGCGGTTTTTCACGAAACGAAACGAAATGCCAGCTCGCGTTTCCATTATCAATGCGTGCAAATGGCACAAGAACACATAACTCTCTTATCGCTTATCAGTAGATTACCTTGACGAGGAGCGGAAAGTTTCCTTTCGTCACCACGCGGAAGCACACGAAGGGCGACAGAAGAGGTGCCGCTTTCAGTTGCACCTGCAAACATTCTGTTGGTTTTGAGCCAAGTTTCAAAGAGCAAACATGTTTTGCTGTGTTTTGAGCATGAGCAAAACAATAAATGAGAAAGGCAGCTCACCTTCTCGCGGAACGCGTTGAACATCATCAGACCGAACAGATTGCAGATGCATTGTGGCAGGACGAGCAGTGCGGTGAATCGGAGCAAGTAGAGGCAGATGGTCCAGAAGAGTCCGTAGCTCGCGACGGGGCTCTCCGGCACACTGCCCTCCGCCGGCTCGGTGAACACGCCGCAGAAGTAGGCAAAACATACGATCCACGCCACCAGGACGGCGCAGTGCAGCGCATGCTTCACCTCGCAGTTCATTACCTCTATTCCTGAAGAAAGATAGGGGTTTATATTGGTTCCGAGTCAGAAAACGGTTCGAGGATTGAGTCAGCATGGGAAAGCGGGGTGGTGGGCGGTGCCGAAAACAGGTGGAACGCGTATTTCGAAATATATTTACATGAGTAATTTTGATTATCAGTTTGCAGTTGCGGGAGATTATTCAACTAGCTTTTTAATCGCCGGAATATTCGATACGTAAACGGAAATTGCTCTGAAAGAGATTTCGAACTGGGGGAACGTGCCTTTGAAAAAGCGCCAGAGACGTTTCAGACGACGAATTGGAAACTTGAGCACATTTCGAGCGAATTGCCTCAGTTTTTTCACAACCATTTCAGGGTTAAGCAAGATCCACTTAGTTATAGACAAGCCGGTTATAGTTCGAGCAGATTCAGAAGTGATGGATATGCTGAAACGAGGCTCCGGCTCATTTTGGCTCACTGCCACGAAAAGGTTACCTTCGTTTCGCTAGTCTTCATGAAAAAACGAGAAGCCGGTTGAAATGAGAAATAAATAATTTGGGGGTAAAATTGAGAAAGCTGGCATTTTGGGAAGAGAATTCAGAGAATGTCGAGTTCACGCGCACTCGGATTGAAAATAATGCACCTGGCAGTGGCTCTCTCTACGTGATAAATTTACTATGGGTGGATTAGGAGACGTCAGCGGATATTTCTAATTGTTTTTTCAGAGTGTTCGAAGAACGCTTTTAGTAACGATGAAATGGAAGTGTCTCCAATTATATTTTATTATCAAGAATTTGATTGAGAACAAAACACACTGAGCTCGATATCCGTTGTAGCTAGATTCTCAGATATCGTATTGATAAGAATTGTTATCTCTCTCGAGAATAAACCCAAAAAAGTTGAGAAATCTGCCATTGGGGGAAAAAAAGAGAAACGAAATGGAAAATGTTGCCTTCCGATATCAATTGTAGGCGATTTGTACAACCTTCTTCTCTCCCACCGAATATTGCAACAGTGTGCGTTGGCAGTGGTTCTCTGCGTCTGACTGTCTCCTCTCGTCGCCTCTGATAAAAAGAGGCGCGGACGGACAGGAAGGCGGCGAGAGAGGCGAGCGACGGGGCGAATTCTGAAGAGCCCAAGGGGGCGGGGTCATCGGATTATGATACGTAGAATTGTATATTTGGGGGTTATGAGGATTGTATCTGTTTCCTTCTTCAGGAGACTATGGAGGTGTCAGAGAATCGTTAGAAGACAGAAACGTCTTCAAAGTCAGAAGAGGTTAACCCAAAGTCAATTATATGAAATCATGCTCGAAAACTTTCTGCGGCTTTTCAAAGGGATTAAAATAAATTAAAAATCATTGAAAATATCGTGAGAAATAGCAATGTGGCTGATAAAGAAAACAAGAAATCAGTGTTCTAATGCAACTTTGGATCTTTTATCATCTGATTCGCTTCTGAGAAAAAATGAATCAGTCGAAAGGAAGATTCCGCCGATCATTCGAACTATCGCAGTCGTCTTGCCGATCAGAAACTGATATTTCTCACGACCTTCACTATTCCGAACCGTAACTGGGCTCTGGTCTATGGAACCTTCCCACATATTTATATTTATACGCAGAACATATGATCCGAAAAGTGGTATTTTAACCTGATATGGGAATCGTCAATATTGACTCACCCACTTGACAAAAAACGAATTCTCTATTCTCAAGCCAGATAGGTATTCTGAACTTTATAACTCACTGATAAGCGGCAAGACAATCAACTATCAATTCGTCATCTTCTAGAGTTCTTCTTTAACACATATCTTTTCATCTCTAACTTCTCTTTCAATCGGGAATTGGAAGAACAACTAGGAATTGGGGGAAAAAGAAAAACAAGTGAGTCAGAAGCCAAATTATCAGCTGGAGAAGAGGAAGACAAAAGAAAGAAAGAGAAAATATTGCTAGTATGAAGAAGTCGACAAGGAGAGAAAAGGAAGTTATCAGCCGAGAAGAGAGATCGATTACAATAACGAGAAGGACGTCTTCTTTTTGTTGTTACTGTCCCACCTCCCATCGTCTTCATCGACGAGACGCGCGAAAATCAATGCGGACTGCTGGATTAGTGGTCGCCGGGGCACTTCATCCCGATGATAATCCGGACAACAAAACAACAATTCGGAGAGGGCTGGAGGGAGGGCGGAGGAGGTTCCGGGAGCAGCGAGTACTCGCCCATTATCAGCTCGTTTTGGGCAGAGAGAGCAGGAGGAGAGGATTATGTATTTTTAGAGAGAATTGGAGTGACGTACGGGCGCAGCGGTGTGTGTCATCAATGGAACCTTTTGATTCTTAGGTTTTTTGATTTCTCTTCTTTCTCAAACATCTCCAGGATTTAGGAAGTCTAGAAATATACTTTCTTCTCATTTTAATAGTAAGCCAAGTAAGATAATCTCATTAAAACTCGCACTTTTGATGATGCAAAAAATTTGAATGACTCAGAAAACACAAATTGATGAAAAACGAAATGATTTATGAACCTTAATCTGTATTTCATAATTTTTAAAATGCATTCTTGTGAATCAGCCCTATACGAACAGTCTGTGGTCGAGGGACGAGGAAGAAGTCGAGATTTTAAAAAAAGAGTTTAAAATTTGGTGATTTTTGGAAGAAAAAGATTGATAACTTTCTTTTTTTGCCAAAGAACACAAAAACGATAAGAATCGAAGAAAACCGAGGTTTTTAATCTCGACTTTCTCCTCGTCCCCCAGCCACGACCGTTCATAGCGTGCTCTACCGAACAGAAGAGAATTAAAACAGATGAAGGCGAATGAACACCATAAAGGGAGAATAATCCATGCAACGAAGAACGAAGGATTTCATTTCCTCCTCCCTCGCAAGCGATTCATCAATCTGAGTGACGTCCGTAACGAACATAATGTGTATTCTTCACAAAGAAGGAACACCTTTCGTTCCCCACAACTAGACTCTCCCTCGCCCTCTTCCTATTTCTGTTTGCCATTCCCACCTGCCACAAACTTATTGCTCTTGGGGGCAACGAAACACATCAGAAGACGGACGAAGAAGTGAAGGAATTGGTTTTGGTTTTGTGGGGGTGAGGAACGACGAGGAGGAGAGGGTTAAAACGCGGAAATTGGGCAAAAGTGGACAAAAGGCACTCGAGGAAGTGACTGATCGCAAGAGAACAAACCCATTTGATGCTGATTTGAGAGCAAACAGGTTGGGAAAATACCTTACTGTCCTGAGTCATACGGAGAGCTCGTCTTATTGTTGCTCGACGTGTTCAAATAAATAAACCGCGCAATACTGCTACTGATCATTGGCATCGAACCACTTCTCTCATGGAAGAGTGTTTGGTCTGAATTCAGACTTCAGAACGGGACCCGCACACGCCCACAAGTAGCTTGGCAACAGTGAAAAGTGAAAAGATTTCGTTTTTTTTTTGTGAGTGGTGTATGAATGAAACATCCACACATCCACAACAATGAACCGCTCCAACTTTTTGAAACTGAGAGGAAGGAGAAAGAAGTCGTGAAATTCGAAACCGTTTTCCGAGAAGCTTTTGCAAGAGGAAGACGTCAGGCATTTCTGTGAGCAATGAGCGAAACGTTTCATTGAGCGCATCGAGCCAGCAAAATTCAAGTTTCTATGTAAAACTGTGACTTTTCTCCTAACTCTAAAAGGAATGTTAATCCATTTAATGCAACGTGTTCTCTCTGCTCAATTATCAGAAAACGAGTGATAACGAGAGAAAACCGTACTCTTTTTACATCACTGGCACCAAAAAATAAATTAAAGTTTTGATAAAAGATAAGCGCGAGTGAGAGCAAACAGAAGCATCGGCGTTAAATCAAAACAAAACTGGGCCCGGATTTTTGGTAAATAAATATAGAACTAAAAGAAGAAAGTGGGCGGGGTCGGAAAACCAGCGAAAGGTGATTGGTTTTTAGTGAATCAAGGAGAAACCTCATGCCTCCTGAAAAATGGAAGGGAGCGGACCGTGTTTGTACGTGACCTGACCACTTTGCTCATCGACTTTGCTCCGAAAACGGACACAAAAATTGAAAGATACACATAACGGCCGGTCAAGTACGGTGTGGCACGGACACGGATAGACTTTAGTTGATACAACGGCTATCATTTCGATCTCTTTGTGAGCCGTTTGGAATTTTGGAGCATCGTTCGACGCTGGAAAGTAATGAGGCGAGCGCTACTGTGAAGTGGACCGCGCACAGTTCAAACAAAACTGTTTTTCAACAACTTTTTGACCTGACGGAGGGAGGGACGAGGGTGCTCAATGGATGTGCTTTCATTCCGACGAAAATTCATCTGAATTTTCGAATGCGAACAAGTAATCAATAGAGGACCCGAACTGCGAACGAACAAAACTGTTGCAACGGGAGGGCAAACAGAAAAAAGATCAAAAAGTGACTATTGAGTCAGCGCGCCACGTCACACACACACACTGGTAACTGATTGATCTAAACCTTGCTGCTGTTTCGTTTGTACAACGAGCAAACACGAAGAGTGATCAGCGAAACTCGAGAAGTTCAGGTGATAAAGCATAAAGTGTCAAGGATCGACGGGGCTTTCGACTAATTGGCTCGAGGCTTTTATAACAGAACGAGAGGCTGACAATAAGATGATGGCGACTTGTAATGGCTCTCGTGGTATACCGAATTCCGCATTGGTGAAACGTTCACGTCACATCTCGCACGTCGTTTGGCCGAAAGATCAGACTTTTCGTTCAGAATGATAATCAAGCTACGGCTCGGAGCGGAATGCGGAACACCATGAGAAACCTTTTTGTCAGCATTATGATAGGTTTTATTATCGTCACGAATTCAAAATGGGAGGGAACAAAAGAGCGGAACAGTTCGAGTTTCCCACCGCAAAATGACCTTCTCCCGACGTCTGCGTCTCTGGGCGCCGAATTCAAATGGCCCTCGTGCACTCTGTCAGGTTTTACGGAAAATCGAGTACTTTGATTTAAACAAAAGTTATGGATGGGCGGTCTTTGCACCCGGCGTCACTTTTTGGAAAGTGACAAAGTTTATAAATAATTGAAAAGCGCTTTCTATTGAGAGAAAAAGCACGGGAGAAGAACAGTCTTTGCACTACGGGAAGCAATGCATCAAATTCAACGGCGGACACAAATCTATCAACGTTTCGAGCAGGAATTGAAACCAAATGAGAAAAAGGGAGAGGGTCCGCGAGAGAGCGAGAAGAGCCGGCGGAAAGCACGCCCCATTGAGAACAGATGCAGTGGTGGCACGGTGACCCAAACGCGATGGGGGCCGGCAACACTTCGGCCGCCGTGGCACAATTCTAGGCCATCATCGTTTTCGTCAATTATCTCAAAAACTTTCTCAGCGATTTTTTTGAAACTTTTTCTATGGATAGAGAATGCAATTTAAAACCTACAATGAAAAAGACAGACTGTAAAAAGTGGTTCTTCACACCTAGCGAACCGCTGGAAGTTGGAGGGCCGAACGAAATCCTAGGCCATCCCATGTTTTTGGCTATTTTCTCGAAAAGTTTCTCGGCGATTTTTTTAAAACTTTTTCTAGGGATAGACAATTCGATTTCAAACATACAGTGAAAAGGATGTGTCGTAAAAAGTGGTTCTTGACACCTAGCAGGACGCTCAAAGTTGGAGGGCCGAATGAAATCCTAGGCCATTCTCAGTTTTTGGCCGTTTTCTCAAAAAGTTTCTCGGCGATTTTTTTAAAGCTTTTTTTATCGATGGAGAATTTAATGACAAACATACCATAAAAATTACAAACCGTAAAAAGTGGTTCTTGGTACCTAGCGAGCCTCTCAAAGTATGATGGCCGAACGAAATGCTAGGCCATCACCAGTTTTTGGGTGTTTTCTCGAAAAGTTTCTCGGCGATTTTCTTTTAATTTTTTGTACAGATAGATTTATACAATTGAATTTCGTAAATAGTCGGGTAACTCTCAAAAAGTGGTTTAAAGTATATTGCGAGCTGCTAGAAGACCATGGCCGAGCGTAATTTTCAGTTTTTTGGAGTTTTCTTAAGAAATTGCTCGGCGATTTTTTTGCAATTGTTTGTGTGGGTTTGAAAACTCTTTGTAAACCTCTCTTGTGCTGGATTAAACCAAAATAGTGGTTTAAGAGTATCAAAAACCACGAAAACCAATACGGCCTGAAAAATTTGTTCGGCCGTCGCCTTTTTAGCAGTGACCAGGCTAGTGCTTCACAATTTTTTGTTACAACTTTGTCGAACATGATTGGTTTCTGATTTCTATCATGTATTTTCTTTAATTAATCACGTTTTGCGCATAGAAAAAGCAGATACAGCTGCAATTTTCAAATTTTTGCCCATGCCGCACTGCTGCGAAAATTTGTGCCGCGCGCTGCGCTCTGATGAAGAAAGCTTTGCGAACGAGCGTGCCGCATCATTACAAATTGGACCGCCCATTTTTTTCGCTGATTGGTAGCGAAAATTGTTCTATTGCACATTCCGTTTGGGTCACCGTGTGGTGGGCTCTTTTATGCGTTGTAAATAAGTATTTTCGACGGGTTGCCAAGTCAACTACCCGCAACATTCTCGACTGAAAATTGAATCTGGAAAATAGCGTCATTTCGGAACAAAACAGATTGGGAATAACAAAGTTTGGCGAGTGATTCGCACGATTAACAACACAACCTTGGGCACCAGACTGGTTATTTATTGCTTTCTCGTTTTCAAAAGTTGGAAAAGGTATTTCAGTTTTTCACAAAAACCGGTTTGAATTTCGAAGAGGTTGGGGAAAAACAGAAAAAAAAAAAAAAGAAAACTGATTTTTTGAATTTTGTGCTCTGGGGACTAGGATTTTCACGGCCGCGGCCAAAAATTTTGTTGTTTTTTTTCAAATTTTTAAAATTTCTAAAACAAAACTCGAAAAAATCGAAACCGTGAAGTATTGCATAACAAAAAGCCTGAAAACATAACAAAAAGGGGATACAAAATCAATGGAAGAGTGAGCCTGATCAAATACAAAACACGGGAGCGATGGCCTTCAGAGAGCGATGGCAGACTGACTCATGCATCCAGTTTACGCGTCATCCCTCCCAATTGGCCGGATTACTAGGAATAGGTGTTTTCATGATGGTGTTGAACTTTTGAATCGCCTTTTTCGGAGTTGTGGGGGTGATCAAGAACACGTCTCGTAGCCATGGAGATTCTGTTGTTTTCATCGAGCACCCTGGAATTAAATAGGAAGCAAGACAACGGAAATATCGAGAACAAGCTGAAAAATTGAATAAGTTGGAAAACAGGTGTTTTCTGGTTTTTTATCTTTACATCAGACTCTTATTGAATTACGGTAGAATTCTGACTTTGAACGAGAAGCTCATGAAATGAACAAATCAAGGGACCAAAAGCTTCTGTAGTCCGAGAGGAGAACAATCACTCCCGTTGCTCAAACATCATCGCCTTTCCCTCTTCCATTTCAGAACATCAACGTTGCGTAACAGGCTTCCATATCCTCTGGATTATTCAATTTCCCTTTACATACATGTCTTGTCAGTCTTGTTAATTAATTTTCATCCTTTTTTTGTTTTCCATCTCCCACTTCTCCCCGTTTCAGACTATTATTATCATTTTATTTTGCGTCAAACGCTCTTCGCAATTCCATCAATAAAATGCCGAGCGTTGCTCGCTTATCAATGATTGTCTTTCTTCATTCCCATCCGCACGACGCTTTCCGGCCGTTTGAACAATAAAATTGTTAGCTTCTCCTCTTCTTTTTTTGATTTTCAGTTCGAAAAATTTTGAAAAACTGAAAAAGAGAGTCTGTAAGCTGCCGTCACGATGCCTGCGGAAACCGTAATCCATCGGGGCGACAAAATTCAAAATTCAATTTTTTGCACTTTTCCGATTAATATTTCCAACGTTTAAGCTCATTAAAAGTGACGCAGCTTCTCAGTTATTGACCTCATTTTTCAATTAATAATCTCTAATAATTTTGCGTGAACATTTCCAAAAAGCAGATAAGGCTTCATCTGAAAATCATGGGAGAGAAATATAATTTTGCCTAAAACGCAAACAAAAAAAACCATAAAAATTGGTCTGCCGAGCAAATTCCCCATTTCCAGTAGAAATTTCCCGAAACAATCGTGCTCCTTCCCCCTTCCGGAAGCCAATTTTCTCCTTTTTCTCCCAATTTTCCCCCTTTCGCTCCTATTCTCAAATGTTCCCATTCGCTGCTGAAAATTCCAATATCTATCGGAAAATTTCAGAGAAATCCGACGAAATGTCCGTGGATTTGAAGCAACACTTGGAGCTCGCTGATTACCTCGGAGCCCTCGCTGTTTGGTATGCGCCTTTAATCAGTCTACTGTAGTTGGGTTGTTCTTCCAGGTGCATCTTCTTCTCCGTCCTCTTCCTGCTCTCCGTCATCTTCAACTTTGTGTGCATCAAGAAGGACGATGACGTCACTGCTCTCGAGCGGGTGAGTTCTGCTCCCTTATCACTCTTTCCGAACGATCAATAATTTGCAGTGGGGATACAAGAAGAACATCGGAATGCGTCTCGGCCCACACCGTCACTCGATGATCGGACGCCAGATTCCCCAGGTCGTCAAGGATTGAAGATCGCCCGTTTCTCTTATCAATTTGGTTGCAATATTGTAGTTTTAATAAGTTTTAATCTGATTTTCTTCATATATAAAATCCAACATTCGATAGCTTTGAGAACAGTATAACTTACTAAAAACCAAGAAAAAACGGGGGGAGGAAGAATATTAAAGACAAGAAATGCTGGAATAAAACAAAAAAGGAGGCAATGATTATGGGGTCAATCTCTTCGGATCGCGAGGGAAGAGCGAGGCGAGACGGATGTTGTGGAGTCCCAAGAAGAGCATCGTCACTCTCTCCAATCCGATACCTCCTCCAGCATGTGGAGGACATCCGTACTTGAAGGCGTCGATGTACGACTGGATCTTCACGAGGTCCACCTGATGGTGCTTGGCTCTCTCGATGAGCATGTCGGCGTCATGAATACGCTGAGCTCCCGAGAGGATCTCCTCGCCACGCATGAACATGTCGTAGCTGTTCGAGTAGCGAGCGTCGTGGGCATCTGGCATCGTGTAGAAGGGACGGACCGACAGAGGGAACTTGTCGAGCACGTAGAAGTCGGTGCTGTACTTCTCCTTGACCAACTTTCCGAGGAACTTCTCGACTGGAGTGGAGAGGTCCTCCTCGTCTCCGATCTCGATTCCGTTGGCACGGAGAAGGGCGATCGCATCGGGGTACTTCAGAATGAGTGGTGGCTCACAGAATTGGAACGGCTCCGCTGGGTACTGATTTCCGACGGCGGCAATCTCATCCTGGTAGTTCTGCTGGAGACCCTTGAACATCTGGGTCAACACTTCCGCAATCGTCTCCATCACCTGGAAACATTATTCTTTACGTTTTTCTATAAACAAACGAATACCTCATGATAATGGAAGTTGAATGCCATCTCCAAATCGAGTCCGACGAACTCGGTCATGTGGCGATGGGTGTTGGAGTCCTCGGCACGGAACACTGGTCCGATGGTGTACACCTTCTCGAAGTCACCAGCAATGGCCATCTGCTTGTAGAGCTGTGGGGACTGCGCCAGGTAGGCGGATCCCTTGAAGTAGCTCACTTCGAACACATTGGCTCCTCCCTCACTTGGCGCCGAGATGATCTTCGGGGCCATGATCTCCACGAATCCTCTGTTGTCGAGGATGTTGCGGAACTGATTGCACACTCCGGCCTGAATCCGGAAGATGGCGTGCGAGGTGGTGGTGCGCAAGTCGAGCACTCGGTTGTCGAGTCTCGTGTCCAAGTTGACCACGGCCAGCTGGTTCTCCTGCTCGTTGGCCTTCTCCTCGTCGGTCGGAGCTCTGCGAGAAGCGTCCTCGATTTGAAGGGGAAGTTTTGGAGCAGACGCCGAGACGACGAACACTTGTTGGGCGAGCAACTCGACGTCCTTCTGGGTGCACGACTCGATCGGGTTCTCCACCTTGTTGATGGTGGCGTACACGTCGACGATCGATTCCTTCGAGATGGACGAGACGAACTTGAGCATCTGCTTGCTGATCTTCTCGTTCATGAACATGGCCACTTGCACTGTGTACACTCCCTGACGGAGCACCAGGAAGCAGTTCTTGCCCTTGGATCTCGTGGTGTGGACACGTCCTCGCACCCAGACCTGGAAAATTCTTTTTTGCCTATTCTCACAAATATTAGAAACTTACATCCTTGGTGGCATTAGATCCGTTGACTTCCTTCACTCTGAGGAAGTTCAGCTCCTTCTTTTCCTTCGAGTTCACCAATCCGTAGGAACCATAGAAGTCCTTCGAATAGTCCTCTTGCTCGGTGGCAGCAGCCTGTTGCTGATTTCCACCCTTCTGAAACGGAAGCATTTGTGCTTTCAAAACGGATAAATGGGATTTTTATACTGGGACCCAGTTATTCCAAATTTCGTAAGATTTCAACACACCCACCTCGGCGGCTTTCTCAGCCTTCTGAGCCTTCTTGGCGAGCTTGTTGAGCTCTTTCTTCGAGAGTTTCGGTGCTTCGCCTTCTGGAGCGTCGGACATTTTACCTGGAAACACGGAAAGTGGTGGATAATTTGGAAAAATAGGAGAAAAATGACGAGCAAGTGCGGTTTTTGGGAAAACCGGCGACTGTAAAGTGTGCATTTGCGCGCACATTTCTGTGTTTGCGTCCGAAACAACACAATATACGAGCAATTTTGAAAGTTGTTTTCTGAATTTTTTCTTTCTTTTTCTCTTCCCTTTTTCTTTCCATTTTTGTTGTCAGAGAGGTGTATTTTGCTATTCTATTTATAAATTTAACTGGTTTTCAATCGAAAGTTTCGATATTTCTCTAGATGTGGTGATGTTAAATTCGAACCGCCGCTGTCGAACATTCAGATTTCCTATTCGATTTTCCCACAAATCCAACACATTCGATAGTCTAGACAGCACGTATTCATTTTACTATCATGTGGATTTTCGGTCTTTAAAAATTCTTGCTTGTGTTTTTGCAAATAATTCCTACTGTATCATTTTCAGCACAATACCTAATAATGGATGAGGATGAAATACTAGAGCCCAGAACAATTGCAATCCCACTGAAAGACAGTACTGAAGACGTGAGTGATATTACCAAAAAATACAAGGAAAATCGATCATTGTGTAGTTGTGTGTGGTCTGCGGAGACTGTGAATGGTCGCGTCGGTAGGCTCATTTTAAAAGATTTGCATTCTTAGCCACCGACGTTCGCCATCTCATAGTTTCCGTTTTCCAGGGCACACATCTGAAACGGCTGCGTCGCTTCTCGATCGAAGTGTGGAATCTGACTCAAAACTGGGCAACCGCTTCTGAAAAAGCAGTTCCAGCTGTTGAGGCAATCATAAATTGCCGGCTGAAACTGCAATACTCGCGAGACGGCGAGGATGAGTCCGCGAAACTGACAACAGATCAGAGTGCGCGGGTGCTCAATGAGCTCGTCGTTTTGAATGAAAAGTTGAACCAAGTGATGGGGGACTTCGAGCGAATCGTTGGAAAGTTCGAAGTGGCACAAGGGAGGACTGCGGCGTGGAGAGAGCTCACTGAAAAGAGCACAAATAGAGAGGAGAAGTATATTGTGGAGACACTGGATTCCACCCTCCCACAAGTGATCTCGATGTTCAGGAAAGAGTTGAAAGCGAAAAATGACGCCCTCTTTGACTTGGCTCAACACGAGAATCGTGACGTCTTCACTCTCGTCTTGCTCACATTTAAACACGAGCCTTTTGTGGATACCTCGCTTCTCTCAAAACTTTTTGCCCTTGTCGCTGCAGAAGCACAATGATCGATTTCCTTGTTATCAATCTGTTATAAAACATTTGTTACTGCTTTTTATGGAAGTTTTATTCACAAAAAATACTTCAGGAAGTCATCGAGATTAACTGCAATGAGCTACCTAATGGCGACGAAGTTCTTAGCATTCTGGAGGCCGAGGAGGCCAAGCTCTCCTATTGGATCGAGGTGGCACTTGAATACTACAGACACAACCGTCCCGACCCGTTCATGATGATACTGGAAGCGGCTGGCTCACGAGCCGGTTTAGAGTACAATGGAGTGAAGCAGGACCAGATGAGAGCTCTGGACATACTGGCGGCATACTGGATGACCCAGGGATACAAGGAGAAGGGCAAGGACAAGAGGGGCGACCTGTTCTCGAAGGCCACGGTGCTCTTCAACACTGCCGACAAGATCGCGATGTACGAGTGGTCCCATCTCACCGTCCGTGCGTGGTTCTACCTGTTCGAGAGGGAGAAGAGTGCGAACAAGTACGAGTTGGCTGACCAGCAGTTCAACTACGTCGTCAAGACTTATCCGCAGAACGTGCTCTCGTTGGTGGGCAAGGCGGTCATTGCTTTCAACAAAAAGGACTACAAAACGTCCCTCTATTACTACAGAAAAGCAATTCGCCAACGGCGCCACTCTGTGGCCGATCTCCGAGTGGGAATCGGATACTGCTACGCGAGAATGGGTCTAATGGAGAAGGCGAAGATCGCATTCGAAAGAGCACTCGAGCTGGAGAAGACGAATGTGTCAGCCATGTGCGGACTCGCCATCATCCTGCTCAATACTCTCGATCCACACAACTTCAAAGAAGCGATCATGTACTTCGGAAAGGCGTACAACATGCAGCCAGACCACCCGGTGGTGCTCGTCCACCTCGCCAACCACTTCTTCTTCAAGGGAGAGATCGAGAGGTCGTCGACTCTTTCGTGGCACGCCGTCCAGTACACCGAGTGCGATGCGATAAAGGCGGAGGCCTACTTCCAGATGGGAAGAGCCAAGCACGTTGCTGGACAGTACGATCAGGCCTACAGGGTGAGCAAGAATCATTCTTTTGGTTTTTCGTCGCATTGCCCTTCAAACTATTAATATTTTCAGATGTACTACCAATCCCGCCAGTGTAATAACGGAGAGCACACTCTGGCTCATTACGGGCTCGGCCAAATGCTTATTCACCGGAATGAGATCGACGAGGCGATCAAGTGCTTCGAGACGGTCCATCAACGGCTTCCATTGAACACGGACACGATGAAGATTCTCGGAAGTCTCTATGCCCACGTGCAACTCAACGATCAGAATATGATCAACGAGGCGAGACAGAAGGGACGCGACGTGCTCTCGAAGTACCTCGATATCCACACAGACGACTACGAGGCGGCCATCGACCTCGCACAGCTCCTCGAGGCCACTGATCCCAGAAGATCGTTGGAGCTGTACGAGACGGCTATTGAGCTGCTCGAAACCATCGAAAACATTCCGCCACAGCCCGAGATGTTGAACAACGTCGGCGCGTTGCTCATGTCAATGAAGTCGTTCGAAAAGGCAGAGTTGTACTTCAAAAGAGCACAAGAGAGACTCTCGGAGCAGTTGAAACAGTCGGCGGACAAGTCTCTCATGGAGAGAAAAACGCCGCCAGAGAGATCACACCTTCTCACCATCCGCTACAATTTGGCTCGCTGCCTGGAGCACCTTTGCAGGACAGCCGAGGCGGAGCAGATGTACAAGGACATTGTGGCGGAGTGCCCCGGATACATTGACGGCTACCTGCGACTGGGATGCATCACTCGCGACAGACACCAAGTGTACGAGTCTTCGTTGTGGCTGAAGAACGGAGTGCAGTTCGATCAGTCGTCTCCGGTCGTCTGGACTCTCATCGGCAATCTGCACTTTGCGAAGAGCGAGTGGATGCCAGCGCAGAAGAAGTTCGAGCTGATTCTGTCGAAGATATACAACAACAAGACGCCGGATCCGTACTCATTGGTGGCTCTTGGCAACGTGTGGTTCGAGCAGTTGCTCAATCCGTCCAGAAAGAAGGAAGATGTGAGTGATTTTTACTTGAATCTGAATAACCCTGTTGGTTTCAGGAGAAGAAATATATTGATCGTGCTCTCCAAATGTACACCAAGGCCCTGAAACTTCAACCGAAGAACATGTTCGCCGCCAATGGAATTGGATGTGTGCTCGCCTACAAGAAGAACTGGAACGACGCGAGAGACGTGTTCTCGCAAGTCCGCGAGTCCACCAGCGAGTTCTACGATGTTTGGCTCAACATTGCGCACGTCGCCATGGAGCGAGAGCAGTGGATGCCAGCCGTTCAGATGTACTCATCGTCGATGAAGAAGTTCCACAAAGAGAACGATCCGATGCTCCTCCATTATCTCGGAAAGGCCTACTATCGAGCTGGAATGCTCAATGATGCGAAGGAGGTGCTCGAGAGGGCCATGATAGAGCAGATCGACAACACACAGCTCAAGTTCAACTATGCGATAGTGCTGAGGAAGGCTGCGAAGGATGTGTTGAAGGGGCACAAGATGACGTCGGAGCAGGTCTCTTCAGCTATAGACGACCTCTCTTTCGCCGAGAAGATATTCACTTACATCTCGAAGACCGATGATCGTCAGACGAATCCCACCGGTCTCCGCATTTCGAGGACAGTGTGCAGTGAGGAGGCGAAGACCTGCAAGGACCTTCTCACTCAGGCCAACCACAAACTGGCAGCTGCACAATCTCAGGACGAGGAGGAGAGAAGATTGATAGCCAAGCAGGAGCAAGAGCTGCAGGCTCTAAAGAACAAAATGCTCGAGGAGGCGAGACAGAGAGAACAGGACGAAGCCGAGAAGAAGGAGCGCGAGAAGACGTTGAGATCCACGTTCATAGACATGACAAAGGACATTCTGAAGTTGCCGGAGATAGTCGAGGAGAAGCGGCGAGGTGGCGGTGGCGGTGGAAGGAAGAGGAAGAACGAGGACGGCGACGAATTCGTTAATGACTCTTCTGATGCAGGAAACTGGGATGGAGACGGCGAAGGTGGAGAGGAAGGAGAGAGACGGCGGAAGAAGGATAAGAAGGCGAGGAAGAAGAGGGAGAGGAGGGACAGCGACGGGTCGGACTCGAATCGGAAGGCGGAGAGGAAGAAGAAGAAGCAGGAGGAGCGGGAGAGGAAGGCTCAGGAGAAGCTGTCGGCGAAGCAGTCGAGCAAGATAAAGTCGAGGGCGTTCCTCTCTTCGTCAGAGTCTTCGGATGACGACAAACCGAAGAAGGCGGACTCTTCGGATGACGACGAGGAAAGACCACCAGTTGATGAGTTTGGTGAGTTTCACATTTGTTAAGGAAACTGTTCTCATCAAATTCTATTTCAGCTGACAGTCCAACAGCGAAAACCGACAGTGACAGTGACAACGAAACGGCGGCGAAGAAGAAAAAGAAGAAGACCGTAGTGGATTCAGATGAGGGATCCGACGCTTCTGACAGTGACCGTCCGATTATCGGAGGATCTGATGGTAAGTCGTTCAAATCCTTTTTCCATCATTCCAATTAATCTTCCAGACGATGAACCAGCACGTGGCGGCAATTCGAGCGACGGGAGCGAGGCGCCAAGGAAAGAAGTGCGAAGTGACGACAGCGACTAATTTGTTCCTTTTCTCCAGAATTCTCATATTTATTTTGTTACATTTACAATATTATCTCCCCCTCTTTCCACACATTCTCCTGTTTCCCCCCATTGAATTTTTATCCATCTTGAATCTCTGACCTTTTCTGTTGTTGTTCTTCCATCAACATTCATCTGAACAGTGTGGATTAAAAGAATAACTATTATAAAGAGTTACGCATAATTAGTTGATCTCTTGATTTGAGTGCTTTGAAACAAATTAAAGGAGAAGAATGTAGAGATCTTTATTGACAACAAAAATAACAGAATAATCAAACAAAAAGCCGTCCATATTTCCTAAATCGTTGATTCTTCCGCAACGCCTCCTCGTAGTACTGCTCGCGGAGTGCTCCTGTCTCCGACGGATTCGTCGTGAACCTCTCCAGAAGGGCGGCTCCGACCACTTCCGAAACGACTTCCTTCGCGAGAAACGCGACGAACACGAGAGCCGCTTCTCCGTGGATCGGGGGCTCGCCGAGCCAAGAGAGCAGAGTGACCCGGTTGTTCGAAGCGCCGCCTTTCTTCCTGCAAACTGTCTTTTGAATCATTTTTGTTTGAAATAAGCCCACTTTTTCCTCGTGAATTCCACAGGAGCATGCACCACTGGAGAGTGCGTCTGGAAGCTGGTCCTCCGTGCGTTGGCGAACTCTGTGTACTGCTCACTCGACATATTCCAAATCACCGTCTGCAGTGCCACGTCACGCGGACTCACTTCCTCATCTAACGCCTTCTTCACTTCCAATCCTCTCAGAGCCATCGTGACCTCCTCCAGAAGCATCTCGTCGACAGTGCCCTTCCGTCGCTTCCGAAGATACTCTCCTTCTTCTCCGTCCACGTCTCCGACTTCATCGATGGCTTCTTTGTCCTCTCCGTCCTCTTCGTCGCTTTCCATCTCCTTTTTTGAATTTTTCATGAAAGAAGCCATTTCGACGCGGATGCGAAGATACTTCTGGAACGTGGCGAGTAGAGAGTGTTGGCTCCGGAGAATCGAGAAAAGGTCGTCGAGTTTGATCTGTTGAATTCTGAAGAGAGACAGGTTGCGATGAGGATTAGAGAGGCACTCACTGATGATCGTACACTTCTAGAACGTCTTCAAACAGAAGGACCAGCTCGTTTTTCAGAAGATCCACCACTAGATTTTCGTTTTCAGGAAAGGGATTCTAAAATATTAACTCTTTTATTGTACTTCAGGAGCTTTTTACTTCAGAATCGCCCGCAGTGAACATGATATGACACACGATGCTCCGAATCGCTGGCTCCAACTCTTTCGAGAGATTCACTGTAACTTTTTCTCATTTTCATCTCATTATTCCTCATACATTTATTCAAGTGCACTGATTTCGGTGGTGCTTGTCGTTTTGGTGGCATCTGGAGGAACAATTTTTAAAATTCAGATGATTCATTTTTGAAGTAGACGGTAAATGTTACGACTTTTGAACAATGAAACACAGTGATTTAACCAGAAAAGGTTCATGTGATAAGTTTAAAAATAACAAACGAAGGCGTAAAGAAGGAGATTTGAGAACCGTAGGAGCGCAAAGAGAAAGTATGTTTTCAGAAAACGTCATCATGATTATTGATTAGCAGAAGACTTCAGAAGACTCAGATGAACTGCTCGGCCCACTCGTTGAGGCAGTTGTAGGCGCTCTTCGCGTGGTTCGCCGTCACTCCGGCCGTCTCCTTGAGCCACTCGATGAACATCTCCTCGTCCTTCTTCAGCAGAAGGTACTGGCCGAACAGAACGTACGCCTGGAAATATTCCAGTTTTTGAAAATTCCCGTTTTTATTCAACAAACCTTATCGAATCCAGCGTCGGTGAGCTTGGTTCCGTAGGTCGGTCCGATTCCAGCGATGCACGTGACTTCCTTGTCGCCCATGGGCTCTCCGACGAACTCGCGGTGCTTAACAGAGGTCGACATTCTGGAAATGTTAGCAATTAACAAAGTATACGAAAAAATTGCGAAAGAAAAGGAACATTTCGCAACAAGCGAGGCCGAGAAAAAATGGCCGTATGAGACGGCAATAGCACGCTATTTGAACGAGGAGATTCGCGGTAGAAAGGAGGCGGGGTCAGGTCATTCGAAAGAGCGCGTTTGCTGATGTCTGCGTCTCTCGGGGCACTGCACTCTTGTAGGTGACAGAAGGGAGCATCGAATAAGGAGTGAGAATGGGATTGACACTCTATACGAGAGCCCACGCATCGTGGGAAGAAAAAGAAAAGAGAAAAAATGATTGGAGATTTTAGAAAAAATGATTGAAGAGATTACGGTAGAAAGAGATAAAGTGTGCGAGCACTGTGTACAAAATTGCGGACTTTGGGGTTCGAAATTCAAAAAATCGAAAATCGAGCAGCAAATTGGTGAAGGATGGACGTCCTACTTCGAGTGATTTTCGATGCAATCCAAAATGGAAAGGACGTTTTGGAGCCAATGATATCCGAGGGTTGGACGGATGTGACCGGATGGATCAACGAGACGGCGTCACCGGCGATCCAGGGCAAGTTCAACGAGTACAAGGAGAAGCTGAACGATCCAGAGACACAAAAGAATGCCAAGGAGTGGTTCACGGAGAAGTATGATGCGATGGCCGAGTTCACGAAGGAGGAGATTCTGGCGGCGTTGAAGAAGACGTCCTCTCCACCAGACGAGGAAAAATGAATTTAAATTTCTTGATTCAACTTGTATTCTAAATTGATGAACATAAATATTAGACACTTGGTTGACAAAAGGATGTGATAGCAACACGGAATATGAAGTCGTTTTGTAAATCAATCAAGAATAGTTTATACACAGGAAATCGGAGAAACTGGTTGAATTTACTCGTGATGGTGACGTTGTTCGTAGATCTTGGCAGGATCTGGTGGGGTTCCGAGCGGCGAGAATTTCAGATTGGGGCTCCCGAAACGATGTCGGACAGCGAATCGGCCGATCTCTTCGGCCAAGTTGGTGGGACTGTCCTCCTGCACACAATGTCCGACCCGCGGAAGCACACACGTCTGGAACTTGCCCTGCATCTGTCCGATCGTCAGGTCTTTATCCAGACGATCCACTCCTGCGAGAACGAGCAGTTTTGGAGCCAGACAGCCGAGGAACTCTCTGGAGAGCCCTTCGAACCATCCTTTCCAGTACTGCTCCGTCGAGGTGAGGTCGATTCTCCACGCAAACTCTTTCTCGCTAACTTTTCTGATCTGAGATGGCATCGAAACCCTTGCTGCGGTGGTGTTACGCACTGTCCCAGTCCCCAAGCACCACCCGATCGCCTTCTCCACTGATTCGAAAGACGATGGGCGTGAGTGTAGAAAGTGCACCATTCCGCCCAACGCTTCCATCGCCGATCCTTCCACTACGTCGATGACGACGAGACCCTCCACCCTTGCTTTGATCGATTTGGCGTTGAGGGTGTGAACGGCGAGGGCACCACCCATCGAGTGGCCCACCACACAGACAGGTGCATCTGTATCTCCATACAGGGTATTTATAATTGCAGTGATGTCTCTAAAAATTGACAGATTGTGTCAGAAGATAGAAGGACAATGCCTACTTGACTTGTGTGTCTTTCGACAGATCGTGTTCATCTGCACACCGCGTCTCTCCGTGGCCACGCAGATCGGGAGCTACCACTCGACAGGTGACGAATGTCGTCAGGTCTTTCTGAAAAATTAAGTAGCATGAAAGAAGAGTTCGCTGTTTCCTGCTTACCGCAAAACAAGCCCATGTGAGTCCCGAATAGCCTCCGCCATGAAGCAGATAGAAGATTGGGCCCTCGTTGCCTTTCACGTACACATTGAAGACGTCGCCGTCCACATGCACCTCCTTTTTCTCATCGAAAAAGTCGGACCACGGCAGCTCGCTCATCTCTCGCTTCTTTCCAGAAGAGCCCGGCATTGGAGGTGGTCTTCCATGAGTCACCGCCTGTCGGAGCAGGTCATTCGGCTGAAAGTAGAGCTTCAGTTTCATATTCCCTCTATTTCTTTTGCTCACTCTATGAGGCGTAATTGAAGCAGCAGAGGGAGGGGGCATTACCGAATGCAGGTCGGGCAGCATGTCAATCTCATCGTCCGACATCTGCAATTTTCTGATTCCAGGTGTAACATTTTACGAATTCGCAGAAATTCGAAAAATTTGAAAAAAAAATCGGCAAAGTGCAGTTTTGGAGGACTAGGAAATTGGCCTGATTTTTCTCGTCCCTCGGCCGTGTACTCCTGGTGGACACACAAAATTCGAAAAATTTTCGCGGTTTTTGTCAGAAAAACGTTTGTTTTCATCGCAGGCGTTTGGTTTTTTCCGTTTCTGATTGTTTCTTTTCTTGAAAAATATTAAATTGCGTTCATTATCAGTCGATCTTGATACTTTCCTTGAATATTTCCCTTCAAAAATTACCCTCTTCAGTCCCAAAATGACAGCGGACGCGCTCCGCGATAGACTTCGCAGTCGGAAAGCCGACTCATCGCTTATCAACACGTCACACAACACGTCGGCGTTCGAGGATAAACAGTCTCCAGTGTGCAAGTCGCGATATGTGAATGACAATCAGAGGCTGGAGGCCATCCGAGTCCGCCAGCTGGAGAACCGCATCAAGTGGCATTCGGGAGTCATGACGCTTTTTGTGCTGGATGTAAGTGTTAGAGAATTGTATCAAAACAAATGAGTTTCAGTACTTTGTTATGGGCTCTCGAATCACCGCATTCCTCCTTCTTTTCGGATTCTTCTCACCCAATGTCAATTCGTGTGTTGCTTCGACCATCTCTGTTTATTCCATGCTGATCATTCTCTCTGCGTGGTTCGAAATCAAGTTCCCAAACCTGCTTCAAAGTGAATCACCGATCAGGAGAAACTATAAATGTCGTTTTTCAGAGCTCTGGCAATCTCACTCCAAGCCAGTTCCAGTTGCTCCGCGAGTCACGCCTTCTCCTGGTCCTCGCCTCGACACCAGCGCCCACAGCCATACCTCTGATATCTCTTGGGTCGATGCGCACAAGTTCGGAACTCCCTCGCAAAAGCCTCTCCACCTGTCACCTCCGTCTCACTCTCCCGGCTACCACCACCACACTTCCACTTCTGACACTTCTGGAATACTCGACGACTCCGGATGGAAGAGCCCGGCTGCGTACGGAAAACTGATTGACAGCATTCACACGAGGAAGCAGCTGGATGTGCTGTTGCGCTCTAATCGCAACGACGCTCCGATCGACATGAGTGCCAGCCAATCGTACTTGTCCTCGATCTGGAGTGTTTTCGATCTAGGCGGAAGAAGAGGGGCGGGGCAGATGGGAAGTGGATATCAGATTTCTGAGGAGATTCAGGAAGAAGTGAATCCAAATGCTTGTGAGTTCAATGGACTGAGCAGTAAAATTCAGATTCTTTTTTTCAGCATACCGAATGAGAATCGGAAAGAATGGCAGAACCGAAGTGAAAATGGTGAGAAAAGGAAAGGACGGTGAGCCGGAAGACGAGGACGAAGACGAGCTCGTGCGAATTCACAAAATCATGAATGCCGCGAAAAACTCGCAGGACTCGACGAAAACCGGCATTCTCAAACGCTCCAACTCGGTGGATCGTGCTGGAATCCGTGGAAGACGTCGCTCGCACAGCTCTCCAGACAGAACGACTAGCACCGATCAGGAGATACGCTATAGAACTGGCGAGTTGCTCAGCGAGGAGCAGCAGAAGAGAGCCGAGTTGCTCACGAGAGTCTGGATCAGAAACACGATCGTCGAGCCTTTGGTGGAGCACATCGACGATGTCAACAGGATTCTGGAGAAGGAGCACGCGAACCCTCCACTCCAAATCGGCACCTCCTCAGTGGATGCGTTGAAGCTCGCGGCAATGGAAAGAGATGCTCTCAAGTCGTCGAACCTTCCATTCCTCCTTCCGTTCCTCAACGTGACGTCGAATCAGGCGTACCTGGTATCCCGGCTTAAAGAGCTCAATGCTTCGCAGTTCATGGACGCCTACAAATGGAATGCTGGAGGCGCTGAGCCAGCGACAGATATGGGACCGACGACGAGGTTGGTGAGAAGAGAGTGGAGTGACTCGTTGCCCACTGATGCTGTGCTGATCTTCGATCTGTTCCTGGCTTACATGGATGCTCAACTCAACTCCAACTGTCTTGTTGGCGATAATCGGTGAGAGTTTGTAGAACACAATGAGATATCAAAATGGAACATTTTCAGTCTGGACCAGCCATTCACCTCCCGCTTCTGTGTTAAATCCCCTCGCAAACCGACTGCAGCTCAACGTGCTCCATTCAGCTTCTACCTTCATCTGGTGACCGTCTCCCCTCCTCACGTAGAGTTCGTCTATATCGATGAGAACGGCTCTCCGTGCAAGTGCAACGTGCTCCGCCAGAATCCGAACGTCTTCCGCGCCGTCGCTCAGTTCGTTCACTTCGTCAAGGAGGAGAACCACGGCTTCCTCGACCAGACCGCCATCGGACCCACCGGCATCAATTTGACCAAGATTTTGAACTGAATCCCCCTCTTTTTTATTTTGTCTCTAACACTGGTTGTCTTCATATTTTCCATCTTTTTGTCTTTTTACTACGATCTCCTCATTGAGGCTCATAAATTTACAAAATTCAGTCTCCCTTCCAATACACCCCCAAAGAGTGCCTCTTCCCAACAGAAAACCACGGCGCGCTACAACGTACGTTTGTTATCGGCACCTCAATTAATCACAAAAAAATAGACAAAGCGCGCCACTCGACAGTGTTATCTGATTGACACGTCTGGAAAACTTCGGGTCCCTAATACGATACGCTATCAGAAAGTATCACGTGAAACTATAGTGTCTGGAAAAAACCCTGATAAAGGTGTCTGTATAAAATGGGACCTAGGGCAGCACAACGGCAGTTTTGATATCAAAACCAACCGAATCGAATGCTCAACAACTGTTATATTCGAGAGGGAGACAATCCGGACATCACCGAGGAGCGGAGAAGAGCCACGTTTCGAGTGGAGCAGCTCACCGAGTACTATCATGGAGGAGAGAGGAGAATCAAGGTGAGACTGAGAGTGCGAGGTACTGTAGAGGTTGTTAGAAGGAGCTTTCATTGTTTCCAACCGGAACCTGATTATAAGGGGCTCAAAGTCAACTGAAAAGTTTCGGAGGTTCTCCCAGATTGTCGAGTTTTTTGGAACAAAATTACTCGGTTTAAAGATTTTAATACTGTGCTGAAAGTTTTCTAAAAACCGAACACAGCTTCTGAATGGCACAAATATTGTTTCAAAACCTAGTCACAATATTTCCACGACTTTCAGACTCGCCGAGAAGTGGAGCAGTACATTGAGGAGCACCCGGAGCTCCAAGATTCGAAGCCAACTCCTTTCATGAGCCGAGCGGAACTGGTCCAGAACTCTGCCCGCAAAGTGGCCGCCATGGCAAAGTTCCACAAAATGATCGACTTCAACGACATCGAACGGACCACCCACTTCATCCAGTGAGCCCTCCTTTCACAGTCGATCCTTATTTCCGTTTCCAGAACCGTGCATGTCCGTGACACGATGGCCTTCTCCATCCACTACCTCATGTTCCTCCCGGTCATCCAAGCCCAGGGAACCGCTGAGCAGGTGGCCGAGTGGATGCCCAAGGCACTGTCTGGCACTGTCATCGGAACTTATGCACAGACGGAGATGGGGCATGGAACGAACCTCTCCAGGCTGGAAACGACTGCCACCTTTGATAAGGCAACTGGGGAGTTCGTACTGCACACGCCTACTGTCAGTGCGGCGAAGTGGTGGCCTGGCAGTTTGGGGAAGTTTTGTAATCATGCGATAGTGGTGGCCAACCTGTTCACGAATGGGAAGTGCGTTGGACCCCATCCATTCGTCGTGCAGATTCGCGACATGACTTCCCACAAGATACTCCCCAACCTCAAGCTCGGAGACATCGGACCGAAACTTGGAGCGAATGCTTCGGACAACGGGTACATGGTGTTCAATAACTTTAGAATTCCGCGGATGAACATGCTCATGAAACACTCGCAAGTTCTCCCTGATGGAACTTATGTGAAGGCGAAGCACTCCAAGTTGGCCTACGGTGGAATGGTGTTCGTCAGATCCATGATGGTCCGTGAGATCGCCAACCACCTCGCGAACGCAGTGACCATCGCAACTCGCTATTCTTCTATCCGTCGTCAAGGAGAACCTGTGCCGGGGAAAGGAGAAGTGAAGATCCTCGACTACCAGACCCAGCAGAACAGAATCTTCCCTCAAATCGCAAAGACCGTCGCATTCCGATTGGCCGGAGAAGAGTTGCGAGTGATCTTCAAGAGAATCTCCAAGGACATCAGGAACGGCGAAGCTTCCCAACTTCCAGACCTGCACGCGTTGTCCTCTGGTCTCAAGGCTCTCGTCACATTCGAAGTGCAACAGGGGATCGAGCAGTGCAGACTTTCCTGCGGTGGCCACGGCTACTCGCATGCTTCAGGGCTCCCCGAGCTCGCCGCGTATTCATGTGGCAGTTGTACCTACGAGGGTGACAATATAGTTCTCCTGCTCCAGGTGGCAAAGTAAGTGGAGAGAAGCAGCCCTGGTGTTATCAGTTTTCAGGTTCCTGATAAAAGCGGTGAACGAGAGTCAGGGAAGTGGGAAAAACGACGGAATTTGTGCTTATCTTCACAAGACGGGCGAGCCAGTCTCTCGTCTTTCTGGCTACAGGTCTTATAGTGACGTTCAAATAGTTCACGACTTCGAACATGTTGCACGGAAAGTGGTCATTCAGGCTGCGAAGAGACTTCAGTCGGCAGGCGGCACGAAGGAAGAGGCCTACAACTCTTGCTCCGTCGAGCTGTGCAAGGCCGCCAAAGTATCGGAACCTGGATATTCAGAATACAACGTGTTTCTTTCAGTGGCACGTCCGGCTGTACATCGTCAAGAACTTCTTGTCAAAAATACCATCAGCTCCAAAAGAGTTGCATCAGATTCTGACAACACTCGCACGCGTCTACATCTTCCAACTGCAGATTTCGAACAAAGGACATTTCATCGAGAATCAGTTCATGACACCCCAACAGATTGACGAGTTGAAGACGGGATTCTATGAGTAAACAATTAATATCAGTAGAGATTCAGAAAAGTTTTCCAGATCGATGGCTGCACTCCGCGTGGACGCCGTGTCTGTGGTGGACAGTTTTGCGATCCACGAGATCGAATTGAAGAGTGTTCTGGGGAAGAGGGATGGGAACGTGTACCCTGCTCTCTTCGAGTGGGCTCAACACAGCCAGCTCAACCAGGACGACGTCCTTCCTGCCTTCAACAAGCATTTGGCACCACTTCTGGAGAAGCTTCGTTCTAAAATGTAGAATCAAAGTGTTTTATTCTCCTGAAAGACAATGAAAAGTTAGCATGTTCTGACCTTATATGTGTTCCTTGTTCTGTGACTTTCTGTCAAAGATGACGTGCCACGTCATTAATAAAAAAGAAAGAAAAGTTGCGTGAAAATAAAGCATGCAGCGGTGGCGATGGTCCAATGCGAGTCGGATGGGTCGGAGCATTGGTCGAGGATGCTGTGGTCGAGGATGTTATACAGTAGCCGCGAACAAGACGCCTCTGCTCGCAACTCTGATAATACATATAGTAGCCGCGAACAAGACGCCTCTACTGATTCCTAATTTACTTCCTAATTCATTTTTTGTTGAACTCCGTGACGTCGTCTTGTTTCTGCAGAGGCCTAGTGCATGCACTAGGCCTCTGCAACAGCGCTCCATTGAAACGAGTGCGAGAGAACGGTGAACCGAGGAGACGCAGAGCCAAACATCTATTCGATTTTTCCTTCCAACCGTTCCTTTTCCATCTTTCTTCGTTTTCAACCTCAAAATTTGCAATCTTGTCCTTTTCAATTAGTTTCACTCTTTGTTTGTGTAATTTTTATGTAATTTTCAGAGCCGAAATGTTACCAAACAGCTTTGGATTCATCAACCCAGGAATGATAAATCTGCAACAGCAATTGCTGCTTCAGGGCAGAGGTGAGTTCTCTTGAAAGCAATGAAATCAATGTAAACTTTCAGTAGTTATGCCTGGCACTGTCCCCCAACTACCTCTTCTCCCACTTCCAGCCGCTCACGCTGCTGCCGCAGCTCACGCAGCCGCAGCCGCCGCTGCGCCAACTCGCCCATCGCCAATGTTGGTGCCGCCTGGAATGGGACTCGAAGATACGAGCTCGCCGGCCGACTCGGAGTGGACGGAGCACAAGCACACCGACGGACGCATCTACTATCACAACAGAACGACGAAACAGTCCTCGTGGACGAAGCCAGATGCTTTGAAGACGCCGCAGGAGGTAAAAATTTCGATAAATCGATTGAAAAAAAAAATAAACATTCAGAGATCTGCAAGTGCTCAACAAAGCCAACAACCCCAAGGAGCCGGGCAGTGGAAAGAGTTCATTTCTCCCGACGGACGTCCTTATTATTATCACACTGGCACTCGGAAGACGCAGTGGGTGAAGCCGGAAGGAGAAGAAGTGACGAAAGGAGAGCAGCGCCCTTCCTCTTCCACTGCTCCCGTCGACACAGCCGCCCTTGCCGCCGCCGTCCAACAGAAGAAGGCAGAGTCGGATCTCGACAAGGCAATGAAGGCCACACTGGCTTCCATGCCGAACGTGCCGTTGCCAGAGAAAAAGGAAGAGGACTCTCAGGTCAACGACGAAGCGGAGCTCAAAAAGCGACAGTCGGAACGGTTCCGCGAGTTGCTTCGCGACAAGTACAACGAGGGGAAGATCACGACGACGTGCAACTGGGATCAGAGTGTCAAATGGATTCAGAATGATCCGAGGTTCCGTATTCTGAACAAGGTCTCCGAGAAGAAACAACTGTTCAATGCATGGAAAGTTCAGCGGCAGAAGGAGGAGAGGGTGAGTTAACGAGGAAATGTTCAAACAAAACAACTTTATAAACAACGATATTTCTAACTAGACATGAGATCTTCATGATTACTTGAGCACTATTCCATTTTCTTGAAGTCGCTTTGCCGTCAGCTCGAAAAGCTGCTCCGGAGTGGCGGTCGGGTTCTCAGTGGCCACCAGTTTGTGCTCGTTTATAAACTGCTGCGATACGCTCGCTTTTCCACTGTCCACTTGGATGCCGGCAGTGCTCCGATACGTTTTGTAGAACTTCCTGCACAATTTACAAGAATTATTTTCTCAAAAAATTAAAGCTCACGCTCTCAACACGTCCTCCTCGTAGAAAATGGGTCGAATCGGCTCGTCAAATTTCGCCAATTTCACATTCCAATCGGGCGGCGTCAATGGTGGTGAGGAGATGTAGACGTCGTACCTAAACAGTTGTTATCATTTTCCCTGAACAGACTATTTCTCTAACCATAGTGGTCGATCTGCCCAGTTCAATTGTCCAGCGCGAATGAGTCCTGTGACACGAGAGAAAATGTTTCCCGAGCGTTCCGTGCGAGTGATAAATGACGCCATATTTTCTGAAAATTGTAATTTGAAAAACTCGGATTTTAACTCGAAAGCCAGGAAAGACCTGAAAAAAGAAAAGTTTCTGCACAAAAATTTTTGCGGCACGGTGAAATGGGCGGAGCTTTAGAGACTCCGCCCCTTTGCAAGTGTGTCGCACACTTTTTCTGTGACTTTTCGCTAGTCGTTGCGTCAAAAAACTCAGCATTCACTCAAAAAATATAGAAAATATTTATTTGTTTTCAGGATGAAAAACGATTGGCTCATAAAAAAGCAAAAGAGGATTTGGAAAAATTCCTCCAGGAGCATCCAAAGATGAAAGAAAGTCTGAAATATCCAAAGGCCTGCGACATTTTCGGCAAAGATCCGCTTTGGACTGCAGTGAATGATGAGGACAGAAAGGAGATTTTCAAGGATTGCATGGTTGGACCAGTTATAAAAGTATTTAATAAAACTGAAACTTTCAGGAATTTGTGGCTCGCCGTGACAAGGAGAGAAAGGAAGAGAGTCGAAAGAGGAACTTGAGTGCATTCAGTCACATCCTGCAGAGTATGGATCACATCACTTACAAGACGACGTGGGCACAAGCTCAACGTCTTCTGATTGAAAATCCACAGTTTGCGGAAGAGCGAGATTTACAACGTAAGATTCTTTTCGAGTTAATTATCAAAATATCTTCAAATTTCAGTGATGGACAAGGAAGATGCTCTTTCTGTCTTTGAGGAGCACATAAAAGCGGCCGAGAAAGAGCACGAAGAGGAGAAGGCGCAGGAGGAGAAGCGGACTCGACGACAGCAGAGGAAGGTGCGAGAGGAGTACAGGAACATGCTGGAAGAGTATCACAAACGCGGAGATCTGACCTCCATGTCGCTCTGGAGCTCTCTGTTCCCCACATTCGCTTCCGATCATCGATTCGATCTGATGCTCCAGCAACCCGGCAGCTCTCCTCTGGATCTGTTCAAGTTCTACGTGGAAGACCTCAAGGAACAGTTCTCCCAGGATCGTCGGCTTATCAAGGATATTCTGACAGAGAAGGGATATCAGGTGGTTGCCACTACGGAGTATGACGAGTTCTCTCGGTGGGTGCTTTCTCATGAAAATGGAGGAAAAGTGGACCACGGGAACATGAAGCTGTGCTACAACTCGATGGTCGACAAGGCGGAGAGCAAGGCGAAGGACGAGGAGAAGGAGTCGTTGCGCAGAAAACGGAGGATCGAGAGCGAATTCCGCAATCTTCTGAAGGCACATCACGTCGACGGCGAGTCGGAATGGAGTGTGATCCGAGGAAAGATCGAGAAGGAGAAGGCGTTCTTGGCGTTGGAGACTGAGGAAGAGAGGGAGGCGGCGTTTGTGAACTACAAGGGAGGCATGGGCACTGAGAAAGAGAAGGCGGTTCCTGAGGAGCAGCCACATTCAGCGGAGAAGTCGAAGAAGAAGAAGAAGGAGAAAAAGAAGAAGAGCAAGAAAAGCGATGTAAGTTGTTGAGAACAATGCTCTTTTACATATTGTTTTACAGAAGGAATCCGAATCGGATGGAGAAATTCGTGAGAAGGAGAAAAAGAAAAAGAAGAAGCACTCGAGGGAAGACCGATCTGACGACGAGGAAAAAGGGAAGAAGGCGAAGAAGTCGCGGAAAAGGAGCAGATCGCGGTCAACGACTCCGCGACACACGGATAAGCGTAGAAGACATGAATCGGAAGACGTCTAGCATGGAAAAAGGCTTTAATAAAGTGTCCTTATGGTCTCTGGATTGTACTAATCTGTTTTTATTATTTCTAATTTTTATTCTTAATGAAATTATTCAATTTTATCATTATCATCTTGTTTGGAAAGAGTTCTGATGATTAATCTGCTCATTTAATACCTGTTCATTCTCTTCCCCTTTTTAAACGAAGTTCTGACCTTGAAAAGTGAATTCAGATGTCGAAAGCGATAAAGCAGAATTTGGCAGATTCGAAAAAGGTTTGTTTTCCCAGTTTCATTCGATAAATTATTTTTGAAAGTGCTAACTAGTTTCATGTCTTCATCGGTGAGTTTCTGAAGTCTGACCTAGTTTGAAATTGTTAAAACGAAGAAAACCGAACCAATTTCAATCAAAAATATCTTTCAGATGAGCGCCGAGCTCTTCTGCCTCACCTACGGAGCAATGGTGACGGAGATGTTGAAGGACTACGAGGATCCGAAGGACGTGACCATTCAGCTCGACAAAATGGGCTTCAACATGGGCACCCGACTGGCGGACGACTTCCTCGCCAAGAATGCCAACGTGCCCCGCTGTGTGGACACCCGTCAGATCGCCGACGTGCTCTGTCGCACCGCCATCCCGTGCTACCTGGGTGTCTCCGCCACTGCCACCAACTGGACCAGTGGCGACCGGGAGTTCACCATCACTCTCGAGTCGAACCCCCTCACCGAGCTCGTTCAGGTTTGACAGGGAACACCTCTCAAATACAGGGTTGGGCGCAATTACCCGGGATGACTTCAAGTCAAATATTTCAACAACTAGGGTAGCGAGTGGTATGAAATTTGGCACAATGATAATCTGGCATATAACGAATAATTATCAACAACGGTTATCCCATTCGACCCCCGTTCGTGGCAATTACAGCCAAAAACTCAGTGAATGCGCATCGGTTTCGGCACGCAACATTTTTCATTTTGTTCGCTCCGTTACTCCATTAGGAATTTTTCTAAAAATCCCATATTTGGATCATAGATAGCTCTTGTGTTGTTCTACAAGATCCCACTCTCAAAAAAAACCCAGAAAATTCTGATTCGGGAATGAGGCGGCCCGTTCCTCGTCGTACAGGAAACGAAAAAACGTATCGGATACCACTTTTGTGTGAATTTAGAGATTTACGACGGAGTTTAGACTGATGGGATCACCAATTTATATTCAACAAGAGTGTCTGATATGGAGGCATCACCTAAACTTCGAAAATTTCAAACTGGTTCATTTTTCCACTTCTGAATAATGATATTCAGAGAGACTTCACCTCTGAAACAACCGACGATAAAACTCGTGTCTGTGGCTGGATAAAAAAATTTATGGATGATTCGGTTTTTCTTAAAAGCTTCTTCAAAATGTCTGAAAAGCCCACAATGAGTTTGGGAGTTGAACTACCTCTCTCCGGTGAATACCGTCTGTCGAAAGTTACCGTACCCAATTTTGAACCCAGTTGCGTGCCGAGAAAACGGTCGTTTTCTTATTCGAATTGTCTTTGCTGATAGGCGACCGGTAGGGGCTCAGATTTTTTCACACTTTAAGGTTTGAGACTAAATTTGACATTGAAAGTCAATTCCCTTCTCTCCTGCTCATTTCCGCCTTCGAAAGCATCATTCGATGCTTTTGAGTGTGATTTTTCTTTTTTTGACTTGAGGGGGACTATACCAAGTCTTTGACAGCTGGCACTAATTCCACCAACGTTTTTAAATCGAAAAATCATTCCATTGGCCATTTCGTTTGAAACTACAAGCAGTTTTACAACCAACGCTTCTAAGGCCTTATTTAAATATAGTTTGAATCAAGGCTCCCTTAATCTAAACTCGCGCCATTCGCATGGAACTTGAGCAAATGGCCTGAAACTTGGCAGACTAGTAAAAATCAAATCAGAAGATGATTCTGCTAGATTCAAGCACAGAAAAGGCTTTGGTGGCTCGCACCAAGACGCCAAACTTCATCCCGGGTAATTGCGCCCAACCCTGTATAAGAGATGCTCTACTTTCAGGTGCCTCCTAATCTTGTGGCCGCCGGTCTCTCGTACTCGCAAATGATCGCCGGAGCAATCCGTGGAGCTCTGGAGGCGGTGCACTTCAAGGTGTACGCGTCGGCCGCCGATCAGGGAGCCAACACGGAGATCCGAGTGAGGTTCGACCAGGTGCTGAAGGACAGTCTGCCTGCTGGAGAGGACGATTGATGTATTTAACAGATTGAAGTTCACTTTGAGAATAATAAATTATTACCTTTTGAAGAAAGCATAATGAATGATACTGATGTTTTACAATTAGTGGTTTATCAGAATGTGTGCTTGACAACTTTTGAATTTCAAATTGCTTCAGTCTGTTCCAATTTATATGCTCACTTTTCAAATTCAAATGCTTCATGATCATTCTCTTCCCCTCCCTCTGATTTCCATTCAACTCACCTGCCCCGACCGCCCTTCCCATTAGCCCAGCCCCTCTTGGCCCTCCGACGACCCTCGAGAATCCGCATAAATAGCCGCCCCTTCCGCCCTTCCCACCATAGATCACTCTCGATCATCTCTCTCAACTCACCGTCCGAACAATGACGTCTGCCTACATCGGAGTCGCTGGTGGAACCGCCGGAGCCCAATCACAGTACTGCTACGCGGTGCCCCCCGGAGGAAACGCTGGAGGCGGCGCCTCAAAGATCGGCGGCACTCCGGCCGCTCCGCCCGGCACCTCGGCCTACATGGGCGCTGGAAGCACTCCTGCTCCCGCCACTGGCTCCGCCTACTTTGCTGTGACGCCTACTGGTGGCAGTGGAGGAGGAGGATCGTGTGCTCAGCCACGTGAGTTCTGCTCTTTCTTCCTGTGATTCTATCCTTCTCTTGCAGCCGTCGGTGGAGGCACCTCAGCAATGAACGCAGTGAGCCCGAGAGGAGCCTCAGCAATGGGCGGAGCTCCCGCATGCTCCACAATGACTGCAGTCCAGGGCGGAGCATCTTCGATGGGAGCCCCGAAAGGAGCCTCTCAAATGGGCGGAGCCCCACCCGGACAATCCACGATGACTGCTGTGGGCGGAGCCCCGATGGGAGCCGGCTCCACGATGACTGCGATTCCGGGAGGAGCTTCTCAGATGGGTGGTGCTCCTGGGGGAACCTCCACTCGCACTGCCATCGCCGGCGGAGCATCTCAGATGGGAGGAGGACCACCACCTGGACAATCCACGATGACCGCGGTGGGCGGAGCTCCAATGGGCGGAGGATGCTCCACGATGACTGCTATTCCTGGAGGAGCATCTCAGATGGGAGCACCAAAAGGAGCCTCTCAAATGGGTGGAGCCCCACCCGGACAATCCACGATGACCGCGGTGCAGGGCGGAGCATCTTCCATGGGAGCCCCGAAAGGAGCATCTCAGATGGGAGGAGCCCCTGGAGGAGCATCCACGATGACTGCAGTACAGGGAGGAGCATCCCAGATGGGTGGAGCCGGAAAAGGAGCCTCTCAGATGGGATGTGGAGGCGGCGGAGCTTCCCAGATGGTTGGAGGAGGAGGCGGAGCCTCTCAGATGGGCGGCGCCGCGAAAGGAGCCTCACAGATGGGAGGTGGCGGTGGAGGCGGAGCTTCTCAGGTGGGAGGAGGACACACTTCCGCCTACATGGGAGTCGGCGGACCCGCCATGGGAAGTGGAGGCGGAGCATCGGCCTACTTCGCAGTCGGAGGATCCGGAGGAGGTGGAGGAGCCCCCAAGTCTATCGGAGGTGAGCTCCCCCTCTTTTCTTTGATGAAACAATCTCTTTCTTGAATAGGTGGAGCTCCAACACAACTGCCCGGACAGTCCGTCTACTGTGGATCGGGTCCAGGAGGCACTCCGGGAGCCGGTGGCTCCGTCTCCGCCTACTTTGCTCCAAAGTAACCGGACAACTCACTCAACTCGAACCACCCTCCTTCTACTGGCTTTTCTAATAATGAAAGTGTTGTAATAAAGGTTTTTTTAAAGTCCTGTTTGAGCTTTCAATAGTAAAATAGAATAACCTTATAATTCCTAATCCCATCATAGGAAGACAACATCGTTGAAACACTTAGAATCACGGACGAACACACACCGCTCATAAATAAACGGAAACTGGTCGGGACTCCAAAGTCCATCTAGAAGACGTCAGCTGGTGGGAGAGAGAGAGATTCGAGTGAAAAAGATCAAACGCTCAAGATCTCTGAGAGACCGAAAAGAAACGGAGAGGCGTGACGTCTTCTGAATTCTGCAACATGCCTCTTATCCACACCGCCATCGGTGATACCGCCCGTGAGTGTCCTTATCACGTGCTGATCTTCCACTCCAATCGATACGTGATGGATGATGACGGTGGGAGGGAACGGACGGAATACGTGTCAAACTGGACACTGATGGGAATGATGAGTGAACAGGTGACGGTTCAGAAGTGAGTGGAGTTTAGAAGAGAAGGAGTTGGAGAAGGGGATGTTTGGAGCATGTGGAGGTTAAGCAAGTTGTAGCCGTCTCCATCAGGACTGTAACATGTCGGCTCGGGCTCACGTGAAGAGCAGTTTGGATAAAAGTTGATTGTTTCTTTCAAAATCATCGATCGATCCTCGAGGAGTGAAGTTTGGAATGAAGTGAAGAGGCTGGAGCAGTTGGAAGTTGAGCAATCTCTGACTATTGAAATGTCTATTCTCCGAATTGTATCTGTCCGGCTCTGGCTCACTTGAAAGGGTCACTGTAGCTTTTAAGTGAGCATATGATTGCTACAAGTAATTAGTTAGAAAGTTCAAATGAAGTTTGTTATTGAGCACAGTACGTTCTAATCTGTTCTATTCAGTTCTTCTTCTTATGAGCTTCCTGATTCATGTGCTCTCTGAACAGTGCTCGAAAGCTAATTTCTTGCTAAGTTCCTTTATGGCTCTTCCTGCTCTTTCCCATTTAAGGACTAAACAACTCTCTGAATGCCCTTTGACCTGTTTCCCCAAACTACAGTCAACTGATCTCCGCTCTCTCCCTTCTAGCACGTAGTTTCGTGACTAATCTCTGTACCGGATACGATCGGATATGATGACAACAAAACCAACACCACATTCCCCCAGATAGCTGTTCCTTGTCAGAGTGGCTAAACTGTATTCGACCAAACACCTGCGCGTACCGGACGGGGGAAGCCCCCCTCTCTGCAAGCCATGTGAACCGACGTCTTCTGACTCCTTCTGTGTGTTTCCTTGAAATCGCCTTCTAAACGACGGCGGCGAAATGGTCACCGCAGCCGTCTGCGTCGTCCTCTCGTGCCTTCCGCCTCCCCCACGACACACGCCAGACACGTCTTCGTTTTTATCAGGACCCCCTTATATTGTTTGTAGTGCATTTTGCCCACTTTCTTCCGTTTCCTTCTTCTTCTTCCAGTCGACGATTTCAGCGTGGGTCATGGCGTGTCCGTATATGAATGGAGGCGATCCACTGCCTCACCGAGTCACGTTCATGGAGGGCGGCGAGGAATGTCAGCAGGGGGTCAACAAGGTCGAGATGGGCTTCGGACAGACGTATCCAGAATACTTGCAGGTTAGAACTGATGAAGGAGAGCAACGATCCACTAGAGCTCCTAATATCAGTGTTATGCCTCTTGAAAAGAACATCTAAACAGCTTCTTACTTCTGAAACTCTCCAGTCTTCAGAAATCAACATTCCTATTTCCAGCTCGACAAAATCTTGACGGCCCAAAAGCTGAAATCAGAGGCGGACGGTCAACGGGTAGACGACGAGCACCTCTTCATCGTCATTCATCAGGCACACGAGCTCTGGTTCAAACAGATCATTTTCGACCTGGATATCACTCGCAAACTTCTCAATAACACCGTGAGTAGATCTTATCTTTTATCTGCATATCTTGATGTCTAGACACTGATTGCAATCCTTTCCATTTCCAGATTGTGGATGAAACGAAAACACTGAAAATCGTGTCGGGACTCGATCGAATCGTGAAGATCCTGAGTCTGCTCACGGAGCAAATCACTCTGCTCGACACAATGTCCCCGCTGGACTTTGTCGATTTCCGCAAGTACCTCACTCCGGCTTCCGGATTCCAGTCCCTTCAGTTCCGAATTCTGGAGAACAAGTTGGGTGTCAAGCAGGAGCGAAGAATTAAGGTTCGTGCAGAAGAGAGTTAGTGATCCGACTCTATCTGATGTTGAATGTTTCAGTACAACGCACAACACTACAAAAACGTGTTCAACGACGAGGATCTGAAGGCGTTGAACCAGACGGAAGAGGAGAAGAGTCTTCTGACACTCATCGAGAAGTGGCTCGAGAGGACTCCGGGGCTCAAGTCCACGTCAGAAGACGAGGGATTTTGGGACAAGTACGAGAGCTCCGTGAAGAGATATCTCAGCGATTTGGAGAAGCAGGCGGCGGTTAGTTGTTGGGGAAAATAGAGAATTATTAAGACGATACTGTTTGGAATACTCTTCAGAATATGAAAACTTTCATTTTGACAAGTTAAAATTGAAAAGAAAGCTTCATACTTTGAAGTAAAACCAACATTTATAGCTAGGTTCTATGAAACGTCTAGAAGTATTCTCGAACCAGATCCTTGAAACTGATAGCTCTTGCGCACTGATTTTGCTCTTTTTCTTTGCTCTCCTTTTTTCATAATCTTTTCCCACTTTCGCTGTCCAACTAAAAATCCCCTTCCAAACCTCCAAGAAGCTACATTTTGCTTGCTCCCTCCGATGAGCACTAGACACAATTAGTCGTCAACGTCAACTCGGCTCTCATCCATTTTATTCGCTTCTCCATGACAACTTTCGCTTTCAGGACCCGTCGAACACCGAGGAGATCTCGAAGCAACTGACGGCCGAGTACCACAAGACGTCCGACGCGTTCCAGTCGATTCTGGACCCTCGACAACACGAACAGCACATTAGAAATGGTAGGAAACCTCATTCCTCAGGAAAACTTGAAGACGTCGTCGTTCAGGAAACCGTCTGTTGTCGCACGACGCCACGAAGGGAGCCATGATGATCTACTTCTACAGGGACATGCCTCGCTTCTCGCAGCCCTATCAGATTCTCACATTCCTCATGGACATTGACAGTTTGTTCACCAAATGGAGATGTGAGTGACTGATCTCGTTGAGAAGGGTCTTCAAAACCAATAAAGTAAACTTTGAATCAACGTAATTCTTGCAGACAACCACGTGTTACTGGTGCAAAGAATGCTGGGAGCGAAGCAAGGAACGGGCGGCTCTTCCGGCTACATGTACCTCCGCTCGACGGTCTCCGACCGATACAAAGTGTTCCTGGACCTGTTCAACCTTTCCACGTGGCTCATCCCCCGCGAGTACATCCCCTTGTTGTCGCCACGAATGGTGAAGACGTTGTCGGAGCACTCGAACCTCTCGCACTCGCAGAGCTCCGAGTCCGAGTAGGGCTCCTTCTCTCCCCTCTCATCTCACCATGATTAATTGTTCATAAAATGAATCGTTCTCTTTCTTTTCGCATTTCGCAACTCCTTTCTAACTATTTATTATCACTCTTCGGGCATTATGATAAGAAGTGAATGCATTGGGTGGAAAGTGGCACGTGGAATAATGCTCATCAAGTATAAAGGGGTATTATAGAGTAATTATGTGGGGAATTATGTACAACATTATCACAGAGTCGCTGACGTGGAAGAAGAAGAAAAGAAAAGGAAAAAGGGGCGTGTCCGGGAACAGTCGTCAGGAAGTGGGCACGTCTTCTGGAGCACATCGCGTCTAGAAGACGTCCTTCAGAAGACGTGCTGTTAATGTAATATGGCGTGCGACACTGTTTCCGGATGGCACATCCCAAGAGCATTTCCTCAAGGTAAATCATCTAAAACTAACAATAAAAAGGGGGTGAGAACGGCAGCACTCGGAACGTCTTCTGTCGCAGGACGCCTTCTGAATCCACTTCATTTTCGCTGGTCGGCTTCCGAAGAGTCTTCTGGAGACGTGGGAATTCTGGAGCAGGTGACGTCGGCGGTGTGTCTCTCGTGACTAGAATAGCTCATGTTCTGAAATGTTTTCTCTGCGTCTCTTGTCTAAGAATGGTCTCTAGCAGGTGTCTCGTTTCTCTGCGTCTCTACTCACGTTCCAAAGAAGAAGACAATGGAAGGGAAGACATCCTCCAATCCATAGGAGTAATCACCAAGCTGAAAATGGTCAATTGTTAGTGATAACTCTATAAAATTTGAAAACGGGAAAATGTTTCGAAAGTGGGAAAGTGGGGAATTGGGAGAGCAAACGAGTGTTATCAGCGGGAATGTATAATGATAAGGTGTGCGAGAAGGGAAAGAGCAACGGGGCACAAAAGGAGAGACCACGCCCACGGCGAAAAGGGGCGGAGACTGGGGGAAGGGGCTTTGCAAATTTGAAGTTTGAAGTTTGTAGCATTAGAGAATGCAAAACGAAGATGACAGAAATGAAATGTGACATGAAAGGATTCGAACCAAAACGGCTAGATTTGGAGTCTATCGCGTTAACCACTACACCACACGCGAGTCGAAAAATTGCAAACTATTTGCAGACACAAGCTGCAGCTGCGCAATGTCAAAATTTCCAGAAAACATTTCAAAGATATTTTTCCGCGAATCCGAAAATTGCAAAAAGTTCCAATCTACAGTAATCTCATTTCGCTGCGAGACCCTCTCCACTGCTCACGAGAACCCATTATTTCCGTCTCACATTTCCACCTGAGCCGAGCTCGCCGAGCCCGCGAAGGGGGTGGCAGGTGAACATAATTAGAGAGCTTATCAAGGCGTGCTCTTTCCCTTTCTCTTTCACATCCGCCGTAATGGGAGTATATATATCTTATTAGTTGGCACCTTTTATAATCTCACGGGGACAGCCAACGTTATTGGAATGGGACCGAGTAATCCACGTGGGAAACAGGAAAAAGTTTTCTGATAGTGATAACTGGAAACTACTGGGAAAACTTTATTTTCTTGGTTTTTTGTTAAAAATGATCTGCAAATGCTCAAATTTCAAGTTTTATATATTTTTTTCAGAGCTACGGAATCTACAGTAACCCCTAAACTATTCAACAACTTTAATTAATTACAGTAATCCCTAAAACTACAGTAACCCTTCGAGAAACTACAGTACCGAATAGTAATATTACATTTCCGAAGCGAATGCAAAAAGTGAAGAGGAGCGCGCGCTCTCTCGCCCCCAAATATATATATTTTATGCATTCACAAAATCGACTGACGTGGCACCGCCCGCCCACCGTACCCTCCGCTCGCCGCGTGCTCTCTCTCCGCGATACGAATGTTTTATAATATCAAAACGAGAGAAAGAGGTGCAGCGATGTGTCTTTCCTGCACTTTATTGACCAACAACTTTATTTTTTTCAAAAAATTATGAAAAAGTGTAGTGATAGATGGTGAGAAAAGCAACAACGGGGAGAGGCGAAGAGAGAACGGAATACAAAAGTGGTACCGGGTGGTATTGAAATATCTCCAACGGGGGGAAAAAGAACGGGAAACGGGGAAAAACTGAAATAAAAAAGAAGCCAAAAGACAGTGAAAATAGGAAAGTGTGAAGAGGGAAACAATGGGAAACAATGAAAAAAGTTAGTCGCGAGAACGCATTCCGAACGCCTTTCGGAACTTCTCGTCGTAGTTCTTCGAGAGCTCCTCGAGCACCAGAACCAGCGGGTCTTGTGGGCGAGCCATGTTGTGCACTCCGACGGCGAGACGCTCCAGAATCGTCTGAAAGTGAATGTTATCAATCGATCGATTCTAAAAGAAACACACCGCGAAGTCGTGGAGGTAGAACCAGGCGGAAGATATTGGGAGTCCATTGACTTCCATGACGTGAGCACGAGAGCCATGCACGTAGAAGTCGTAGGCGAATGCGTTGAGAGCGATCTTGCGTCCACGGTGGTCCTTCTTGTTGAAGTCGATGACGGGGAGGAAGGACTCGTCGTGCGAGTAGTGCTCGAAGAGGGGAGCAACCAGGTAGTCCTCGGTCAGCGAGACGGTTTCAGTGTCCAGTTTTCCACTGACTGTGAACGCAGACTCCTGAAAAGTTACCAATTTAGGGGAGTTCTGATATCTGTATCACTTACAAAGAGATTTCCGTCCTTTGAAGAGGCGGCCATGAACTTCTTGTAAAGTCCAGTGATCGTCTGATTGTACTCGTTCACATAAGGCATCAGCTCTGCTGGAAGACCTCTCAGTTGCACTTGCACGTGCTCCAATCCGTCGGTTCTTTCGTGGAACGGCGGGAGACGCAAGTTGGTGAACAGATTCGCCAGAATCTCCAGAATTCCCAACTGCGCCTGCTCAGCGGTGTCGTACTTTTTGATGAGCTGATGGAAGCACTTCTTCTGCATCAGGTAGATGAAGAGCAACGTTCCGTTCGCTCCGGAAGAGGAGTGCATGGCCATCTCCGCAAAGTTCTTGGCCTCTCCGAATGGAGTGAGGAGTTGAAGATGGCGGAGCACTTGGAACGAGAAGGCGGAAAACATGCGGAGCTGCTTCTGGAGCACGCCGTCTTCAGCCTCACGACGGGTGTGGAGGGAGAACGAGTGCTCGAGGAGGGACTTGGCGGCGAACGCACGTTGTTTCATTGTCGACACCTTCTGGCCTTCATCGTCGACGACGTCTTGTTGGTGGACGTAGGCGAAGAGACGAAGAAGGAAGAGCACGGTGAATGGCGGATTTCCCTGGAGGTTGGAGAGGGAGGCGGTCAGGAGACGGCGGATCTTGCTGAAATTTGCACGTTCTGACAGACTGAAACATTCGAAAGCCACTCACCTGGTCGGTATGCTCATGAAGATCACATTTCCAGAATGATCGAAACCACGTCGTCCAGCACGACCACTCATCTGACGGTAGAGAAGTGGCGTCAGCTGAAGAGTGTCCACTCCGAACATGACCGTCTTACACGGCATGTTCACTCCCAAAGAGAGGGTGGAAGTGGAGAAGAGCACGGCGAGGTTGCCAGATCGGAAGAGCACTTCAACTGCTCCTCTCTCGGTGGTGTTCAGTCCAGCGTGATGGAAGCCGATTCCTCGCTCGAAGAGCTTGAGCAGGAGCTTGGAGCTCTCGCGGTTCTTCGCATTTCTTTGCATTCTCTCGGTCATCTTCTCATACAAATCCGCGTCTCCTCCATTTCTACCTCTCAACTTGAACCGTTCGAGAGCTCTCGCCAACTTGGCCTTCTTCATCGCGAGCACATCCATCTCGTCATCAGCCTTCTCCGGACCAGCGTCCTCGTCCTTGTCTCCCTTCTTCTTCTTCTCGGCCTCATCTCTCTTTCTCTTCGCCATCTTCACCAATTTGCCCTCATCCTTGATCATGTACTTGTTCTTGAACTCGTCAGTCTCCATGTACTCCAACTCTCTCCTCTCGAGCTCCGCAGCCAGAGTTTGAGCAAGTTTCTCGCAAACGTGACGATCGTCATTGAAACAGATGGCGGGAAGCTCTCCTTTGTCTCTCAACTCGTCGACCAAAGTCACAATGTAGTCGTTGGCCACCTTCTCCTTGTTAAACGGACGAGCTCTGTGCTCCAACTGAGTGTTGACGGGCTCTTTGAGGATCTTGAGGATCGAGTTGATCTTCTGCTCGTCCGACTCCAACCACTCCATGAATCTCTTCTTGAGGGTGTTCTCCATGCGACGAAGCTCGGATCTCGAAATCCACACAGCCTTCGATCCGTGCTGTCCAAAGAACTTGCAAGGCTCGAACTCTTTCTTCGTGGCAGCGTCCACCTCGGCCATCATGTTGTAAAGATGCAGAATCTGTCTGGCAGTCAGCTGCTGGTCTTCTGGAATGGAGAACATGCGCAACTTCTCCGGCATGTACACTCCGTAAGGCATCAGTGGGATCACCGCCTGCTCGCCGCCCTTCTTGTGCTCCACCTCATCCTCCTCTCCATGCGGGTCCTTGATGTTGAGGATCGACAGCTCCAACTCAGAGTATCTCTCTCCGTAGTTGATCAGCTCCACTTTCCTCTTTCCGGCACTCTTGGCCTGCTCACTCGAGTTGAGCCACTCGTGCAACTTGTTGGCGTTTCCGATGGTGGCAGAGAGGGCGAGGAACGGACACTGGATGAGAAGGAGAAGCTGTTCCCAGATGTGCGACTCATCCGATGCTCCGATAGAGTGGACTTCGTCAAACACGACGTACTTGATGTGAGAGACAAACTTCTGGACAGCTGGCGTTCTGGAGAGCATAAGCTCCTGGAGGCACTCTGGAACCGTGATGAGCACCTGGCACTGCATGGCGTTCTGGGAGTACTCTTGGGTGAGTGTTCCGAACAGAGACATTCCTCTCTTCATCGACTTGTTGCGGAAACGAGCGTACACCGAACCACACACCTAAAATGATCGAGTAATTCAAGAAATATACTGCGAGCACTCACCTGATTGATAAGAGCTTTCGATGGAGCAACGTAGACGACGACATCGTTGTCACTGGCACGGAGCACCTTCTCGATACAGTAGTACGAGACGAAAGTTTTACCAGCGGAGGTGGGAGCAATGATCAGGGCCGAGTTTCCTCTGTCCACAGAGTCCAACATTTTGCGTTGCCATCCATCCGGAGCGAATCCACTGACACGATCGTCCTTCTTCGGGTCCGACTGAATGTCGATGAGCTCTCCTCCGTACTGCAGCTGGTAGTAGATCATGTTCATTCCCAAGTTCAACTTCTTCTGTTTCGCCTCTGAAGATGGCTTTGAGCCGACGGGAGCTTCAAATCCAAGTGAGACCCAAAGGTCGACGATTTGCTCTCGTTGCTTTGGCTCGAGGTACTCCCAGTGCTTCACGAAACTGTCCTTGAGATGTCCGACGAGGTCGATGGCGAAGTTTCTTCTCGCCTCCTGCTTGTCGGCTCCCTGATACTGGTCGAACAGGATTCTTCCCTCTCTCACTGCCACTTCGTATATGCACAGAGCCTTCGATTCCGGCAAATCCAAAGAAGTGTAGAGGTTCTTGAGGAAGACGATCGACTCCTTTCCTTGCTGACATCCGTACCGAATCTTCACCTTCTCACTCTCCGTCTGCTTCTGGTCCTTTGCCTTCTTGTTGGCCTCCAGAATCAGGTCCTTCTTCGACTTTCCGGCATCCTTGGCAGCTCCCTTCTTTCCTCCAGCACCTGGCTTCTGCTGTTTCTGTCCACTCCAGCCTCCCTTTCCAGTCTTTTTCTCCTCAACGACTTCTTCCTCGACCTGTGCGAAACCCTTCGGCACTCTCGAGAAATCAACGAGCAAGTTGGAACCGCGACCTTCCAGTGAGTTGGCGAACAACTCGTACCACCTCATCAAGAACTGCTTGGCCTTCAGCTGCTTCTTCAACTGCCACGAGTCCTCAATCTTCTCTTCCTTCTGCGCATACGTCTCTTCGATCGCCTTCATTCTCCACTGCGAGGTGTCCTTGAGGTACTCGGCGTAGTCCTGCACAGAGCCCTCTTCCACGGCGTTCTGGGAAGTCATGTTCTCAGTCTCCGGGACGAATCTCTTGAGCATCGGGGAGGTGACGCTGTACAAAATCGGGAGGTCCAGGAGTGGATCAGTGACCTCTGGCAGTGGATCGAACAGCTTCTCGTTGGTATCAGTGGCCAACGGCACCTTGAGTCCAGCCTTCTGATGGTACTTGGCGAAATCCTCCTGAAGGCGGTAAGGGAGCACCGACTCGTTGGCTGAGAGCTCATCGAAGATGGAATAAACCATTCGCCCGTCCCACAAGTCAGTCAGATCAATTTTCGTGTTCTCGTGGTCGGCCTTATCGAGAAGAACGACTGCAGCATTCAAAATCAACCGTCTGTCCCTAATGACATTGAGCCCTCTCTTCGCATCCTTCCGTTCCGGGTAATAAATTCTGTGGGCACCTCGTCTAGCGCAGATCAAAGCGGAGAGGATGACAGCTGCGGCAAGGGTGTCGAACGAATCTGACGCCTTTCCAGTGGCCTTCGCGTCCACGATGACCTTCGACCAGAGGTCCGCCACCGACTCGAACTGACTGAACTTGACCTCCTTGCTCAAGTGATTACGAAGGAGAAGACTGTTGTTGTCCCAGTGAGCAGCAAGGTACGCCGGCCAGTCCGGAGCGATAACGAGCAGCGGCTGGATGTAGTAGGCCTCCACTGACACGAAGTTCACTTTGATAGAATGCAAGAGCACAACCGACATCGAGCGGGTGAGCACGTCGAAAGCTGCAAATTGTTATTGTTTTTAAAATCCCAAACAAGGGTAACAAACCGATAGTTTCAAATTGTTTGGTCAAATCAATATCCTGAGAAGCGCACACGTTCGAAGTCACATTGTCAGTGGAGATCATGAGGAACGACGGCGTCAGATCATTCAGCAGTTTGTCCCACTCTGGATCCGTGGGATTGGTGAAGAAGAGCAGGTCTCTGGCGTGCGGACCACTCGCCAAATGGGCAAGAGCGGCGGAACGGGCGAACGAGAGCGTCGTGTCTTTGGCGAACTGGGCGGTCAGGTCGGAGAAGACGACGAGCTTGAAGCGACCTCCGATGTCGACGAACTGCTGCAAGAAGCGGTCGATCTGCTTGTTGAGCACCAACGACTGCCCAGCGACGTCCCAGTTGTGGTAGCTGTGGGCGGCACATTCAACCACCAGCGAGTCGATGGAGATGAGGAAGATCTCGACGTCGGCGAACTCGCTGATAATGTTCTTGTAGCTGCACGGGAACAGTCCGAGATTTTTCTTCATTGGAGCGAGCTGCTCGAATGAGAAGTTGAGCACCTCCGCGGCTTCTCCGAGACTGTCGAGGTCGTCGGAAATGATCGAACTGGCGTCCGAGTCATCGTCAGAAGCGTTCTTCTCGGAGCCGGCGACGCTGTTCTCCAGAATCTGCACCTTCTCGAGACTTTTGGCTATCGATGGCTGACGGGCTCTCGGCAGGATCACCGGCTTCTCCTCGACCACGACATTATCGTTTTCGCTGTCTAAATCTATGGGATTCATTAAAAATTTGCTCTTTTTCATGGGCTTTGCTCACCGCTATCATCCCAATTATTCGATGACATTTTCAACAAATATGTTTATTTTCTGTGACGAAAATTGATGAACCCTTTTGTCCGAAGAAATTGGTGTATTTCTGAAAACGATCTCTAGTGTTTTGAAAATTTCTTGAGCTTGCCAGGCAAGATAAAATGGACGTAAGACCGGATAAAGCGACAAATCAATAAGCGGGGACAAAATTCATGAACGCCATGGTAAACTTCATTAATTTATACATTAAACCTCTATCATAAAAAAAGAAAGCTGTATAATCATCATCACACACGGTACAAAAAATAAATTATTCGGCTGGTCCGCAGACCATTTTATCCCTTTTTACTAACAAAAAGAAACCAGAGACAGTATCTCTGCCAGATTATTATAACCTCGTAGAGAGAAACAAAAGCCAAGTCGTAAAGAGAGAAGGGCGAATCGTTATGCATAACATTTAGATCGGCAGCTCCATTCCCTTGCGGGCCTGGACGACGCGAGTGATGTAAAGGTAGAAGAAGTCGGCGTAAAGGACCGTCTGGACGATTCCGGCAACCACGACGATGGGGTCGAAGTAGTCCTCGGAGTAGTAGCGGTAGATCCAGTTGAGGATGTAGAGTCCGCGGTAAGATCCAAGGGCGAACAAGTAGTGGGCGGTGATCACCTGAAGAATTTCGCAATAGTTTCGGTGACCTGGGGAAGTCAAATATTACCTCAGCGGAGCCGGTAGACTGGAGCAGGAAGAGCTGAGGAAGAATGGCAACAGCCTCGAGGTAAATGGAGAATGTCCAGAGCAGCTCGAACGGCGCGAAGTCGTGGTTGATGACCAGAGCGAGCAGGAGGGAGGGGATGACCAGGAGCTCGACGCGGAAGGTGTCCGACTCGCGCATGTAGGTGGAGCGGAACTTGAAGAACATCAAGTAGATGGTGGCATAGGTGGCGACGAGGAAAGTGATCTGGAAAGTGAATATGGATTCCCGATTCCCGACTTCCACAATACCTTCATGGTGGTGTTATAGAAAGAGATGTAAGTGGTGAAAAGATCCAAGTAGCGAGCGGTGAACACGACGGCGAACAGGATCTGCGAGCGCGCCGAGATTCCGGAGCACGATCTGCTCTTCCAGATTTTGAGCAGGAGGATGATAATCGCAAGCAAGTGCGACATATCAGCCGATATACGGAAGATGTTCATGGTGACCCTTAAAATATCTCAATTTTTAAGTATCAGAAGAAAATCAGAAGAACGAAGAAGCGTTAAGATGACCATTGATTATCCGTCATAAACCAGCGACAACAACAAAACACCTTCCTCTCTCTCCCATTTCTCATTCTCTCCATACCGATTCAGGTCATCGCGGAACAAAAAAACAGAGAGATACCACTTATAATGGTCACTAATTACCTGGAGATTGTGAACAAACTCTTCAAAACAGTGAATATGAAAGCCAAAGGCGAGAGTCAGAGAAAAAGAGCAGAGCGAAACCAAGCCAACTAGGGCCTCTTCCACGTGGGAATGCAAATGGCCGGCGATGTGGAAGTTTGTGAAACGTGGCGCTGGGGAAAAGTTGAACAGAGATGCGAGCACGAAGGAATTATGGCAGGAAACAGCAAAACACCAATTTTTCTGCTTTTTCTCAAAATTGTTTTCAGAGTCCTAATTTGTTAATTTTAACGTTATCTAACGGACTTCTTGGCGGTACAATCATTATAAGCAGATAAAAAATGAGCAAATTTTTGAATATCACATGAAAAATCAGAAAATTAGGCCATCTGAAGCCCGTGGTCCCGGCGTCGCGAACAGCGTCCACGCTGGCTCAGTACGCAAATCTGCGTCGCGGTGTCTGCGGACCGAACCCGAGAAACACATCGATCGCGGCGGCGCGGCGCTGTTTGTTCTGCGTTTCAACCGTTTTTCCCATTTCGCCTCGGAAATAAATGTTCACCTTCTTCTTGTCAATCCCGCAAATCAAAGAAATGTCTATTTATAATGCTATTCTTTCAGGAGGGGCGAAATGATATCGGAAAACGGATATATGGATTTGATGAAGAACTGCATCAAATGGAACACTCGGCAGAATGAGGACCGCAAGAAGAGGTAAGTGGCAAATGAGCATCAAACAGACCAGGAAGCATCCCGGACAAGTTGCAGACTGCGCTACTCATACTTCGACCCGCAAACTTCCGTTGTACAGCGCAAGTCCCGCTTTACACCGCGTACCGTGGACCACACGTACGCCTCCAGCGACCCGAACACCGTGATGCAGTTCGCCACCGAACGATGGAAGAAGAGCAAGAGTGCTCAGCCGTCGGATGCCATCGAGATGGCCATGTTCCTCCGGGACAACCCGCACATCCAGGCGGCCATCGACCATCTCACTCCTCAAGTTGTCCACCCAATCGGTATTTGATGAATAACTTGAAACTTCATAGTGCTGGTTTCGTTTCAGAGAGCACATCGGACAACTCAAACGACTCGTCCATAACTAAAGACCGTCCGTCTAGACAGACGCAGATCAAAGAAGAGTACCGAGAGGATTATGTTCTTGACGACGAGCTCTCTCCAGATGAGTTGGGCTCCGATGAAGACGACTGGTCCTCTCGCAAACGGCGGAAAGGCAATGCTGGCAACACGATGAAAGCGCCGTCCTCCAGGAAAAAGGTAGACAGAGCCAATAGTTTCCAGTAAAACCTGGTTGCTTTCCAGGTACCCACCACTAGATCGTCGGCTTCCCGATCGACCCCATCTCGCAACGTGCCGTTCAAAAAAGAAGAGCCCGTTTACGAAGAGCCGGAGGAGAAACAGCACCAGTGTGACAGTGAGTGTGTGTGTGCGGAGTCGCGGAGCCCCCTCTCGCTCGATCGGAACACGTCCATTTCTAGTGCTACCCCCCTGAGATCCTCTTCCACCCACAAGCATGACCGCACTTTTATTTTAAATTGCACGTACCCACCTCATCTCTTCTCAAAAGACACGCTTTGCCTGAACAAGCGTGTTACGCCCTTCGGAATCCCGAAAAAGGAACGTTCATCTGTGATTGTGGTTGATCTTCTCGAGCACCTCTCTCCCCTTATATCTCCTGTTTCCTTTTCTTCCATCCAAGTCAGAGTGAGTCACTCTGCGTCCCTAGTCGTTCATCCGGTAAGGCGAGAGGGGTCCAAAACTTACCACATTCACACCTCTCCGGCTCTTCAGAAGACGAAGAGAGAGAGCGGGTCGATCTGGGGGCACTAATATGAGCATGTGTTCTAAGTGTTGCTCTGAGAGGGGGAACTCTGCGTTTCTTCGCGAATTCAAGAAGAAAACCAATTGTTTGTGTGTTTCAGAATGCAGCGCGAAATACAAGAGCCTCGCGGGTCTAAGCTATCATCAGGCTTATTGGCACGACCAAAAATCTAGTAACCCACTTCATAAATGTGAGTTTTTGCTCCGCCGAGCCAACTCTGATGAGTCTTTCAGTATTATCCCCGAATATCGAAATGTCGACTAGCTGTGATTTCTGTAGCGGAAGCGCTTTCATGAACAAGACGACGAGATTGCCTGAGGACCTTGTGAGCTGCCACGACTGCGGTCGCTCCGGCCATCCGTCGTGCCTCAACTTCAACAAGAACGTCACCAAGATCATCAATCGGAGCGGGTGGCAGTGTCTCGAGTGCAAGAGCTGCACCATCTGTGGCACCAGTGAGAACGATGTGAGTGGGCGGAGGCTTAACATTACTGTAAGACAACAAAACGATATTTGTGATTCCAGGACAAGTTGCTCTTCTGCGACGACTGCGACCGTGGCTACCACCTCTACTGTCTTCGTCCAGCTCTCGAGAAGGCTCCAGATGACGAGTACTCGTGCCGACTGTGTCAGATCGAGTTTGGAGACAAAGCGAGTGCGCCGGCAAAGAAATAATTGTGTTTTATCAATGTATTTATTATGTGTCTTAATTATTTATTACAAGATTCTCATAACTCGTTCCCTTTTCCGCCGGCTGTGCTCTGCATAATCCTTATCTCTGACCTCCCCGTCATCCCCTCGATGAGCGCCTCTTGTTCCCCACACTGTTTCACTCGGCTCCCTCGTTTTACCTATTCATCGCGCTCATCTTCTATATTTAGCTCTTCCTGTATTCATACATTTTACCCAAAAATGAACCTTTTTATAATTTTTTTCAATGTTTCTCTAAAAAAACAATCCGGCTTCCAATCTTAAAGCTCCCACAACTTCACAAAAACAACTCAAGTGGAGCCTACTGTAAGAAACACAAGTCTTCCGGATAACGCCTTCCACATCGTGATAACTAACCAAACTGTACATATTGTTATCGCCTTTATCACTGTCTCCGATCCGTGTCTGCGTCTCTCCACTCGCCTCACTATTTCCCCCGTCCCATTTATTTTACTTATTCATCGCGCCCAATTTTATGTATCCCCCCACTTTTCCCCTTCTTCTGGAATAACAAAAAAGAGCAAGAAAGTATCAATTACACCCGAAATAAATAAGTTTCCTCGCCCATTTTTCCTTTTATATATTTGTTTTCTTCTTCTCGCTTTTTCGCTGATTTGATTTGCACTGAGACCACTTCCGGGAGACTGCACTTTTTCGGAAAACAGATACAACTTTTCTTCTCTGCAAAAATAGTGACTCACAGGGCAAACACATATCAGTACCTAAATATCAGTCCTGTTTAGTTTCAATATTATTATCCCAGGGGAACAGCAATTCAGTCCATTCGCATTCTGTCAGCACGTTCATGTTTGGAACCGGAATTTTTGACGAGTATTTTGGGAAAACATATACATTTTCATGCGGTTTCCTTTTCCTTTTCCTTTTTTTTCTCGTTTTTGGGGTTTTTGAAAGAAAAGGACCAATTGGAGTTGGTGGCCGAGTTTTTGCATTTTCTCTTCCACCTATTTTTCTAGCTTTTTAGAGATTTTTAGTAATTTTTTCGATTATAAACTGGACAAATCTGTGTATTTTTTCTATTTAAAAGTTTTGTCTGAGCGGATTTCCAGATAGTTTTTTATAATGTATTTAAAAAACCTGTGAAAAGTATCTGTGCAAAAGTTAGGCCATCGAAACTAGGCCACGACTTCTTTCAAAAAATTTCAGCGTTTTTCCCGCACATGAAACCCCTTCCCTGTTCTTTTTCTAGTGGCAATCCATCATATTCGTTCCATTGTCCTTTTTCGAAATGTTTATTTTCATTTTCCATGTCAATTAGTTGCCCCTCCTTTTTCCTTCGCCCTCCCAAATGATTCGTTTGTTTTATCGCCTTCATCTCTACCTTCTGCCTCTTTTTTGAATGGGCAATCAGGAGAAGAAGAAGGGGAAGAGAAGGTGCTCGTTGGGTAGAGGCAGGCGGAGAGAGAGAGTGTGGAGAAGCGAGAGACGCAGACTATCACACAGGTACTGTATGACGCAACGCATCAGTCCATTCGTGCATGTGAGTGCATCGATTGCTCTTTTGTGCTTTTGTATCGAAATAATAGGGTACATTTCATACTGAACCTATAACAATAACATTTTATCAAGGTTTTGGTTCAAGAAATTTCAATTTTTCCCTTCTCCCCTTTTCTTCCAATCATGTCCTTTATCCCTTCCCCTAGAAGCCAAATCTTCTTTGCTCGTGTGGCCTAGTGGATAACACGTTTGCACCCCACTCGCACACTCTCTGGTTCAACCCCCCTTTCATCAATCCACATCTCTCTTTTTTTTTTTTGAATATTTTCCCACGGTATCCCACCCCTCTCTTTGTGCAGCTTTCACTTTTTAGGCCACATGAAATCGGTATAATTACAATATGAAGAGCGTTCTCCCTTCTTTCAAGGCCATGCTTTTTTGTGCGATTGGTTTCGAATTGACATTTCGTTCCGATTCGTCATGTTTTCATACTCATCCCGATTTCTTGCAGGTTCGAAAAAGAACGATCGGAAGGAGGAGAATGTCAACTGCCGTTGATAGGCTTGGTGAGTGGTTCGAGTTTTGTTGATAATCAAAATAAATTATTAGAAGTTAGAGAGCACGATAAATTAAATTTTGTGTGATTCATCAAATGTCAAAGCCATTCTGAAGTCAAAAACGTTGAAAATCTAAAAATCTAGGCCATGGCCTAAGTTTTGTATTTTTCAAGTTTTCTAGGCTTAAAAAAACTCTTTTAAACAATCGGTTAGATTAAAGTTATCAAATCTAGGTTGTTTCAAAACGTGTCTATTATAACTACAGTATCAGGATATTGAAGCAAGAAAAACAGGTGGAAGAGAATATGCAAAAGATAGGTCACGGCTTTCTATTGACTAGTTTGCAGAAAATCACGGCAGAAATAGGATAAGAATTAAAAAGAAAGGTGCCAATATTGGGGAAACAAATGGTTTTTCTAGGCTTATTAAACTTTTGGTAAAATAAAGAAACACGAATTGAAGAATTCAAAAAAGCAAAGAGTGACACCTGGACACTCGTCGAGTAAAAATGTTTCACAAAATATGAAAGTGTAAAAGTGATAAATATGAAATGTGAGCCATTCCATCGGAACGTTCGAAATGCATGCCCTTCTCTTCTTCCTCCCAGACTTCAGAAGTCAGAAGAAAGTTGAGAGAGCTTGCATAGTACACACAAATAACCTCATCAACTCCCTCTCTCTCTCTCTCTCTCTCTCTCTCTCTCTCTCTGCTCACAATTCAACCCATCACTTCTTTTCCATGGAAAAATCTCTCCGCCCACCTTCTCTCTGTGTTTAGCAACACGACGAACAGCTGGCTGATCTCTTCTTTTCTGTCCTCCCAGGCATTTCCGATCATTTTCGTATCGATCTCTTTCTCTCGCCTCTTCAAACTTTGTTTGGATTACTCGAGATATAGCGCGCAAACTTCTTGTAGTTTTTTGCCGACAAATTCCTCTTGACGCGTTTCGTTTCGCTTCTTTCGCTTGCTCCTTACTGTTTGAGCAATCCTTATTCCGCATGGAGACCTTCAACTTTCAATCTGTCTTTTCTCTCCGTCTCTTCAACTTTCATGTTGTTTTCTTTTTCGAATCTTTTATTTTCACTTTTATCTGCCAAGCGAAGAGGAGAAACGAGCAGATTTTGGCGCCAGATTTCGCGAAACTTGTTGGAGTCAAAAAGACAAAGAGAAAGAGCTTTGGAAAAGAGATCGAGCTTACTGTTTTGGAGTGATAAGCTTGAAAGATACTGTTATTCTTAAAAAATCAGTTACTTTACTTCAGTACTTTGATCTAGTGATGATAGTTATGATCCAAATTTCAAAAGCAGTCCTTTAGAGCTCAAGCTCTTTTGCTCGTATTCATTTTTCACAAAAATATTTTGCTCACAGAGATAAAAATTCCAATTTTCTGACTTCACACGAATACCTTCATGTCATTGAATTTACTTCTCCACCTCCATTTGAAGCTCTCCACTTCCTAATTACCCTCTTCCTCATCTTAAAACTCACCCTCCCTAATCTCTTCTTCCGAAATGCTCAAAGTTTAAAGAAAGTTAACCGCCGAGTTGCCGCAGATGCTCTCTCCCTCCGACATCTCCATAAATCTTTCTCTTTTTTATCGTGTTGTTGTCTTTTTCCTCCCCCTTTCGTCTCCCACAAAAAGTGCCCACTTTGACACATTTTTCACTCATTCATCTATTCCTCGTGGTCTAGCCACTTTCTTTTTTGTCTCCTTGCAGAGAGAGAGAATACTTTTCAGTAAGAAAATGCCGAGTGACGATCGTTTTGCGGATGCTGTCAAGCCTGCTCTAGGTAAACTGGGGGATTCTTTATGCTCATAACTTTTTTTAAGAACTCAAGTTATTATAATGTTAGAGCAGACGACTATAAAGTTTAAAAAGTAATCATTAAACATTCAGAATATTCTGATTCTTTTATAAATTGTCCACAAGAACTACAAAACCAATTCGAATTCAGCATTTCCCTTTCCGCCCATTGCAAAAGGAAAAGCGAAACGTATTGAAAACCATAAATCTCACTAGTTTTATGAATAGGAACGGAAAAAGGAAATGGTGCGTGAACGAGAGGTTCCGCATCGAAAAGGGGTCCTCAACGATCGGAAAATGTTTCCAGAGGCTCTTCTGTCCGACCTCCAACACACGACCGAGGTGCTCCGCAGAGCCCACATCTCGGACCGTCGTTCCCAGAGCCGCGACGATTTCGAGCAGTCGTATGATGTGCAGAGGAATGTCGACACTCAGAGGTGAGAAGATGTTTTCTTTTTGCAGATTGCTCAATACTGCCCAATAATGTTTGTTGATGTTATTTGCTGTGATAGAGAATTCGGAAAGTTTTCAATGTTTTTCACAGAATTTGAACAGTTTTTTTTCAGTGAGCTTCTAACTTTTTGTTTTGTGAATTCATCGAAACTCCGCCTACAAAGACAGCATTCATTTTAGTTAAAAAACCGAAGTTCAGATTGAAAGATAATGTTTTTTTTTGAAAGTATAAGCTCGTTTTTTGAAAAACCATAAACTTTCGCAAGCCTGAACCAAATTGTATTGAAGCTGTTACGATCAGAAACTACGCCTCAAATACCAAAGCAAATCTCAATTCTGTTTGCTCTTTCTGAAACATTTAAACTTTTGATATATTTGAAGCAACAATAACACAATGAAGAGACGAACATCAGAAGGGCGTGACTTTTCCAAGAGCCAGGAGAGGATTTATGGTGTGTTTCCTTGTCATTAACCCCTTTTTCCAATTAACTCTGTGTTCAGAAAACCAAGTCCGTGAGCCGATGGCTCCAGTCTATTCCCGTCCGAGTGTGCAAAGTCTCTTGTCCCAGGTCGAGGAGAGTCCCGTCCGCGCCACCAGGTTCGTTTTCGATACAAAATGACAAAACGGCGAGCTCGCGTGCTGACTGACAAACATAATACAACAAGAGCTTAACACGCATATTACTGCTCCCGTCATCTCGGAGCAGCTCCCGCCCGTCCGGTCTCTCTGACTGTCTGCGCTCTCTGCGAGAGGAGGGCGGGAGCACCTTGGCCCCTCAGGGCTCTTCACTCGCACTGTGAAAATGATGCGCGAACTGCAGCAGAGGCTTGACCATCACAATGCGCCGCATTACGCGCAAAACAGCCATTCGAACCATCAAATGCATCATTCGGTTTATAGCTCGCGGAAGAGTCTCGGACCACCCAGTCAGGCGCAGAGCTACTCCGATGTCGTGAGTTTTTTCTTGTTTATTGGATATATTGTTAGTAACTTTTTGAGAATGTAGTTGTTAATCAAGAAGTTGAGATTATGTTTCTAAAATTTAATTATGGTGGAGATGCGAGAACAAAATGTTGAGCTTTGCTGTGCACTTCGTCTTGATGTGCACATCAAATTTTAACACATAACTCGAATGGGTTTTCTGTGAAACACATTCAGTTTTAATGAGATAAATTATACGATTATTTGGTTGCATTATTTGCCACATCTTTTGTAATTCAATTTCGAAAAGTTTTCCTACAGTATTCCACACCCCAAGTTTCTCTTTCATACTAAATTCTGAATTATGATTTCGAAGTCGATGATGTTCATGAAAGTCTTCGAAAGTTCTGACTATGAAAGCAAACCCTTATAGCTTTCAAATAGGGAAAACTATCTCTAATCAACTAAGAATCCGTTCCTCGATTTCATTTCCTTCCCCAACTGCCGGATCCCCTCTACTTTCACTGAAACATTCCGCAACATTCGGCACTTTCTCATTTGCATAGTTTCTTCCTTCCATCCGGATTCCATTAATCGCAAATGCGTGCCCATAAAATGGTCATGGAGCCCTCGTCCCTTCCCACTCCATCACATCACTATTTTCATTCCATTCGCCTCAAAAAATTATATTTTTACTCTTTCTCTTGCCTCGCCAGGACGTCTCAATATTTACTTTCGAATTCTTCCCTTTTCTCATCATTTACAACATAGTAAGCGGTGCGCAAGGAAGGCGAAGAAGAAGCGAAAAAGAATTGTTTGTAGGAAGAGCCGGCGAAATAGTGTGCGAGGCGGAGAGACGCAGAGGAGTTGCGCAAATAAAGACTGTTAGGTTAGGTTAGGCGGGGGTGTAAGGAAAATGGAGGGATTTGAGTGGTTTTTGAGTTCTAGAGCACACGTGAGAGGGAACGGTTTTGGGACGAAAGTGAATGTCGAAATGGGAACGGATTCTGGAATATCAACGAGAAGAAATCATAATGTTTACAATAGGATTTCTTCTCTCAAAACAACGCAAATGATTGCAGCGATCGAACGGTCGGTCTCCATCGAGAGACCCTCTGCATTCGGACTCGATGATCGGCACGATGAACGGAGAGCTCAGCTCGAAGCACGGAGTCAACACCATCCCGAAGGGAGACTGCGCGGCTTGTGGAAAACCCATCATTGGACAGGTAGAGCACTCTTATTGGCTTTGAAGTGGAAAGTTCTAACTGAAGATCAGAAGCATCTTTAAGAATCTTGTCTGGCTTCGTAGAACGTATCAACTAGATTTTCTCTTCAAAATATGCGAAGCTTTTCTTTTCTAGGTCGTGATTGCCCTCGGAAAGATGTGGCACCCGGAGCACTACACTTGCTGCGAATGCAACGCCGAGCTGGGCCAGCGGCCGTTCTTCGAGAGAAACGGACGTGCTTACTGCGAGGAGGACTACCACAACCAGTTCAGCCCCAAGTGCCAGGGATGCCATAGAGCCATCACTGATGTACGTTTCTCCGTGACTATTCCAAAAGAAGTAGGTGACTTGTTGTAGAGATGCGTGAGCGCGATGAACAAGAACTTCCACATCGAGTGCTTCACCTGTGTCGAGTGCAACCAGCCATTCGGAGAGGACGGATTCCACGAGAAGGTGAGCAGAGGCTCCGTGCTCCAGTGACAGAGCCAGTTTCAGAACGGACACACCTACTGCAAACGCGACTTCTTCCGTCTGTTCGCCCCGAAATGCAACGGATGCCAGAACCCGATCACCCAGAACTTCATCACCGCCCTCGGCACCCACTGGCATCCCGACTGCTTCGTCTGCCAGGTACCTCATTTTCATATTTTTTCCATTATATTCTCAAATCCACGTGGATTTTGTCCGAATTGAAGAAACCTTCAAAAGCCGAGTGCGCGGTATGTTTAATCGTCGGTGTCTTTATGATCGTCGTGTTTTTTTTCATTGGAACTTTCAACCCAAAGTTTTCTCTTGCTGAATGTGTTGCTTTTCTGATGTTTTTTCTAGCGCGAGGTTTAACCAGTTGTGTAGTGAGTGTGACCAATGGCTGGCATTAGGCCGATTCGAAAGATTCAAAATAGGTTCACATTCTACTGTACCTATTGCGTATTCGCTTCTGCGTTATCAGAACCACTATAATTGTAAATCCTTTCAAAATTTTAGCATAATAGAGGAGTGTCATTTAGATTTAACAGTTTCCGTTTCGAGATATAGCTCAAATTATCGGTTAAGTTCGCGCTCTTTCTGACCTCCTTGGTTGGCATGACTACCTAGCTTCCCATTTCCGCGTGACTTTACTTTCTCCTTTCCCCCCGAATTCGTGTCGTTTGATCTCTCTGTCAATGTGAATTTCAGTCTTGCGGTGTGCCCTTCAACGGCGGCTCCTTCTTCGAGCACAACGGAATGCCGCTGTGCGAGAGACACTACCACGAGTCGCGTGGCTCCGTGTGCTCCCAATGCCGCGGCCCCATCAACGGACGATGCGTCGCCGCGATGGGCAGGAAGTTCCATCCGGAGCACTTCAGATGCTCCTACTGCAACCATCAGCTCACGAAGGGCACGTTCAAGGAGGTCGATCGACGGCCGTTCTGCCATAAATGTTACAATAATACGTATGCATTGACTCCTGCCTAATCTCTTTTCTTCCGAACCGTTTTCAAATTGTCTTCCTGTCCTTTGTACCTACGCATTTTATGTGAACCACGCCATATCACTCTCCCCCAGTCACTTTTTGGATAATCGCTCAACGTTTTTTTCATTTCAAGGGCAACGAGCACTTCGCGGCGCAGTGCCCCATGGACGTCACCTATTTCGAAGAAGAACAAGCTTACTGATTTTTTGTACCACAATTTTTGAACCTACTATTGCTGCTGATACCTTTCGCATTTACTTTGTCTTCTTGTTTAATGAATGGTTTTTCGAATTGAATAGATGTTATGAACTCTGCGTCTCTTCCAAATGAGAACTCTGTGGTCAATGGAAAATCCCTCTGCAGACTGCAAAAGTTAAATGTTTGAGCAGCTGCAGGAAGGGCGAATTCTGCAATGGATCAGTGGCACACAATGGACGTTCTGTTACTAATAGACTCTTCGTGAAAGTCATTCAGAAGTCAACATGATTAGAGTTATCACTTCAGGTGAGTATTCCGACGCTAGATCTCCGCTTTTCCGCCCAATCCTTGCAACAATTCGCACGTCGTAAAACGGTTTTACTGCACCGTTCGACCATCTTTCGGTCTTTGCGAATCCTTGCAAAAAGCAAAAACTTGTATTTTCTTCGCAAATTTTGAAAGTCTTCCAGAGCCAATGGTGTCTCCGAGATGCATGGCGAATATGAAGTTGTTCCTCGTTTTATTCACCTTCTTCACCATATTCTTCCTCATGTTTTATCCAGAGTATAAACAGGTAAGTTACAATATTGAGGTACATTGTAGTTTGGAAACCACGTCTTCTAGGGCAACCAAATCAACTCGTACCGTACCTCGTTCCTCCCGATGACTAGAAACAAAAAGTTCCTGGAAGCAGCAGAGGAATGGAAGCGCTGTTTCTCAGAAGGACTCAAGAAGAGTCGCACGGAGCCGAAAGAGGTCTCATTCCCACACTTTTTCTTTTCAAAACGAGCCCTCTTTCCAGATGTGGTATTGGATCAAGCACGTGACAAATTCCTGTAGGAACAAGACGGCGTTCTCGAAGATCGAACTGACTGGAGTGAAGAACAAGGATGAGATGAAGTACCACGTGTACAGTACGTCGAAGGTGACATCCTTCAGAAGATGTCCACGTCATCTGTTCTGTTCCAGGAGCCAAGTGTGGTTGTGACTCTCGGGATCGGGTTGGATGTTCGTGCCGAGCAGACTCTCAAGAATGAGCTCCCCTTCGGCTCACAGTTCTTTGCCGCTGACCCGATTTATCAAGGAAATGGAGAGCTCTTTGAGCCAATTGGATCGTATTTTCCATTCGCCGTGGGAAAAGAGATTGCAGTCACGAATGCGTTGGTGCTCAAGAACAGTAAGTTCAACGAGTTTTGATAGGGATTCCGACAGATACTTGCAGAGAAGTACGTCAACCTAGTTATGCCCCACATCGACATCATCACCTTCTTCACAAAGTTCGTCAAAGAATCCACAATCGACCAGTTCTTAATGGATAACGAAGGACCCGAATACGACATCCTCCCGATGATGGCTCGCGGAGCAGAGTTCGACCAGGCAGGTCTGGTTGTCTGTCAGTGCAACACCGAAGTGCATAGTGCTGATGACGTGAGGAAAAGGAAGTTCCTGGACATAATGAACACGGTGATCGACGACGGACGGTACGCATGGATGGTGTCCTACGCCACTGTCCACCATCGCTTCTTCTTCATCAATATCGAGCATCCGATTTGTGTGGAAAAGTATTTCTCTAGGTTTTTTGAGTGAATTTCTTGTTAGGTCTCGTTGCTTGTCAGGTTTTGATGTTTTTAAAGACAACTGTTCTTGATTCGAAAAAAAAATGAAAAATTATTACTTTTTCCAACTACAATGTGCATGAGATGCTCTTTCACTCTTGCTAAAAAATTATACAGAAAACTTTATTGAAGTGAAAATTACGGCGTTCCTGGATCAAGAAAGCTCACAAAACCAACGTGTTTCGTTGCTGGGACTGGCAGGTTCCTGCAATCGGCATAACATCTAAATGAGTTGTTCATTCCAGTCTGGCGAGAATGTTTCTTTGATCTGTTGGGTGCTGTCCGTCCATTCTCGGGTACACTTTTTGTCATTATAGAATCTCGAAACTTCCAAATGACTAACGTTCAAGAACAGCTTCTTGAAGTCATCGAACCCTTTTCTGTCTGTAGGGCATTATGTTTGGCCTCCGCTACACTCTACGTGGATTTCCAAAAGAGAGCTGTACGATGAATTGATCAATTCTATTCTTCCCTCGTGGGAACTTTCCATTGAATGTCTTCGAATGGATTCCCTTTGAGTCGGCAATTTCCACAAACACTTTTCACCCCTATTGTGATTGTCACAAGAACTTGTAAAACATGGCCTACACGTGAACTGTCCCTTACCTAACACGTTACACCGTCCATGCCACGTGTATCACATTGCCCCTTAGTCTACCCCCGTCCCTATTCATCCTCCTCATACAGTACGTTTCAGAATGGCATTGCCGAGATGTATGGGAAGTTTTAAAATGTTCATCGCGTTTTTCATTTCATGTCTCATGCTCTACATTGTTGTTTATCCAGATACTGTGAGTTTTCTATTTGGAAGACTTCAGAAGTGAGGGATACTTTCAGAATAACCTGATGTCATCCTCTCGTTCAACCCTTCCGACGATCAAAAACAAAAAGTTCCTGGCAGCAGTGAAGGAATGGAAACAGTGCTTTACGGATGGAGTGGAAAAGAGTCGGCAGAAACCGATAGAGGTAAGTGAGTCTATCAGATCGAGCTCATGTTCATTACAGATGTGGGATGCAGCACATATCACAATCAACGTCTGCAGGAACAAGACAGCGATCTCGAGGATAAATGTAACCGCGGTGAGGAACAAAGATGAAACAAAGTACCACGTGTACAGTACGTCGAAGGTAAAGAAGAGTTGAAGATCGATCACACTGTTTCTGATTGTAGGAGCCAAGTGTGGTGGTGACTCTCGGGGTGGGATTGGATGTCGTTGCCGAGCAAACTCTCAAGGCGAACCTCCCGAGTGCATCGCGATTTTACGGCGCTGATCCGATTTATCAGGGAAATGGGGAGCTATTTGAGCCCGTTGGAACCTACTTTCCGTTCGCCGTTGGAAAAGAGATTGCAGTCACTAATGCGTTGGTGCTCAAGAACAGTGAGTGATGTTGTGAGAATCAAACCAATTCGGAAGTTTCAGCCATGTACAAAAGTGCCGTCATGCCGCACATCGACATCATCACCTTCCTCACAAAGTTCGTCAACGAATCCACAATCGACCAGTTCTTAATGGATAACGAGGGCCCCGAATACGACATCATCCCGATGATGGCTCGCGGAGCAGAGTTCGACAAGGCGGGACTGGTGGTGTGTCAGTGCAACGCCGAAGTGCACACCCCGGATCCAGAACGGAAGAAGAAGTTCATGGACATCGTGAACACGTTCCTCGCCGACGGACGGTACGTGTGGATGACGTCCAGTCCCAACATCCACCATCGTCTCTCTTTCATCAATGTTGAGAATCCGTTTTGTGTTGATAAGTATTTCTCTAGGTTTTTTGAATGAAGTTTGTTTTGTTTTTATTGTTTCGATACATGTCACATGTGTAGTTCCGTTGTCTCTTGTCGTGGAATCAGAAATGTATTCAAATAAATGCATTATTCAAAATTCATAATAAAATAATCAATCACAAAATCAAAATCACTCTATTCACTCCAAACATGTATCCCCGCTTCAATGTATCCAACTTCATCATCGTGTTCTCCCTCTCCATTGTGATTGTCTATCTCTACAAAGCCCATCAAAACAGAGCACATCTTCTGATTGCTCCGGAGCCAACTGAACTTACTGAACCCCTTTTTGAAGACGTCGAGAATTGGGGGAACTGCGTGAAATCGGAAAAGGAAAATGGAGGAGGCGAAGTTAGATTGGTGAGAATCATTCATATTGATAACTGATAATCAGGGGGATTGTAGACGTGGTATTTCACTCGATATGGAGTCCAAAAGTGTTACAATCAATCGGTGTTCAATAGAATTCCGTTGACTGGATTGGGAGTGGAGAATGACGTCGTCCAGGTAGAGAACGATGGACAGAAGTTGCAGATTTTCAACCAAGACTCCAAATTGGATGGGGTAACATCCCTTACATAATACTACAAGTACAGTAAGCTCTTCAGATGCCACGTGTCATTGTGACCTTCGGGTTGGGAGCTCGACTGTCAGCAGAGAGAATCATCCGGGACAAGATTCCAATGGGATCGAAAATCTACGGAGCTTATCTTAAGTACCCAAACGAGACCGCGGCAGCTGATAAACTGGAGATCAAGTATCAGATCACTGATGAAAATGGACTATTAGAGTTCTTGGAATCATTTGTCCAGGAGCCTCTGATCGACCAGGTCAGTCAAATGTTTGAATGGAAAATAAAGAGTTATTCTTCCAGCTCTCGATCAACTACTTTGTTCCCTTGGACGTCGTGCTCGAAGTGATCTCTTCTTACAATGTCTGTCAATTGAATCTTCTTATCCAACATCCCGACGACGTCCAGAAGGAGCAGTTCATGGACTTCTTCTCTGAAATGCTGGACCGTCAGTTCGTGACTCTCTCGTTCTTCCAACTCAGAATCTTCATGATCAATGCGAAACAGCCCGAGTGCCGGGAGAGATACATCAGTTCGTTTATTGACCCGCCTGTTAATTTAAATTGCACTGGTTTTAAGTATCAGGGATAAATCTTTTTGTAAATGATCGCAGTGTGCTCCATGAGCCGTCGAGTGATTGTAGTCGTCATCAGAAGACGTGCCTCGAGGCGGTTCTCGTCCAGAAGCGTCCATTCACGGAACATCTGAAGAAGGGGATTTAAAGTAAAAGTGGTAAAAGAGAAAAAGAAGAACTTACGATTCGAACAGCTGAATCATGAGAGAAGCTGATTCTCCCGATTCTTTGAAGTCGGAACTTCACTTGATTCGGACCAGACTCTCCCTCTTCTATCGTCATGAATCCTGAATGAAAGACGTCTTTTAATGAATTCAGATAGAGAGCTCACCATTGCTCATGGCGGTGTTGAGGGAGACGTACTCCTTCTCCTGCTCCTTGTCGTAGTCCACCGCAATGTAGCCGTTCTCCGAGTGAATCTCCGTCGGATCGCCGTCTGGCATGTTGATGTCCCAGGCGAACGCACTGGAACGGAATGCGTGGAATTGGAAAACAAATCAGAAGATCATGGAGACAGCCTGATCAAACAGAATACGACGGCTTGCAAACAGTTGGCAACAGAGAGCAAATGAGCAAATGCAGGTTTGCAAGCAGGGACTTGCTGAACTGCACAATGGCTACGGTCTCATGGATTTACGAATTCTTATATTTGAAAAATCATCGTTTAGATAAATCAAAAAAGAACAATGTCCGAAAGCTTCAAAACCTCTATTCTTGCCCCGCCTCGATCCGAAAGTAGCTCGCCATTACCAGTGAACTGTCCGCCGCTGAATTATCCTCTTTTAACGCGCTTCCACCGCAAAAGAAGTACACTGTTTTCCATCACTCCATGACATTTTTTTTTTTTTTACAAAAAATGAATATGCTAGTTTTAATCAGCAAAAAATTGTCTCTCGAATGATATATATTTTAGCTCAATTTTTGAATTTTTGGATTTCGCCTTCATCCGATGCATCAAATCGAGATTGGGGCAAGAGTTTTCGAGAATTTATTTTTTCGAAAAAAGTCGAGTTATTATTTCATGGATCGATAAAGGACTGTTTCTAGAACACATTCTGAAAGTTTGAACGGGAAATATTGAAAACTGGAGTTTTGGTGCAATTTTAAAAATACCTCGCCACTACTCGAAAAATGTCCGCCGCTGAATTCCTTATTTTTAATGCCCTTCCACCGTAACACTAAAAAGCCGTTTTTTCTGTTGAATCACAATTTTTATGAAGAGTGGATGTTATGGCTCGAATCAGCGTAAAATTGTCTATCGAATGATGTCTATTACTTTACAGCATTCAGAAATTACGATTTCGTCTTGATCCCGATCATCCTGGAGCGAAGTGAGGAGAAAGAAAATCGAGAAAATGTTTTTCTTGAAATGTTGAGATATTTTTACATGAATCGATAGAGAACTGTTTCAGGATACTACTCTGAAAATTTTAACAGAAAATATAAAAATTTCGAACTTTTATAAAGCTTTAAAAGTGCTTCGCCATTACAAGTGAACTGTCCGCTGCACGGTTTCTCACTTTTAAGAAGATTTCTCTTTCAAGCTGATTTTTTCCACAACTTTACTACAAAAATCGTTTTGAAAATCAAAAACTTGCGTGTAGTTGAGCAGTGGACCTCCTCCCCTGTCCTCATTGAAATCGGCAATCGAGATGTCGACCTGTTCCCCATAAGTGAACTTGGGAATCGTCGGGAAGAAGGCTTTTCCCCCGAACTCGGACCTCCATCTGCCCACCATCCAGGCAATCGACTTCAGCTTCGGAGGCAGCAGTTTCACGTCGTATTCTGATGAGTTTCAAATGATAGAGTGTACATTTCTTGCCCTCACTGGGATCAATGGGCTCTCCGCAGAACTGGCACATCCGTTGGCAGTGCGAGTTGACCAGCTCCACACTGTCACAGTCCGAAGAGTTCGAGGCCACCTTCAACGAGTTCATTCGGTCCCAAAGAAATCTATTTGCAGCCCACGTCATACTTACCCAAACCGCACAGTTCATATCAGTGTCACGGCACTTTGGAGCTATTTTGGCGGCAGATGACGTGACGAGAAGGAGAAGACAAACAGAGGAGAACCGGTCGCGCATCTGGAGAGACAACACAAAGGGCATCGTACGGAAGGGGAAACGGTTTCGAAACGGATGTGGATCAGTGACCAGTGGGACGCACTTTATGGCACTGCTCTCTGATCATGAGAGACGCAGAGAAGTGAAATAGATTGCAAAATGAAGAGAGATAGAGAACGGAAATGAAAATTATCGATAGAGCGCACTTTATAAACATGGTAAAACACTGCGAATTTAGAAAGCAGTTTTAGCTTTCAAATGAACGAGAAAAAACAAAAAAAAACTTTGCGGAATCCGAGCAAAACCTTGTTCCCATTCATCAGATGACCAATGGTCAGCAGTTCCTCATCTGGAATCAGAACGTCTTCTCCTCTCCTCCATTCAGTTAATGATTCTCAGGCCCCGCCCACTTTTGTATGTGTAATCAAGCCGGACTGGATACGATATCCTTAACACTCTCACTCGTCGAGGAAACGAAAAGGAACTCGCTTTTTTCGCGTCACTTACGGTTGCGTAATGCGCAAAAAGTGTTAGCGAAACCCCTTTTCACTTTGGAACTGGGAAAAAGAAAGGCATTTTCAGGGGATGATCTGTGTAGTTCTCTCGGACAAGCTTGGCTGAAATTTCCGAGTTTCCTCAGGGCTCGGAATCCATGAAAACGAATCTTACCATTCAACTTTCGAATAGTTTTGTAAGCTTCACAAGGAAAGTATTTTAGGGCACCCTTTTGGAACTTTATAAAACTTGGTGTACTGATAGAATCGGTCATGCTGATTCCAAATCTGAAGTCAAAAACTGCGACTTTTACCTCTGAGCCGAGTTATAAAAGCTCAACGTTGACAAAAATCACGATTTTTTCACCTTTGGAGCGATTTTTCGGTCACTTAGAGAGCTTCAGATAGCTCCAAAGTTAGGTTACGCAACTCAGAAAAACTTGCTCTATACACTCCAATACTTTTTTGAACAAAAATCAACTTTTTTGATTTTCAGAAAAATTGCTGGACAGTGTATGGGGTGAAAAAAATTCTGAAAAAATTTTTTTTCGTAAAAAGCTTCAAAAAACCGTTGGACTGTATAGCTTGAGTTCTTATGAAATGCGTCACAAAATTTTGGAGCTGTCTGAAGCCTTTAAAATTTCCGAAAAATTGCTCAAAAAGCACAGAAATGGATATTTTGCCAACTTTGAGCCCTCATAACTCGGCTCAGAGGTAAAAGTCGCAGTTTTTGACTTCGAATTTGGAATCAGCATGGTCGACTTTATCTATGGACCAAGTTTCATGAAGGTCCAAAAGGGTGTCTTGAAATACTTCCCTTGTCAGATGGTCTACAAGAGACTTGTCACGACATCTTGACAAAGCTACATTTTGATCCCAGATCATGATGTTTTTAAACTTTTGAAATCGTCGAAAGTGCACTCTATAACTGACAACACCCTATCCAACTTTTGCATGTGCCAAAACTCGGTCACAAGCCGATGTTCGACTATTATTATTGTTATTCCTTTCCAAAAACTGGCATTTCATTTCGGAGACCAAAAGTTATCATTATTGTTATCACACACGTTCCCGATGACCAGAGATTGAATAGTTCTCATCCATTTTCCCATCCATTTTCCTCTTTTTCCTTCAAATATTAGCAAGAAACTATCCCTTTGCAAGTCCCTCACGTGAACTTTATCAATGTACCGAAAAGTTCAAAGTTGTTTCGAAAACTCTGCACCCAACCTGATCCTTTTACATCATCAGTACAAAACGTGGGCGTGGTCTCTGTTATTTTCCCATTTTGATTTCAGTCGCCTATAAAACAGGAAACGTTGGGTGGAGAATGTGAAAAATGGCAACTCGTCTCGTCTACTCGTTCCTTATCATCCTGCTTCTCCTGGGTAATCACTTATCAGTCACTTGTCAGTACAATCCATTTCCAGTCGCCGCCAGTCCACTGCCCCTCATCGGCATCCGCGACTTGTCATCTGAATTCGTTGCCGTCGGTCTTCGTGATGACGTGGCACCGCCCATTCAGAAGAGGACGATTCAGAAGCCGTCCTTCTGTACGGACAACCAGGAGGCCTACGAGAAGTACTGTGCGGATATGTGGACGGACAGACCTGCACGTCTTCAGAATGCACTCTTCCAGTTTTGTCCCGGATTCGAGAACAAGTGTCTTCACTAGAATTCAGAAGACTTTTCGACATTGTTGTATATAATTGACACTCTGAGCATCTCAGTTCCTTTCACTATACGGTTACTTTATTGAACAACGTTTATTTATTCTCAACGGATGTATTTCATTTTCACATTTTAATAGAGCACACTTTTTTCGACCTTAAAAAAACGACTACAAAAACAACAAGATCAATCTCGGCATGAAGTCGTTGTAACCCTGAAATCAATCTAACACAACGCCGCCTTCACTTTACAGTCACAGGTGCCTCCGAAACGAGCATCTGTCCACTTGAGCTCTTCATGGAGCCACTCGATCAACGCGTGCTCGCCCATTCCGAGGCTCTCAGCCATCATTTTGTAGCTCATCGTCGGCCGGAACGCCTTCGTGATCACCCCCACCGCCTTCTTCCGTTCTCGGTCTGCGAACATATCCATTATGAATGGACACATGCGCGGAGCATTCTGGAAAGAAAACATTGAGTGAAAGGCTGTTATACAGTAAATATTCTAGACTCACCTTGAAAAGTTTGAAAAACGCAACGTAATTGGTCATGGTGACCGCTTTGCGCACTTTCAATGCAAATTTCACACACGCGTCTTGTTTCAACTCATCATTGAGCTCTTGGAGCAAAGAGTTGATATCAATCTGATTGTCCATCGCAATGTAATAGAGCAGGCGGTACGAGACGAACTCGGCGCGATTCTTGCAGTTCTCCACCTCCGAGTAGAGCAGTTTCAGCTGCGACTGACACTTGTTGAACTCCTCCCGATCCGCGTGCTCCAGAGATATCCGCGCATTGATCTCGTACACCTCGACGGTGAATGCGTTGCGGATTCTCTGCACGGTCAGGTCTTGACGAATCGAGCGGAGCTGGCTCGTCAGGTAAGAGTACTCTTTCTTCTCTCGGTACTTGTCACGAACATTGTCCAGCGAGAGATAGAGCACTTCAAGAGGACGCACTTCCGATGGGTTTGGAGCCTGAAATCGTCAGTTTATTTCTGGAATTAGAGTGAGGAAACTAACCGCTGTGAGTCTGAAAAACGACTTCTCGATATTCTGGCACGTTCCTCGAACAACCTGACCCCTTCTGAAATATACTTGTGGGATGTGGACAGTTGGTTTCGAGGCGTTCGACAGCGATTCGGCGAAGCGACGAGCACGGTCCTCCTGCAAAATTCAGAATGTCACTTCAGAAGACGTTCTTCTCAACTCACCCTCCTCGCCTCGGTGTCCAATCCGTCCACTTTCCACGTGTTTTTACTTTTCTGCTGATTCTGCTGCAGTTTCGCTTTCTTTTGTGCCTTTTTCGCTGCCTTTTCAGCCTTTTTCTGTGCCTTCGTCTTTTTCTGAACGTCAGCGTTTAAAACTAGCTCCAATCTACCCCGTGTGGCCCCCAACCCATTCTCCGTTCCCAAGCCCCGCCCCTTTAACACCTGCTGATTGGAAGAGGAAAAGTGAAGAATCTCAATCTGATCGTCTTCCGAGGAATCGTCTTCTGAATCGATCTCGCGACGAGCGCGCTTCGTTCTAACACCCTCACCACCCTTTTCGTCGCTGAGTCGTCGCGGCGACACCTTCTTGCGGTTAAACCCGTTCGCCTGGTTGGGCAACTGTTTGGCGGGCGTCCAGCCCGTCGACAACTCATAGTTTTTCTCGTGGGGCAGCGGCTCAGCGTCCCAGTTGACGAGGTGCGCGTTGCCCGCGTTCAACATTGGGTCCAGCCGCTTTTTCAGGTATTCTTGCGTCTTCTGACGGTCTTCCACAGAGTTGGCCGCCTCGAACGCACGTTGCATGTACCGCCTGTAACTGTTCACTCTCAAAGAAAGGAAATCGCTGGACTCGCAACTTACATAGCCGATTCAGGAGGCGGCTTCTGGCCAAAGGGCGTGCCTCTGCCTCTCCCGACGCCCATCAACGGCTGCGGGGCTCCTCCTTGCGGTACGAACGTGTTGCTGATGTGCGGGTACGCTCCTTGGTTGTTCTTCCGGTTCAGCGCGAACGGCTGGAACTGCGGCGCCTTCTGCTGGTTCCATCCTCGCCCCCGTCCGTACCCTTGTGGCGGCAGCGGCTGATAGTTATACGCTGTCTGGTTATAGGCCGCCTGTACGGCTTGTGGTGGTGGTGGTGGGGGTGGCTGATTCCACGTGGACGGATGGAAACCTCCACCGAATGCTCCGTATGGAGAGGCGGTGCTTGGGAAGGGGAACGGAGAAGGCGTCCAAGAGTTCTGACCTGTATTTCCATTTGACGCTCCGGGACGAGTTGTACTTTGCATCTGAAAAACTCCATTTTAGCATTAATTGAATCGCTTAGATTATTGATTACCTTGCTGAGTTCTGCTGCAGCCGTTTTCCATGCTTCTGACTGATTACCATTGCCGGGCACCGGGATCGACATTATTTCGTCTCTGGAAAAACAAAGAATAAATTGGAAACACAAAAATTTCGAAAGATCGATGAACAATTTGACCCATGTCACCGTAACAAAGTTTAAAGGCGCATAGTTCACGAGTTCAGAAGGATCTCGTGGCGAAACTTGAAATTTTCGAATTGAAACTGGAACTCACCCCATATCTGAAAATTTTAAGATTCTCTCGAAACCTCAAAACTTTTAGAAAATAGCAGAAAAACGAATAGAGCAGAGCGAATAACGTGTTTTGTCTTTTCGTATAGCGGCCTAACAGGACGACGCGCGTATCGATTTTTAGGTCAGACGGAGCGCCGTTGCGCGTTTCGAATGAAGGATTTCATCATCGACGGAACACGGCGAATCGAACGGTTTCAGACAAGAATTTGAAAAAAAAACGAACGATTTAATGAAAACAGAGAGAAATTTAACGAAACCGAGAAAAGAAAACTATACAGAACAGACTACAGGACACCTAGAAATTGAATACACGAACAACAAAGATTTTAGAGCAAAACTTGGTTATTGTTTTTCATTGGTCTTCTTCCATTCCCGATATTCTTCCAGTTTCCTCTCCTGAGACGTCATTCCAGTCGCTCTCGCAGCCGATCTCTCCGCGATGTACTCGTCTGTGATCCTTGCACGGTAAGCTGGATCGTGGAACCTGGAAAGCAAATCAAGGACATTAAAATTGGGAAATATCGAAAAATTCAACCCACTTTTCGTATTTACATCGGTTGAAAACTTCCAGCGCCGGCTTGCAAGTATTCAGGCCAGAAACTGCACCATCTGTTCGGAAACAGGTCACCAGAGCTGGAAATTGTGACAAATTGAATTATTTCGTTCAATTTTCTGTCCGTACCAAGATACTTTTCATTGCACTCGACTCTTTCAATCTGCGTATTCATTCGATTCGGAATAATCACGTCAGCCTCGATTTTTCTGAGTGTCCGGTCTTCTGGATCGCCTGAAAACTTCAATCTATTTATGGTAGAGCGTTTTCAGATACGAACCGAGTCCATGAGGTCCACCAGCCGAATAATGAGGCATGATGTTCTTTTTGACACGATATTTCTTTCCCGTCTTCTCATCCGTCACAATTTCGCCTTCTTTCAAGGTTTCCAAGTTGTCAGTGATGTTCACTTTGTTTTCTGACATTTTATCTGTAAAATTTCAGCAATTTTCAAGAAAAAATAGTTGAAAATCGTCAGAAGCTTGAAGAAAAAATTGAGAAAAAATCAACTTTGAAATTGCAAAAATTGGGATGGCCGAGTTTTCCCAAATTCTAGTCCCTGGCGCCACAACCTAACCGATCGCACGTTTGCAGACCTGATAATCAAAATGCAACAGAATGTTTAATTTGATTCAACTTTTGAAAGCCAGAATATAGAAGTTTGATAAGATTCAGTCAAACACTTTTTCTAAAAAGTCACATTTTAGTTCAGAAAAAGTGATGGAAGAGAAATCTATAAAGTTCGGCCACCTCTCTAATTGGCTGTTGGAATCTGGAAGCAATCCGGAAGCTTGAGGTCAACATGGTATTGAGGCTGAAACCACTTCATTATGATTGTCCGAGAGAACTACACCATCACTCCGACCTCTTCGCCCATCTGTCGCCACATTTACGATTGAAAAGGATGAAAACTGGAGGTGTTGCAAACAAAATATGGCTTCCCACAGTTTCCGATTCATTACCAAAGTTGGAACGAAATGAGAATCGTCATTATATTATCTTCTCTTTTTATTCTAGCTGCTAATTCTGAAAAATGCGCATCTGATAATGGAATCTATTGTGAATGCACTGTGGAGGATTCTGGAGTGAAGGTAGTGTGCGTGTAGTTCTCGTGGACAATCAGTTCTCAGATCCACAATTGTATCCGCCCCGGTGGCTGGTCCACGTGGTCGAAATGGTCAAAATGCAGAGAGGGAACGAGGAAGCGGCGGAGAGCTTGCAATAACCCACAGCCTATAGGTACAATAAGCCACTGGGAATGCAGCTACAGTATCCTTTTTATAGGGACAGTTTGCCTAGGCTCGCGAGTCGAGAAACAGAAATGTGTCGTCTCGTCAGTTTCCGAGGTTCCCGAATTCCTATTCGGCTCGTGGACTGCCTGGAATCCATGGTCGAGATGTGATTGTGACCGTAACCTGAGAATACGGTAGGTGGCTACAGTAATCCTTTAATTTCCATAAATTCTACTCCAGAACTCGACACTGTTCCACTTCCTGCGAAGGATGCGACAGAGAGACTGAAAGTTGCCGTCCAGAAGAGTGTCCAATCAGTAAGAAGTGGTCGAGTTGGACGGATTGGGTCGATTATGGTATGACTCGAGCGATTGAGCTTTTCATTTGAAAGGATTGATTTCAGGGAGTGAGCAATATCGATACACGGCGTATTGCTCTTCTCCGAATGTGAAGAATGTGGATGTGGGGTGGAGGAGAGAATCGAGAGAGTCCACGAGATACGGTAGGAAATAGAGATGACCTGCTTTAGGTACAAGACATTTTCTGATAAGCGCGCGAGTAAAACGAAAGAAACGTGCACGTGGTGCGATAAAATCGTAACATCTCTTATCACTCTCCATAGTTCGCAGATTACAAACACAACATACAAACGTAGCCTTCAGCGAACTGGTCGGAATGGCAGCTCCACCCGGGCATCGCGTACCGCTACAAACTGCTCCGCAACTCGAGCATCTCCATCGAACACCATCTCATCTCCAGGTCCACGTCTTCATGTCTTCCACTGCACTTTGCCCTTCCCCTACTTTGTTTTTCGATTCTAATCGGATTCTCACTTCAATTTTTGATACTTTGTACTTTGAACAGGTGTAAAGCGAGGTTCACCAGGATGTCTTATTACTCTTCTCCACCGACGTTGATTCGTTCTCCGAAAGATGAAAGTTATTGGTAGAATTTTCGCGAAATCCGATTCCAATAAACATTTTTATTGAAATTGAATATGTGCTATTCGATATGATGTGATAAACAAATGACGTCTCGTCATTGACGAAGACATCGTCTTTAAAAATGTGTTGTCATCTCAAAAAAAACAAGAATGGGTGATTTCCCAAAATCAGCACCAAGTTGTTTTTTTGACAAGGTCGAAAATGAAATCGCGCGGTGATGTCTGGCGTCTCTCCGCTCGCCACACTCTCTCGTCGCCCGCGAACTGTTTATCTCTGCGCCCTCCTCACTCTCTCCTCGCGCCGCCTATCTCGATTTGGCCATTCATTCGCAATCTTCACGATGGCAGAGGTCGGCGGTTCTTACAAGGATTCTCTCACCCAGGTTAGCCGTCTACTCCCTTGTCTTCTGACGTCGTCTGACGTCTTCTGACATCTTCTGATCAGTCCAGACATTCATTTGACATTTTCAGGCTCAAAAGGACGAGCTCCACCAGATCGCTCTCAAGATCGTTCAGGATGGAAAGGGAATCCTCGCCGCTGATGAGTCTACTGGTGAGTAGTGGAGTCTTCAAGAGAGAGAGAGAGAATTCATCTTGAATAGTGAGAAGAATTCGGTTCCATATGTAAACAAGTTTGGTTTCTTTGCCAACAATTCGAGACGTTTCCGATCGAAACATTGAAAAATCAAAAGTGCACGTCGTCTGATGATCGTTTGATGTGTCCTTCGTGGCCGATTGTCTCCTCTTTCCCCGTCTTCTCTCCGCTATCTTTCTAGATTTTTCGATTGTTTATATTTTTGAAATGGCCCAATCGAAGAGATAGTTGATAAGGAGACAGTGATACGATCACGTGACCACACATCGAAATTGCAGGCACCATCGGCAAACGTCTCGCTGCGATCAACCTCGAGAACAACGAGACGAACCGTCAGAAGTACCGCCAGCTTCTCTTCACCACCCCGTCCCTCTCGGAGCACATCTCCGGAGTGATCCTCTACGAGGAGACCTTCCACCAGAGCACCGACAAGGGAGAGAAGTTCGTCGACCTTCTCATCAAGCAGGGTATCGTCCCCGGAATCAAGCTTGACCTCGGAGTCGTCCCACTCGCTGGAACCATCGGAGAGGGAACCACCCAGGGACTCGACAAGCTCGCCGAGCGCGCCGCCGCCTTCAAGAAGGGAGGATGTGGATTCGCCAAGTGGCGTTGTGTCCTCAACATCGGAACCCACACCCCATCGCACCTCGGAATGCTCGAGAACGCCAACGTGCTCGCCAGATACGCCACCATCTGCCAGGCCAACGGACTCGTCCCAATCGTCGAGCCAGAGGTTCTTTGCGACGGAGAGCATGACTTGGCTCGCGCCCAGAAGGTGACTGAGCAGGTGCTCGCTTTCGTCTACAAGGCTCTCGCTGATCATCACGTCTACCTCGAGGGAACTCTCCTCAAGCCAAACATGGTGACTCCAGGACAGTCGAGCAGCTCCAAGTCGACGCACGAGGAGATCGGACTCGCCACCGTCACCGCCCTGAGACGCGGAGTTCCAGCTGCCGTTCCAGGAATCACCTTCCTCTCCGGAGGTCAGTCGGAGCTTGACGCCACTGCCAATCTCAACGCCATCAACCAGGTAATCCGGACTCACGAAATTCGAGATCAAATAAATTCATTTTCAGGCCCCACTCGGAAAGCCATGGAAGCTGACCTTCTCGTACGGACGTGCCCTCCAGGCTTCCGTGCTGAAGGCGTGGGGAGGAAAGGACGAGAACATCGCCGCCGCTCAGAAGACGTTGCTCCACCGTTCCAAGGCCAACGGAGACGCTTCTCTCGGAAAGTACGCCGGAGAGGATGCCGCCGGAGCTGCCGCCGAGTCGTTGTTCGTCGCCAAACATTCCTATTAATTGATGTGACGCATAACTTGTGATTCTTTATTGTATGTGAGAATATTCACTCATTCAGATTGTATAATGATGTCTAAAAAAGAAAGTAAAGGTTTTATCGAAGATCCTATGCGTTGAATATGAAAAAGTTTATGCACAAGTTCTGAGAAACAAAAATGCAACTTTTAAAAGTACAGTAATCCATCATCTTCTGATGTTTTCTGAGACTTTTCCAAACGTTGAAAATTCGAGGCTCTCTGCTTAATTTAAAGATGATGGTTCTCCGCAAAAACAAAGAGCTCTTCCTTCTGTTCGCCACATGTGTTGATGCGAAACAGCCGCTCTCATTTCTCTTCGTTTTTTTCCGTTTTCCTGAACTTTATCATGCATCTCAGAGAGAGCATGAGCCAATTTCCGTGTGCCAACTCACACTTTCACCTCCATTTCGATTACACTGTGTCCGTCAGCTCAGAACTTGAGCTGGCTCTCGGTTCAATTCTAAATCAAATTGTTTTGTTGCGAGATCTCTTTTTGCTCCTCCTTGTGCTCTCTCGTCGATATTCTGACACATTGTTGTTTTTCAAAAAAAAAAAAAAAATCCGATAAAAACATGAACAAAGTTCGAAGGATTACTGTATTTCCTTTGACCCTTTTCTATCTGCGTCTCTCAAAAGCCCGTGCTCTCTAAATCGACGTACCCTGTGTGTTCGATGATCGTTTGCAGGGTGCCCATCAGTCAACACAATGAATGACGACAAACTGCGAAGTCTGTTCGCCTCTCTCGCCACACTCACTCAACAAGGCCCCATCCCCGGTGCGTGTCTTTCAACTTCCCCCAAAGGAACGATCTCTTTCAGTACAAGCATACAGTATGCTCGCCGGTCAGCACTCGACGGAAGTGCTCGCGGAGCACATGCGACTCCGCTGGCTCGCCGATGGACGGTTCGGACCACTGGCTGCCAATATTCTCATGCACATTCATAAGGTTTTGATGGTTTAAAGGGAAGGGAAGGAAAGGGAGGTGTTGCAGGCGGACACAAAAGACATTTCGCTGTCGTCGAACGTGTTGGCTCTTCTGCTCAACGACTACCGGAACAGACTGTCGGTGCGGAATGACTCGAGACTCATGTTCCGCAACAGTGTCAAGACACTCTTCTCGTGAGTTTTGGCTTCAGAATTTCCAAAATACGAGATTTGATTAGCCAATGTTTTCAAACTGTTCAAAGTAAAAACTGAAAGCTTTCTGATCGCAGAATGTACCCGGTGTACGTGAAAATGGACGAGTGCGTCTCGAAGTGCTTCATCAAACCAATGTTCTCCTCGCTAGACGCCCTGATTGATGACGGACCCGACACTGACGATTTGGAGGTGATTTTGAGCATGTTTTCATGAATGTTTGTTATTGAGAAGCTGAACATTATATCTGACTTTCAGAGAGATATGGAGCTTCAAAGTTGAGTACTGAAAAGTTTAAAAGTTCGGAACCTCTGGAACGAATTGACCAAATATGATATCGCGTTTTCTGACTTATTTTCAGTGTAATCCAAATTAGCTCAAAACTTGGAGCTCCATATCTCGGCTCACAGCTTTCGAGTTATATATTTCAACTTTCCTTCCAGACTGCTGGCCTATTGCTCTCTGAAAACGGTCGAATCCTGCACGACCTGAATGCGTATCTCGTCGAGCGGCTCATCGTGAAGCTCCGTCACAAACTGATCAGTGAGGACGAAGTGGTCACGAAACACGTCAGACAGATATTCCTCCATGTGCGTCACGTCTTCTGACCTCTCACTTCCTTCTGATTTCAGGTGTACGATCTGTGGGCTTTCGGATGGAGTGAGCTGAATGTTCCGGAATGTCTTCTGACGCTGAGTGCCGAGGGGAAGTTGTCGTGTGTCGGACAGACGCCGTTGAGGAAGAACGACATCAGCAAACAAGAATTTGGGAGCAAGGAGAGCATCGTTTGAGTTCGTTTCCCTGTGGTAGCTGTTTTAGATTCATGTCGGGTGTTTTTCAATTTCAACTTTTTTTTAGAATTTGAAGAAAACAATAAAGTATTACAGTTTACTATTCAATTCATCTTGCAATTTCTTTTAGACTAATTAAAAAAACAGTGTCCTCACTTTGTTCTTTCTGTTCAATTTACAAATGACAAGCTGTTCAGAAGAAGAATGGGCGATGGATAAAAACGAAAAACGGGATGACGACGAATAAGGGAAGCAAATAAGTGTATATGGAGACTCCGGCAGACCTTCTGAGTGACTGACAGAACGAGAAAAGAGCATTATTATCATGAGGACGAATGTGTGGGGAGGAAAGGGGCGGGGCGAAACGAACGAATGTATGAGGATGGTGATGGAGAGGGGAACGGATATGTCATGTCGATTTGTGGGGAGGGACCAACTTATTGCTTCACTCGAGAACTGGTTTCCAATCGACCAATTCAAGAGTAAGACAATAAAAAGAGGGGAAAGCGAATGAAATGGGCGGGGCGATGGGGGTTGACACAACGTGGTTATTACAAGTAAGAGCTTGAAGAAGACCTGTTCAGAGAATGTTGGAAGGAAAACGAAGCGAGTCGGAGTGTACACTGGAATGGATATAATAAGGTGGAAGGGGGACTAAAGGGCTCGAAGAGGTGGTGGGGGAGAGGGACCCGTTCGACTGTTGCAAAATGGGTAAGGGCTGGTGGGGGAAACGTGGGTAATTCACATGTTGTCGTCCTCCCGGTTCACCGACGGACTTCTCGGGATGATTGGCGAGTTGATTGAGCCGGCGCTGATGGAGGAGCGGATCTGCAACTGGGAGAGGGTAAGATTCAGTTAGGAAAAAGGATAGACTCACCGCTCCCCGAGGTCTGAAGAGCTCGTGACGAGCCAGTTCGAAAACATCAGCACGGTCCTCCTTGCGGTACTGAAGGCAGCGACGGATGAAGTCCTGCGCGGCGGAGCTGACCTGAAATTTTATAAAATAAGATAAAGTTAGAAGGATTGTGTAATGTTACCTGTGGCTTCGATGGGAACGACACTTCACGTGCATTTATGATCGTGTTGTACTCGAGAATCTTCTGCTGAGTCAACTCGTTTCCGAACGGCTTCTTTCCGTAGATGCACTGATAGAAAATGACGCCGATGCTCCACACGTCGACTTTGCACGTAATCTTTGGTGGTGGCACGATGAACGTCTCGGGAGGCAGGTACCAGTAGGTGCCAGCGAACTGCGAAGTGAGCTCGATTCCCACGTCGTGGTCGTCGTTCTCGCCCTCCATGATCTTCGAGAGTCCAAAGTCGGTGATCTTAATGGCGCCGCTGGTGTTTCCAGACTCGAGGAGGATGTTGGCCGGCTTCAGGTCGTAATGGATGATCGGAGTGGGCTTCTCGTTTAGGTAGACGAGAGCCGAGACGACTTGCATGATGATGCTACGGGCTTCCTTCTCACTGATAGACTTGTTCTGCTTCAGATAGAAGTCGAGGTCGTTTCCAGGGCAATACTCGAGGACGGTGCAGAACGAGTGGTTGTCGATGGTCAGCAGGTCGTACTGCTTGACGATACGGCAGTGGTCGAGCGACTTGTGGATGTCCTTCTCTCGCATCGCGTGCTTCACATAATTCGCCTTCTTTTCCTCCTTCCAGTCCTTGTTCACGTGGTGGATCTTGCACGCGACGTATCGGTTCTCTTCTATGTCGAATGCCTTCCACACCTCGCTGAAGCCTCCCTTGCCGAGCAGATTCAGCATCAGGTACCGTTTGTGAAGAAGCTGGTGGTCCTTGAACTGCGACGAAGCCTCGTTGGCGGCTCTCTTCAGCTCGCGCATGTGATTTTGACGCTCCTTGTCAAGACGATCCTTCTCGAGTCCAAGGTCCGTCTCTTCTTTCCGTAGATGCTCACGTCGTAGTTTGTAGATTTCGTCGAGCTCAATGTACTCCTGATACTGAATCTCCTTCGGCTCTTCTGGCCTGCGGAAGATCGCATCGTCTCCAGATCCGTTGGCAGAAGTTGACGGCGCCATTCCACCGTTCAAGTCAACAGTGATCGAGGTTGCCTGTGGTCGTTTCGGCTCCTTGCCGATTCCCAATGGTTTCCGCTTCTTTAACAAAGTAGAAGCCATCTGAATTTCGTTCCTTTCCGCTGTGATTTGGTCGATCTTCTTCTCTATCTCAGCGAACGCCCATCCATCGACCCACTGATCACGGAATGAGTCACCGGTACGAGTAGTTTTGAAACAGCCAATACGTGGAGAGTCGGCGGCCGTCTTATCCCGAAGAGCCTTTCGCTCGAGCAAGTTCTTCTCGATGAGAATCCGTTTTATGGTGTCCTTGGAAGCGTCGTTTTTTCGCCTCTCTAGGTTGAACTTGGCTTGAGTGTCGTCGAGTTGCCGACGGAAGTCATCGATGATCTTGTCACGTTTCGCCACCTCATCCACCGACTGATTATTGCTTTGGAATCTCTGTAACAATTAGATTGTTTTCTTCAATTTTCGACTCAAAAACAAACCTGTAGAGCGGAAGCATCAGTCTGTGTCTCCTCATCGATAGTTCTCACCATTCGATTTGTCTGATTACCCGGCGGAGACTGATTAGAATTCGAGTTCGAGTCCGACGAGTAGTGCTGATTGTTCTGCGTCGGTGTGGGTGTTCCACGGTTATTGGCTCCCAGCGACGGTGACGTCATGCTCCAGAACGTCTGCTGCATCTCGTGCTGATTCATCTGGTGCGGCGCCTCGAAACTATTGTTCGATCCGTTTTGTTGTTGTTGCTGTGCCGGCCGTTTCGGCGACGACTGATTCTGTTGGAATTCAGTCATCAGACAGCGCGCGACGCCGCTTCCCGACGGTGCCTCTCCGCCGCCCATCTTCATGAACTCGGTTATCTTCCTCTCTTGCTTCGGCGTCGCCTGATCGTCGTTCGCCCCGAGACGTCGTCGCTTTCTTGTCGTCGACTTTTTCTCCGTCGTGTTGACCGCTTGTGACGTGCTTGCGCTGCAATCAACAACGTTTTTGTAATAGGCACATCCTGTCAGGTAATCTACTTCTGATCCGCTTTTTTTGCGCAGGTAATCAACGAAAGTGAACGAAAACTCACCGTTGCGGAGTGCCGTTTATATCTGGCTCACGATCCGAGATACTGCCAGCTGAGGAGAGATTACTCGACTCGTTGATGTGCTGCTGCATGACCGCACTCGTCGACTGTTGTTGTGGCTGCTGCTGGTTCTGCTGAGACTGCATCTGCGGCGGGTACATCTGATGTTGCTGGTACTGCTGTTGCTGAAAATTGACAATGTTTTCAAGTATTCAAATAAAAGAAATAAAAAATATTTAGAAACAGAAAGAAATTTGATTTCGCAACAGACAAAATTTCAAAACAGTTTTGGGGTACTGTAGCAGTCGTTTACATGTGTGTAGGGCGCGACAAGACCCGCTCTTTCTACAGTAATTTGCTAACCTGATGGTAATGCATCTGCTGCTGCATTTGTTGATGCTGATACGACGAGGATGGCGGTGCCATGTGCATCGAGTACTGTTGCTGCTGCTGCATGTGCTGCATCTGCATCTGATGGTGGTGGTGGTACTCCATCGAGTCGTCCGTCTGCATCTGATGCATATTGTGTTGCGCCTGCTGCTGATTCATTTCCGTCGGCGACGAGCGCGCAATGCCTCCGTTCTGTTGCACTTGCTGTGGCTGTTGCATCATGACCGAGGTGGAGGGGTGCGCCGGCTGCTGGTTCACCATGTACTGCGAGGTGCCGAGCATACCAGTGCTCATGTAGTTGACGTTCTGCAATTGGTTCAGATGAATGTTTGGTCTTCGTAATGGAATAAGAATAACAAGGGAGCGTATCAATCAGTGGGCGTCTTTACTAGTAAAAACTATTCCTCGTGACCAGAAACGAAATGAAATGCGAAATGCGTCTCTCTTCGATGAGTGTGGTGAGTGTGTCAGTGAGCGCATATGTGTGCGGGAAATACGAACAACAGTGCCGCTTATGGCGCGTCCATCCGGCCGTTCAATCAATCGGAAAAAACCTCGAGGCGAGATAGTGAGAGTGGGGAGAGAAGGAGTGGTGTCCCGGGCAGCAAATAAAAACACATCTTATCTGACTGTGGGGAGAGCGAGGATATATACTAAACGCTGTTCTCAGCCCGACCTCTGGTTACGGTACCCTTCGACAACTAGTCTCTCACTCACACCAACATGACCCGTATCCCCGGTTGCCATAGTGCTATGTGATTGTTGCTGCTGATGGTCGGAGCCGTGATTCGACGCTGAACCGTTGTGACTTTGCACCTGCAAACCACACGCGATCGATTGATAGTTCAGAGGTGTAGCGAGACGAGTGACGTTAAGTGTGACGAACTTTTTCGCCTTTTTTCGGTGTGTGCTATTTAGAGATCAGAACAAGACAGAGAGACGAAAAGAGGGCAGAGTGAGATCACCGAAAAACGGAGCGAAAATGTGGAGAATAAAGCGAGAGAAGAGGAAAAGGAAAAAGAAGAAGACGTCGTCGCTACTCTTCGGGAAAAAAATGGCCAGAGCACTCGGGCAACACACACCGGTGTGATGACGTCATCGATTTCGGGAGGAGGAGGAGAGACACTTCTCCGTCCCCACCCGGGTCTTTTTCTCCCATATATAACCAAAAAAGACTGTACAACGCAAACAACATGGCTGCAGCCATGATGACAACCAAGTGGAGTGAGGGCGATGATACAGTCCATAACCAATTGTGTCAGTCTCTTTCCAGAACCAACTTTCGAATTAGGCACTGGCTTCTTCTTCTGCTTACCCAATACCAAAAAGAAGGAGATGACAACAACACGGAAAGCGGTTGAGGGGAAGGAGAAAAAAGTAGAAGCATGTCGGCGAGAGGGGCAGCAAAAAAGGCAAAGAAGAAGAACATTCCACCACAACCGCCTAGATTAGATATTATGTCAAATTAGGAGGAGACACACGGCTCCAGAATAGAGTGAGACGGACGGAGAGCGAGAGAGCGAGGCAGGGGCCACACGAAATCTATTAAAATCTGTCTGACGACGACTGAAGGAAGACGAAGGAGGGGGAGAAGACGACGATGAGTGCAAAACGCGCGCGCGGAATAAACAACGAGCCGCTCCACCGGCTGCTGGAGACGATCGACGGTCAGAGACAGAGTGAGAGCGACAAAAAGTTAGCGACAGCAACCGGGGCGGCAGCTCTTCTTCGTTTCCATCTTGAACTTGGGGTCTGTCTCTGTCTCTATGTCTCTTTCTTTGCGGGAAACGAGAGTAAGAAACACAGAAAGCAGGAGCGAGGAATGAAGAAGCAACACACACAGTCGCGAAACGCGTGCTGCTTATCGGTCAGTGATAACAAACGTGTGAGTGTGCGGGAGATTGCGAAAAGGTGGCAGATATCGGAAACTGACAACATCATTCCAAAGCGATAAAGGCAACAGAAACTGTTAAAAATTTAATAAAACGGAGAGAGCCGTCCGGCGAATGTCGTTTTTGTTGTGTCTAATAGAGAGGGCATGAGTGTGCGTCGAACGCTCTCATCTTCTCATCAATTCGTCCCCCCGCTACTACTAACCCAGTGACGGCGGGTGGCTGCAACACATCAATCGCTACGGGCGGAAAGAAATACGACGAGGTATCGATGAATGTGTCGTGGACAAAATAGGTTGTGAAACAGGCGAAAAAACGGCCACCGGGTAAAAGTAGTACAATCCCAAGAGTCAAAGAGACATATTTCTCGCAAATTGCCAGAAAGAAGAAAAAGAGACCGAAGGAAACAAAAAACGGGAGGAAAAATTGTTCGCGGAGAGCAACACGAGAGACGCGCACATGCAGAAAATGGGTGGAACGACCGGGACGACTGGAGGCGCAGAGAATGGGAGCACGAAAAGGAAACGACGACGACGACCGCCTTTTTGTCAAGAGCGCTGTTTGCGCTTTCAACACCTCAATGAAGGAGAGCAGCAGCACATTATCCTCTTCTTTCTCCAACCGCTGAAATTTCTTTGGCAGATGGACGAGAGGAGGAAGAGAGCGAGGAATGGCGCGTGATCTTCCGAGGATGTGGTCGAGACCCGCAGAGTATCGACCGAAAACGAATAAGAGACACGAGGAGAGGATCGATGGAAAGTGAAACCGAAAACCCAAAGTCAGAACCAGATTTTCTGTAAGCAGCATCAGCAGCTGCAGTTGAAGACGTCGCCCCCGAACACATTCTATTCGCCCCTTCTTCAAAAAGCTCGTCTCTGACTAATTACACTAGAATGGGAAAATGCGAAAAACACCTGGTGACACACTCAAAGTGACCGTGAGGTGTTCGCGAATCGATCGGTCGACTCACTCGGAGCACAAGGCGACAAAACAAATGAGCAGAGGAGGCGGTGGAAGGCGAGTGGGAGGGGAGAGCAAGAGCAGCACAGCAACCGCATAGAAAAGCCAACCAAATTGCAATTCGGCCTTCCTCTCTTTGGTGTTTGATAACGGTAAACACCACATGTGATGTGAGAGACAGAGGAGGCGAGTAGTAGCGAGTTAGTAACGAGTATTTTTGTAGACGAGATATCTACTCGACACCCAACAACCGAGGAAACGACGAATTCGGAGAGGCATCGGTTCATGTGGGGGGACGCATAAAGCGAAATATATCAAGTCGGAAAACGAGGAGGGCGAAAGAAACGGCCCGAAGGAAGGAGGAGGAGGGGCGAAGGAGGCAAATGAATCGAAGAGGTCGAAACACACACCAGGAGGGGCACGAAGCAGAGGAGGCCCCTCCTTCCAAACAACCATGCCACCGCCAAAATATGTGTTGAATGGGAAAACGACGACAACGCTTCTCGGAGCCAACGGAATTCGCGAGGCCATGGTCGGAAATACGCACTCTCCGAGACGAGAGATAAAGACATCGTCCCACTTCTTCTTTTCATAAAAGAGAAAACGGAAGCAGCTATTGGAATCAGTTGAGAGCACACGACTAACTAACCCATCAGAGATGAGAAAAAGCAACGAGATGCGTAGACAGCAAAGGCATCCACGCGATGGAGACACAGACGACACGTGAGAGGCCGTTCGGTCCGCCCCGTGGGGCTCCGCGTTAATTGCAACAAAACAGAGATTACTGGGAGGAGGGCGAAAAGTTGTGGGTGCTTCATTCGCAGATTTTTCACCCGAGAATCGTGATCCGTTCTACATGAAAACAGTTCGAGAGACACAGACCGCTAAACACCGTAGTGCGGAGAGAGCTTGTAAGACGAAGAGACGCAGAGCGTGGCTGCAGGAGAAGGAGATGAAAAAGAACACAAATAAACCAAACATTCGGACGCCACGGGCAGAGAGACAGAGAGAAACACATATCTTTGTATGCGTCTCCGCTTCCTCTATCATATTAAATGTATATACTGAACTGGGAGAACGGGAGACGAGGCAACAACGCCACTCTCTCTCGCACTCCCCTTTCAACGTTTTTTTTCCGTGTCTCATCATCAACATTGTGGCCTCCACATACAAATTCGTATCGTTTCCGACACGATAACGAGCTCTTTTCAAATGCTCTGCAGAATACAGTGCCCTTCGGAGGAATGAGTGACAGGTGGCTGGGACCAAGAAGGCAGCTGTTAGATGCAGGACACAGAAGAGCTGTGAAGCACCCAAAATAAAGAACAAAGGATGACTATGAACTTCGACCAGAGCCATGTGATCAGATATCAGACGAATGCAGAGAATATGGAATAGAATAGAAAAAAAGAGAAATAAATTCAGTAAATCTGTTAGAGTAATGGAGCGCCTTGAGAACACTGCGAGAGTGACAGCTAAATTATCCGTTTTGGCCACTCTCAACGATTCAAGTCGACTAAAGGACGGACAAAAAAGTCAGGAAACGAGAGGAAACAATGCATGCAAACCGAATGTGCGCCCCCTCCTCCAAGGAGACGACTAATGTGTTGAGAAAGACTCTTGATCCGCTTTTCCCAACTAGTGGTGTTTTGTAGGATAATTGGGAGTGAATGACCCAAAGTCTCCAGATGGCCGACGGAGCATAAGAAGGCCAGGGACAAGAGGAAAGCCTCGCCAAATATATAATGTTGTTTAAGTGAAAAACCAAGTGACTGGTGTTTGTGTGCGAGTGCGGATGTGTTGGAGCGTCGTCTCGGTGAGCGTATGGGCCACCCGTGCGCGCATTTGTGAGTGTATGTGTGTGTGGTGTGTGTCAAAAGAGTGTTTTGCAAGGGTAACTAGCAGATTTACGATTATTGATCGCAAAATGACAGAACGACTCACCGTCGGCAACGCCTTCTTCTGCGGTCCACAGTTGAACATCTTCGTCTCCAACGGGTTCGTTCGTTCTGGCGGCACTCCTCCGGACGAACTGTTGCCTCCGGTGCCGATGAGTCCGTCCAACGACATCATCGACATTCTCGAGTTGTCGTGGGAGAAGAGAAAGAGGCGCAAACTGAGAACAACGGTCCAATGGCAGTGAGATTAATATTGGTACGATGGTCCTGGAAATCGGAACATTTAATGAGATTAGTGGTGTCAGAAAGAATAGAGCGGAACGGGAAGATATTAATGAACTTCGAATTCCTACAGCTCTCACTTTAGAAACTTGGAAACTGTTTGGAATAAAAGAAACGCAACAAACAAGACAGGAAATCACAATTTTTGGGAAAAGGGTGAAATGTGTCGTCCCCGTCACATGACCATCCCACCGGTGCCCCGTCCATATAACGAGAACCTTTGTCTCCTCGCCACTCTCTGCCCTCTCGCCCATCTAGAAATCTGCTTTTTTCTCCCTCCAAAACATGCGCCTCTTTTCGGTGCCAAACAAACAGCTCCACATACACTACTTTTACTGCGATATGGCCCACCCCGTCTAACAATTCAGATGAAAACGAAGAGGAGGGGGAGGTCACAAGAAGTGCGAAAACCCAAAGGAACGACGAGCGGAACCATCTGTACCGCTGAAGGGAAGGAGAGATGGAGAGAATGAGGAGACGCCGAGAGAACAGGGAAGGCGGAGGGAAGGACATCAACTTCTCGCTCTTTCTGCCCATTTCTCTTTCATCTCCCCTTCTCCTCATCATCATCACCATCAACAACATCAATCCACATCCAAAAACGGGCCGGAAGGACACGAGAACATTGCTGCCGGCGATGGCTAAAGCTTATCAGTTATCGGATATAATCCGCCTTCTTCGTTTCATGGAAATCAAATATTCGTTGAAGACGAGAGGTAGAATGAGATAGAATCAGAGTGGCAACTACGGGTACGACGTCTAATGTTAGATATACAAACTCGAAAATCTCTAGTATCCCGACTCCAGACGCATTGGATGAAATTGGAAGACGAGAACAAGAGCGAACTTTATGAGCTTGTTGTTCTGGCCGCATCTATCGTATACCCTCCTCGTGACCGCGATTTCGTTGCGAGACCCTTACTGTTGCTGGCAATGTGCCAGTCAACTGCTCATCATAATTCATTTTTAGGAGTTACGTCAGAAGATTCGAAGCCTAGGTGGTTGAGAAATATTCAGCTTGTGAGATTGTTGAAGAGATAAAAAGCCAGTTTCTATAAGACAAGGAAACAAAAATCTGCTATTGTACGAATCGAAAAGTAATCATCAATGATACAGTTAGCAAGAACACAGAGCTTCGATAGATCAGCAATTTGGAAAAAATAAAGAGAACTGGCGCCAAGTCATCCAAACGTAAAAAGTGAATCGTGGAGGGGGAAAGAAACACACACGAAAAAAGCGAAAGACACCCGGCCCCGATGAGTTAGAGAATGGAGGAGGAATGGGCGAGAAGCGAAGGTTATACATTGCAATCGACCATCCAGTTAACACTAGTGAACGGAACGAGACACAGACGGCGAGACGGCGTCCAGCGGGTGGAGAGAGATGGTGGCGAGGCGGAGGGAGCACTCTGATTTCGGAGTACTTCCACATTTTTTGCGGCTTGTGGGAGGAGGAGGGGGGAAACGAGGAAAACGGGGCGATTTGCCGACTTTTCAGAGTCATGTGACATAATGACGTATTCTCGACGAAACTTAAAGGGGAGCTGAATTCTCTTCGGAATAATCACAGAGCGCAAGCTGTGCTGCAGATCTCTGATTCTACTTCTGTAGTTAATGTAGTTTGGGACTGATGCTAGATTCAGAATGAAAAGTTTATCACGCATGTCACAGTTGCACATGTTTATTTCAGAGCAATCTCTGATGCGAGCCTAAGGCCAACTAAAAATGAGATGTAACGTCAGCGTCTGGAGTGCACACTTGCCAGCATAGGAACAAAAGCAAGACGGCGAAATGTTTCTTCCCTCCAAAAAGTATATGTCACCTTCGCTAAGAGTGACTCACGCGCTTTCTATCGCCACTCAAAAAATAACATCGATCGATAAATATATTACAAAGTGGACAGTGCCAAGACCTTTTTGTTCTGTTTGCAGAAGGGAGCCGACGGAATAGTTCACGAGTCGATTTTGATAACACAAACATTTGCGACGGATTGTGACAAAAATATACGATGCGAAAATGGCCCGGAACGGGGAAACGAACAAAAAATCACTGCGGAGAGAGTTGAAGGGATTTCAAGGAAAACTTGTTTTCGAAAAGTTTCTAAAGTGTGGTTTGGCGGGCAAACTTTTCAAATTTCTGTGCAAACACGGCGGATTCCTAATGCGCGTGCAATGTGGTGCTTGCGGACAGTGGGGTTTTCGAAAAATATTTTTTGTTTTCCATTTTTTCGACCTGTTTTTGGTGCGTTTTTTCAATATTTTCTTTGATTTCATGAGTAATTTTTATTAAATAATTGGAGGAAAATCATAATAAGTTCGAACTTTAATTTCTTTATTTCGTCCGATACTGAAAATATCGAATTTTTTGGCTTTTTAAATCTCAACAGGATAATTTCTTTTTCAAAATTCAAAATTCAATTATCTGAGTTCAGAATGTCGCTTGCCACAAAACTGCGTCGAGTGCGAAAGGCGCCACCAGAGGGATGGGATTTAATCGAGCCGACGTTGGAGCAGTTCGAAGCGAAGATGCGAGAGGCAGAGACAGAGCCACACGAAGGAAAGAGAAAGACCGAGATCAATTGGCCTATTTTCAGGTACATTTTGACAGTTTTCAGAACCAATACATTAAATTTCAGAATCCACCATCAACGATCTCGGTATATTTATGACATGTACTATAAAAAATCAGAAATTTCCCGCGAGCTGTACGAGTTCTGTCTGACTGCAAAGTTCGCAGACGCCGCACTGATTGCCAAGTGGAAGAAGCAGGGTTACGAAAACTTGTGTTGTGTAAAGTATGGAAAAAAGAGACTTTAACAATCTAAAATACGTTTTTCAGATGCGTGCAGACCCGCGACAGTAACTTCGGAACCGCGTGCATCTGCCGAGTGCCGAAGAGCAAACTCGACGCGGAGCGCGTCATCGAGTGCGTCCATTGCGGTTGCCACGGATGCTCCGGCTGATCTCTGTCCTCATATCCTGTTTATTTATTCCTTGCTAACAATAAATTATCTTATAAAGAGCACACACCCCAATATTTTACACCTCAAAAGTTTCATCCTTACATCATGATTATTTGTTATATTTTCCCACAATTTCGCATGCTATATTTTTCCTGTTATAGAAAATGTTACAAGTCCCATCCTTCCGCCCAAACTCTTCATTCCCCCAACTCTGTGATAAAGTTACGGTGAACTGGGATTCCAAAAGAGGCCGTTTCGTGGAGGCTCTAGAGGATGTCCCAGTGGGAACTGTGGTTTGTGTCGAGCAAGGGATAACTGTCAACGTCGACACGGAAAAGTGCTATCGGTGCTTGAGAAACATCGGACAGGGCGGAATGGCGTACGGTTTTCAGTCTCGATTCTTTTTAAACCCTTCGAAAAGTTGTAGATATTGCGATGACTGTGAGGAGTTCTACGAGCCGGACGGCCTCGCCTGCGGGGACTTCGACCAGTTCGGCATCTTCAAACTGGCCGCCCACCTCGTCTTCGCTTTTCCTTTCTCCGACATCGCCACTCTCGTCCAGAGCGACGATCCGAAGATCCCCGACTCGGCTCCTTCCTCTCTTTCCACTTCCGATATAGCGGCCACTCTTCAGCTGACTCCTTTCTGGGAGATCGGGGAGACGTTCAAACATGTTCGGATACAAGAGGCGATTGCCAAAATAGTCAAATCGCTTGACGACGTTAGTTTTCGTTTCAAAATGTTTCTGAAATCAGATGAAAAAAATGCAGGACGCGAACTGGGGTCGTTTGGAGTTCCGCAATCGATTGATCACTTTCACGAAAGCTCTCAGAATAATGGCAGAGAGGTGTGCGAAAAATGCACACACAATCTACAGTATCGAACAGAAAGAGAGCCAGTGAGCATTTGATTCGAATTATAAAAGATTCACAGAGAGTTTTTCAGGGAAAATGAAATTCCGGTCGGGACGGGACTCTTCCCAATTGCCTCCATCTTCAATCACTCGTGCACACCCAATGTTTCCGCTTTGTAAGTGGAACTCTTCATTCATATAAAACATTATTCATTTTCAGTTTCATCTGCAACACATTCGTCTTTGTGAGCCACGGAGTGCGAGCCGGTGAAGAGCTCGTAGACAGCTACGGAGTCACTTACCAACATCACACTCTCCAACAGAGAACTGTGAGTTTCCGATTCGCCAGCTATTCAAATAACTTCTGATTTTCAGGACTTCCTGGCCTCTGTCTCGGGATTTCGTTGCCACTGTCAGTCGTGTGTGGAGAGAAAGAGTCTAGATGAGCACCTCAGCAAACATTTCAATGACGTGGAGCAGTGTGCTCGGGAGGCGTCGTGTCTTCTCGACTTTTCCGATTATTCAGAATACATGACACGTGGCAACAAGGACATTGAGAATCTGATTGTGGCGTTCGCGAGACGGCCGGATGCTGACATCTACTCGGAGAGCATGTTCAATTTATGGAAGACGTTTGTGGATAATGCAAAAGTTCGAGGGATTCATTTTGATCCTTATTTGGGTAGGAAACGTTTTCATACTGATAATCAAAAGTACCTTCAGTTCGTCCGTACGTGGAAATGACGTTGTTGGTGTGGAATGAAGACGTGGAGGTGTCCGAGGAAGAGAAGTTTGCGATTCTGGCGGTGGCACACAGCTTGTTGAGAAACTTTTATGCAGATTTACATCCACTTTCAGAGTAAGAGAATTTTAATAATTTTGAGCACTGCTCACCCTGTTTACTTTAAGATTGATTCGAAATTTGATGGATTCGACGAACAACAGAGATAGAGTGCGAATGGCAGTGGAACGGCTAAAGATGAGGATGCGATGGATTTGGAGGACAAATGAGAACTCGATGGAGTTTTGATATATTGAACACACTTTCTTATTGCTTTCTCAGGGCTCATCCCTTAATAAGTTAATTAATAAAAACCGAAAATTGGAATTTTATGCGTTTCATTATTATTAAAGCGATTCGAACATCAAAGTTGTCTGCCGGCGAGAATCTCCATTAACTGGACGCTTCCTCCCCCGAGAGAAAATCGGAAGGAATTCAACTTTCCTAAAAGAATTCATTCGAAACTTTTGCAGAGATCAAACCGATTATCTGCTCGTTTTGATGCAATTCGGTGATAATTCCTTTTTGCATCAGTTCGAAGAATCGATTTTAGATCAACTGCTGACAATTTGAATTGATAAATCTTCTTATTTCATATTTCCCCTTTCAAAATACAAACAAAGATCACCAAAATGATGCAAAAGGAAATCGTACAACAAGTCCTTTCTATAATCTTTCTGTTCCGTTCCAGAGTTTTTTCCAATTCTTCCCCCTTTTCTTCAGTTTTCCCTTCCAAAAATAGCATTGTAATCCGGACGATTCAGTGATAAGACTGAGATGGTCAAGGAAAAGTGACAAATGATAGGGAATAGTAGATCAGGAAAATAATGGAAAATATTTGGAAAATGAAGGGAATACGTCAGAAGAGAGGAGAGGGGGTGGGCGAATTCAATTAAAAGTCAGATAAGAAGTGAACTGTTTTATGGGAAAATGACGAATCGATCGGAAGTTCGTGAGGAGGAAACGAAGATTTTTAGAAGGCGTTCAGAAGTTGGAACACTTCTTCAAGGATCAAAGACTGCAATAAATTATGGGCAAACCAATTTTTTGAAAATTACAGTAAAAGATTCAGAAAGTGAAGTCCAGAACCGTCGATGTTTTCACTTCACAATTACGAGTATCACTTTCAGTTTACCAAAAAGTTTAAAATATTGATGTGCAACTTTAATCCACCTGTATTCACACCAAAAAGTGGGCAGGGCGTGATAATCAGCACTCCACTGATAACGAGTTGCTATAAAAGGGGCTCGCGGAGCAACCCTCACAAACATGACCAACAACGAGGCAAAGGCAGAAGACGTCGCTCCAGATGACGTCCCTGTCAAGCCACCCAAGATTTTTGATTTCGCCGAGTGGCCTTTCGAGATTCCCGATATTTTCAAGGTTTGTTTGGGTTACTGTAGCTGGAGAGCTTCTCTTTATCCTGAAAATTCCAGCGCAAGGAGCTCTCTTACAACTACAACTATGACTTGGCGACGTCGAAAAGTTTCATGATAATCAAGATGATCTTCAAGTGGCGCGGCTCTCTCTGGGAAGCTGTTTACAAGTGAGTTTTCCCATTCTTTGACCGTTTTTCTCATTTTCTCCGTTTCCGTTAAATTTGTAATTAAACGACAAAATTGTCAGATCGTAAAAAAGAGCACGAGTCGAAATGTTTTAATAATGATAATGATATTGTTTTAACGATAATTTCCACTGATAACAGGGAGTTGATCGTTTGGATCTGCGCCTACACATTCGTCTCGCTGATCTACCGATTCGCACTGACTCGCCATCAGAAGGAGTGAGTTGTGTCTATTTTTAGATGATTTGGTGTCATTGATAACGACTATTTATTGTCGTAACGTGACGTGCTCTTGCAATAACAATAATTTGCAGTCTCTTCGAGAGGTTCGGCGAGTATTGCGATGCTCGAATGGGATACTTGCCGTTGAACTTTGTGCTCGGATTCTTCTGCAACATCATCATCCGGAGATGGCTGAAGTTGTATACGAGTCTGGGGAATATTGATAAGTAAGTAGGGGAGGAGCTCTTACAAGTGCTCTTTCTGCATGAAATTTGCTTTACTTACTCATTGGAATCAGAGAAACAACTCGAGCACTTTTCAGGAAAACTAAATGTCTTCCTCACATTAAAAACAAACTGGTTTCAAAGAAAATCTTTAAACCTCTGAACATTTCAGCATTGCTCTTTTCGTATCGGCTTACGTGAGAGGGACGGATGACAGAGCTCGACAGATCAGACGCAATATTATAAGGTGCTCACATCTCTCTTCTCCCTCCCTCCATTCATGTTATCTTTCTAGATACTGTGTGCTCTCCCAATGCCTTGTGTTCCGTGACATCCACGTGGGAGTCCGTCGTCGATTCCCGACCCTCGAGTCCATTGCTCATGCCGGAATCATGCTCCCCCATGAGCTCGAAAAGTTCAATGCGATCAAGTCACGCTATCAAAAGTACTGGGTCAGTTTCAACTGGGCACTCGAGTTGCTCAACGTGGCGAAAGCGGAGAAGAGCATCGACGGAGACAATGCGAGGAACGCGATCGCCCAGGAGATCAGCAAGTTCCGATCCGCCCTGACGACCGTCTCGATGTACGACTGGGTGCCGATCCCTCTGATGTACCCCCAGCTGGTGAACATGGCCGTCCACACTTACTTCTTCCTCTGCGTCTTCACTCGACAGTTCTTCATCTCGGCAGATGCTCACAATAAGACCGAGGTGGATCTCTATGTGCCTTTCATGACGATCATCGAGTTCATATTCTACATGGGATGGCTCAAAGTGGCCATGGAGTTGTTGAATCCGTTCGGAGAGGATGCAGATGACTTCGACTGCAATCTTCTGATTGATAGGAACTTGGCAATTGGGTTGACGTCGGTGGATGACGCTTATGATCAGCTGCCAGAAGTGAAGCCAGATGTGTTCGTGGGGAGAAGTGTGAAGCCGTTGGATTCTGATGACACGAGGAGTTTGAAGTATCACTTTGGAAGTGCTGCTCAGTAAGTTTTCAGTTTCAATCTAAAAAACAAATAGTTATTACAGAATGGAAGAGATCTCCTATCTCAAAAAAGAAGAGGACAAAATGATAGCAGCAGGAAAGAAGCCGAACAAACTGAAGTTGTGGATGAAGAGTGTAAAGAGGAAGCGCTTCGAGACGTCGGCCACGCAGTCCTACTCGGTCTCCTTCCCGACTCCCTAACTTGTCACTTTCTGTTCCACCACCTGACATCCAAAACGGGTCTAACTGTGAAATCAATCAATAAACAAAAGTAACTTGATCGTTCGACCCTATCTTTGCAGATCTCTCTCGTCCTTGCACTTATCAGTCTCTTTCGTTCTCATTCTTTTATCATCATGATATCACGGATCTCCATTCTTTTGCACCTATTCTGTCTGTCGAATGCTCTCAAAATACTCCAAATCGTTCCGGGATTCACCAATTCACATGTTCTGTTTAATTATCGGCTCGCGGAGACTTTGAGGTACAGTATTATAGGGAAATCTGGAGAAATATAATGAATTCAACCCGTAAAAGTTTAGATTTCTCGGACACGATGTGAAAATGTGGACACAAATGGAGATGGCGATGCTCGACACTGGAAACAACAAGCTTCCAGAAGGCGTCGTCGAATACAGAATACCCATTCACTTCAAAGACACCCTGAAGACTGAAGGACTCAAGGTAGATTCCCCTGAATTCAGTTTCAAAAAGCTCCATTCCCAGGTGTTCCAATCGATGATGTTCTCATCTGGAGATGCCCACGACCTCTGGTGGACAGGCCAAGAGTTCAAAGACATGCGAGTGGAGGCGTGCGAACAAATGTTGAACCACGACGAGCAGGTCTACGAGGACTTCAAGAAGGACGGCTTCGACGTGGCCATCGCCCATTTTCACGATCTGTGTCCTTTGGCGATTGCGAAGAAGATGAATGTGAAGAGGGTGAGATGAAGATCTCCCTTTATTTTACCTACCGCACAGATCTTGATTTTGAGAAAAAATTCAAATTTGAGTAGGTAGCTAGAAAAAAAACGAGTTCAGGTCACCTGGATAACGCACGGTACATCGATCTATGACTTTGCCGCTGTTCAACTGGGACTTCGCACCATTCCCTCGTCGATTCCACATCCGTTGTCTTCAGGTGGGTTCACGTAAACTGATAGTGGGCATGGTCTGATTACGAACTTGTGATGAGCTTCACTTGATAGGATTTCCAAGAATCCCTATGATTTTCCAAACTCCGATCAGAAAACCATTAAAAACCATTGAAAAACCATCCCAACTTCCAGCGGGATTCTCGCAATCATTCGCCGACCGTGTTCAAAACACACTGTGGCACTTGTCGCTCCTCGATTTCGTCAATCTCCCACAGAATCTCCTCGTCGATGAGAATCGCTTCTACAAAGGCACTCCTTCCCTTTCGGTTTCTTCTCGACATAAAAAACACTTTAGAATTCACTGGCCCTCATCAAGATGATCTTTGGGACTTGGCGAAGAGCACTGTGCCTTCTCTCCTCATCAACGGCGATCGGATGCTCGACTTTCCGCGACCTCTCCCATTGCACATTGCGTTCTCCGGGGAACTGGGAGTGAGGAAGGGAAAGAAAGTGCAGATGGAGGGGTGGTTGGAGGAAATCATCGAGAAGCCGTCGGACGGACTCATCGTCTTCTCACTGGGCACTGTCTCCAACACCACCAACATGCCAGCACAGATGATTGTCAGTTCGCATTTCTTCTATAGAAAATCTGATGAAAACATCCTTCCAGAACTCATTCCTCGGCGCCTTCTCCAAACTCTCTTCCTACACCATTCTTTGGCGGATGGAAAAGTCCATTCCCGGAGCAGAGAAGCTGTCCAATCTGCACTTGGTGAAGTGGCTCCCGCAGAAGGATATCATGAGGCATCCCAAGATGAAGCTGATGATTGCACATGGAGGCTATAACTCGTTTTTGGAGGCTGCTCAGGTCAGACATCACGATCATTTTATAAGTTGAACATTTGATATCAGAAAACTCAATTGTCAACATGTCTATTGACAAATTCTGCAATTCGTACTCTTTGAAAGTTTTGTATTGAAAAACTCTAAAAAGTGTATCCCTCTGATCAAAATTCTCTAGGCCGGAATCCCCGCCGTCCTGATGCCCCTTTTCGCCGATCAAAAGATCAATGCGAAACGAGCTCAACGATACGGAATGGCCACTATCCTCGACAAGCTCGACCTGACAGTCGACAAAGTTCACGGAGCAATTGTGGAGGCGTTGGAGCCACGGTAGCAACACAATTTTAGATCAATCTCTTGAAATACTGATTCAGGTACACTGAAAACGCAAAGAAGTTGTCGGCAATGCTGTCGGATCAAGTCTCGCAGCGACCATATTCCGCCCTCGAGTACTCGTTGAAACTGGCGACGAGTCCGAAGCCTTCGCTGTTCACTCTGAGATCTCAGTTCCTCGGATTCTTCGCGTTCCACAATCTGGACATTCTGTTCCTTGTTCTCTTATCGTTCGGTTTTGTGTTTTGTTAGTGTGCAGGTAGAATAAATATGGATTTGTCATCAAAGATCCAAGGCTCACTGATCCAGAGAAACAGGTGAAATTGAACTAAAAAAAGAAAGCTTTCACAGACACCTATAATTGAATAAGGTCTAGAAATCTGTGGCCGAGAGCACAAAACTCACTAGCAGATCAAACATTGAAACAAACTTTCGAAAAAGGAGATAATCCGATACCGAAATGTTCACCGAAGTTTAAACTTTCCACCCCCTTCAAATTTCCGAATGGCGAACAATGATTTCTGCTACCCAGAACTAATGCAGACAGCTATTTGTTCTGTGCTTAAAGTGTTCCAGACAAAAATATTTACCCCCATTTCCGACGGCTGGATGATTTGCACGGAAACAATCATAACTTTGTCTTTTTTGCTCAATTACCGAGAAGAGGGCTATCAGCAGCTGTCAATCAGGTCTAGACAGCAGAAAGACTTCCAATTTGTGATTCCAATCTTCGGTTTGGTACATTGGACGGCGGAACGAGAAGCAATAGAGACGAGGAGGAGATGGTAGACGCAGAGAAAGAGAGAACGCCTCTCGGGATAGACGCAGACATCGGAATGCCATTGTCACAGAAGTCTGGCGACCAAAAAAACAAGCCGTGCCAGACAGCAGCGAGCATCAAAGAATCAAATTCCAGCAGAATCAGTCTAGAAGACGTTGTTTGTCAACACACCACTCAAGTGGCTCTGCGTGGCACTGGCACACTTTCAGCTGAACTCGCTCATTGAACATTCCCTCCGACTCCAGAAGTGAGTCACCAGACCGTACGAGTAGTTTGTGATCAATCACCGTCTCGAAAGTGCGTGTGTCCCAGACACCCTCCGTTTGAACTGTGGTGTGTCGAAAAGGGCGGATAAACAAGACTGTTCCGGTCTGAAACTTTCGAAGGACACGAGGTGACACATGGAAAACAAAGCGTTCTCATTTGGAAGACGTTCCAGTGGAAAGAAGGCAGAAAACACCTTGGGAAACGTCTTGTTCTCATACAACCGGTAGCTTTGCTAGAATTCACTTTTGTTCAGTATAGCGAACAAAACTCCATTTTTTCGTAGCTAGAATTCAGAAACGAACTTCTTTCTTTCCCTTTTTGCTCCATTTCTGCAAATGTCCCTACACAAAAAAGATACAAAACGTTGTACTTTTGATACATTTCTCGTAACTCTCTTCACAATTGGCTTCATTATAACGAATAATTGGCTCCTTTCTCGGCTCCCGTTCGATCACCGTGACGTCACCTGATGAAATCGGTGTGTGGTCGTCGAGTGCAACTCTCTTTCTCTGGAGACGGTCTAGACAATCGAGCACTACCCTTTGCAGGCTCAGACAGATTAGGGAGACAACCGTCTGATCAATGTTTCCTTCTTCCCAGTATCTTGTATAACAGCGACAATTAGAGGAGCTACAGTATCCCGTGGGAAGTGGTTTCTGGACCCGGAAGTGATCGAACGCATTGATAAGATGCTAATTTTATGGGAGGCTCCCATGCAAGTCAAAAGTACAATGCACATCGCTTCACAGTTTGATTTCTGTCTTCGCTGGCTGTGTTACACTCTCTTCCTTCGTCTGTTCCTTTGTGTACAGTGTTTTTGTTCCAAACACTTGTACAATTTGGTTGTATTATGACAAAGTGATTGCTTTCCCAGCAGTTTGTAGTGGGGAATCACTGTGGTGGGTCTTCACAACTTCGAAACTCTTTTCAAAAAGCGGTGCATTTCTTTTTGAGTTCCCGAGGGGGGCAAATGGTAGATCAAAAGAGTTCTGCGGCGCGAGTTTTCGGCAGTTCGCCCTTCACTCTTCACCAACTCAAAACACTCATTTTCTCTCCATTTTCAAAAGTTTCCGACGGCATCACTCGACACGACATTCGAAAGTAGAGGTTTGTGATTTATTTATCTCAAATGATTCGGCGCCAGACACCACCCTCGTCATTACTTCCCCGTCCAGCTCGAGACAGTGTTGATATTAGCACCCCCACTTGTTTATCACTTCCCCCCGTCGGTTCCTCTTCAGACGGACGTCCTCCAGACGTCGTCGATGTGTGTAGAATGATCGGCGACCAGGCAGAGACAGAGGCTGCTGGTCGGCTACACATTAATCTTTACAAGGGAGACGCAGAGAGCGTCTAGACGGCTGCAGTGTCCGACCCTATCGAGTTCCGACCCGAGGCGCCGCCCCTCTCAGCCGCCAGTGCCCTCCCATACCTCTCCCTCTTGCATCTCCATTCACACCTCCTATTTTTAGCATTCCGAATGCGTGTTCGTTTATCAGTCGGTCATCTGAACCGTCTGTTCTCTATTGTAACATTTCTCTCTTCCGAACTTTCACCCCATTGTTTTTTCCCGTTCCCCTATCTCTCACCCAGCGCATCAGTTCGTTTTTAGTGCGAATGGCCTTTGGTTCGAAACGTTTTCTTTCCGTCCTTTTCCCTTTTATCTTCTGAATTTCCAGTTTTAAAATGCTTCAAGATTGGTTTGCCAGCAAGCTCAACCGTGTCCGCCACCGCTTCGACCACCACGAGATGTCCGAGTCGTCGAGCTCCGCCACCACCAGCTCCTCGAGCTCCTCGAACTCTTCCACTTCTGCGAAGACGCCCAAAGAGTCCCGAAAGGGAGGTCGTTCGTCGCCGAAGAAGTTGTCGCAGGAGATGCTCTCGGTGCTGCTCAGAATCATCCATCCCAAACTGGTGAGTATTTTTGGTGTCGGTGTTGGCATCCATCTGTTTTTGCTGCGTATTCACAATCCTTTATCAAACTACACATCATGGGGAGGCTCTGACGAAAAACAGAGATTCCTGTTTTGTTATGCGTCTCATGGAGGGAATACTGGATCGATGAAGATGTGCGAAGAGGCGCTAATTAAAACCTCGCGCTTTTTGAGCGCTGCGTGTGCATTTGGAGCATTTGGAGCATCTGGCGCACTCTGACCATCTATGGCATACGGCTTACTGTATGAGTTTGATAAGAGGCGCGTAATTTTCAACTGAGCGTGTAAACACAGACGAGAATTCTCGAAATGACATCAAACATGTCCGTGCAGCCCAGACAGTCTCAGTGTGTGTATTTGAGTCACATGTCTGTCTGTCTGCGAAGTGACGTAAACCGCAGTGCAGCGAGGAACGAGTTGTTGTGGAATGTGATGGGCTGCGGACTGGTAGCAGCAGTGGGAGGAGTGCATTGTTATTTTGGTCTGCTCCATCAGACACAAACAAACAACGGAAGTGTCTGTGCATCAGAGAGCACCACGTTCGTTTTATCAATCCGTCTGCCCTCGAGTCTAGTTTTAAATCATGTGTAAAGACTCTCCTGGAACGTCGTGGTCTCTTCACTCTCTCTTCACGGACACCCGCGCTTTCTCTTTCTTTTTTTTGCGCGTTAAATGTTGCGTTTGCTTCAGCTGGCGGGGAGATGATGGGGAAAGGGATTGGGAGAGGCCAATGAGCAGTCTAGACGAATGTCACGAGAATATGATTTTGCAGCGCCAATCCGAGTTTGAAGGCGTCATCAACGAAAGCAATTCGGATCGCGAGTCGTGTGTCCATTGCGGGAAGCGAGTGGTCAAGTTCCAGTGCGACCCGTGCAACAACAAGGTGTGCAAGCACTGTGCCTACGAGACGCTCAAATCCGGGGTTAGTCTATGCGTTTGTTTTGATTCCCTTTGTCTGTCCGTCGCCGATCACAGACTACACTTTATTCCGTCTTTTGTTTGTCTGAGGAGAGGCGGAGGGTGTCTGGTCGATCATCGAATCACACTCCGCTATCATTGAATTTATTTACGCAACATTGTCTGAGAAATCGAGGACTTTGGACTCGTTCATTTCGGCTCGTGCAAGTCCGTCCCTCCTCCGACGAAACCAAAAGTTCGGACGTGCTTCGTCCTGGCAACATTCTTTGTAACGGCTCGAATCCCTAGCGAACTTCGAACTTTTTACAAGAAAGGCCTCGGGGACTCTGGGGGGCTCTTTTTCTTTTCTGCACGCTCCTCCGAAATCGAGTTTGTGCGCGCTTAGGGAGCATTGAACCACCATCATCAGACATGCATTCCAGATCGACGAATACCAGGATGGCCCACTGACTGGAAAGTGTGTCGAATGCTTCCGAACGGTGACCGGATTCACCAGAATTCGCAGATCCCGAAAAACGGTTCGTGTTTTCGCTATTATTTTCTAGCCGCTGGTGTTATGAATGTTCGTGAATAACGAAATAAAGCCGTGCGAGATTTGTGATACCCTGATGTTGGGTGTGCGAAACACAAGCAGACGCCTAGACTTCCTCGACAAACTTCTGATTAGACACGCGCGTCTAGCACGTCTACAGAGATGAAGAAGAGAGACGGGACGTCACTCGGCTACAAAGAGTATTATGAAGGATTTGGAGAGACGCAAAGGGACACAGAAGCGCGCGTTTGAACATGTGAAAAGTTTGGAGAACTACGAAACTATAGCAAGGGGTGGAATCTTTGAGTATCAATATGAAGTACTTCAGTTCCCCGAACCTACCGATGAGAACTCGCCGGCCCGAAACGGAGAACGTACGATCTCTATCAACGACTACGCGGAGTGCTTCTACCGTGACCACATGAATGGCTGCGTGAACAAAGGGTTCGAGACTTCGAGTTCCCTCTAACTGTCCTCTATATACATAATGTACATTATATGCGCCGATTCGATTGTTTTCTCCTCTTTCTATTACTTTCATTTTCTCTTTACTTATTCTGTCCGTTGCTACTGGAAATCTCTGCTTTTGCTCCTACGTGGTATCTCTTCTGTTACTCGGTTCGTTCTGTATGTATTATGTTAATCTCTGCTTTTCCTATTTTATACGCAGTCTTTCGAACACGGAATCATGACAAACAGCTAATAAAAACATGTGTTCTAGAATGTGTTTTTGCGGAATAAAAACAGAATAATGGAAGTGGAGAGAAGACTATTTTTATCCGCAGACATGAACTTGCAGACAACTCCTCCCCATTGGAGACTCGTTTGTTCCAACACATCACGGCTCTCCGGAAGTGCTTTCTAATGAGCTCGCTGAGCCGTTACCGTAGTCGATTGAAGTGCTCGATGGTCGTCTCGCGTCTAGACAATTGCCCAATCTAATCTGTGAAGTTTGATTCAATTCTTTCTGATCGAACCAGCCGGACACTGTATTGTTTGCTATAGTTGCATATGACCCGAGTCCACAACGATCAAAGGACATGGATGCTTCTTTGAGAGTAGACGCAGAGACGAGGGGGGATTTGCATGTTCCTCCGATATCCGCCGTCCTTGAAACACCACCGAAACGTGCCCCATTTGCCTGTCTAGACAGTCCGAAATCACTTTCGTGAAACGATCACCCGTGAGTCACGCGTCTTTGAACTGCTGCCTACAGTAGACCGCCTCATTTGCGACATGTCTCTCGAATTTAGATTGGATTTCGAAGGCACTGCTGCTCACTGCCCTTTGCTCTCTCCCCTCTGCTTCTCTAATCCTCGTGGCGCCACACTCCCACGTGTCTGGAACCAAGAAGAATGCAAAAGAGTGTGCACTCGACGGGCTCGCTGGGGAGCGAGCTCTTACATGTCGGATACGAATTTGTTTCGGGAAGAGCTGCGGAGAACATGTTGCGGAAAACACTTAAAAAGAGCAATTAGTTATGGGGAAAGGGTTTTATGGGTTGCTCTCTGTGGAAATAGTTCGAATAGAACATGTTTACGGTCTTTCTTCATTACTCCGGCCACAAATTTTTAATATTTCTGAAATTTTCTGGAGTTTCACATTAGCGTACTTTGAAGTTATCCTTTGAAAAATTGAAATTATCATGTCCAGTTTTTACTTTCATGGGTGGTGTTCAACTGATAAATTGTTGCTCTGATATCATTTTGTACAATCATAAAAATTTCCCTTTGATAATAATAACATCAACGTCATCTGAACCCTTCCATCTCTCCCTTTTTCTTGTATCAAACCGACAAATTATAGGCCTTGAAACTCTCGAGACCTTCTCTGTGAAAGTTGTGGAGGAATGCGTGACTACTGGAGAATTTATAATTTCCAGTTTCTCCTGTTTCACCTGGCGAAAAACGACCGAAAAGAGTTTGAACTTTTGGAAAGGTGACGAGGTAGTGATCTTTTGATTCTGACACCTTTTCAATTTTATTCAAATAAAAGTGAGAATGTGTTTTCCGATGAGGGTGGCTGATGTAGTGAGATTCCGAGATTAAACAAATATTTTCGAATGTTTGATCACTTATGGAATATGGAAAATTCATGTTCGAGTATAGAGTTTCATGAAAATGAGAATTCAAAACTTTACAAGAAAGATTCGATCTCGTAGAAGCATCCTTGCATAGTATCAGGAAGAGCACATCACTATTTGAGCTCATTTCTTCCAGATATACCCTCAACTTTGATGTATGCACGTTCAGAGCATGTTCAACACAATGATTACAATCAAGAAACTCCCAGAATGACTTTAGTTCGAATGACGCCAAGTCTCGTCTACAAGCCCACAATTCCCGATTTAAAATCGGCATTTCAAAGTCCTTATAAAGGTGCAATTCCCAAAATTCTCCGAAAAAACCAAAAAGCCAGTAAAACATCATCCGTTATTCGCCAGACACCATCTGTTTCTCGCGAATCAAAGAGGGAATGATGATTGGTCGACTTCAACCAGCCACCTACTCAATATTTCATTACGTGGCCGTCTGTCTGTGCTGGAAATTCAATCTGAAACAACGGCGTCTAGACTATTTAAAAGATTAGAAGATGGCATTTGAGACTGGAGATTATTAACATGAGAGGAAGGCAAATAGAGTGCTCGGCGAGCAAAAGGGCAAAGATCTCATCGGTCTCGAGCATCAGAAGCCAGAGTGGTGGACGGAAGTGATACTGTAACCGGAAGGTAAAAGTCGAAAGAAGGGAGATAAAAGTTGGAAGAGGATAAAAAACGTTGGTGTAATAAAATGGAACCGGAAGGAAGCTATAAAAGCCGTTCGAGCAGGTTGGGGCATTCTGATTTCCTGCTTCAGAATGGGTTCCTTTTCCCTCTTGTTAGCTCTCGGAGCTCTTCTCGGAATGGCCAACGCGATGGGATTCATCAAGCTGGAGCAGAGTGAGTAGAGGGGAAATGGAAGTGGATCGTATTTATTATCCAATTTGTCTTCCGAGAATTCATCGTTGTTTCGGAGAATTCTATTGCTTTCTTGTGCAATTGGATTCTCTCTCTCTCTCTAGTAATAGAAAATCAGGGAATCTAAAAGATTGAAGGAAACTGATAACTTTTTGCATTCGCTAAAGTTCACAGAGATTATTTCCAGACAACGGAGGTGGCTACAGTGGCGGAAAGAAGTTCGTGAAGGGCGACTGGCCGGAGAAGTTCCCCCAACATCCCGCGGGCTTCGACTACAACTGCAAGGGCCGTCAGTTCGGCACAGTGACTCTCCCGCCGACTCTCGTCACAGTTGAACAACAGGTTCAACACGATGAGCCGGGAGATGACGTCATCACGCAGGCAGTCACTACAGAGAAAGTGACCACCCACGCGCCCACTCACCCACCAACCACCACCCACGCGCCGACGACCCACCCAGTCGCCACCACCCTGCTCACCACCATCCTCACCACTCCACGACCAACTCCCGCCAAGAGCACGTGGACGACGTTCTGGATCCGCACCCCGACCCCCGCCAACAAGCCGCACCCAGTGGACTCCAACTCGGGAGCCTTCACCCTCGGAGTTCCGATGTTCGGCACCCCGAAGATCGACAAGCCGCACGCTCCAGATGAGGCGTTGAAGCCTCTCGACGCGAACCTCCCCGACTCGGACGGATTCGACTTCAACATCGCGACGGTGGGAACTCCGAAGGCTCCGAGAGCCGTCGTGGACCCTGATGCGTAGATTTCTGTTTCCTTTTTTGTTGTAAAGTTTGATGAATAATAAAAGTGTTCTTATTGATCGATAAAATGGAAGGTGCAAGGTAGAGGCGATCATTCAGCACATTTTATGGATGAAAGGAGGCTATAAAACAAGGTGGCCAGGTTGCAGAGATGGTAGTTTCCACGATGATGTCGTCACGTCTTCTGATTCTGTTGTTCGCAATGATGGCGTTGGTGTCTGCGATGGGGCACTTTGTGGAAGAGAGTGAGTGAGATGATCAAGAGTCAGTGTCATCTGACAGCTTCCAGGTTCTGAGAACGATCCACCGAGTGAGAACTGTGGAGACTGGCCAGAAGAGTTTCCCGATGCTCCAGACGGCTTCAAGTTCGACTGCAAGAACTCCTGTGTCTGTAGATGTCGGCATTCAACCGCTTCTCCTTCTTCCACTCATGCTCCATCGTCGACTGTGGCTCCAACTGCGGCTCCGACGTCTTCTGCTGCCCCGTCTACCACCACAGTGAAGCCCTCGTCTACCGCAGTCCCCACGTCTTCTGCAGCTCCTTCCACGCAAGCCCCAACTACTCCACCCCCTCCAACTGCGCCATACGTCTCCACGGTGGCTGCAACGCATTCTTCCCCACCAACTCCTTCCGTTGGCCCATCTTCGTCTTCTCCTACTCCAACTCCTCCAGTTCTGGAGCAAGACGAAGGTAAGAAGCAAGGAGGAAACCGAGTCTTTGCGGGAGGACAGCTTGAAGGCGATGAGGAAGAGGAGACGACCGGATCTTCAGGAACCACCTTCTGGATCCGGACTCCAACCCCACCAAACCTCCCCAATCTCATTGGAGGATTCGGTCTCACTTTTCCAACTCCGAAAATCCAGAGCCCATTCGCCCCGGAGCAAGCTCTGAAGCCTCTCGACGCGAATCTGCCGGACTCCAACGGATTCGATTTCAACATTGCGACGGTTGGCACACCAAAGGCTCCCAGAGCTCCGATCGACCCAGATGCGTAATTTATTCAGAAATTCAGAAAACATGTGGAAAATGTGCATTTTTTATTAGTAAAACTGTTCATCTTTGTATATTCGGAATCTATTATAATTTTTTACTGACGGCTCTGCCCGGAGAGGGAACCTCGTATATTTTGTCACCGATTACGGAATGCAAGCGGTTCTGCTGGATGGGGGAACTGAAAAAGACTTTTCAATGGAAATAATCCAGAAATTTCTTACTCAAAAATACTTTCATAGAAGGAAGAATCTGAAGGACTAGGAGTGGGGGTTCTCGGCTGGAGGCTTCGTCGACGCACCACAACGTCTTCTGGAAAGAGGAAATTGGATTTTGGATTCAGAAGATGACGAAACCTTTTTTGGGTTCAGGAGACAGACAGAAGTCGAACGAAGCCGTTCGGTTCTTTCTTCCCTTCGAAATGGTGAAGCTGAGGAAGGACGAGTCGCCGCGCGGTCGAGAGGTGCACGAAACGAACGATGTGTCCTGAATATCAGAATTCTGTGAAGATGTCATCATTTTTAGAAAGATCTTCTTTGAAATCAAACTAACACCCATCGTTACGCTGGTGTCATTGAGAATCGAGACATCTCCGCCGGCAGAGACGAACGACGAGTCGGCGGCGTGGGATGTCGATGTTTTTCTCACTGTCGACGGCTTCTTCTTGTCCTTCGAAGTGACAAGTGAGAGCAGACTTTTCAGCATGCTGCAATTTCACTTTTGTTCTCGAGAAATTTCGATTGGAAAACGGACGGACCGCAAGGAAAATTCACAAAATGACCAGATTTTTCTCAAAAATTTCGAACGAAAACAATGCATTTGCGCTCCATTGATCACTGAAAAAAACGCGCGCTCTGTTCAAATTTTTTTCAGTGACCCAAATAATTTTCAAAAGAGTCGTTCATTGATTCAATATCGAGAATCATTTTTATTCTTTGGGATGTATCCTCGGCAAGCTCGATCAGCAGAAGAACGTATACAGTACCGATCTTTCAATCAGTTTCGAGATTCTTCAAGAAAATAATCTGAATTCAAGAAAAACCTTCTAGCCGACGTTTATTGAAATAAATTGGGTGCTCACAAGAGAAATTAATTTATTTACTAACCGTCGGGACTAGAAAACTGATGGGCAACAAGGTAATTACAAAAGAGAAGTACGAGGGGAAAGGGTATTCGGAGATTAGACTCGTTTTGACGTGTTTTCAGTGTCCTTGTAAGTGAATGGTGCTCCTGGAATATAAATTTTAATTATCAAGAGTGTACTCTTTCATACCGTCTTTCATAGGTGGTTTGGAGCAGAGGACTGCTCGTTGAGCCACGTCGCAATCCACACTCACAAATCGGAACTTGCTGCGACAGTCGTCATGAATCTCGTTTCCAGTGAACTTCAATTCAAGTATGATCTCAGTTCCCTCTCATTTGACCTACCATCGTGCACTTCTTGTCCTTTGGCAACTTCTCGGTCCACGGGTCGAAGGTGACTCCCTTGCTACCGTCTTCCCATCCATAGTCCTTGTCATTGTACTTGACATACCCAATCCACGTCTGTTCCTTGATCGTGTAGTTCTGGGAAGTCTGTACGAGAGCTGAAACGAAGCGAGACTCTCCTTCGTTTTGAATCGAGGCGAGGTAAGAGTTCTCCGAGCGACAGAGCTCGCGGGCTTCTATGAACTTCTTCGGCTGCGCGATGTGCTGAAATTTCGAAGTCAGAAACGAAGTGAGTGCACACCTACTTTGTAGCACTTTCCGTTTGTCACACTTCCATCGTGCGAATAGTAACTCCAGCCTTCTTGACAAGTTGGAAGGGTCTTTTCTTTATCTGAACACCGAAAGTTATCAATCCCAAAGGACAACTTCCACTTACCGTTGCCCATTGTCACTTCACAGAGCACAGACTTTTGTGTCTCTTCACAAGGGAAATCTCCGAACTTGTACTGTGTTCCCTTGTGAGGATAGTTCGGCAACTCGTTTCCAGTGAACTTCAAGCAATTCACTTTTAAGTGCTCAATATGTCTCAGAACTCACCACAGTGCAATCATTGATGTTAGGAGCTCCTGGGAGCCATCTGGTGAAGTCCATGGCGGTTTCGTCCTCGTAGACGTAGTACTTCTGGTGGATTCTGTTCAGTCCGATCCAGGTCTGTTTGTCGATCGCATCGGGTCCAATGTTGTGAAGAAGAGCTGAACTGTTTAATGAGAAAATGGATTTCAATGGGTGCCTACCTGAGAGCAAGAGGAGCTGTCGTTCGTTGTGAATGGATGCCAAGTGACCTCCTCTCGCTAGACAGAAAAGTCGGGCGTCCTCGAAGTTCATCGACTTCTCGAACCGACGGAAACAGAGCGATGGAGCCGTCGAGTTGGCGTTGAACTGCGTCCATTGACCCGGACATCCGCTGGCCTTTGGGAGTACTGTAGTCGGGGCTACTGTAGTTGTCTTCTTGTCAGCCAGGGCGGCATTAAGTGACTCATCGATGTCATCCTCTGTTGTCGGCATTTTCGTAGTCGTCAAGACTACGGTAGCATCCTTTTTTCCCGAAAGAATAGCGGCTGCTGACATCACATCGGCCTGCTCGTCTTCATCTTTAGACTGCGATTCCATCTTCTGGCTCATCGAAAGAGAGTCCGCGCTCGAGCTGGAGTCGTTGGATGCTGATTTTGCTTCCATGGCCATCGACAGGCTGATCTCATCAGAAGTGGAGTCAGAAGACGACGAAGAGCTCTCGCTCTTGCTCCGTTCCTCCATGGCCATCGCCATCTGCTCTGCGACGGTCATTGACAAGCTCATCGACCTCTCGTCAGTCCACGTGTCAGTTGTCGTCGATGTCGAACGATCTGCCCAGTTCATGTTGACAGTGTATCCACCCATCAATGTGGCGGCAGCTGAGAGAAGGTCTTCCGTCGTGTACGAGTCGTAGTTCTCAGAACGAGCGTTCATTTCCTGGGACATCATGGCCACTGCAGCCTGTCCAACCTCCTTTCGGTCGGAAATCTCGGATGCTGACATGGCGTCAAACGTCTTAGTCTCTGAATCGGAAGCAGAAGCTGATTCAGAAGCAGATGCACTCATGGTCAAAGCCGAAGCAGAAGCAGCCGCAGCCTCCTGCTTGCTCTTCTCCTCAGCCTGAGCCGCATTCATGCTCTCATCGATGTCCTCCTCCTCCTCCTTCTTCTCACTCTCCTTCGACACCCTCTTTTTTGCCGGTGCTCTCATCGCATGCACTGGAGCTCCAGCTGAAACCCTCATTAGTATCTACAAAAAGTGGGCGGAGCCTACCACTCTTCGGTCTTCCCTGAAATGTACAGACGAACGGCAGTTGGTGGCCGACGGGTACCGTATGCCACAGACCGCCTAGGGACATCTTGTCGATGGCCACTCCGTAATAACGCGACTCGGGAGCCCACATGTCGTTGAACTCGATCTCTCCGCCATTCTCCCAGTTCACGTTGCACTTCAGATTGGAAGCACCCACCCAGAACTGAGTGGCATTGTTCAGATCGGCGTTGGCTGAATAGGATATGAGAGAAGAAGAATAAGGATTGAGCTTACCAGAATAGAGAGAAGAGTCGTCCTTGTTGATTTTCTCAGCGAGCTGTCCTCCGAGTGAGACACAATGTCGTCGAGCTGCTTGGTAGCTCTTCGGGGTGTCGTATAACTTGTAACACGCATTCAGACTGGAAAATCATCATGTGATGCTCATCTGATTGAGCCCAGCACAAATGTTACAGTGAGCTTTGAGATTAGGAACTAACAGAATAAGAAGAAACTTAATTGTAAGTCTCCCATAGTAATTACAAACTTTCAATAAGTGATTATGATTCTATGATATCATTTGAAAGAAAGAATAATAGAAATTGTTTTCCCTTTTACTTCTTCAAAAACAAAAGTTACCTGCTAGAAGCGAGCGGATTCACTGCTCCGATTTTGCACTCGGTGGCATTCTGAGCCACGACAGTCAATAAAAATGGCTGGAAGAGGAGCAAGAACCATAATGTGGTCCGTCTCTGCATAATAATCAAAATGGAGAAGCTTGCTGGAAGCGCAAGGCGTAGATCGTACAAATGGAGGCCGCGTATCGTTTTATCGCTCATCCATACAGTAGGCGTCGATAAAATTGCCTTTCGAGAAAAGGGGCTTTTTTATTGCTCTCCTCGCAAAACGCCACCGCAACCTGGAAACCTGTGTGTTACAGTAGTCCATCATGTGATATTTGCCACTATTGTCGAGGTTTCGGAGACTGATTTCAGATGTTCCTGACTGATTTCTGAATGCGTACTGGATATTGATGACAAAATGTGCTCAGAATGCTCATTGCTCTCCTGCTGGAAATCTACTGCGTGGGCGTATTGAAAATGTGAAATCGATGAATCATAAAATCATTATTATTTTATTCTTGCAACGAACATACACTGAAGTTTTTGCACAGATCATCGAACACATAAAACTCTGCAAAGCTACGAGGGCTGTTCCGCGGGCGGTTCGTCATGCGAGTATTGCTTCAGCACGCTCTCCAGAAGACTCGCCGTTTCCTGGTTGTTCTGCAAACAAACAATAGCGAAGAGTAGGGAAGTGATCGGTTTGGAACGAGAGTATGCAACGGTTCGGGGAGGGGGTGTTGTGATGATGAAAGGACCGAAACACAAAGTTGATAAAATTGTTCGTGGACTCACATTAGTACACTTGACTCCAGCCTTATGAAGCTCTCTGTAAATCGTCAGTGCCTTCCACGCCGAATTGAAATCTTTCTGTCGATACTCGAAGATAGCGTAGTTCAACACCTGAAACATTTTACGTCGAAATGAAACTTATCTCTGTAGCTCACCACAGACGGCACCGGCTTCAACTCGATCGACTTCCGATACGCGAGCTTCGCATTCTTATTGTCGCCCATGTGGGAGAGGATGGCCGCCATCGCCCCCACTGCCTTCGAGTTATTCGGTTTCAGATCGGTGCTCAGTTTCATGTAATGGAGGGCCGAGCATCGCAAGTTCATCAGGTCGTGGAGAACTCCCAGGTTGTAGCTGATTCTGAATATCCACTCTTTGACACTGAGGGGGGAGAGGGCTCTTACTTGAAATCCAACGGATGAATGAAGGCGGCTTTCTTCAACGCCGAGTGCGACGCAGCAGGCTTGTTTCTGGCCATCAGTCCGATTCCGATGTTATTCCACAGACAGCCGTTGTAGTCACACACATCGGCGGCGATTCTGAAGACAATATCAAAGTAGAAGCTACAGTAAGCTCCCAACTCACCGATACTTGTTCAACGCGACGTCATGATCCAGATGGTTCTGCATGATGCACCCGATCGCCAGATTCGCCTGACTGTTCGAGGGATCGTAGGCGAGACAGTTTCCGAGTTGCACGAATCCATCCTGCACCTTTCCGACGCGCAAGAAAGTCAGTCCCAACAGGTTCATCACTTCCGTGCTGTCCGGCTGCATTTTGAGAGCCATCTCGAAGGCGGCGATGGCTCCGTCGGTGTCGCCGAGCTCGTTGCACAGTTTTCCGAGGAAAGTGAGAAGCGAGGAGTCACGGGCGATGTTGGGTCTGCGAGTTTCGAGATTTATCACGAGGACTTTTAACTTCATCTAAAGAAGCTACAATATATCAAAAGCACCGTGCTCACTTCATGAGGACCGTCCTGGCGGCCTCCACAGGATTGAAGCTCTTCCCCTGCACCATCTTCTCCACCGGAAAGTGATAAATCGCCTTCGCCAGCCAGAACCACACCTTCGGATTGTCGCCCATCACCTCGCTCGCCTTGGTGAGCTGATCCACCGCCAGCTGATTCCGTCCCAACAGAAAGTTGCACCTGCCCAACTCGTACAGGTACTTTTTGTTCTTGCCGGACGTCTCGTAGGCCTTGTGGAAGCACTCCATCGCCTCGTCGAGGTCTCCCTCGTGACGAGCGATGAGTCCCCTCACGTGGAACGCCGCCTCGTTCCGCTCCTTGTACTTGCTCTGGATCTCGCCGATCAGCGACTTGCACTCGATGTAGTCGCCCTGTGCAAAGTAGTGGAACATCAGCGGGTTCATCGAGTTGCAGTCGATGATGTCCACGCGACGCGGAGCAGATGGAGCTCGCTCGATGGGAGGAGCTTCGGTTGGCTCTGTCTGGAATCTAGGTGTTCAATATGTTCTCTGTGATGCATAATGAAGCACTCTATGATAAATATTTGAATTCAAGGAATTCCAATTGTTCATAATTTTCGAGCTCTTGGAGTTGAAATCGAAATATTTTTATGAAACTACCTTCTCTTTGTCCTCCTCCTCTTCATAGTTGATCGGAACGATTCCAACCACCTCGTCCTTGTTCGATGTTTCCAACAGGTCTAGCACATCCATTTCACAATAATTTCACGACAGACTAGTGAGGAGCTCTCTTGGAAACGTGCGTCGTTTCCATGGCAGCGGGTGGGTGCGCGGAGAGACGCAGGCGGGGAACAGGAATGTTTTATTTGAAACAAAGTGCGAAGAAAATGAGACAAAGGTGTGATAAAATGTTAGAGAAAAGTTAATTTTGGACGGCGTTGGCGACGAACTTCTCAAAGTTCTCGACGTAGGGAGCCAGGATTCCGTGCTTGTAGGGGAGAAACTTTCTGTTTTCGTCCTGCTCTCGACTCTCTTGCAGGCTCCTCAGCTCTTCGACCACGTGACTGAAAGAGATAATTGTTTCTATGTTACAACTGTTAACAATACTTACTCGATTCTCGGACAATTGTTGACATCGAATTCATTGATTTTCTCCACATTCAACGGCACCGCCACATTTCCAGTCTTCGGGTGGATACAGAACGGCGACTTCAACAAATGGTTCGTTCCCGTCGACACATTCACATCCAACCTCGGACAGCATCTCTGGAGCACAAAGTGCAGCAGGAACACTCTGTCCCTGGCAGTCTGCTTGATGTCCTTCAACTGGTCCCCATCCTCCAGTCCTGCTTGATACTTCTCATCGAACAGTCCGCGGAGCATGTGCCATCTCTCCTGGGGCGTTTTGTACTCGTGCAACAGGCCCGTCATCAGCACTGCGAGAGTCTCCGAGATGCCCGGGAACTCTCTGATGAACTTGTCATCCTCGAGCCATCCCTGCTCGTAGACCATCTCTTCGAACAGCCCGTCCTGCATTGCCTGCTTGTAGGCGTCGCTGATGAATGGAGTAACGAGAGTCATCTTGCCGCGCGTCTCCGTAACTTCCGCTTGATTGTTCTTCTGCAAGTGAGAACATTCCGATTTTGTAATTGTTTAATCGACAAACCTTGAAAAAGTTGAGTCTAGTGGCGATGGCAGACCTCGTCGAGTTGTTGAGGACCCTGGCTCTCTTGTCGCCGACCCAGCAATGCACTCCACGTCTTCCCGAGAACACCCACATTCGAGCCTTGAAATCGAAGCAATAGTCGAGCTGATAGTCGAGAATTCGGATCGCCATCACCATGAACTTCCAGCACTTTTCGCACACTTTCGCACCTCTGGAATGATCGTACATCAAGAAGGAATTCTTCAAATCCAACCCACTTGCAACAATTTCTAACTGGGTCGTAATCAGTGAGATCGATATCGAAGACGAGCTCTCTCTCGAGTGCCTGATAGTCGGTGTGTCGTTTGTTGTTCACCGGCTCGTGATTGTACACTGCTCCGATGTCCAATTTCTCCGGGTTCGTCGAGACGAGCGCATTGAAGAACGAGTTCTCGTCGTGGTAACTTCTGTAGCGGATGTGCACGTCGTCAGCGAGAATGAATGCGAACTCGCGACGATTGAAGTACTCGGAGTAGTCTTCAAGATTGTTTCTATTCACTTTTGTTTGTTATTGTGATGAAACTCACTCATTCCATACTTCAGCCACTTCACAAATGGCTTCACAGGAAAGAAGTTCTTGTAGTACACTGACAGATCTTGCGGCAAGCGCATCTGGTTATACGGCGTCGACATTTCTTCTGCAAAAAAATTGGTTTAAAATTTTGAAAAATTCCGAAAAAACCCAAATTTTTGGCCAAAAAAGGAAGAAATTTTGCGGTAAAAAATACTTTTTGAATGCTCGCGCTTCGTTCAATAGAGCGCACTTGCATAGCATTTTTCAAAAATCAAACATTTTTTGCCAAAAATCGAGCAAAATTTCTTCATTTTTTTCATTGAAACTCGAAAAAATGGTGGAACTCAGACATCTGAAAGAATCGCCATTGAGCAGTAAGTGAAACAAGATGAGATCGTCAGAAAATCAATAATTAAAGGTATTCAAACGGTGGTGTTTGACATTGTCAACATTGACGACTTGTATGGGATTCTGAACTTGTTGGATTCCAAAGAAGACGTGTTTTACGCAGGAATACGCAACTTCTATGACATTCCGGACGATAAGGTACTGATAGAGCACTGGAAGTTACTGGAAACCATCAATTCCCCCTTTTCAGGAACTTCTCGTCGACATCTCGCTGAAAACCGATCCGCCTCTCCAGAATCCAGACTTTCCATGGGAACGTCGTGTCAAGTACCTCTACCGCTACATGCTCGACCTCGAGAAACTCATGTGGAATCTGTCCACCCTGGGCGGCGCGTACTCGGCGATGGGCGACTTTGACACCAAATACGTGAGTTCACCCACTTGTTTTCTTTCAATTTCTTGAATTTTTACAGGCAGAAACAGCTGCTCGCATAACTGCTCACCAGATTACACTTGCTAAAAAGTACGGTGACCCGGCGATTCTGGCGCGCTGTTATCTGTACACAGCGCTCGCCGAGGGACAGTTGGGAAACCTCCAACACGCCGTCCACATCGTCAGAGCTGTCAAGCATTGGGCGAAACAGAATCCGAACACGGAGATAGTGCAGAGATGTTGTGAGGGAGTTTATCAGAAGTTACGGGCGATTCGATTGTATGGAAAGTGATAAATGAGAGCTTATTGCAATAAAGAAAGTTATAAATCTTTCATGACAGAATGAAGATAATTATTCGAAATAGAAAGAATGCGAATCTATAGCACAATGCATCGAGTCAATTTACAAAGACTGAGATTTCAAAGGTGTCTGAGACACAATCTGCGGTATAGTTGGATGTCGGAGGGCATCAGAGTGACTCGCTTCGCGTGCGTCGACAGAAGCGTCGCTCCCTCGAACATCTCGACGATGAACGCTTCGGCCGCTTCTTGAAGTGCGGCGATGGCATCAGCACGGATCCGGTGGTCGTTGGTGAAGCCAGACGTCTCGCGGAGGATCTCTTGCACCACACGGTAGAACGGAGCCTGGAATTGTTACTTCTATTGATTTCTGACATAGAAGAACTTCAGTTCAGAGTGATAAACCACCGTCTATCGTTTGAAGACCCACAAGCTCAGTTGATCGTTCTTTACTCTACGTGAGCACTCACCTTTTGAATAAGAAGATCAGTCGACTTCTGATACTTTCTAATCTCGCTCAACGCCTTCTGCCCTGGCCGCCACTTCCGCGAGTTCGTTTTCGTCACTCTGCTCTTTCCAGGACGCATTCTGATTGGTGCCGAAGAAGAGGACTGCTGATTCGTCGATTGCTGTCTTCTGGAGGTGTCGTCGTGACGCTGATAAGCCGACGAGCTGGACTGATGATCGCGAGTGTCGTTACCATCAGAATCATAGTTCCGCGTGTCCTGACGAGTATCACGCCGAGACTCCTGACGCCGATCTCTCGTTGCGTACTCTTCGTTTTCCTCATCTGATGAATAATGACGCTGTGACGACTGATAAAGCTTGGATCGATTGTCTCTGGCGGTCACATTGTGATGGCTGCCTCCGAAGCTGGCGGTCCTTCTGGCCTCCTCGATCCTCCTGCTCTCTTCCTTTCTCGCTTCATAATCGTCGACCGCGCGATCATACATTCGTTCGAACTGATTAATTTTGTTTGCGAGAGTACTGATTGTTTTCTGATGATCGATATTTTCATTATCTTGCTCGTCTTGAAAATGGCGTTTGTCTTCTTTGAGCAAGTCGAGCACCTCTCTGAGCATATCACGAGACTCTCTAGTTGCTGGATCGCTAATCAGCCTGAACAAAAAATACTCAACTTGATTTAAATTGAGATTGAAAAACTCACTCTCGAAGCCGAGCGACGCGCAATTCGCGACGGTTGCTGTTGTGACGGCGTGGAGGCGAATCAAACACCTCTTCGATGTACGGCCCCTCCATTCGCTGCATTTGAACCCTGAAATGCAAAAAATAATGAAAATGTGAACTTTTAGTCATAAAATCAATAGAAAACAGTTTGTAAATTGCGAACTGGGAGGGCAAACATTCAAATGCGAACCGTTCGCGGTGAGACGGAGACAAAAGACGCAAACACCGAGGAGGGAAAGTGCAGACTGAGTGCGTTGAGGAGAAGGCGGAGAAGGGGTCGAAGAGGTGGGCTTGACCAGCTGTTACTTGCAATATAGAAGGTCGACAACTTCGAATAGGGTATTAGTGAAAAAGTACAAGAAAAACCGAAATTTACTAGTTAAAAATAAGCTTTTAGGTCGGAAAAAAAAACAAAATGAAATTGAAAAATGTTTGAATAGGGATACTGTAGCGGATCGTTGCAGGAGTTACAGATTAAATTATGACTGCGCCTTTAAGAAAAACAGTACTTCGAAGCTTTTTTTAGTGAATTTTCACGGCATTTGATGAAATTTCGAGATATTTTCAGATTCTCGGGTGTATAAATGTATCAAAGCAAACACAAACAAGACTGTCATTAAAATAGTTGTGTCTCTGAACGTAATAATTATCAAATTTTGAGGCTTTTGAAGAGGAGTGGAGCATGTGGGTTACTGTACCCTTGACAGCTCTGATTGAATTTTCTCCTGATTCATTTCTCGAACACTTCGGAGTGTGATCCATCTGTCTCAAGGTCACATGTTCCATTGAATTGTTAATTTTTTGCACGTTCCTTTTCCTCGCCACTTCCCCATCGGTTCGCGACCAGAAATCGACGCAGTTTTCCCGAACTTGTTGTCAAAAACGTCTCGTCTTGTCGTCGTTCAAAACATCAAACACACCACTTCCCGTCGCATCTTCTCCTCCCCTTCATCTCCTTTTCCAACATCGGCGAATGAACAAAGTTTGGGTATTTACGCGATGGCGACGCTGTGTAAAACTACTACACGCCCCCGACAGAAGTGTGTGTGTATCATGCGAGTGTTCGAACATTCTGATGATGACGTCGTCTGAAGCAGCCAAGAGCGCCTTCTAGAATCGTTTAGAAATCGTGTACTTCTCTTGGAGAAGATGATCACAGACATACAGATTTCTGAGTTCTGATTCTAGAAATTCAAAGAACATACATGCTTTTGGATCCCGAGAGAGCCTTTTGAATGGAGCCTTTCAAAATTTTTGTCATTTCTAGAAAACTGCAACCCTCATCGACAAGACATCATAATTTTCGTCCCATAAGTTTACTAGCCACTGAGCATTGTTGCTCCATCCCAAACACATGTTATTAATTGTCTGTGTCTCCTCGCTCTCCTCCCTCCCATCCTGATGATCGGCTGGCGCGAGCCCTCGCATTTTTTTTTCGCTCCCTCCCGAATGAAAAATGCACTCACGAAACGGCGAGAGAGACGGTCAGAGACGCAGAGACGCAGCGAGAGAGCGAAGAGACGCAGAGAAAGCGAGGCGCCCGCTCCCTCGCCAGGCCGCCGCCGCTGGCCTTTAACATTGTGTGTTTCGTCAGCTCTCTCTCTCTCATTCCATCCATTGCCCCCTCTGCAAACCGATCAGTCCACCCAGCGATGTGTCTGTCGAAAGACGGGAAAAAGGCGTTTTTCTCTCGCATCGCGTCCCCCAGTCTCCTCCTCGTTCTCTCGCCAAAAATCCCGGTCGGCTCCCCCGTCTACCGTACCGCCGCCAGAGAGAGAGGGTCTCGACGCGAAGTGAAAAAGACTGCAAGTCCGTCTGTCCGTCTGGGGCGCTCTCAGCTGTTTGTGACCCCGAAACCCCCCTTGGAAAACAAAACGACGCGGGCGCCATCATCAGGTGTTTCTCTCTCCATCTCTCTTCTAATTCTTCCTCCGGATCTTCCAAGATCTCCCCACTCGCAACATTCGCCTTCTTTTCGACTGCAGATAACGCATGAATCGTTTCTGATCTCAACCATATCAGATGGAACCAGTGACACATAAATATGAATCATAAAATCAACTCTTTTTTGTTGTTCTTACATTTACACCCTATCCTCACCCAATTTTCCCACAGCAAACAGTCCCTTCCTTCCTCATTCCATACCATTCCATTCTCCTTTCTTTTTCTTTTCGAGCCCACCATTTCCTCCTTGTCACAGTCCCTTTCAAGGATCTACCGTAACCCCTTGTGATTTGCATATGTGAACTGCACGGCGCCTATCAGTGATAAGCGTGCCCCGCGGGGCGCAAGTGTTAAACATGCCATATGACAACTTTGATCTTCCTCCTTCTCCTCTTCTTTTCAATTCATGAACGAAGAAGATCCGTTTGCAGGTAATCCAGACGGCTCCCATCGTCCCCTTCGTAGTTAGTACTTACCAGTGAGTCCTTTATCAACAACTCCTTTCCTCTCTCTTATCAGTTGTCTCCGAGTTTCTCAGCTGAGAAGCAGCCAAGAAATGGCACGAGTGATAAGGAAGAGAGAAAGCGTGTGGAGATCAAAAAAAAAGTTGCCTTGTTTCAGGTAGATAGTAAAAAATGGTTCGTTCGGATAGCGCAGAAGAGGATCAAATCATCAATGAGGAGTGAGTTCGGGAAATTGGAGCTTATTAGGAGAGGGGCCTCTCGTGAGGGAATTTCTATGGGGGAATGTTACTGTAGACTGTTCTTTGAGCTCACGATGTTTTCTAACACTTTGAAATTGGGATTCTGAATCGAATGTGATCTTGTAACTCCGCCCACAACATCTCTGAAACTTTCTGATGTCACTTTTTGATATCAGAGCTTTTAGTTGTCAGTCAAAAGATATAGGCCTTGATGTTTCCGACAAACTAACTTTGGTGGGCGGGGCTTTAGATTAAGAGATTTTCTCTAAAACTATTAGGTCTTCCGATAGTTCTGTAAACGGATCAGCTCTCCGAGTCTATGATAGAACTCTGCTTGTTTCTCCCATCCAATCCTATCTCATCATATCCACTTGCAGATTTGATCTGATAGAAGAGGACGAGGAGATGCTGATGGGCGCGGGCACCGGTGCATTGCCCGTCGCCATGCCCGACTGGAGCTCGATGGCGGCGAGCGCACGACTCTCGGCCGGCCAGCCGAACATCATCTCGGCGGCCGCGTCGGCGTTCGACCTGACCGCCGCCGGTGTGCAGAACTCGCTGCGCACCGTGATGCCTACCTCGACGATTGGGCATGCACCAATGCTCGCCAACCGATCGCTCTCCCAACCGGCGCCGCTCTCGCCCACCTCGTTGGACCCCGACAGAAGGTAATCCATTCACTTTCTCTCCGTCTGTATTCTTGTCCGCACGAAGATGAGGCGAATGATAATCACCGTTCATCAGGTCCAGAATGCGTCGGCAGATTGCCAACTGCAACGAGCGGCGCCGAATGCAAAGTATCAACGCGGGCTTCATGGCTCTGCGAGCACTGCTTCCGCGCAAAGAGGGAGAGAAGCTTTCGAAGGCGGCGATTCTGCAGCAGACCGCCGACATGGTCCACCAGCTGCTGGGAGGCCAGAGGGACGACTTGCCCGATGGAGGGGAGCCCAAGAAACTCAAACTTGAGGGTGCGTTTTTCACAATATGTTTTTGAAAATATGCATTGATCCGAACCCTCTGATCTTTTGTGATGCTAACAAAACATATCAAGAAAAGATTTCCTTTATCCAAAAACATATCCAAAAGAGTGAAAACAAGATGTACAGTAACCTTTTCCAATCTCCAGAAGACCATCAAGACGCCGACCAATCCGCTCAAATCGCGCACCTGCAGTCGGTGCTCGAGTCGGAGAGAGCCGCTCGCAAGTCGCTGGAGCAACAAGTGATGCAGCTCCGCGAGCTGCTCCAGATGACGACGACCTCCTCGCAGGCGTCGTCTCCAGTGACTCCCCGCGCGGCGTTCTCGCTGGCCACCTCCTACTCGGCACTGCCCACTCCATTGAGGGAATCGCCGGAGAGGAAGGCGTCGTTCCACGACTCCACGAGCACCCCGCTCTCCATGTTGACGTTGAACGGGAACTCGCCGACGTCTTCTGAGATGACCGCGCCGAGACTGACGCTGCCGTCGTTGGAGAACACGGTGATCCGTCCCACTCCGTTGGCTCCCATTTCTGGTGAGTTTTGGGAAGCATAAAAGCTTTCTGAAGAGCATTAAACTAGTCTAAAAAACCGATTGCAGTGGAAGTGTCATCTCCATCGCTGTCGACGCCTTCTCCACTCACGGCGGCCGCTCCGATCATCTTCTCGTCGAGCAACGCCCCGCAGCCGAACATTCTCTTCTCCTCGTCGGCCATTTCGACGGGCAACTCGACGCCCGTCACTCTGCCGCATCAACTCAACGCAGGGGGTCACACTTCTGCATTCGTGTGAGTATTTCGTGAACCAAATCGGATCAAAATAGAATAATAATCGGGGTGTGGGAAGTGACACTTCTGTTTCGGGAAAGGAAAACTACAGTAGTCATCGGATGGAATTCAACATCTGAATAGAGTTAATTTATCATGATTTTTAGCGTTTTGCAAATGACCTATTTAGAAAAAATTTTATAAATGCACAAAAAGTTGAAAAAACGAAGCAAATTGAAATCTCCTTCAACCTGGAATAAAGTAACCAACATCCAAAACCCACTGAAAAGAGCCCTGAACTCATGATTAAACATGCAGGAGCACCCAGCCGAGCCTCTCGCTGCACCAGTCCGTGCAGACGATCGTGGACGCGATCCGTCATCTGGAGGGCAGCCACTTCATGGCCACGTCTCCGCCGCCCACCTCGCAAACCTCGCTCGTCCGCTGAACCGTCTAGCTTCTCTCCGTATCTTACTCAATTTTCTCTCTCTCCTCTCAATCCTCTCTCTCACTTTCCGCCTCTTCAGGTTGATCCTGCCTTTTCCCCCATTTTAAATCCAAAGTATCACACATTTTTGATGAATTCTATGCAAAGAGTCCTTTTTGTTCTTGTTTTTATGTTTCTAGGCGTCCCTTTATCCTTGTTGTGTTTTCTCTCCCCCGATTGTGTGGTCTTCTTGTCATTCTCTTCTCTAAGCTTCACGGTCCATCATTGAATTCGTCGAAAATCCCCCAGAACGAGCAGTTTTTCGACGAGTTCAGTGAAGTTTTCTCCACCGAATCTAACGTTTTGTTCTCTTTTTGTCTCCTGTTCAAAATCTCCAGACACTGCCCCGTTTTCCCCCCAAAAAATCGTGTCGAATTTTCAATTTCCCAATTATTTTCCATTCTCACCCGGTGGTTTTTCCTAGTTTTCCTGTTGACCGTCGCTCTGCTTGAAATCATTTTCAGACCTCAGCCTGATTGCGAATCCTATTTAAACAATGCAACACAACAACTCAACAATAAACAAAGTTCAAAGTTTTACCTTTTCCTCCTTGGGTTTGGGCTTAATTGTAAAAGTTTGCTGGAAGATTTTCAATCGGGATAAAATTGTTTTGTTTTGCTTTGTTGTGTAAACTTTATGAATAATATACAGAATATGCGAAAAGTGAAGAATAAGAGAGTCCCGACACCGTGATTTGATATGAAAGAGATCCTGCTTGAAGATGTGAATCCAGTCTAGAGCCCTCTCGTCAAGTAATCCTTCTGCACGACCGCCTTGTACTCGTCGAGCAGGTCCTGCACACTGTGCACCGCGTCGTCCATCATTTCCAGCGAGAAGTTGTCCTGGAAATGCACACTTGCTCATCTACAGTAACCCGACAACTTACAATCTTTTCAAATTTGTCAAGGAAGGCTCGCTTCGACCTGAGTTTGTCGTATTTGGCGAGCAGTGATTCGAAGAGTGGAGCCACACTCGTGCTGTTGTTCAGAAGAAGTCCGGAGACTTTGAACGGCGACGGGTGGTAAGGGGATTGAGGGGCATGCATCATTCGCAGTGGTTTCAGCATGTAGAATGGAGGACGTTTGATCGCAAACTGTAATCTTTTCTCATATTAAAGTGGCGGGACTTTGGTCTGAAACTAACGTCAACATTTTGTTCTGCGGCCATGATGGTGTGTGCCTCGATCTGTCCCTGGAGGAACATGTAGGCGGAGAGCATGCAGTCGCTGGCTCTCACTCTCGACGCCGTCGACACCATCATCGACGTGGGCTTCAGAAGGAAGCGAGTGACGTCTGCCACCGACGTCTTCCGGGTGAACGTCTCCGTGGGATCGACGACGGGGGAGATCGCGGACTGAATGAAGTGCATCGTGGGGAACGGAGCCAGATCGAGGTATCGGATGGAGGGGAGGATCGGCGAGTTGAATCGGTACATGGCCGTCGAGGAGCTCATGATGCGAGCCACCAGCGAGTTGATGTGGTCGAAAGTGGGCGTGTCCGTCTTGAACTTGCCGGCCGCTAAGCGGTGGAGAGCAGCGTTGTCGAGCACGACGACGTGGTCGGGGTTCTCGATGAGCCGTTGCATGGAGAGCACCCAGTTGTAGGGGTGGACGACGACGTCTGTCGACGAGTTGCCCTCGCTGTTGGCGAACACACTGTACGTCTGGATCACCTTCTTCGGAAACACTTCGCGGAGCTTCTCGAGCAGCAGAGAGCCCGTTCCGGAGCCGGTTCCTCCGGAGACACTGTGAGTGAAGAGGAAGCCGTCGAGGTTGTCCGTGTTCTCTGCCTCGCGGATTATAATGTCCATGATCTTTTCGTGGACTTCCCTGCAAATGGTACAATTGATTTGGGATTCGAAATTGAAAGCTCACATTCCCTGGCAGTATCCGCTGGCCCAGTTGTTTCCGGCACCGCCTCCGTGGTCGGACATGTAGATGTTGTCGCTGTTGAAGAGGTTCGAGAAGCTCTTCGACTGCATCATTCCGTTGATCACTCGTGGCTCCAGATCGACGAGCACCGCTCGAGGGACGTAGTGATCGTCATCGGCCTGGTAGAAGAGCAGGTCCTTCTTGTCAATCATATTCTCCTCTCGGTTGCATTGGCCTCGCCTAGAAATCAGAATTTCAGAATGGATTTTTTGATTATTCGGGACTATTTTGATTGAAATTTCGTCTAGTTTGATGAACGCTGTCATTATAAGATTGTAATTGAAGTTTGTTACGCATATTTCAGAAATTCAGCGTTGTTTTCGTTTCCACCAGAGCCTTACTCATCGATTCCGTGCTCTTTGCACATCGAATCCCAAAACGCTTGTGCCAACTGATTTCCGCACTGTCCGACGTGGACAGTCATCAGGGCGCCTGTTCCAGACATCTGCAAGAATACTTTGTTCCCGACCCGAAGCTCCCACAACAAAAATATTGACCGACAATCCACAGGAAAACTGAAAGAGTGAAATGCACAAGTTCGTTGGTTTTGTTTATGAACAGAAGAAAGAGAAACAACAAATAACAAAAAATCAACAAGATAGTGAACGAAAAGGTGAAGATCGATTAGGATTGGCTCGTTTCGTATGAAGTTTCGAACTTGGATCGGATCGTCGAGAAAATCTGAAAAATTATGGGTCACTCATCGACTTTTCTTGGTTTACCAACCTCCTCAACACTCTCGAAAGCCTTGATGAGCACTTCCAACGCGTTGATTCCCTCCTTCGTCTGCACTCGGAACAGAATTTTGTCCTCGAGTGGATGTGGAACGTTGTAACCGCAGAACTCCACCTCGTCCCTGAAAATCCCTCCTTTTTCAGAGAAATTGCAACGGAAAACGTACATTCGACTGAGAATATGCTTGATGGAATTGCCGATTGTGTGGTCTTCTTCGTACATGATCAATGTGAGATTCGTTGGGTCCTGCTCGAAACTTTTTGGATCCAACTGAAATTAAAATACTTTTTCCTCTCTTATTGATCAATTTTTTTTACAATTTCCATTTTCTTTTTCGCTGGTACATTGCGGTCTTCCTCTTCCGGAGCGACTTCTGGCTGCTCCTCGACGCCTTCCATTTTTTCTTCGACCTCTGTCATTTTGGAAGCAAGATTCTGAAAAACAGACTTTAAATTTTATCAGAGTTGTGATAAACACTTTGATTTTAAATAATTCTGTCAAAAAACACATGAAAACTCAAAAAATGTCGTTTTGAAAAAGACGAGGCTACGAAACCCCGCCTTCTTCCGCAATTTGCGGCACTCTAATTCGCAACAGAAAAAAGATTAATCAACAATTCTCAACTGCAAGTATTATCGAATTCTTTACAATTTTCTTTGAAAAACTGAAATTTCGAAGGAATTTTTAATAGAACTTTATGAATATCGAGCACCACATAACACGAATAAAAAGAATGGAGGATGCCAAGTGGCGAATCGCACCAGTTTGGGTGGTAGAGTGACAAAAAATCTGATGAGGGTAAATAAAGGGAAAGAAAACGAGGTGGGATAATGTCAAAGAAGGACGAAATTCAAAAAAAGGGGGAGAAGAAAGAAAAAAGCCACACGTGGGAGTCAAAAGTACAATAAAGATCAAAAAGTGGATAGATTCATATGAGCGACGAGTTAAATATGATGATCAGGTTATTCTTCCTGACTTTTGCGCACACATTGGGCCACCTTCTTTTTGAACTCCGCGTAGTTTTCCCGTTGCATCTTGGCGGCATCCACGTTCGCCGGCGACTCGAAGTTGGGGTCCGTGAGCATAGAGATGACGGAGAGGAGGATCGTCTCGACGGTGTGCACCGGCAGCCAGCGCTCCTCGGGTCGCTCGTATCCCCACCTGAAAATGTTTTTGTTCGGCACAGAAAATTTTTGAAAAAAAAACTCACTTATCATCTCCGGGATCGTGCAGGATCGAGATGCACACGTCTCCGTTCTTGTCGACTGAAATTTAATTCAATTTATTGATTTTTACAATAAAATCGACAACTCACTGTTCGGGTGCCAGATCTCCGAGATGAACTTCATCTTCGGTGGTTTTTGAGGGTACTCTCGTGGGAAGTCGAGAATCGCCTTGAAGAATCCTCCTTCACTGAAAAATATGAAATTAACCTGATTTTTATTGATTTTTTGACTCACTAAAGAGTGTCCGGAGGTCCGATGACGAGCACCTCCCACTTATAGATGTCGTTGTCGTCGACGAGTCCCGCGGAGAATCCGTCGACCGGCACGCGTCTCATGTCTGTAATTATTCAATTAGTAAAAATTAAAGAAAATTTGACAGAAATGTACCTGCGAGTTGCTTCTTGAGGAGCAGCGAGGATTGCTCCATTTCTGCAAAACTGTAAAAGATAACGATTCAATTGATGAGAAATAAACAAATATAAAGGAAAATACGAAAATCGATATGTTATTTTCTTTTTGATACGAATTGGCCAAAAATTGAACATTGAGTCATGAGATTTTGATAAAATCAGAATTCGTAATTCTGAATATGAGGGTAATTTCGTAAAACTAACGAAACGAGACAGAATCGCCGCGACGGGAATTGAGGACAGCCAAACGAGCGAAAAATGCGAAAACGTGATTGTTAAAGGCGCAGAGAATTCGGGTGTCGGGTCTCGCAACGATTCCCGAAATTACGAGGCTGGTTCAAATTTGCTCCGCGTGTCCAACGTGGCATGGAAGAGAAAAATGACGGCCGTCGGCCTTCGGTTACCAATGAGCCATGCGGACGAGGTGAATCTCGGCCGCCGGCCAGGGCTTCGAATAACTTTTTCATTCAATTTTTCGTTGAAAAGAAAGTTAAAAGTTAAAACATGAAAGAAGAAATTCAACAAGAACAATGTGAAAAAAATAATTTTTCCATTCTATTTCAATTTTTGAAAGTTTTGCATAGATTTTGCTAGTTTTTTACCAATTTGCAGTCATTCTGAACAAATTTTCTGTTTGTGCTCTCTAAAGTATCCAAAATGCTTTTACAATAAAAAAAAACAAAACAAAACAAAAAAATTGTTATCAAATACAGTTTTATTCCAGTTGTCTATTTCCTTTTCAAAAAACGAAAACAAAAAGAAACAATGATTTTTTGTCACACCACGCAAATTATCGATAATCGAGAGAGAAAAATTAAACGAACGACTTGAAACAGAGAGAATTTTTACATCGAAAGAAGACAATTAGCAGAAATCCCCTGAGCAGAAAACGAAAAAAAAGAAGGTTGAAGAAAAATAAATATGTGTTGAATTGAGGGGGAGGGGCGTTTCGGTTATTATAGTGGGAATGTGTGCCAATAAATTGTTGAATGGGGGGCGTGTTAAAAACAAGAGAATTATTATTGATGGTTGTCGGAAAGGAGAGAAAGGAACAGATCGGTGCATGCAGTGAAAGAATTCTTTTTGTTGAATGATTGCAGATGAGAGAAAGAGTCTAGGGATGGGCGCGAATCGGGAGTCACATTTTTACAAACACGGGTTCCAGATGACATTAGGAAATGGGGAAGGAGGTGTCAAGAATCTCGGAGGAGTCAAGACGAGGTCACCGACAGAAGGGGGATGGCCACAGAGAAGTTGGGGGAGAGAAGAGGTATGTTGTCTTTTTGAAGAATGGAATCCTATAGTGGCAATGGGAAATGAAAGACGGTGGGTACCCAGGGAGGAAGAATGCGAGAATGCATTTACTAAGGGGGCGAAATTGAGGACTAAAACGCGGTTAAATATCATTCGGATCGAACGACTCAATCCATTGTTGCTAGAATTTCAGCGTCGGGGATCTCGTACTCGGGAGCCAGACAGTGGACGAACTCGCGGAAGTGCGTGTTCGAGAGCAGCGTCTCGTTGTCCGCCCATAATCTGCAAATTTTATCATTTTCCACTGACTCAACATCATCGAACTCTTACCTGGCGAGAGCCTTGTCTCTCTCCTGCTTCCTGTCCTCTTCATTCGTTGAACACGTGGATTTCGTCTCCGAAGCGATGATACTTCCATTCAGATCCATCAATGGCTGGGCGGGCTGTCCCAAGAAACCGGACAGTGGGTTGTTGGCAAGAAGGCGTTGACGGAACTCTTCGAAGTTTGTTGGCTGAAAGTTCTCTTTGAGAAAATGAAACACTTCCAGTGGCTTACCAGAAGATCAATCGGCTCCTTTTTTACCTCTCCTTGCCCAGCGATTCCAACAAGAGCAGCGAGCTTATCAGTAGAAGAGAGTCCGCTGAACATGTCGTCGTCACTGAAAATATAACCATTCAGAAGGGATCCATGGAACTGATAACTCACACTTCCTTCTTCACTTTCACCTCAGTCATCACATTCGGTGATTGTGCTCTGCTGGCCATCGACTGATTGATAATCTGTTGCACCAATGGAGACGCCTTTGGTGTGGGCGGGAAGTTTGGATTGGCAGAGTTCGGAGTGCTGGGTGTGGATACGTTTCCTCCACCTCTGATGTAGTCGATGAGCTCCGTCTTGAACTTGTTTCCAGGTCCGAAGCATCCTTCCTCGAGCCGCATCTCCTCCTCCAACTGCAGCACCTTCTCGTAGTCCTCCTTGTGGTGAGCCTTCAGGTGCATCTTCAGGTTGGTGGAGAAGGCGGAGCCGGTGCGGAACTCGCAGTTCGTGCACCCCACCATTCTATCTTCCAGATCCTTGAAGTACACCCACACCGGATGCCGTCGCAGTCTTCTCCTCTTCGGCTGTGGCACTCCATTGGCATCAGTTCCATGTGGAGCATTCAGGATCTCCTGCTTGATGTGTGCTGGGAAGTTGAGCGAGTTGATGATGTGGTCCTGGGTGACGGGCTGTTGCATTGGAGGTGGAGGGGTCGGCTGGACTTGATTTCTGGCCAACTGGTTCAGAGCGGCAAGGTTGGCAGCATTCAAGGCGAACTGTGGCTGTTGTGGAGGCTGAATTGGTGGTTGAGGCTGCTGCTGCTTCTGAACTGCCGCCTGAGCAGCCTGAAGTTGGGTTTGCACATTCTGAAGGTGTTGCTGGAGACCGTTGTTGGCAAGGGTCTGGCGGAGCACTGCGTTGAGTGGGTTCTCCTCTCCATTCTGTTGCTGATTGGCCACTGAAATAATAGACTTGTGAATGTGAATTCTGAATCTAAAACTTACATTTGTTGATGGTCATCAGAATACTTGAAGTCATGGGTGGCATTCTCTTCCTATTGGCATCCACGTTGAACAATTTGGAAGTGTTGCCACTCAACAAAAGAGCATTCAGATTGAGCGCGTCCTCCGCCATGATCACCTGCAACACAGACAACTCTCCATTTCCACCTGCCGCTCAATGCTCACCTTCTCATAATCGGGCCTGTGATGCGACCTGAGATGCACTTTCAGGTTGGTGCTGAACACACTCTTCGTGCTGTACAGACACTGTTTGCACCGGGCGGTTCCATCGACCACGTCAAAGTACGGCCACACCGGGTTTCTGCGTTGACGCTTCCTTTTTGTAGGCGTCGACTCGACTGAAGGGGCCGAGGCGGTCGTTGTGCACGGGGACGCTGGCATTTGGAGTGCAGTGGTGAGATTCACGGGCAGCTGAAAATGGAGGTGGAAGGTGAGGGCGTTGATAGAGTTGCTCACCTGAGGAGCAATGCCCGTGTTCAAGTTGGCAAGTGTCTGCTTGAAGAGTTGCTGATTGAACGCTGACATCATGTTGATAGTGTTCTGATTGTTCTCCATCAGTGACTCTTTGAAGTCTTGATGAAACCGGAGCAGTTCTAAAAGTCAATGAATTTCAAAGAGCTGGGAGCAGTGAACTCACGTCTCTGCAACTCGTCCTCGCCTCCTCCCTTCTCCTGCATTTCGTTCATCATCGTCGTTGACGACGTGGACAGATTGTCAGGGGAAGCGTCACGGTCGCTGCTCTCGAAGCTCGTCGCCACATTCTCCGGCGAAAACGAGGCGTTTCCAGAGTCTGACGTGGGCGTCTCAGTGCGAAGGTCCGTGGGACTGTGGTGCTCTGAGCTGTACGGAGGCGACGATTCGGAAGTGGTGGTGAACGAGGAGACGTCCACATTGTCATCCGAGTTGCCTAACGATTCGGCAAAGTCTGTGGACGGCGCCATAAGAGCCGCCAGTGTTGAGGAACAATCAGTCATGTAACCTGTAAAGTAGAAAGAATAAGAGAATGAGCGAGGAAGATAAAGGATGAGGATCAAGGGAACGCATCAAGTGAGCAGCAAAAAGAAGGTGGTCATCTCCGGAACCCAAAAGTAAACAGATTGGTCAGCCACCGCTTCCACGCCGTTCCTCTGGCTCGTGCGACGGCTGTCAGACATATGTGTTGCGGAGCTGTCAAGGTAGGCGCGAGCCACTGAACGAAACGGGGCAGCCTACTTCGCTTTCTTTGTTCGGTTCAGCAGTTCTCGAACCCGTTTCGTAAAGCACACACATAATACAGGCTCCTCTCGCGCTCTCTCGCTATCTCGCCAAACACATAATCGTACTAATCGCGCGGACCGAAGGATGGAGAGAGAGAGATCATTACGGTAAGAAATAAACATTAGGCAATTTGGAGGGGGAGGCTACTTGATACCGGCACAAATGAGTACATTCAGTTAGAGCCATCATGGATGGAAACTAGACCCCCAAGGATCACAAAACGTGCAGGAAACCAAACTGACTTCACTATTCTCATAAAACGAAATAAAAGTGAAACTTCAAGAGTAAGACATCAAAGGTGATAAGATGCGATAAAAAGGAGCACAGTCTAGACGGAGCAGCCGCTGTCAATCTCCAAAGAAGTACAAGGTGCGCGAAAAACGGGTCTCCTCCAGTGAGTGTGATACCATCAGAAAAACAAACTGATAAAACCTCGAGGTGTTTGTGCTCCGCAAGCGAGAGCCACGGCGGGCTAAAATGGGAAATCACGAAGCGCATACAGTAAGAATGGACAAGCGAAGAAGAGTGCGCCCTCGGCCGCCTAACTAAACTTGGAAACTGAAGACGCGTGTGAGAGTGACTGCAAACTGATACTCGTTACGTGTAACAGGTAAGAAGAGCATGCAATTGACACACGATGCGCGAAAATGACATATGCAACAAGGAAGCAGAGAAGAAGTTACGAGCCAACGCGCTGATAGTGATGTGCTCCATGGAGTAAAAGGTAATGGGGGGGGTGTTGGAAACACAATGAGATAGTAAAATATAGTAAGACGACATAACATGAAAATTTGGAGGAGGTGATAAGGAAAGAAGCTGCTCTCGAAGAGTTTCTATACTGATACGCAGCACGAGGTACACGCGCAATATAGTAACAATGCGAAGAGGGTATTATACTGATAATAACCTGGAAGTTGGCCGAGTTGGAGGAGCACTCTCCTTCTCCAGACAAGACACAAAAGGGCAAATATGGAGAGCAAGTTGGAAATGAGAATTGACAAGAGCTCATAGGCAAAGCTCAATCACAAAGGAATGCTAGAAGGGTTTATCTGAAGGAAGATCTCAAAATGAAAGCAGAACTTGTCCACCTAAGGTCATCTAGGTTTCAGAAGACCACCCTGAGTACTTGTTTGTCTTGGGTTGAGTGTTTCCCTTTGTGAGCTCTAAGTGAAGTCAGTGACCAGTACCGGACACTCCCCCAACGCTTCTCCAAAACCACAAAAAAGCGGTCCGTCGCGAAAGTTGCATTGTTGCGAACCCTGGCTCGCGTAGGGCAGCACACTTTGGCCGCATTGTGCAACAATCTATTTTCAGCGAGTATATACTGTGTGGCCAGTGTCCGCCACCCGCCGGCGCGCAAACAGAATTTCGAGTTTCAAAAGCAAAAGTTTCTTGTTTCTGGTTGGGGGGCTCTCCCTCCGCGCGCACTGTCTGCGGTCACGAACCGTGGCTCCCACAAGTCAAACAGGCTATCAATTTGGAACGTACTGAAGCAGGCGAGGAGAAACTATTTACAAGCCTCCGCCGGTGTCCGCAAAGGGCGATCGAGGTGAACACGCTAATTAGATCGAGAAGATACGGTAGAGAGAATGTTTCGGGATTGGGGCGAGTGTTGCGAAGGAACCAGTTTGGACTTGAGGTGGATCAAGTGGAATGTGTATTAGCAAGTTCATTTCGGATTACTGTAACCGTCCGGATGTAACCAAAGTCCGCGAGTACTAAGTTCTGATATCAGGGACCCGTCTCAAGTACGTATAAATGTGTTGCACATACATACATACACTATGGTGTAACTTTACACCGCGTGGGGGGCCTGAGCCAATGTCCAGGAGCTCACTCTAGTAATTTCGGATGCCCCGTTGGTAGAGGTTCTCTCCCCGCATCATTACAGCATTCGCAACATATTGTAATTCTCGGCGGATTGCATAATTTTAGGTCCAGCGCTTGACGGATATGTTGGATTTTAAACAAAGCAAAAGAACTTTGATCTACTCGCCTGGGGGGCGAGGCGGGAATCGGGGGGCTACAGTAAGAGAGTAGCCGTCAGGTGATAGCTGGAACTGGATTAGGATGGTTTCTCATTGGAGATTATTATTATGAAACAACCTAATTGTAGTCAAATATGACATCACTGTACTGGAAGCTTCATTAGTTACAGTGAGTAAGAACCATCAGAAGATCGAAAAAGAGAGTGACTTCCGAATAGAAAAGTTGCGAAACTTGTAAAAGTATATAAAATCGTATAAAACTCGGTCGCGACTAGGCCAAGTATTACACCAGCGAGGTCCGTTAGTGCATCGAGAGGACGAGAGTGACAGACGGTTACATCATAAACAATTGAGCAATCGGTCCGCGATCGGAGCAGGCGGCAACGAGCAGTTCGCAATTACCACAAAATTTCGCGGAAGAGCAAGGAGGAGAAGAAGAAGAAGCGACTTCTTGGCCCTCAATTGTTTAGATTTTTACAAAGTGCTGGTTCCGCGAAAAGTTGTACTCATCTTCACAGCCCCCTGGGTGAGGATGAAGTGGGGATGATATAATGAAAGGGAATACGAATATACTTCTACTGATACGATGGGAAGGGAGTACAATTGAAATGTAGGTTAGAAGGAGCAAAATAAGAAAAAAAGAAGAACGAGTAGACAAAAAGGAACGAAACGTAGTGTCATGTGCTCCTGGGAGTCTAGGATGAGAGCAAAGGATTAGAAGAAATGAGGCTATAAATCTACAGTAACCTGTAGTTACAGTAATCAGGTCGTCTAGACCTAGTTAACTTCTTTAACAAGTAAGCTAGAATGAGCTCATCAAAAAGTCTTTGTGGATCTCAACCTACTTTCAGGACGAACTTCAGTTACCAGATCATAAAGTGTAGTAAGTAATAGTAACAGTAAAGCAGTAAGAGATCCGGAAGGAACCGCTTACGGTACTACAAATGTTTCAAACCAATTCACGCCTTCATCTCCTCCTTCCAGAATTAGCATTTTGATGGAAGAGGCACCTGAAGTGGTTTGCATGTGTTTGTGTCCGTTCGGAGGGCGACAAGATAGGGGAAAGCCAAGTTTCATAAAGTTAAAATGAGCGCGGAAAGTGGGCGTCACACATCCCGAAAAGGGGGAGGGGGGAAGAGCGCGACGACTTCTTCCAGGAGATGCGCACTTGTATACGTACAGGACAAGACAAAGGACAATATGGTTGTGTATAGACTTATCTGCGAAATAGGCCATCTACAACATTTATCTCTCTGCGCGCCCTTGCGCCTGGAAGGTCTCCCCAACCTACTCTGTCCCGAAGTGCGCGGATATGCGTACCTGTTCCTGTAATCGCCGCCGACCATCATCACCTTCTGAAGAAGAAGGAGAAGCTGGCGGTGGCTTCGTCCGTGCGCGGATCGTCTACACTGTTTCGAGATAGAATTGAGATAACATATAGATATTTGAAACATGTTATTAACGTCTTCCGCAGTTAGGTATGCGCGATTCGCAAATATACCGGCTGTGGACAAAAGCCATCACCTTTCGACGTGGCACGATAAGAGACGGGCGACGACGTCTTCTAGTTTCCGAGGGGACGACGACCATATCACAACTTTCGGGGGAGAGGTATGCCACGTGGCGAAAGTTTCAAGATCCATGAAGATTAGGGAGATAGATGGGGACACCAGATATCAAGAGTACAAAATTCGTCCACTTTCGCTTTTTTCCTTTTTCCATCGGAGGATAGTAGGTCAGGAATCTAAAGTTTCAAACGCGAAAAAGGGGGCGGGGTAGAAGGTACAGTAGTCGAGTTGATAAAAGTAGAGCCGAGAGGGGGCGTGGCTTGACACATAACTATACAATAGTAAAAAAGAAGAGTCGTAGCGAAAAGTACAAAAGATGTAGTTGTGCGGAGAGTAGTGCTCGCCAAGTGGGGAATAATGGGAAGTCATCAAATGAAAGGGAATGAGCACATGTCAAGAAGGCTCATCCTACCGTAGAGCTCCTTCGCATATTAATGGGGTCTGGTAACCATGGAAAACCAGAGAGACGGCCGAACCCGAGAGCATAATGATGAACAAGCTCGCGCGGGGGGCGCTCGAGCCGCCGCGCGGGGGCTCGTGACGGTCAGAGTTTACCTGTATATTCCGCCCCTCCTCGCCCCTAACTTTGTTTGTTGTCCATTCCGCAAAGAGCGCAAAAGTAGAGAAAAAGAGCAGGAGAACTTGAAAATGGAGCAGCCGGTTTTGGGACAGGCATCCTCCAAAAATAGAAAATAGAAGGTAGGGTTTGAAACACACACGGTTCGAGTGGGGTCGACAAACAACTGTCTGAAGTAAGCACCTTCTTTGTGCGGGGATGTGCAAAAAGTTAGCGGACAGTTCGAATAACACTTATTTTTAGCTCGGAATGGGTCAGGGGAACTTATTGCTCGAGAGTTTGGTAACACGGCGAGCCATGACAGAATAAACATTTCGAAATTTTACTAAAGTTTTCGAACACTAAACAATCATTTGAATTCCACACTTCACATTATTTCTTAACCTAGATTGCCCTGTAAAATTGTTGATCTGAAAGTGAGCTTCTTTCCATTTCCTCTTTCCACACGGCCTTAACTCCAAGGATCCATCAATTCCCTCCAGAAACTTCATTCACAGTTCCATTCACAGTCCACTTTGAACGATCATTGTGGGCGTGTCAGCTCATTAAAGGTCAAATCAGTACAAACTGCTCGTTATCACCCTCATTTTCTTCGTGCGGGTCGTCGAATTGTTACACAAACAAAAAGTTTGCTCAGACTCTCAAATGTCCGAAATTGACAAACAAAGTACGCAAGCGCGAAAGAGTGGAGTGATAAGCGAGACGCAGAGAACGGCTACTGGTACCGAAAAGTTGCAGTGGGGGAGGGAGCGACGGGCCGAGAAACGTCCTGTTTTGGGTCATTAGGTAAAAGTTATCGGTACCTAGCTGTGTTGCTTCCAAAGGACGATCTGATCAGAAAGGGCGCGGATAAAAAGTAGGTCGCACTTGCAGAAGTCACTTGAAGACGTCGTGTCCGAAGAAGACCTTTTGCGGACGTTTGCCGATCAGGGGGGAGAAAAGGAAAAAACGACTAATGAAGTCAGGCCTTCCGAACTAATCAAGACCTACTTGTACTAAATATAAATAGGGTTATAAATCTTTCGGGTTTTATTCAAGTCCAGATTCCGAACCGCTGATAGAATTTGGGACACATTCGGTTTTAGTACTCAATTTTTTTGGAAACTGTTGGTTTGACATTCAATAAATGTAAGTCTTTGTAATGGTAAATAAGAATGTTAAAAGTTCTGTCTTTCAAAATGGACTTCTCGTGTTCGAGTCCCCGTGCTGACCGATACTTTTTGCCACGGAAGGAGGAAATTGAAACAGTTGAATTAGAATAGGGGGCGAAATTGAGTGAAACCGGTCTCTGCAGACAGATGAGCGTATCTCCTGATAAGACAGCGGACCGCACCTGACAAGTACAGGCTTCTCACAAAAATAGTGCGAGTGTGTCGGAGTTTGTGAAGTAGGTCACTAAGTGAAACTGTCATTCTCTTCGTTCTCCTTCTTCCCATTACCTATCCGTCGATCCGAGGCGCGGCAAACCGTAAAAGGGCAGTGCGGAAAGTGAAAGGATTACTGTACCTACTGGTCTCGTGTTTCTCGAAGTCACAAACAATATCCTTCCCGACCCGAAGACACTTTCACTTCTTCGCCTTCCTCCTCCCGATCGCCCTTTCCTGGATTTTAGCCCCGTTTCGAAAGGGGAAGTGTCCACAAAGTGGACAATGGGCCCCAACTGCTGAGTAAATGGAAAGCGAAAGCTGATTCATTGGCTACTGTAGGCTTTATGGAGAGAGGTGACCTAAACGGATGAATGGAAAGGACAATGGGTGCCACGTCATCAACTGATAGGCAGGTAGCAGAATGAGTTACTCTACATTGTGGACTGATACGGGTTTGAAAGGGGATGGGGCTATGGGATTGGTTTAGAAGGAATTGAAATCAGAACGATGAAGGCTCTTCTGGAATGATAAACTTATTATTGTTTTCAAAAACTGATAAAACTGATAAGCATTGATTGAAAAAAGAGCAAAGCGATAAGCTTCAACAAAGAAAATGATCAAACTGTATCACCCACTTGACCACCTTGTAATCAGTAGTTATCAGTAACTGATTGAATCTTTCTGGAGCATCTTCGAGCCCTTCTCTCCACTTCCCAATATCTTGACAATGTCTTCCATGAAGGAATCAACACGTTTATAATGAAAACAACTCATAAATCTCAACTCTTTGATTGACTTCCCAAATGACTTTGTCCTATTTGAGAACCAATCCGGATCTCTTCCACTTAATATGATCGTCTTATCAGTAGTCGTCATGTTATCCTTTCATAAATCAAGACAACTTCATGTCCTCCTCACATATCATTACAATAAAGTCGAGAGCGGCTTCAAATACCTTCAGTTATATAATGATGTCTGTCCGTCGTCGGCCGCGTAGTTTCAAAACTCGCTCGTCTCGGGAACTGGATTGAGTGGGCGAAGTGACCACCTCTCCAACAAACACATAAAGGACATACTACGGTAATTTCGGAAAATAACAAGAAGAAGCTGCGACAAGATGCGCGGAGGGGGAGATGATGGACAGCCGACCAGCTACTCGCTTCTTGATTTTGATCAAACGAGTGATGAAACTGTTTCAACTCAGACTTCAGATGCTTCAAATCTTCAAATGAGATCTTATTTCTGTAGTCAAGAAACTTTTATGTGTAGCCTGCATTCTTTGAGCCATTTTTCTCAGTTTCTTTGAATATTCACTTTTTGACATCCCTAATCAAAATAAAGAAACCAAAAAAAAAGGAAGTCTGACTATCCAGACAGTCCATCTTTATCATTCCAATCATATCGTCGGACTTTATATAATTGGACATCTGGCACTCATCCAAGTCTTCGAAAAAACAAAAGACTAAAAGACCGGTATGAATTGGAATGTCGACATGATGATAAGGGATATCAGAACAGACAGACGAGCACATGAAACAATTGGCAGGGTGCCAGCTGCGATGTTACTACAGGAAAGAGTGAGGACAAAGGGACTAAACGTTTCGGAGGACAAGGTGAATCCTGAATTAGTTATGAACTGGTTACAATGCACTGAATGGGACTGGAAGGAGCAAGAGAAAGTAAGTTGCTCAAAGAGCAACTGAGTGGGAACTACAGTAATCTGGGGCATCAGGCGTTGGAGTTATTTTAAGGGAAGGAGCTCGAAGAGTGTTGATCACCATCAGTATAGATCCATCCTTGAATTTGTAACATGATTTACCAGTAGTATAGTAATCAGAAGATTATCTTATTAATGTCGGTTGCTCGATTGTGCTAAATATAAACATTCAGAGCCACTATTTCCAGACCATTTCTCTTTAGAGATGAAGAATGCGAAGAGTGACCAAAGTTCCCCCTTTGGAATGCCATCGTGTTGTTTCGAACCTCTCGTCAAAACAACCCGTTCCATTTTGATTCCATCTCCTCCCTCTTATCGTGTGCTCACTTTTTGTGCATCTCCTTCTTCTACATATTCGTTCTCTGTCACAATGGTGAGTTGCCCCCCGGGTTGCCAAGGAGGTCTCTTTTCACTTTTCGCTCGTTTAGTCATCAAACATGAATACTATACTAGTCTCTCCGAAAAACGAAGAGAGACACATGAAAAACCGTTATTAATCCGGCGCGACCAAATCTCTAAATCGATTTCTGGTGGTCTCGCGAGTGCAATTGCCCATTTTGCACTGTTACCAGTTTCCCGCCACTTGTTATTTCATTGCATTTTTAATCCAATTCGCCATGTTTCAGGTCGAGGATCAGCGCTACGTGCACGTCATCCGGATCGGCAGTCTCAGAATGGATGACAAGTGGCGAGAAGCCGCCCCTGTCAACGACATCGAGGCTTCTTCCTGGATTCGCATTTTTCGAGCGGTCGGTTTTAGTGGTTTTTGTATTATACAAATGCTTTTTGTCTGAAACTTTTTGGAACTTCTTAAAAACATAACTCGAATCTAACTGCAGCTCATTTTACAATTTCCAGTTCGACACCGATCACGATGGGCTCATTCAATGTGAAGAGATGCAGAAGACGATCCGTGACAGCGCCTACTCGTTTGGATTCGATCACTACGAGCTGCAGAAGATGTCTTTGTATCTGGAAATGAGAGAGGGAAAACCGGTGGACTTCGCTGATTTCTGTTACTTGGTATGACTTTTTTAATCTTAAAAATTCCACAATATTATTTCTTTTAATCTTTACTATTACTAACGAACAAATTCTGTGTGTCTGTCGGTGTATCTGTGAGTAGCGGACCCTGGAGAAGTCCCTACAAATAGGAATGAGCCCAATTCTCGGTTACGGCCCTTATTTGGTGCCGCGATGATGCCCGTCCAAACTAGAAGTTGATAGCTTTAATTTGAAGGGTACTTTACCTGAAAATTTCTGAAAATGGCCCTGCGCGGGGGCCCAAAACCGCGTGCACATGTACGCACCTGCGCTGCCCTATTCAAGTGTGTCGGGGTGGTCCCGGCGGTTACGCGTGCGGACGGTGTGCAGAGGGTCAGGGGTTCGATTCTTTTCGAGTTTTCTTTTTTGCTTTTATTGGGAAAGTGTATTGGGATATTTAGGCGAGTTCCCGGCCCAATGTGAAGCCAGCCGAAGAGCTGCGCGAGCAGCTCGACCGGCTGGTTAAAACTAAACCACGGTCTGAAGATAAGCTTTCGTGAATTCAGATGTCAAAATGCAAAGGGTACCGTCTCCGGGAGTACCTGTTCAAAGCTGCGATGACAGTGACTCCCCGCAATCAGAGAATCCACGTGTTCTCGAACCTCCAGCAGTATAAATGCGTGCCCCCTCCACTAGTGTTGGTCCTTCTGAGCATCGTCCAACTCGCCATCTACCTCTTCTACGTCATCGACTCTTCCGAAGGCGTCTGGCTGAGTGGACCGATCCCCACGATGAGCCCTCTGATCATCACCCACCACCACCTGTCCCAACTGTGGAGACTCTTCACTTACTGCCTTATCAATGTTGGGTTCGTAACAAAAAACAAACAAACGAGGTTCGAAAATAGCGACTTTAGAATATACCACGTGTTGTTCAACATTGTTATTCAACTGATTATCGGCGTTCCATTGGAGTTGGTCCACACTTGGAGGGTCTATGTCTTGTATTTCGTCGGCGTTCTGTTCGGTGAGCCCGTTTGAGAAAAGCCCATCTTAATAAATGTCGGTTTGAGGAGCCCTACTCTCCCTTGCTCTGGACCCAGGTGTCTTCCTGATGGGTGGCGCAGCAGGGTCGTTCGCCCTCGTCGCCTCGCACATCACCACCATCGTGACCAACTTCAAGTACATGGAGAACGCCACCATCCGATTGCCATTGCTCATCATCTTCGCTGCCCTCGACTTCGCCCTCGCAGTTTATCAACGATTCTTTGCTCCCAGAATTGATAAAGTGATAGTCTTTCCAGTGCTTCTGAAAGGATCTTCTTCCAGGTCTCAATGTACGGTCACTTGGGCGGACTCGTGGCCGGCGTCCTGTTCACGTTCATCCTGCTCCGTGGCTCGAAGCCCTCTCGATTCTACACCGTCTCGTTCTGGGTGTCCCTTGTGATGGCTGGCTTCTACATCGCCATCTGTATTGCTCTCATCGCTGCTCCAAGTCTTTTGCATTAAATGTTTTGTTTATCTATTCATTGTTTGATAAACGTTTTGTTTCTTTGGTGTGATGAAATTTCCTGAGGATTGGGAGGAAGTTTCTGATTTCTTTTGTGTTTTTCAGCTCGTTGTCAAATCAGTTAGAAATAGATTTGTTATCAGAGAAGAACAGAGAATGAAATGAATGATATGACGAATCAAAATGCGAACTTTCGATTTTTCCGGGAGAATACGGAATTCCGAGTACGGAAGTATTATCAAAGTCATCGGTCAACAAGAAGATAAAAGGGAAGTTTGAAAGTTTGAATTTGGCGGCTCAAAGTTGTCTTCAGAAACTCTCCAATCTCGCAACTTCAGAAGGAATGCTCCAAAGGAGTCCAATCCTCTTGGGTTTCATACACCACGAGGACTTTCCAATTGATAACAACCCCCAGAAAGTGCAGATGTTCCTTGGTCACCTTCTCCTGATCATTTCACAGTACACTCTTGCCCACTGATCTTTAATAATTGCCACCCACAGTGTAGCCCGGATGAGTTGTTCCTGCAACCGCTGTACTTCGTCCCTCTGTTTTCCTCCGGCTACGTCACAAACTTTTCGTGTTCAACTCCGGTTCCCCAACTACTTTTCCTTCGCGTTTTCCGCCTCCTGCGCCCTCTACTTAAACTGATAAAGAGCGTGATTTATCGGTCGGCAGAAGGAGAGACCATCCTTCCCAAAACGTGCAATTCGATCATTCCTCTCGTTTTTCAGCCGGAGCCACCATGCCGTTGAACAAGTACATTCAGGATGGCGACAATCAGGATTTGACCAACGAACGCTTCAAGGGGTGAGTTCTTTCTTGTTTTTGGAAGACTCTTGGGTCTTTTCAGAACCTTCGACACTGACGTCCTTGCTGCGGAATTCCACGGAGGAGAAGAGGCGTTGAAGAGAATCCGCGAGCTGCGGGATGAAATCACAAAGCGTGGACATCTGTTCGACTCTATTCCGTCGGCTCACAGAACCCGTGCGGAGCGAATGGAAGACGTCAGCAGAAAGGTAACCGTTTTTGAGTATTTAGAACAGAATGGGACACCATTTCTTTTTCTAGACTCCCAAGTTTTGAAACCAGTTCTGAGAAGTCTTCAATGCTATTCTAATTCTGAAAGCTCATCCCGTTTTTCAAGCTTTGAGAAGTTATTGAATTGCTGTGAATCTGTAAACCGATCTAGGCTCCAATCATGAAAAAACCCTGAAAAGTGCCATAAAAGACGTGGTATCTAATCAGTAGCTTTATCAACTTAATGGGTATCATAAACTTTTTTCAACTAAAAAAAGGACTGTTTGATAATAACCACGAGTTTACGATCGTTTTATTACCAGGGAAATGAGTTTTTCAATGAAACAGCAAAATTCTTTATACTACTGTAGGAAACATTTGCTCAAACTCAATGATGAGCATAGCTATGCAACGGATGCACAAAGTTTTCAAGCTTACAAAGACACCATTGTCACTGTTTCGTTAATCACATAAAACAGAACATCATTACCCAGAAAAAGGCCACAAACATCATTAACAATTTCGCCACCTTGCAGCTCAAAAACCTGATGGAATCGGTGAGCGAGTTCGCCGACGTCACCAACAATTTGGAAATGCTGACAATCATTCGCGACATCATGGGCATTGAGGGCTTCCCCCTGGCCCTCCACAACCTCATGTTCGTCCCGACTATCCAGAATCAGGCCGACGATGAGCAATCTGTAAGTGGAGCAAGTCCCGTCCCCTTTGAATGTTGTTGTTCCAGGAGTGGTGGCTGATGGATGCCATCCAGGGGAGGATCATTGGCACGTACGCCCAAACGGAACTGGGACACGGTAAGCTCGTTCATACTACAAGCTCTTGCAGAACACCTGGCGTTGATAAGAAATGTTGCAACTTCTCTTATCGGAAAGCGAAAGTGCGCGTTTTAATCTGTTCGGTGATGACACGCGGAATATTGTTTAGTGGAGCCAATCTGATTTATGATAGGGAGGAAGACGCAATAGAGTCTATTTTTAGAAAACGATTTTGAAATCAGAAAATAATTGGAATTTTTGACCACTGTATTAGTTCAGAAAGGGACTCGGTCCCTCAAAGTCTCCGAACTAATTGTAAACGCCTTGAAACCTTCAAATGTATTGGAAATGATATGTTTTCACTGAATCGCTAATCAGTGATTACAGATAATTATAGACTATGGATAACATTTTGATTCTCTTCAAAAATAACTCTAGAACCAAACCGAATGACGTGTGACATTTCCGTGAAACTTGAAACATTTCGGAGCCAGATTAAAAGTGCAGTCTATGGTGTCATCGATCAGTCACTGATAACAAATTGATGATCGTTGTTAAGGAACGAACCTTTCTGCCATTGAGACGACGGCCACTTACGACAAACAGACCGAGGAATTTGTGATCCACACACCAACCACCACTGCCACTAAATGGTAAATGGTAACATGGAGCACATGAGAAAAAGAGCATTTCAGGTGGCCAGGAGGTCTCGGAACAAGCTGCACCCATGTGATCCTGGTGGCCAACCTGATCATCGACTCGAAGAACTACGGCCTTCACCCATTCTTCGTGCCCATCCGCGACAGAAACTCCTACTCCGCGATGTCCGGCGTTCGTGTGGGAGACATCGGAACCAAGATGGGCGTCAATTGCGTCGACAACGGATTCCTCGCCTTCGACAACTACCGTATCCCGCGTAGAAACATGCTGATGAAGCACAGCAAGGTGTCGAAAGAAGGCGTCTACACGGCGCCATCCCACCCAAAGGTGGGCTACACCACGATGCTCTACATGAGAAGCGAGATGATCTTCCACCAGTCGTACTATCTCGCCATGGCGATGGCCATCTCTATCAGATACTCGGCGGTCCGTAGACAGGGAGAGATCAAGGCGGGCACGCAGGAGGTGCAGATCCTCGACTACCAGACGCAACAGTACAGACTGTTCCCTGGACTCGCGAGGTGTTTCGCCTACGTCACGGCAGCGGGGACTGTGAGAGCCATGACGGAGAGCTGTATCAAGGAGCTCTCCCATGGAAACTCTGACGTGTTGGCCGATCTGCACGCCTTGTCATGTGGACTGAAGGCAGTGGTAACTCATCAGTCGTCCCAGTCGATTGATCAGGCCAGACAGGCTTGTGGAGGACACGGATATTCTGATGCCAGTTACTTGCCCACTCTTTACAGTTAGTTTGTTTGGTTTTTGTTGTTTATAGCACTCCGAAAACGTCAGAAGAAGCTGTCGTCTTTTAGAAATTTTCCCACAATCTGAAATGGTCGACACACATCTAATTACTTTACAGCTTGCTCCGTGGGAGCCTGTACCTACGAAGGAGAGAACATGGTGATGCTCCTCCAACTGGCCAAATACCTCATGAAAGCAGCCGCGAAGGCAGAGGAAGGAGCCCCTCTTGCTCCACTCACCGCCTATCTCGGTGGAAACTCCTCCAGTGGAAACGGTAACTTTTCTAACATCACATTGACGTCTTCATCTCAATCCCAAACTATTTCTATTTTCAGACAAGTTCGCAAAGCTCTTGAGCCACTTTGAGCACATTGCTCGCCGACGTGTAATGCTCGCTTATCGCCAGATGATTGAAGAGGAAAAGCGCGGTGTGGAGAGGGATTACGCCTTCGCGAATCACTCGGTGGATTGGACAAAGGTGCATTCCAGGAAAGGGGAGCTCATAAATATTGAATTGCAGGCCGCCCGTGCTCACACGAAACTATTCATTGCGAACGGGTTCGTCAAACGAGTGGAGAACGTGCAGAACGAGCAGGTGAAGGCGGTGTTCGTCACACTCGCAGAGCTGTATCTCTCCTATGAACTCATAGAGATGGCGTCCGATCTGACTGCCGATGGATACTTGAGCGAGAGTCAAGTTCAGGAGATAAGGGTGCAGATCTACGACAGCATGAGGAAGATCCGTCCGAACGCTGTTTCCATCGTGGATTCCTTCGATTTGTGCGATCGTGAATTGCGTTCGGTAAGAAATATTGAATTGAGAGTAGTGAATTTATATTCTGAAAAGCTAATGTGCTCTATGAAGAGCTCTAACAGTAAAAGTGATTAAAAGTCATTTTCAATGCGTTTAGGAGCTGATAGTGAGCTCTGAGCTCCATCAGAAGCCATTCCTTCTATCAGTTCCCAAAATGACATTCCCATTTGCAGGTGCTGGGTCGCCGTGACGGACACGTGTATGAGAACCTGTACAAATGGGCTCAGATGAGTCCGCTCAACCAGAAAAACCTGCCACACGTGGAAAAGTACCTGAAGCCGATGACGAGCAAACTCTAAATGTGTCGTTTTTTCCGTGTATACAAAGATTAAAATCGTTTTTGATTTGATTTCGCGTTCTCTGACTAGTAGGCGATTAACCAGATAAACGACGGGAGGCGTGTTGTCGTCATGGGAATGCTCTGGCCCGCTGGCCGAGCCGGCGAGACGCAGAGAGTATCGACGGGTCCTTTCGCCTCATTATTCATTCACGGCCTCACGCAAACATCCTTTTCAATTTTGGAGCGAGAAGTACCCGTCTTTTTGTGCAAACATTTCCTTCTTGGATACAAAGTTTGAAGGTTTTTGATCATCTTTATTTTAGCAGAATAATTGGGCTCATTATCTTTTCTTTTTTCTCACATATTTTTCGTCGAGATTATTCCGTTTTTATTCATATAATTTTGAGAGGGATATCTCTCTGGTTTTCGTCTTTTTTCCTTTTCTATATATGTCTGGTCTTTGCAATTTACTTTTGAAAGGGTATTTCTGATCACTGATAAATAACTAGATTCTATCTTATCAACATTTTATTTATAAAAACAATCAGAGCAAAGAGAAACATTGGAAAGGAAATCTATTCGCTGAGCTCATGAAACATTCACAACGTTATCAATAACCACTCTGTCGGATTTGTTGTGCTCTTCCCCTTTTCACCACTCTCCAGAGAGCCTTTCTCCCACGAATTCATTCATCAATTCGCCTCGCGTGTTGTGTGTGTGTTCCACTGCTGTCAGAAGTAACGTCTTCTCTCCTCTTCCCCCTTTCTTCTATATATTCCACCAATTAGCGAATTTATGACATGCTTCGCGGGGCTCGAGTATAATGTCGAATCCGCCCACTTGAGATTGTTTTCTAAGTAACACCACTGCTCGTGGGAAAACGGAGAACGAAAGTGGTAGTGTAACGGCTACTTTTCCCCACCGAATTTGCTCGGTTTCTCGGAAATTGCGTGTGACGGAAACATTCCTTCACAGCTTGAGACCGTGAGAGCCAAAAGACATCTGAGCTCTTGGAGAATCAGATGAAACCATGCTCCACTGAACAACCCTTTCCCACTCCATTGAACTCTTTTTCTGATAAGATAACAGGAAAACACTGCTCTGTTCCCCCCTTCATTAACAAATGGTTCTTTCCCAATTCGTACTCGACGTTTTATGTTGTCTCTTCCTCATTTGTTATTCAAATTCTACTCATTATCATCTTATCAGCAATGCAAACAGCTCCAGTCTCAACTAAAAAGTACTCAACTGACATTACTTGCAGATAACAAATGGATGACGTGTCGAACGCATTGGCCATGAGCCAAACAGTGATGGAAAAGATGCAAAAGTTGGAGATATCGAAGAAGTACGACGTGGAGAAGTTCGAGACTCTGATGAGACTTCCGGCTCGCGATGTGAACGCGTTCATGGAGAAAGAGGCGAAGAAAACGGAGGAGGAGAAGATGACGGATGAGGACAGGAGGGCCACGAAGGGCAGGGAGGAGCGCAAGGACAGGGCTGCCAGGACTCTCCAGAAATACGTGAGTTCCTTTCCCTTTTGATGGTTGAGCACACTCGATTCCTTGTTCACGATTAGCACTTATTGATAACGTAGAAACGATAGAGTGCAGAGAAAGGGTGAGAAGGAAACCAGTTCTCGTGATTGATAAACTGGTGCAAAGTGATTTCATATTATTCGCAGTAAAAGTTTCAGATATGCTCTGATAAAACTATACAATTAGGAATGAACTTGTTTGTCGGGACTCTGCCATAGAAAAAGAGCTTATCACTTCCTCCATTCCTCATTATTAATTTCCTTTTCACACTGCAAGCACAACACATCAAAAAAAGCACAAAGCACCATAAAATCAACAACAATTTTCAGTTCCGAAAGATAAAAGTGAAAGGAGAGAAGGACGCCTTCAAATCGAGAATCACAAAAATCTCTCCGAAACGGAGACTCGTGCTCCTGGAGAGAATCCGACAGGACATGGGCGAGAAGCGGCCTTTGCGAAGATTCGGAGGCTATCAGGTGGTGAGGGCCGTCGAGCTGCACAGGGCTCGTCAGGATGCGAAGGGCGACTGGCTCGCCCGGCTCTCTGTAGACGTCAACTTCCATGACATGAACTTGTCCAGGCCTAGTGAGTCACTTTATTGGAGTGAGGCAAAGGGAAATGATTCAGACTCTCCAACGCATCCGATTGCACGTGCCATTCCGACACTCATCCGGAAGAAGGCGGAAAAGAAGCACGCGGAGGCGATGAAGAAGATCGACAACGCGATGCTAGACATCTTCTGTGGACTTAAGAACGAATAGAGATCTCAACCTTATCAATTAACTCATTCCCATCAGTTACCATGTGATATCATACAAACCTAATAAAGTCTTTGAGCTACTCCGGAATGCAATTGAATACCCTTTTATTCTACCTTCTCTGCTCTATTGACACTCTTTTTGTTGTTGTCTTTGCGGCTCCGCTCACATGACGCTCTGACCGCGCACCTCGTTAGAAAGCGCTTGTTTTCATCCTTCACTTTGTTCGCGCTACCTGCTTTTGGGGTGAATTTCTTGTCTCCGTCTCTTCAATGCGCACAGTTTCTCAAAATAGGTACGGTGGAGCATGGTAGCCTCACAGATGGAAAACTACGAAAAACCAAAGATTCGTAGTATTGAAGCCACACCCTTTCCCAATAAATAAACATACGAATTCGTACTCTCTGCTGAATAGTCACTCGTTTTTCGCTCGAAAAGTGTAAAAAAGGAAACATTATCCGCTTTCGGGTACATTTGCAATTATCCGTCTGCGGCTGTCTCTCTGTTCCCCCCGCTCTGACCACCACTGTGAATTATCGATTTTGTCTGTTCCTCTTTGGCATGACGCTTTTTCTCACTGACCAAGTATTTCGCAATTCTAGCCAATTTCATAGGAATTTCTGTTTACGAATACACTGAAAATCGTTTCGAATCATTTTTGAATTTGCATTTCGTTGACGCTTTTTATCAGAAAATGCCTCCGACTTTATCGATAACATGTCCACTCTTTTCAGAAGAAATAAGAATTATGCCAAACGTCTTGTGATTGTGAGAAGTTTATAAAAAACATGTGAGTTTTTTCTCTTTTCGAAATTTTCAATTGTCCGAGTTGAATTCGACACGAATTGAACAACACGATTTGCATAAAAATGAGTACACGTGGCTGGCTTCAACTCGCCTTTAACGGCCAGCCCCCTTCACAAACCGAAGATAACATTGTCCTGAACCTAGTATAAAAACGAGTCATGCTCACTCCGCCCTCGAGAGTAATGCCATACGTGCTCCGCACGTTACGCCACTATCTTGGCGCCTGTACTAATGGACGGCGGAAATATAAACATTCGGACGATGAGTCGTCGAGTGAAGGTTAGTTTTGGCAGAAGGCGGGGGTTGAGCGATGATCTTGATAAGTTTACTGTAAGTTTAAAGGCGCATGCTATTCTTGCACATATTCAAATTTGCGGAGTGCACCTTTAAATATGATACAGTTTCCAAATGTTTTCAAAACACATTTTCTGCGCAGTTTGGCACTCGAAACTTTTTCGCGATAATTGAATTGAATTGAAATGGTAAATGCACCTGCGCAAAATGTCTGTCTCCATGGCAACATAAAATTCAAACTCTGTTCTTTTCTAACATCAACGCCAGCAGCTGGCTAAATATTTTCATCATTCGTGCCAAATGCACGATGACAATGAAATTCTCAATGCTATCCATCTTTTCGAAGTTCCACGCAATGCAGGTCTAATCATAAAAATTACAAACAGTTTGTCTCAATTTGAAACTGGAATTTTCAGAACAATCATCACTTCACGAAGCGGAAGTCGACACTGATCCCGTGCCACTGGGCACCATGAACATCTTCAAACAGTTCTCTCTCCTTCTTTGGAAGGATTGGATTTTATTAAGAAGGAACAAAGTTTGGACTTTATTCGAATTGATTCTTCCATGTCTCCTTCTCGGCCCTCTCGTCTATCTTGTCGTTAAAGTGGGTGATAAAAAAACTGTTGAAAAATAGTAAAATTCGTCATTTTTTAGAATGCAGACTCGCAAACAACAGTGGAACAATCATATGAGTCTTTCAATGTGAAGGGAAATGTCGAGGACCTTTTCGTTGTGTACGGATACAAACAACCAATCTGGCAGAGATGGTGTCAGCGGCACAGCGTCACTCTCGGATACACGTGAGAAATGTAAAGCGATCAGTCTTGAAAGCAACTATTTTAGTACAACATCTGCTGCTCTGATGCCAATAGCCGACGAAATCATGAAAAAAGTGGAGCAGAGATTCCAGGCCGACAAGATGAAACTGTCCGTGAAGAGCCACCCAAGCCAGGATGTCCTGCTCCAAGAGCTCCGCGACGACATGCCCATGTCCAACGAGACGTACTGCACCATCAACAAATATGTGGGCGGAGTCGTCTTTGAGACTATCGATGCGACGGCGAAACAACTCAAGTATAGAATAATGCTCGGGATAACAGCATCCGACACGTGGCATTTGACGGAGACAAGTATGGCTCCGTACGGTGGAATTTCGGGACGCTCCAGAATACCTGCGAGTCCGCCGTATTGGGGCTCTGGATATCTGACACTCCAACACGCCATCGAGACCAGTTTCATCTACTCGGCGGATCATGAAGCCACCGAAAAGCCGATCATCTTCAGAGGCCTTCCCGAGCCGAAGTACCACACGAGCACTGTGGCGCAATTCATCAGCTTCTTCCCGTTCCTCTTCGCAATGGTCACTTTCATCAACGTCATCCACATCACCAGAGAAATCGCAGCGGAGAACTTTGCGGTGAAGCCGTACCTGACAGCCATGGGACTCTCTTCCTTTATGTTCTACTCGGCTCACGTGACGATGGCGTTCCTCAAGTTCTTCATCATTTTCGTCTTCTCCATCATCCCCCTCACCATCGTCCTGGACTTTGTGAGCCCTGCTGCTCTCATCCTCACTGTCATCTTCTATGGATTGGGCTCGGTGATATTCGGAGCACTCGTCGCCTCGTTCTTCAGCAATACCAACTCGGCCATCAAGGCGATCCTTGTGGCTTGGGGAGGCGCTCTGGGAGTTGCCTACAAGTTCCAGCCAACTTTGGACCAAATCCCCTCTTGCTTCATATACGGGCTCAACATCAACGGAGCATTCGCTCTCGCCGTGGAAGCCATTTCGGACTACATGCAACGGGAGAGGGTGCTCAATCTGTTCAACATGTTCAATGACTCTTCTCTTCACTTCTCGTTGGGATGGGCTCTTATTATGATGCTCGTTGATATTTTGTGGATGGGCGCGCTTGCGTTACTCGTGGATCGTATAAGAACGTCGGCGGATTTCAGTTTGAGGAGTCTGTTGTCAAGGAAAAACACCTTGGTAAGTCGGCGTCATTTTAAACCTCTTCAAAACGATTCCGAAAACTTTCCCTTGTTCAGGATGAATATGAGAACCAGACGGACGGAATCACAGCTCAGAACACTCGGCACAATGAGGTGAGGAATAGAGTCAGACGGAGCGATATCGAGGTTAGCAGGCATGGCCGCTTCAGAATATCGCTTTTTCCTTCTTTGAGTGAGCATGAGACAGTATCAAAGTTCAAGATTCAGATGAACACTTTGGGCACGTCTTCTGCCTTTAATCCGGACGCCGACGCCCTTCTGGAGGGATCTACCGAAGTGGACGGAGCCAGAGATGCGGCTCGAGCGGATATTATTGTACATCGACTTGTGAAGGTGTGGTCGACGACTGGCGAGAGAGCAGTGGATGGATTGTCTCTGCGAGCAGTCCGAGGACAAGTCTCCATTCTACTCGGACACAACGGAGCTGGAAAGAGTACCACGTTCTCGAGCATCGCGGGAATCATCAAACCGACGAGCGGTCGCATCTCGATTAGTGGACACGACGTGGAGAGCAGAGAGACCCAACAGTTCATCGGAATGTGCCCACAGACGAATCCCCTCTATGACAAGTTGACAGTGAAAGAGCATCTCTATCTGGTGCACGGGCTCAAGGGAAAGAACAAAATGGAATTCAAATCGGAAATGACACGGCTCTTAGATGCTGTGAAGCTTGATTTCAAGGAGAACGAACTGGCTATGAATCTGTCCGGTAAGAATTCGAATTGAAAAGCAGTTGTCCAATCAACTCTTTTTCCAGGAGGAATGAAACGCAAACTGTGTGTGTGCATGGCTCTCATCGGAGACTCGAAGGTAGTGCTCCTCGATGAGCCCACCGCGGGAATGGATCCAGGAGCTCGTCAGGATGTGCAGAAGCTCGTCGAAAGCGAGAAACAAAACCGTACCATCCTCCTCACCACGCATTACATGGACGAAGCGGAACGACTCGGAGACTGGGTGTTCATCATGTCGCACGGTCGACTCGTCGCCTCGGGAACCAATCAGTACTTGAAGCAGAAGTTCGGCACTGGATACCTGCTCACGGTGGTGTTGGACCATGCGGGAGAGAAGAGGAAGATGGCGGAGATACTGACGAGCGTCTGTCAGCACTATGTGAATGGAGCTGAGCGGGGAGAAATGCACGGACAACAGATCGAGATGATACTACCGGAGCAACAGAAACAGTCGTTTGTGCCACTGTTCAAGGCACTCGAGGCGATTCAAGATAGGAACTTCAGTAGTGCGCATTTGGCGCCTCTTCCGAACAGTTTGAAGTCTCAATTGGCAAATTTAATGATGAAAAGCTTCGGACTGTCTTTGAATACACTGGAACAAGTGTTCATCACGATTGGAGACAAAGTGGACAAGGCGATAGCGAGCAGACAGAACAGCCGAGTCAGCCATCACTCGAGCAACGAGACATCGTTGAAGCCCCAAGGATACGACACTCAATCCAGCACCAAGAGCTCCGACAGCTATCAGCGGCTGATGGACAGTCAGGCGAAAGGACCGGAGAGAAGTGGCTTCGGAAAGGTTGCCGGACAGTTGAAGGCGATCTTCAAGAAGAAGGCTCTCTACACGTGCAGGAACTACACACAACTCGTGGGACAAGTGCTCATTCCGATAGTGCTTCTCGGGTTGGTTGCCTCGTTGTCTACGCTCAAGTCGAATAACAGTGACCAACGTGAGTTTTCCAATTTGACAATACACATACCTTCATCATTTTCAGTCCGCACCCTGACGCCTTCACAACTGTTGCCTACGAAAGTGGTGTGGCGAATGGACGATCCACCGAAAGAAGCTGCGGACTTTGAAGCGATACTCAAGGCCAATCCTTCATTCGATATTTGGAGATTTAAAATGAGCACCCCGCTTCTCAATATAACTACGCAACTCATCGGAGAAATGCCACCCGCGACGATGGGAATGACGACGTCTTCAGATGGTGTGGAGACGTTGTTCAGCATGCGCAACTACCACATACTTCCCACTCTCGTGAGCATGGTGAACAGAGCGAGACTCGGCGGCGGAGAAACTTCGGGGATCGAAGGAGAGATCTTCTTGTACTCGAAGGACACTTCCTCCTCGAGCCTCCTCCCGAAGCAGCTCATCGACGTGCTCCTGACTCCGATGCTCATCCTGATCTTCGCCATGGTCACCTCCACCTTCGTCATGTTCCTGATCGAGGAGAGAACCTGTCAGTTCGCCCACCAACAGTTCCTCACTGGCATCTCGCCCATCACCTTCTACTCGGCCTCTTTCGTATTTGACGCCATACTCTACACGGCCATCTGCATCATCTTCTTGATCATTTTCCTGGCCTTCCAGTGGATGACCAATCACTTCAAAATGTAAGAAAAGTGTGTAGATTTCGGAGAAATAATGTATTTCTTCCAGAGTGATACTCTTCTGGTTCCTGTACTTCATATCATCAGTGCCCTTCATCTACGCCGTCTCGTTCCTCTTCTCCTCGCCCTCCAAAGCCAACGTGCTCCTCATCATCTGGCAGGTCGTCGTGTCGGGAGCCGCTCTTATCGCTGTTTTCCTCATATTCATGCTTTTCACTATCGATGAGACTGTAAAGTCCTTCCTTATTGTAAGTCTTATCACTTCCGATATTCATCCCAATATTTAAACTTCCAGAACGCCTTCCTCTTCTTGCTTCCATCCTATGCTTTCGGATCGGCGATAATAACCATTAACTCGTACGGCCTCTACCTCGACCATGACAAACTCATGGAATGGGACATGTGTGGAAAGAATGCGTGGCTGATGGCAGCCTTCGGCCTCTGCTCTTTCACCCTTTTCATCCTCCTTCAGTTCAAGTTCGTCCGAAAGTTCCTGTCGCAGCTGTGGACGGTTCAAAGAACTTCTCACAACAATGTGAGCCCTGAGAGCGAAGGACTCCAGAAAAGTGAAAGCGTCGATGAGGAGAAGGAGAGAGTGCATACGGGCAGCACAGAAAACTGCGCGCTGATAGTGAAAGACTTGACGAAGACGTTCGGAAGATACAACGCGGTCCACGAGCTCTGTCTTGCGGTCGATCAGAAGGAGTGCTTCGGCTTGCTCGGAGTCAACGGAGCTGGAAAAACGACGACGTTCAACATTCTCACCGGACAGTCATTCGCCACCAGTGGAGAAGCGAAGATTGGAGGGCACGACGTGACGGAGCACATCTCGATCGGATACTGTCCACAGTTCGACGCTCTGATGCTCGATCTCACCGGAAGAGAGTGCCTGGAGATTCTCGCAGAAATGCACGGATTCGAGAACCCACGAGCCAAGGCACAGCTGATTTTGGAGTGCGTCGGCATGGTGGCTCACGCCGACAAACTCGTCCGCTTCTACAGTGGAGGACAGAAACGGAAGGTGTCGGTGGGCGTGGCCTTGCTCGCGCCCACACAGATGATCATCCTGGATGAGCCCACTGCGGGAATCGATCCGAAGGCGAGAAGAGAGGTGTGGGAACTGTTGCTCTGGTGCAGGGAGCACTCGAACAGTGCACTTATGCTCACGTCGCATTCGATGGACGAGTGCGAGGCTCTGTGCTCCAGAATTGCAGTGCTCAATAAAGGACAGTTGATTGCGATTGGAACCAGTCAGGAGTTGAAGTCTTTGTGAGTTTTCATCAATTTCTAACTGAACTGCTGAGTTTGTTTCACAAGCCCTTTGAGGAGATGATTCCTCCTAAAATTTCAAAAATCTAAAACTACAATAATCTTTTTTACACGTTTCAATGTTCAGATACGGAAACAGCTACACGATGACACTGTCCCTCCACGATGCCCAGCAACGCTGCCAGATCGTGAACATGGTGGCTGAACGTCTTCCCAATTCGGTGCTCAAAACGACGTCTTCGAACAAGACGCTCAATCTGAAGTGGCAGATTCCGAGGGAACAAGGAGACTGCTGGTCGAGAAAGTTCGAAATGGTGCAGCAACTGGCCAAGGAGCTCGACGTGAAGGACTTCATTCTAGCGCAGTCTTCGCTGGAGGAGACGTTCCTCCGATTGGCTGGTCTCGATGGAGAAGACCAGACGGACAACGTCACACACTCGACACATGTCTGAATTCGTTTTAATTTCTTGATTGCTTAATTCTCTTCCAAAAACTTTAACACTGATGGTGCAATATCGAGTAATTTTTCGCCGAAATACGGGATCCTGTATCATATTCTCCTCTCTTTTTGTTTTTGTATTTTGTTATGCTTCTTTTTCTTTTTGCATTCAAATTTTCTCGCAACCAATAAAAAATTTATATACAAACACAAAATAACCGTAATCTGATTGGGGGGAACAACTCAACAACGAAATGACTACGATGTGAACACGTCGCCATTGCCGGTCATTATCGACTCGTCGAACTTCTCGCTGCCCACGCCTTCTGATGTTTCCTCAGAATCGCCATGAAGACGTCCCTCGAAGCGGTGTTGGCTCTTGAGCTCCTTCTGCACAGTCTCCTGAAGTGACTCCGCGTTCGACCATTTTGAAGAGAGCATCATGTCGGGCTCGTTCTGAAATGGTTTTTTTATTTGGACTCATCAACTTTTCAAAATATTCATGGCTCCTTTGAATGTCCTATCGATAAGAAACTAGTGAAAAAGTGTGAGCTCACCACGAAGATGGAATCAGTGCCAGTGGGCGGAGCCTCGGCGGAGTCCTCGGTCCTGGCGGTGGTGGTCGACGGGACTGGAAGAGTGATCATGCCTCCGTTGTGCCACTTGCAAATGTTCAGTTCCGGATGGTCCCTACAGATTTGCCATTTCGAGTACGGCGCCTTCCCGCCCACTTTGTGGTGTCTCTGAATCTTGTAAATTAAAGCAATTGATACGTTTTGTGAGCATTTGGAGCGTTTTGAGCTTCTCAAATGGTTAACGATCTCTTCCCGTACGAATTTACACCGTTTATAACACAAAGAACCCCACCCCTCATTGTGCCCAACTATAAAAAGCAAACACTGGTGGAAACACCCTTTTTTACAATTGAGCTCGAACAAAAGGAAAAGGAGACCCCTTTCAGAATCTGTCATCTCACATTAAAGTTGTGTGAAAATGACCCGAAACCAGTCCGAAGACAATGACTAACCTTCCAGGCACAGATGGGCAGTGAGTCATCCAGATTGCAAAGCTTCTTCAGCAACTGCTTCGGCACGAGGTTCCATCTGTACGGGGACAGCTCCTCGTCCTTGGGCAGCGACGCCTAGACCTCCCCGTTCAGACGGCTTCTTTCTCTTATCACCTACCGTAATGGGAACCAATATGACAGTGATAACGACGAGTGGAAACATGGGGGGTCAAGTGAGAGAAAGTGGACGGCCGAAAAAGAAACAATTGGGAAGGGAATCGAGTGGACAGCGGGTGGAAGTGCAAACAAGAGAAAAATGGAGGCGAATCGAGTGGTTTTCATTATGTTCTTATCAGTGTAGAGTGATAAGGAGAGAACAACACTTGAGATAACTGGAAGTTGGAACACCGGAAGCCTCCTTTTTACTCTGACCGAGCTTCGAATTGACAAAAGGAAAGAGATCAAATGAATAAAAGTAACCGAACAGTATCCGTTTCCGTAAATTGTTTGTGAAACAGACGGACTGGTTTGGAGTGGAAAAAAGAGAGGAAGGAGAAGAAGAAGCATAATAATAATGGGCTGAATAGTAGGAAAGTTTTGGTTGCCATGATTAGTGTAATGCGGCCTCCTCCCCCGGGGCGCCCCGTCCCTCGGCGCCTTGTATTGTTATCAATGGCAAAGAGAGAGAGAGGCCACTTGGATATTACAGCAGACAATTGTCTTCCATTTGCATAGTTACTAATAGACACACTGTTTTTCGTTTGATACGGGTAACGGAGAACTTGAAACAATCAGAAATTCGGGGCTACAGTAAGATCTGAATACGACGTCTGGTTGCTGCTACTTTGAGCGATCCAATAAAACGAATTTGGACATGAAAATCAAGGAAATTGGATTTTTGTCTACAATTTGTTTTTTGTCAGGTAGATACATTTTGCAGGTGAATTTTAGGTTCTTCTGAACTTTTCGGACGCGCCTCTCAAAGGATCACTCCCCAATTGTTTGCATGGGTTCCGCTACGCGAATTACCGCCCTCGAAGGCGGCAAGTTTTGAATTTTTTGTGAGGTTTCGAACTGTTTTTCTCATTTTTATCCACACTCCGACTTTTTTCCGACGGTCAAGCCAAAGAAAAAGTGGGCGTGGTCAGCCTTTTGCAAACTGTGGCGCGGTTTGTCGCAGGGCCCTCGCACGGTTTTTAAAGCCTTAAGTTTGATTTTGCAACGGGATGAAACAAGATTTTTGAAAAACCTTCGGTGAACTTATTTGAAAACAACTTTATAAAATTTTAGTCGGAATACTTTTTATATTTTCACTTTCCATCGGCTGAAAAATTGACATGGAAGAGAAAATCGCCGGCCTGGAAGAGAAAACCAAGCGCCGTGTCGGGTGGCATTTTAGAAACTAGGCCATCCTTAATTCCAGAAGATGGGGGCAAAATCATGCAAACCTTTTTGACAGATATGTAGATATAGAGACATTAGTTAGAATGTGTGGGCCGTTTTTTGATTAATGTCCTCATCCCGGAGAAAATCGTGAAAAACTAAAATGGCTTATCCTTAATTCCAGCACTTGGGGACATTTTGGTGGAATTCTGGTCTGAACAGATTGTTAAGCATCGATTGAAACTTTGGATGTGTGGGGCGATTTTTGAAAAACCTCTTCTTAGCCGAGAAAAGTCGAAACGAGTCCCCAAAAGTGGCCCTCGTTGTGAAAAATCACTGTGGCGCAAAATGTCGTGGAAGAGGATTTTCTCGGCCTCGTCGTAAAAAAGTCGCAGTGATCCAACAAACTCAATATTTTGACTGGATTTTGATGTTTCCTCGTCTTCATCGTCCAAAAACTTCAAAATGTTTCAGAGAATGAAAATGTTCAAGAAACTACAAAGAGTGGACCCTGAGGATCCTATTGCATTCTGCACCGTTCCTATCAAGCAGATCGTAGCAGTCATCGAATTAATCACACTCATATTAACTGCTGGAACTGTCTTCCTTGGCGGATTTCAGGCAATTTTCAGTTTATTTTGTGTTCTCTTCAGCATCATCACGTTACACGGATTGGAATCCGATTCAAAGATAATTTTGATGGTGAATTTCATCAGCAACTTGATCTGTCTCTGCTTCTTCACTTTATTCATGGGCTATCTCGTCGTAACTCTGCCCATTGAGTACTTATTGTCAATTCAAGACAGGTAAGTATTTCCTTCAAACACTCCTATTTAGTAAATGATAGAGTCGAATGACGGAAATGAAAAAAACATTTTCAGAAGTGACCCAATCATGCCTTTCATTTTCTTCATTTCGATCCCAGTTTACTGCGGTAAGATCCGAAAAACTGTCTCGATGAGTGTTAATTTTCCAGCTCAATTCTATTACACGTGGATGTGGCTCGAGCTCGTCAAGGCTGTAGATCGGAAAAGAAAGGCTCTACCATTGATCGAAATCAGAGCACCGATGGCCGACATGCCGAATTTCTCGAAGACTTGAAAGTCAATTATAATGATTTTGAATGTGATTCTTTCTCCTGTATGCTGCTGTTCCTTCAGTTGTTCTGAACTTAATTAACTCACATTTTATAAAATAGCGAGCAAATCGATAGAATCGCATCGACTTCGGTGAAATATTATCCATTTCCGATTAAATGATAGTGCGCACAGAAATTGCAAGGAGGTGTGACTATGGGTCTCGCCGCGAACGATACAGTAATTTTGTAAATTGATTCCGTTTTTCGCGTTTTTCTAGAGATTTTTAGAAAATTTTCAACTTCATAAATTAATTTGATCAATTTTTAATTTTTACAAGTTGGAAAAACTCAAAAAACCAACGAAAAACGCCGAAAATTCGAAAATTACAAAAAATTTCGCGACGAGACCTTTGGCCACGCCTACTTGCAATTTCTTTGCGCACTATCACTCTGCCAGAAATGGATAGTAACCGCATTTTTGTGAATATTTGAATTACACATTTAAAGGCGCACGCTCTGAAATTCTCAATGGGTTTCGAAACGATGCTACAGAAATTGTTGTTCAAGATATTTTTAAAAGTTTTTTTGTTTTCTCCTTTTTCCTCGTTCTCGACTGACTTTTTTATTTAATATCGCTGTTTTCAAGCTATTTTTTTCAGCGTCTTGTAAGATGACAATCCGATGTGCCCTGTTCCATCACGACAGCGATGATCCACCCATCTGCGGTCCTTTCCTGATCAAACACCTCGTCGCTGCGTTTCAAATCGTTCTCTTTTCCCTTTCCCTCGGTGCAATTTATTTTCACACATTACAATCGGAGAAGATCGTGTTCGGACTCATCTCGCTCTACATGCTCATCTCGTTCGTCGGATTCGTCACCGAACAGAAGCGCGTCATGATCGTGCACTCCTGGATCAACTTCGTCGTGCTCATCGCAATCGTCTTCTTCACGGGCCTCGTGCTCGTGGTTTGGATAGAATCGCCCTATCTGGACAAACGACTCAAAAACTTATCGGCTGCCGGAATGTTGGCTCTCCTGTTAATCCTAACTGCTATCTTTTTCCGTGAGTTTTTTCCATTCATGGCTCGTTGAACTGTCCACGTTTTCAGTCTTCCTCTACTACACACTAATGTGCTACCAACTCGCGAAGGCGATCCGCCGCAAAACGTGTGCTCTTCCCATTTACTTGACCCGAGCCGACGACTCGAGTGACAGTTCCTACAGCCAGCCGTCTTTTTACTTTAAATCCCCGTTTTAAATTGTTATTGTTTCGCGTAAAACGCTGTTCGCTCTCCAAAAGCCTTGTTTTATTGTTTTCCGATAAACTCTTTTGATAGTTGTGCTCATTCTTCGTTCCGCTTGGCAAGAGCTCGTGATTTCGATACTTACCTGAATATTCATTTATCTTATTCTTGTTTCACAAAATGTGCTTTCTGGATATCGCGAACTCGAAGTAAACGTAGTTTTTATATTTATTGGCACGGTGCCAAAAATGGTCGCATTCTCGCGTGATACGGTAGTTTGTTGTTTCTTCAATCTCGCGCGAATTCAAATTTTCCCGCGCTCGCCCGATGGCGCGAAAATTTTTGGTTCACTTTTTCATGAGAAATTTCCACGAGTGTGCTCTCTGTTTTCGGTCATCCATCCACTTTTTAAATGATTGATGTCTTCAACTTTAACAAGGGAAGTGTTTGACCTCAAGGGTTGAACTTTTTACCAAATTTATACCATAGGCAGATAAGAACTCCCTGAGCAAGAATATGAAGTCAGATTTTGCGGAATGCTCCCGTGAGCCGAGATATGGGTCACGCAAGGTCAAAAATACAGTTAAAAAGGTGCACGTGATGACCTTTCAGCGATTTTTCACTGTATTTTTGACCTTGCGTGACCCATATCTCGGCTCACGAGAGTATTCCGCAAAATCTGACTTCATATTCTTGCTCAGAGAGTTCTTATCTACCTATGGTATAAATTTGGTAAAAAGTTCAACCCTTGAGGTCAAACACTTCCCTTGTAAGAGCGTTTATTTATGAATTCTCAATTCATTTTATTTTTTATCAAAAATCAGTTTCCGATCAATGTTTTCATTTTTCAGAACTAACCTCGAAATGGCGAACGGATGTCCGGAAATCAGTGACGATGAACCGAAGACATGCTGTGGCAACATCAGAGTGAAGTCCCTGGTGTCCGCCTTCCAGCTCTTTGTGGTCATCATCATGGTCGTGGATATTGTTGAAAGTGAACACTCATTCGAGTTGCTCAGCGGACTCCTTCTTGTCTACGCGATCGTCTCGCTTGCTGCGTTCTTGTACGAGCAGCTCCACTTCATGATCCTTCATGACGTCATAAATTGTCTTCTGATCTTCGCATGCGTCCTTTTGTTCATTTTCAAGCTTATTAACAACGGAAAATCCATCAAATTTCACACTGGATACGCTATTTTCTTTTCCGGTGAGAATAAAGTGAGAATTATACAACCAAATGAGTTTCAGTTCACCTCTACTACAGCTACCTCTGCCATGAAAACGGCTGTGCAGAAGAACACCACCTCTCACCACCTTCCATTCTACTCCAAGTACTAAATGCATTGTTTTATCGCTTTTTTCACATTTTTACATCCAATGCCTTCCTTGTTATGCTTTTGAAAAGAATCTGTTGTTGTTCTTGATTTTGTTGTTTCTTTTTCATATTTCATTGGAATCGGCGTTAAATCGCTGCATACCTTCGAAAGATCTTCATTTTTCCTGGTTTCCGAACGGCCTAAACTTTTATTCTTCAAGAGTTATTGACTGAAGGCGAGGCTTCACTCTGCAGATCACAATGGAGGCGCACGCCTTGTTAAAACTCGAAATCAAGATTTTTTTGAGGATATTTCAAATCGGCTTAATCGTCTTTATCACCTATCAGCTGTGTACTAGCTGCACAACCCTCACCAGAATCATCTATTGGATCCTTCTCGGCTACATGCTCATCGCGTTCCTCGGATACGCGACTCATCAGAAGCACATCGTGACCGCCCACTACTACATCAACTTCCCTCTTGTCCTGGCCTTTGTCTTCAACTGTGGAAGAAAATACGGACTTCTCTCCGCAGGTGTCATTGAGGAACAATGGCAAAACGAGACTATTTCAGAATTGGAGGAGGAACCGATTGATCTCACAATCACCAAACGTTATGTTGCTTTTGGAATGGCCAACGCGACTGTGTTCGCTTGTGAGTAATGATGTTTCCATCAATGCAACTGTTGCTTCGTTCCAGGCATCATCTGTTACATGTGCTTCTGCCACTTGTATATCACCGTCGTCATCAAGCCCCGCAGAATGAAACGCTACGATGCCCTGACAATGCTCGCTCCTCCATCGTATGAAGAATGTACGTTCCCAGTTAACAGGGAGGTCTCCTCATGGAGAACGAGCTCCTTCAACCCGCTGTTCTAATTTGAAACGGTCCCTATCTGATACTTTTTCTTCTGTCGTTTTATACTGCATTCTCACTCTGCTCACTTCATTATTCACGTGTTGATTTTTCCACAATGAAACTGTCGTTGTTACTGTATGGAATTCCTTGTCCTAAGCGGACATCGCTTTGAAATACCTTGATTGCTTTTTTTATGTCAGCTCATTTCAATTTTCAGTCAACTTACAGAATCAAAATGCCGAACGGGAAGAATTGTCTGAAGAGTTACATCGTGCTGTTCCAAGTGCTCCTCCTCTTTGTGCTCACTGGAATGCTCGTGTCAGACTTCAAAGACTCTATTCCGTTGGCATTCTGCCTTCTCTTCACGGTCATCTCAATCATCGGCTACATAGTCGAGCAGGAACTCGTCATTCAGCTTCACATCATCTTTCATTTCATTTGCATCGCAGCCTTCGTCGTCTGGTCAGGATTCCACTTCGCACGCATTCTCGGTGAGAATTCTCTTGGAAATATCAATAACGAGAATCTCAGATGCAACTCATTGGTACTCGGCGAAAATCGAGAGCTTGGTGTTAATCGACACACCGTTTTTCATTAGTAAGCATCTTGATTCGTTTCAGTGATCTTAAGACCTTTTTCTCAGCTCTCCTCTTGTACGCCTATTGTTGCTGCGAGTTCCGGGAAGCTGTGATCTCTGAGAAAAGTGCTCCGATTAGATATCATCATGTCAAGGTTTATTTATCAAGAAAACAGTATGAGTTAATTGCTGTTCGGTTTTAGAATGCAGAATTCAAGGCTATCCTAGATTTTTTGAAGGTGGTCGTGGTGGCCGTCCAATTATCGGCGATGATCATTGTAGCCGTCCACTTGCTCGTGTACTACACACTGAACAAAAACGTCCTCTTCATCGAGCAAATTGTTCTTTTCTACCTCATGATCTCGTTTGCCGGGTTCGTCACTGACGATCCGCACATCATGGCAGTGCACGACTGGCTCAACGGTCTCGCACTCGTCGGCGACTGCTTCTGGATCGGATATTCCTATGAACGCCTTGTTGCAAGTTTGTATTCAAGACTGTTCTCACGAGAAAGATGAATTTTCAGAGCTTTCTCTCAGCAAAACGTTTTCACATCAAGTTGAAATAAATTTTTTCCTGGAGCACTCTATCATCTTCTTCGGTGAGCTCAAGTTAATGCTCACACGAACCGTAATGCCGAGTTTCCAGCGCTTCTCGTCTACTCCGCGCTCTGCAGAATTCTTGTGAAGAATATCTCTCAGCCAGCCGTGCAGAGCCACAAGACGGAGACTGTGGTGGATGTCTAATCAGCTCTAATAATTGTTCATGCTGTTGTTTACCTGCTCCCTACTGACCGTGCTCTTTTTGTTAGCGTTGCGCATTTTTCCAAGAAAAACATGATACATTCACAATGTTTTATCTTAAATTTTTGTTTTCCAGTGCGAGAATCGCTTCCTGATACTTGACAAAAGTTGTATTCTTTCACAAAAATTAATTTCAGAAAATGCGACACATCTTCGACCACATCGACCCGGAGGACCCTCTTCTCCTCCAGATCCCTATCAAATACGTCGTGGCCGTATTCCAACTTTCCGCCATCGTTGGAATTATGTGGGCTATCCTTCTTCAGTTCGTGCTCATTTTCTACCTGCTGCCCGTATTGCTCATCTCCGTCGTTTTCTTCGCCGGCTACAGTTTCGAGAAGAAGAGCCTCATGGTGATTCACTTCTGGATCAACGTCGTCCTTACCATTTTTGGCGCCATCTTCGTCTGTATCAATGGATTCAATTGTAAGAAACACCTCGGATTCTGTAGCAAAATGATCAACTTTCAGTGGTGCTTGGAGGCAGTGGAGAGGTTGCGCAGTTCTGGTGGAGTGTCGCCTACATTGCATGTGAGCTTTTCCACATTTACTTAAAATCAGAGTATGGTTTCAGTGGACATCTTCTACATCTGGATGTGTCGAAAGCTCATCAACGCGGTCACTTTGAAGACGTCCACGATCCCTCAAACGGGACCGTTCTACGCCAAGTATTAAATTGCCAAAAACTGTTACTGCATGATCTAATTTAAAATATTTTATATTTTGCATATATCTGAAAATATTAACCATTTTCTGTCATTAGTGTCTTGTTTTCACTGTTTTCGGACTTGTTTTTTCGAATTTACAGTATTTTTAAAGGCACGTGGTTTATTTTTTTTATTTGGTCTCGCTGCGATTTTTAAAGGCGCATTGTTTTGCAGTGATTTTCGCGAATTTTCGAAATAAATTTTGGGATTCGCGATTTTTGTTTTTTTTTTCTCAAAGATTTGGAGCGATTTCCATCAGAAAACTGAACAAATTCAAATAATGAAATTTCGCTATAGAAATTTCGAGACAATTTTCAGATTTTGTCTCTCTCTTACCAAGATTTCGATGTTATACAAACTATTTTTGATTCTTCCAGAATGCCGGATTTCTACAGTCCAAACAACATCGATCCAGAGGACCCGTACATTTTCCGCTGCTTCCCGATCAAATACATCGTGGCAATTATCCAGTTCTCTGGGATTATTCTTCTCGTCGGATCCCTTGTCCTTTACCACGATGCTTGGTGGATGACCTTGCTCCAGGGATTCGGATTGATCTTCCTGATTGCTTCGTTCGCCGGCTTCAGCTACGAGCAGAAGCACGTCATGCTCATCCACTTCTGGTTCTGTCTGCTGGCGCTCGCAGGCTGCTTGGTCGTGGTCGGACTCGCCATATTCTCATTGATCAGTAAGTTTTTCTCATTTCTGTTTGTGGTTTCAAAACTCGAATTTTCAGAGAGTCTGATCTCAGATGAAAAAGTGAAGCCCCCAATCTATTTCCTTGTCTTCACGCTCATCACTTTTGCTGGTAAGTCGAACTGCACGTTCTCTTCCAAAAAATTGTTCAGCTATCTTCTACTACACTTGGATGTGCCATAAGCTGGTGAGGGCGGCTGTCCGCAAAACCATCACTCTGCCAGAGTTCGACACCACTCAGGGTCTGTTCCAGTTCAACAGAGACCACTACGACGGATCGGAGACGGCCAACTTGCTTTATCCACAGCTCTAAACTTTCTCACCGCTGCTTTTTAATCAAATTAATCTACTATCTACTTTTTGAACTGCCTGGTTTCTCAGATCATACCAATTTGCTCGTGTTGTTGTCTTTTCTGTTACCGTTTTCTTGAAAAGAAAATATTTTGTTCGATTTTATCCCTTTCCATTGCATGTCTAGAAATTCGATCAAATATCTTCAATTTATGTTTACAATTACTATTCAATGCATAACATAGAACCAATTTGCAGGATACAATATGCTTAACTTCTTCAGAAGCTGTCAACGCCGTGAGCATTTTGCAGAACTTTTCGATGACCGTATTACGGCGGTTCTTGCAGCAATAATCTTGAATTTTTGGTGAAGTTGGAGCTTTTCCTACTTTTCCAACAGCCGCGGTTGGTCGACCAGCGAAATTTTTTCCTAGAGCTCAATTTTTCAGAATTGGATGATGAGAAGATGATGATGAACCCAAAGATCTCCATTTTTGCCATCAAGCACATCGTGATCGTCATCCATGTGTACAGCATCATCATGTTCGGCGTTTCCACCGCCACCAGCTCGCTGGCCTCGGTGAGAATGATGTGCAATGGGCTGCTCGTCTTCACAGCCCTCTCGTTCTTCTACGCCTTTGAGAAGAAAATTTCGATGATGGTGCTCTTCTGGATGAATGTGCTTGGCTGTTCGCTACTTTCATAGGGTTCGAATCGGTGAAAATGCTCTCTCCGAATCCGATGAAGTTTATTTGGGAGGACACGAGAGTGCATCTGGAGGCAATCACCTGGAATACCGAGGAAATCGTTCTCTATTTGGCAGTGGTCGCGGCTGCTTTCATCAGTGAGTGAAATGTGAAACAACAGAAAGTTAAATAACGGTTTTTCAGTGCAAATCTTCTACACCTGGATGTGCCTTCAACTCGTGAAGGCTGTCGATATGAAGAATTTGTACAAGAAGAACAAAAAGAAGTGAACGAAACACTAAATGTTTTACCGTTTTACCTGTCCACTTAACATTTTTTTAACTTTTACTATCCACTTTGTTGTTGTTGTTGATTTTTGTTGTTGAGAAAAATACTCGAGTCTTTCGAATTATCATTTTATTCGTTGAAAACCGATTTGATATTCCGGTTTCAAACTACCTTTTTAGTTTTTAAAGTTTTTCCGGGACAGAACAATTCAACTTTCACCAGATTAACAGGATTCACAATGCCTAACTTCTTCAATCCGTATCGACTCATGAAGGAAGATCCCAAGCTCTGCGGCTTCGCCATCAAGCACATCGTGGCCGTCACCCAAGTTTACAGCATCATAATGCTCATAATTTCGATCGCCATTTGCTCGGTGATTTCTGTGAGATGTATGTGCTGTGGAATCACGGTCTTCATCGCCCTCTCGTTCTTCGCATACTCCTTCGAGGAGAGGATTTCGATGATTGTGCTCTTCTGGATCAATGTGGTTGGAACCTTGGTCTTCGGCACTTTCATAACGTTCGAATCGGTGAAAATGCTCTCTCCGAATCCGATGAAGATTGTTTGGGAGGACACGAGAGTGCATCTGAAGGAAATCACCTGGGATAGAGATGAAATCGCTCTCTATCTGACAGTGGCCGTGGCTGCTTTCATCAGTGAGTGAAATGTGAGAAAAACAAAGAATATGGATGAGTTTTCAGTGCAAGTCTTCTACACCTGGATGTGTCTGCAACTCGTGAAGGCTGTCGACAGAAAGAATTTGAACAAGAAGTATGGAATTGTCCAAGCCAAGCACTGAATTTTTTCCTGTTCTACCTAACCACTGTTAACAATTTTTAACTTTTTCTGTCCACTTTGTTGTTATTTTTGTTGTTGGAAAAACATGCTCAAGTCTTCTGAATTGTCAGTTTATTTTATTCGTTGAAAAGCGATTTGATATCTGAATTTCAAAAAATTAGTTTTTTTGTTTGTCAAAAGTTTTCTGAAACAAAACAATTTAAAGGGACACGACTATTTAGGTCTTGTCACGATCGTTACCGTACTTGTTTACGAGAAGCTTCGGCTTTCTCACCTTAATTTTTAATTGTATCTTTTCGGAGAATCAGAATTGCTTTTGATTGTTAATTTTTTTTAATCGATATAGTTTCAGAACATGAACAAAATAATCCAGTTTTTCAATCGTTACGACTCGGAAGATCCGAAAATCACCGTAATCAGAAACATCGTACACGTCTTCCATCTCGCCTTGATCGTCACCTCCGTCAGATGTTTCGTGTTCCACTTCCCCTCGATTGGAAATTTCTTTGATGGCGTGCTCATCTACATCACTCTTATCCTTTTCTTCGGTTTCCTCCTGGAGAACGAAGTGATCATGAGTTGGGGCGTCACGTCGATGTACATCTTCATTCCCATCTACGTCAGCTTTTACCTTTTTTCGACTCTCGCAAGTCTCTTCGCACCTCCAATCGATCTGCTCGTCGAAAAAGCTGTGAGCTTCTCGAATGAAACTCTCATCCCTTCGAACCTCACTGAGCCCACCATTCAGAAGGGTGAGTCAATCAGTAGAGCTGTCCGATGCAAAGTGATCACGTGCTCTGTTGGCGAGACGCAGACTGTCTGTCTGTCCATGTCCCTTTGAATCGTGTTTTCTCTATATTTGAACACAAAGGAGCACGTGATCATAATTGCAGACTGACATGAATTGAAATACTATCGAAACTTCTTTTTGTTTGCAGGAAGGCCGATCTGTGAGGTGAAGGTTAACACCATGTTCCACGTCCTCGCAGCCCTTAAGATTGGTGGTGAGTGCCTCCATTAAATGTGCTCTCACAGCGCCCTTTCTGCAGCGTTGCTCGTCTACACTTGGCTCTGTGAGCAACTCCTCGACGCCCTCTCACGCAAGGCGTCCAACCTGTCGGTGGTCAACAAAGCCGCCCACAAAGTGGCCGACGAGGCGGAGAATCTGCTCCAGCATTAATCACACATCCCCTTTTATCTATATTAACACCGTCACATTCTTCTTGTCCCCTTTGTTATCTGTTGGCTTCCCGTCCCTTCCGACTGTTGCTTTCTTTGTTGTCTATTCCAATTTGTTCGAAAAAATTGTTTTTTTTTGTTCAGTTCTGTTTCACTCCGACGCTTTTTCTTCCGTCTTTCTCGTTCGCAACAGATTTTACTATCGACCGTTTCTGTCGCTTTCTCGGCGATTTTCAGCACGATGGTGACGCGAATCGTCAATTTTAAAGGGATGGTCGTGAGCCACCATCCGGACGGTCACTTTCACATTGTGGGTGGTGCTCCGTCGGACGAAGAGCTGCAGCGCATGTTCGCCACTTTTCAGGTGCCTCCGCCATTCCTTTGGTGGCCTGCCAAGGTAATTCAAAGAGACTTTCGAGTTTTAAGTCTGGAAAGAATCGTTTCCAGAAAGTGATACTCTTGGTTCTTCTCGCCAACACCATCCTGACACTCGTCTTCCTGCTCGACTCTTCCGATTTCCTCGCCTCTCTTCTGCTCGCATCGGTGAGGATTACTGTACCCGGGTCCCGCCACGAAAAGCCTCCAGGTCTCGTTCTCGGCGATGTTCGCCGTCGGTTATCTCCACGAATCGTTCCTCGCCATATTCACCCACCTCGTCGTCTGCGTCTCCACAGTGCTCCTCTTCTCTGTGCTCGTGCCCGTCGTCCATTATAATCAGACAGGTAAAAGAGCCATTCAAAAATGGATAAAGTGGTCATTATCAGTGTGCAACAATGCGTTCACTTGCAAATCGTTTCACGAGTGGATGGACCACATCGGAGCCCCGATCGTCGTGAGCAAACTGTACCCGTTCGCAGTGGTCAGCGTGCTCCGTGAGTTGTGTTCCCCTTGGCAATCAGTCAGTCGATCCTTTCAGTGCACCTCCTGATGACACCCGTCGCAGTCCGTCTGATGAAGTTCGCGGCGGCCGTGGAGGCGTTGGAAAGATACGTGAATGAGGAAGATCGACGGCCACACAACGTTTTATTCGACTCTGTATAGCTCTTCCTCTCCAAATGTTTCTCACTCTTGTATCATTTTTGTTTCTGTTTGTTCCTTATTGTTACTGTTTTCATATTTTACATGCACCGACTCGAAATTGCCCGTGATTATTTTCAAATTGCTCAATTTCTTTATTATTTTTATGCAATGAAGCTTTCATCCGTCGAAACAGTTGATTTGAGCTGAAAAAGGACTGGAAAAGTTGAAACTCCGCCCATTACAACACTACTCCTTTATTCACGATCAATTATTTAATTACACAATAAATACGAGTCTGGAATGATTCAAATCTTGTGGCGGATGTCGAGCTTCTTCTCCTCCTCGGTGGCGCTGTTTCCATCGAGATACTTGGCGACGTACCAGCAAGTAGGCTGCACCAAGAAGTCGTTGTCGGAGGCGTACTTGAGTCCCTCCTTCACCAGAAGACGTGCCACTCCCTTTCCCTGCTGGTCTTCTGGAGTCACCGTGTGCTGGAAGTCGAGCACGCGGTTCGGCAGCTCCGCGTAGCTCAAATACGCCTTCGAGCCGGTGTCTGAAAGCTTATCATACTTATGAGGGAAGTACTGTAGCTTTATGAGTTCAAATTTAAAACTACAGTAATCCTCCACTCAAAAATTTGAAAAACTGACTGAATTTGATGAAAAACTCGGCGGCTTTTCTGCAATGTTCGATACGGAACGCCATTCTGAATATCCATAGATTTTTCTAATCATAAACTAAAAAATGTAAAAATAGATATCCGGATTCTGAAGAACCTGGCGATCAATTCAAACGGTTTGAAAATGGTCCATTTATTTCACAAAATTCACAAAAAGCACGGATATTCACAGAGAAAGGGGGACTAGAATGCGTTAGAGAAGTGGCAATTTGAGAGGGAATCGGTTTTATATTTACAGTTTTTAGTTTTTTTCTTTGAAAATCGGATGAGAAAAGCAAAATGCAATAAAGAAAGGAATATGCAAAGCTTTCCGAGTGGAAGCGTCGAGATCAATCGATAATCCAAAATCAATCAATAAAATGCGCGTAGATTTGATCTACTTTGAGAGAATCGGAAGTTCCGCGTCGATTTCCCAGATGATGAGGTGCGACATGTCACGCGGACGGATCGACTGTCCACTCACTTCCGGCTCGTTCTCTTCTCCTGCAAATGAAACTGAATGATCACACATCAATATCCAACAGTCTAACCTATCCGGAAGTCAATGTATCCATCTCCACCGGACATAATGAGCATCCTTCTGAGAGTCACTTCCGCAGTCTCCTCCTCTTTCGAAGCTCCAGGAACTCCGAGGAAGAACTTGACGCTGTCTTTGTGACCATGGAAAGAGAGCTGTGCGTGTGACATGTTGCAGTAGGGAATGAAGTCGTCGTTCGTCTTCTGCTCCTCCGTCTTCTCTCCGTACACTCTGACGAGTCCTCCCGGTCCAGAGGGACGTTTCGTCTCCGTCTTCTTCTCCAGCTGTCCTGAGAATGGCACCGAAATGATGACCCCGGTGCCAGTGCCGATCCAAAGTCTTCTGTTCGAAACGAGAAGAGCAGTGGTTCTCATGTAAGAGAAGTCGAGTTTCGAGGTGCCGAGCATCTTGGTCACGTACGGCTCAATGTCCACGTCCTGGAGGTGCTCGTAGGTGTGAGCATGGTAAAGACGGAGTGTCGAGTCGAGACGGATCGAGAGCCACACTCCGGCTCCCACCCACTGCATGTTGCGCACCTGGCTGTCCTTTCGAGGGTGCGCAGCGAACACTTTCTGTAAAAGAATATAAGAAGTTACTGAAATAAGAAGAAGGGAACTCACCACAATCTGCAGACTCTCCGCATCGATGACGACGACGCAGTTCTTGTAGGTGGCCCAGATGTTCGTGGAGACGAGGCACAGCGAACGGACTGAAGACGTGGCACTGCCCACTCGCAACGAGTGATATCCCTCATCCGACCACTCTCCGTGTTTGTTTCGGTGGAAGATGGCGATGGTGCCGTTCGCCAACGCGGCGAAGATCCTTCCTTTGTAGTGTCTGCAACCATCAGTTTCTAACTGTCGAAAATAAGACAAATTCTTACACAATGCTCAACACAGCGTCTGGCATTTTGATTCGTCGGAGACATTGTTTCCAAGCAGTGACGGCCGAGTGAATGTAGATGCTGGAAACGAGAACATTCAGATGACTTCAGAAGACGTCAAACTCACTACTGATTCTGTCCTCCCATCCAAACAGTGGGCAGTGCTCCACTCATCTGTCCGGACACTCCGTCGTACTTGCTCATCGCATCCCGAATGTGAGGTGGGAGAGCCGCACGTCCGCCTGGACGATTAGCAGGAGGGTTGGGATCTGCAAGGATTACTGTACTTTTGGGTCGAAAATGAATCTGTGCAATGCGGAACTGATTCGTTAGTAATTTCGGATGAGAAAGTGATTCGGTGTCGGAAAGAAACTGAAAGAGACGGAGAGCAACTAAATCGACAGAGGCGGACGACACAACGACATCTGCGGTCACCTTGTTTCAGTTTCTCCAGTGGAATCACCTTGCGGCTCTCTTCGGAAGACGCCACGCTTTCCGACACTCGCGAGAGTTTAGTCTTCGCTTAACAAACACGCCGTCTTTTTCAATTTAGAAGAAACAAAACACAAACCTTTCACAGGAACTGCCGGGTCAACAGGTGCCACTTCACTGATACTGACTGAAACTAGACGCTTTCAACAACTTTGCCAGCTCTTTGTGCAACTCACAGTCTCGAGTTCTCTTCGGACTCGGCTTCATGTCGTTCGAGCAGTAGGTGGACACTCCGTCCTCCGAGTCATCCATCTTCCGCAGCTCCACCCACTCGCACGCCCCCATGTCTGCTCCGTCGAGCCCTTCCGGCAGCTCCTTGACCTTGCCGCCTCCCGCGAGGAACTTCTTCGACTGCTCCTCGTTCATCTCGGGCTCTCCTTCCATCACCCCGGACACTGCCTGGATGCAAAGCAAATGGCTGTCGGAGGCGGGGAACGACTCGATGATGTTGTTCGGGTTGTTCGCGTCGAACACGGCGATCAGCGATTTGCCTTGGTTCGAACTGACCACCCACACGAGTGACGAGGACTGCCACTCGTCGAGCTCACTCTCGCGAGCATCCAGGTTACGGGCTCTCTGGAAGTACACCACATGATGGGCTCTTTCTAAAAGCAACCGCTCACCTTGATCTCATCCTCGAGCTCCGTCCTCGTGTTCGACGTCTTCGCCTTCTTCATCGAGGCAGGCGCAAAGTAGATGGGGTCTCCCACAATCCACTGTCCCTTCTCGTCTCTTCCGCCTCTCAAAACCACTCCCGTCGCACACCAAATCTTCAACGACGGCTCATTGTCGAGAAGCGGTCTGCAGCACACGGGAATCGGCACGGAGGAGACGTCGGCGTCGACGTTGGGGAACGACCATCCGTACGCCTCGATGCGACCGTCTTCCTTTTTCACGTGCTCTCTGACCAACTTGTACTGCTCGCGACGCTCGGCGGCTCGTCTCTCGGAGATCCTGCAATTTCGACTGTATTCTTCACAAGATTCAAGACAAAAAAACTTCATTGACTGATCATAATCATAAACGTGCTTCTAACACAACATCAAAAGAGGGCGGGGTTTAAGAGCATGCGGAACCGAGAGACTTCGTTCTAATGGAAAATAACGGAGTCACATTTACCCGTGCATCTAGAATCAGAATCAGAATATCATTTCACAGTGAAAAGGGGGTGTATTGGGGAAAAAATGCATGGAATTAGAAAGAAAAATAGATTTGGTTAGTGAGATCGGAGAAAAATACGATAATCTATGAATAAAGCGTGCTTATTATGTCCTAGAAGGCAAAGTGCAGCGAGCGCCAAAATAAACGTGCAAGGAATTTATCATCGAGAAATGAGAGAAAAGAGTTCAATTCGTTCGCCGGGGGTTATCTGGTCAGATGGATCCTACAAAACACCATTCGAACCAAACGAAAACGAGAAAAGAGTGTCTACTCGTCAACTAACATGTCTGGGTCGATGTACTCCACTGATCTCGTCATTTTGCCTGCTCCGCGAGCCGACGGTTTCGTGCCACGAGAAGAGGCTGGCGGCGTCACCGATTCGCCCAGAAGACTCGAGAAGCTGAAAAGAGAAATTTTAAACTGGGAGAAGATGAATTCGACGCTAACAATTCCCAAATTCCTCCAGATTTCTTCTGGTTCACATTCGCCTGTTGCTGCTGCATCTTCTTGGCGCGTTGCATCTCGGTCCACTTTATCGACTCCTCCAACTCCATCAGCTTCTCTTTGTAGGCGTTACGATCCATGAGCACTCGCTGCATTTCCGAACGGGTGAATCGTTTGCGCATTGCCATTGGCACGTCTTCCTGTAAAAACAATAAGATTAAAAACAGTGAGAACTGAAACCGCACCTCCTCTTGCTCGTTCTCCTTGTCGGACAGCTTCTGTCGAAGTGACTTGACCTCTTCCTCGAGCTTTGAGATCTGCTCGTGCATCTTCTCGCTGACCATCTGTCGGCTGACATTCTCGTCGCGAAGGATCATGTTCTCGCTATTTAACTCATCGACCTGGTTGATCAGATCGTTTTTCACAATGTTCAACGCATTCTTCATGTCCAGCAACTCCGAGTTCTCCTTGATCAGATTCTCGACCTCACGACCCATTCCTAGAAAGATAGACTGGTGAGATGAGGGAGAAGGGGGCGGAGTCATTCACGTTAACATAAGGTAAAGCGCCACGTCTTCTTATTTTGTCAGAAGACGGTCAGAACCCATTTTCATGCGTTTTTTAATTTTTTGAGAAAATGCCAAAAAATGCTCTTATTGGTCGAAATGACTTGCAAGAATACACTCTTCCTTTTTCTAATGAAAGAAGAAGAGCATATTCTGATGCAAATAATGACTTTTTGGACATCACAATCACCACGATATCTCTGAAACTCACCGATAAATGTATCGTTAACTGAAAAAAAAAGAAGAAAATTGTTAATTGAGAAGATGATAGAAAGAGATGCGAAAAACCGAGTACACGGGCGCAGAGTCATGCAGAATGAAAAGAGTGGGCATGCCTCCCTACAAAAGTGCCGTTTCCTACCGAGACTTCCGTCGTCCGACGCCGTGTCGTCCTCTCCAGAATTCTTCCACTGATGAGGTCGCAGGCCGAGTCCGTTCCACTCCGATTCGTCATCTGGAGAAAACACAAAACGCACATCAATACGAAAACAACATCTAGAGAATATGAGTGGGCTCTACTGGACAGTCCCAGTAGAGCACACCTGGAGTGTGGTGAGGGATAGAAAGGTGCTTTTTTCGGTGCTCATGCATTCTCTACGAAAAAGCAGTGGAAAGCAAGCGAAGACGACAACGATGGGGGGAGAAAGAGAGAACTGAAAAGTTACCCGCTGAAGCGAATTCCGCTGGATCCACAAGATTTCCTGGAGAAATTAAAACAGTGAAGTGGTGCCCGTGGAAAATCGAAAGAAAAGTGGAACAGAGTTAGTGGAGAGAAGGAAAACACTCCGTTATTCTTTTTCTCACAGAAAACAAAACTTTTAAATGTTAAGAACCAACCTGTCAAATCGGCTCCAAGCGAGTCGTTGTGCTCTTTTTGATCACTGAAATTGAAGAGTTTATGTTTCCTTCTTCGAAGAAAGTTGACTCACGCAGTGGTGGTGGTGTCGTCCGCCTCCTCTTCGGATTGTTTTGGCGAAGAGATCTCACGCTGCGGAGTGGGCTCTTTCGGGAGCACATCGGCCAGTGGTTGAGCTGGAGGAATGTCACGTGGCGACGGCTCCACATCAGATGAGAACTCGTCTTGCCAGTCTGCAATGTATGACATTGAAGCTGCTGATTATAAGTTTTATCACCAAAAGTCAGTTTATAAGTCATGTCAGTGGATTTGCTAGTGGTCAGTTCTCGAAATAAGTGGGGATTTCAGTTTTTTCTGCCACATTGCAACTTTTCTGCCACATCAAGGGCCTCGATGTGGAGGCTGAACTGCCACGTGGAGTTCGTATCAGAGACTGTATCAACACGCGACGTTTCCATTCTTTTTCTCATCAAGAAGACGTTACCTTCATTGGTGATGTGATTCGCCAGATTGACGTCCATAGTCGTCGACTGTGTCATGTGGGCCGAGATGAGATCAGAAACGCCGCGGATCGATGACGCATCCACCGACGCCGCCATTCCCATTCTGAAAGCCGCCCATTAGTGATAATTGAATGACAACTGATAAGAAACACATAGATTCCCAAAAGAAACTGAAAATATCAACCAGGATAGAAAAAATAGACGATTTCATGCGTTCCGGTGAATAAGTGTGGAAGTTCATGATGGTGCGGAACCCTAAGAAAACTCACAGCGACGGATTACTCTGATCACTATTATGCAAGCGATGCGAGATCGGAAACCAACTACAAACGACACGACGTCTAGAACGAACGAATGGGGACCCACTTGTTACGGAGCTGTGCATTGGGGAGTGGCATGTTCTGCATGAGCTCGAACTTGTCACTGCCCATCAGGTACTTGGTGCGTTCCATGTGGTCCACGTGCGTCCTCAGAAGAGTGTTGTATCGTTCGTGGAGACGGTCGAACTCCAGCTTCTGCTCGGCTTCTCGTTCTTCCAGACGATTGGCTGCAAGTATTCAAAGTTTAATCTTCCAAGTGTTCGTTTTATGTTTTATAAAATGTCCTTGTCAATGTTTCAGAATTTAAATAATCGAAAGCTCTCAAAAGGTATTGCGAAATCTCACCGTGATCGGTGGCATTCTTGGCCTTGAGCTCGAGCATTCGCATTATCGACTCGAGCGACTCTATCTTCTTGTCGAGCTCCTTATTCTGTCCGATCAGCGTGTCCTCTATCTCGATGTACTTCTGTTCCGTCTGTTTTCGCAACGCCTTCTCCCGTTCATACTGCGTCTGCAGCTGCTCGTTGTCCTCTTTGAGCATCTCGAGCTCTGCGGTCTGTTCGTCTCGTTCCAAATACGCAAGATCCAGTGATTCGAGCACATTCACCACGAGAGGCATTAGTGTCTGAAACAGAAACTCGTAAAAGCTGGTTTTGTTTTCCAAAATATTGACAAATTAAAATCCCAAAATGTTGAAAACAGGTGCCGCGCAGTTTACACGAAAACCGAGCCGCAAATTGCAAAAACTGCAAATTCTTGAATTTTCAGATTAGCAATAATTTTCGTTTTGAGAATTCATGGTGAAATAAGAGAGCAGCGATTAGTTTTGAGTTAGAAATTTGCGAAATTGGAAGAATTCAAAAACTGAGAGAAAAACAAAGGGAAACATTTGGTCTCCACCTGATTTCAGCAACAGTTCCCCGCCTACAACTTAGCATAATCTCACCTTGACGCCGTCCTCTCCGTGCTCCTTTATCATCGTCTCGAGCTCCCTGTAGATGGCCGAGGCCATCGTCTGCACCTTGTCGGACATGGTCCGGTGCTCGTCGGTCGGCGAGCCACTCCCACCGTACACGATCTGTGATAGTTTCTCTCCCATCAGCATCGAGTGAAGCATATAAATGGTTGTTTCAGTGTCTCTCACTCTCACCGTCTCTAACCGATCGATAATGGAGGTGGAAAAGAAAAAGGAAAAACACGGTATTTACTGCCGAGACGCGATAAGAGCGAATCGAGATAACCCACCTCGGAGGGAGTACTGCTCGTGATCGAATCGGCCATCTCGTTGACCGGCGACAAATTACACGCCATTATTATTGGTGTTATTCAGATTATTCAGATGAGTCGAAATTCAATTTTATTGCTCCATGGAGTTCTTTACAATGAGAAACAGTTTCGAAGAACCTGAAAAATCGGAATTCCCAACAATGTGCAGATGAAAATAAATATTTGGAGACAAGAGACTGCCACACACAACGACAGAAAATCAATAGAGGGCGCATGTGCGAATCTCGTGGATGCTGGGCGCCATTGCGAAGCGTTTCGTGCGTCGAAACACGCTTCTCCCCGTCACGCACCACTTGTTTTCGAGTGCGGCGATGGTGGAAAAGCGCTCTTCATTAAATGGAGTGTGAATGGAATTTGAATGAGGACTATTATTAGTCGGAAATTTACACATTTTAGCACTTTTCCATTCAAAAACATTCAAAAGAAGCAATCGTGGATTATGAAACTTTTCGAATTGACGAAAAAGTTGAATGAAAATCTTTATATTGTTTAATTGCTCATCTTTTAATCAGATTAATCTTGAACGAAAACTTTTAACTTTTCCAAGCGACAAGATTAAAGTTTCTCTTCATTTTCGCACCACAAACATTCAAGAGTTTCGCAATTTGAGCTTGCTCAAAGATGACGTTGCTCAAGTCAGACAGCACAATAAAAGTTTATTCTGGGAATCAGAAGCTTCAATCATCATTCTTGTCCGATCTCCTGCTCGATTTCTTCGGTGGAGGCTCCGACTTTTTCGTCAACGCGATCATCACAACGACCAAAGAAATGAAGAGGAGCACTCCGGATGCACACTAAAAAGTGTTATTCAGAGGGAAGACTGGGGGAAAACATACAACAAGAAGGAGAACAGAATTCTGAATAGCCTTATGATTCGTGGCGACGTCGGTGATGAAGGCGTAGAGCAGAAATAGAAGGAAGGTGGCCCCACTGCAAGCGAGAGGAGGCGTGTGGAACGTTGCCAGCTGCAAACAAGAAGAGCTTTATTCAGAATTCTGAAGATACTACTTTGGTGGGGGTCCACGTGGATGTGCACTTCGACTTTTGCAAGAATATCAGTGCTCCTGAACTGATCACCGAGCCAATCAGCGCAATGATTGCGCCAATGTACTGGAAGATTTAGGTGATTTGAACTGTCAGGATTTAAAGTTACCATCCAGAAGCCGTTCTCCTTGGAGACGTAGGTGGTGGGGACGAATGACTGGAGAAGGGTGGACACGCCCACAACCTGAAAACAGGGAAAAGTCCCAAGGGAACGAGGAAAGACATACGACACTTGCAGAAAGAAGTTTATCGACTAGCATTTTCTCATCTGAAAATACCTCGATCGAAACGAAAAAACGGAAATAAATAAGATTTATTGAAAAAACATGTTTTTGGAACTTTTGCAGCGTCATTTCACGTCGATCACACGTCTTTTTTCTTGGTGCTCGACGACTTCGTCTTCCTGTCCCCAGTCGTCTCATCTGCTTCCTCCTTCAGAGACAGAAGCTGTTCAACGGCATTCAACTTCTCCAGGTCTTCCTTCTCTGTAATTTGCCCACATCTACCGTAGTCTTTCTATCAATTCTCACCGGGCGATCTGCACACGGAGCTGTGCACCTGAACACATGTGAGCACAATGAAAATGAGTGCAATGAGAGCTCCAACTCCGCCGAAACCGTAGATGATGAAATTGAGTTTATCCGGTGGCAGAATGTACAGATTATCGCTCATTATGGTATGCACGAAGTGAGAAATGAATTTTCACGATTTTTTATTAAATTAAGCAAAGCTCACGTAAAAACTGAAAAACGAAAACAAGTAAGAAAAAACAAAATCAGATGTACATTTTGATGAGCTCCTCCCCAACAGCTTCAGGTTTCATCGCACCGACGTCCGTGATAATCAGGGTGAGAAACTCTGGGGCCGTGTAGTCGACGTCCGGATGCTCCAATGCCAAGTCGTTCTTCTCGATCACAGACGTCCGATACTTGAACTCTTTTGGAATATCCGCTTGATTCAACGGAAACTCTCTGACAAACTTGATCGTCTCCGCGCAAACGTAGACTGGAACGTGACGAGCTTTGGCAATAATGCACACATTCAAAGTGCCGATCTTGTTGATGATTCCGCCAGTCTCCATGACGCCTTCTGCTCCCACGAGCACCGCTTGGATGCGTTCCATCACGTAACCGACGCAACTGTCGAGCACGAGAGTCGTCGAGACGCCGTGCTTCTTGAGCTCTTCGAACATTCGCTTTCCAGAGGCATCCGGCTGTGACTCAGTCACCCAGACACTCAATGGGAAACCGCTTTTGTGAGCATCGAGGATGGTCTCCAGTACCACCTTACTGAACGAATGCGTCAGAATGTTCATGTGATGGGTGAAAAACAGACGAGCACACTTTGAGATCTTCGCCCTCGACCCACGAACATTCTTGATGAAGGAGCTAGCTCTTTCTCTGTAGAGATTCAACACTTTCGAGAAATCCTCTTGGTCCAGAAGAGCTGCTGGAGCAAGGGAAGTGAAGCGAGTGAAGAGGTCGGCGGCGGAACGGATTGACGTCGAGCTGTAGTCAGTTTTTTCGAGGGCGGCGACTACTTGGTTCAACTCGTTTTGGAATTCAGCGACTGTCGTTGCTATAATTAGTTTTTTGAACTTTGTATTCAGAAAAATCAAAGAAATACCTCTACTTTTGTTCAGAACTTCTAGTAATGTCTCCACCGTCGCCAAACTCGTCGACTTTCCATGATCATTTTCAAGTTTGGCGCGGAACGATGTGATGATGCTTTCCTGCACCATTTTTACCTGAAAATTATACACTGATTGATAAAGATGATTGAAAACCAACAAAATCCAAAAAATTAATTGAAAAATAAAATTGGCATGGCCGAGTTTTGGTGGCCGGACATTTGCTACTTTTTCTCTGGGTCTCTTCTCTGCGCACACTCTTCTCTGGCCTAAAATTCCCAAAAAGTGGTTTATTTTCGCGCAATTTCAATTTTGTTTATCCTTTTTTCAAAACTTTCACTCGAGCCTCAATAATCAATAATTTTATTCAGGGTATGAACGAACAAAATGATAGGCCAAGAGCCAAAATGACAAAGGCCGAAAAAAAGGCCTTCTACAGGATGGATTACAAAGAGCCGATTAAGAGGAGGAGGGAATGGTTGAAGAAAGTGATGAACGAGATGGCGAACAACAGGGAGACGACGGTCAGAGATGCCTATTACAAATTTTTCGATGAAGATCGACGCGATGGTATTGGAGAAAGACACAAAAAGTTAAACAATGCTTCTTTTCAGATGTCAACCTGTACGACAGAGCAGTGGAAATGATGAAAGCAATGCCAGACAAGGGGAAAACATCCGGACAGACGCTCACTGACTGGTACCTCGAGGAATTCAAGGTCTGGCTTGCGGGAAGCGGCCAGGAAGAAATGCTCCGCCAGAAGTTCTTGACTCCCGACATCCAAAGCAGCGCACTTGCATGCAGCACAGACAATCACAAGAAGCTTATCAGTGAGATCTTCCAAATCAGCAGTGAAAAGTTGAGAGAAGATATCAAAGCACTTCTTCACAGCCATATCGTCAAAAAGGACTATGTGAATGCAGCTCAACTGGCTATCCAACACAATCTGACACACAAGTACGACTTCGAGCAACTCGCACTTCCCTTGGTTCTCATTGGCAAGGAAACAGTGGCTTATCAATTGATCGCAGGGGAGCCTAATCTGCAAGCAATGCTGGTCAAGTTCTTGGACAAGTTCGTTGGAATGTCACAGTTACTCGCAGAAGAAAAACTGAGGCCATTCAAAGAACAGGGAATGACGAACATTGTTGTGGAGCGGTTCATTGGAAAGCCCATAGATCGACTGATCAAGTCTATTATCGAGAAACCGGAATTCGAGCAAGATCTAATCAAGTATGCTCCAAGGCACGAGGTTAATGGACATGTGAAGGCGATCAAGTATTACATTCTGGAGAGATACGACAAGAAGGGGTGCGACGATCAGTACTTCCAGCACATGCAGTGTCTCACCAACTCGTCCGGAAGTGTCAGAGAGAACATTCTCTTCTATTTGTGGGACTCGCACTGCTACAAAAAACAGTGAGTGTTTTCGAGAGGAAGTTGAAAGGTCTTTTTGATAGAGGAAGTTAAAATTAATTTTGTCAGTAACTTTCAGAGTGGATGCGGTCTCCTGGGCAATTTTCTTGGGAATTAACGATTGTAGAAGTGACCAGATTCCCGGGGTGATGAGAGATTTCTTCCGATCACCGGACGACCGACTTCCCGATGCTGAGAAGCTGCTTGCTGATAGAAAGTGATTTCTTCGCAGTCCATTGGAATATCAACTTGTTTTTCAGGGCTCGCTGTGTTCCGCTGGCTGGAACCAAGATGTTCGTAGATGAAAAGGAACAGAAGTATCCAATTCAGATGGTGAAAACGGAAGAGGATCTCAGTCTTCTGACTTCTCAGCTCAAACATCTGGAGGAAGACGCTGATCCAGTATATCTAGGATTCGATTCAGAGTGGAAGCCAGGGCACATGACAGAGCCAAAGTAAGTATGGAAACCCGTCGAAACTAAACAAACTGTCTCACCAGCACAATGAAAATCGCCATCATGCAATTGTTCTTCCGTGAAAAAGTATGGCTCGTAGATTGCGTTGAGTTGGAGAGACTTGCGATCAAAGTGAAGGACGAGACTTGGCAAAAGTTCGCGAAGAGATTGCTCGGATCGAAGAAGATCAAAGTGATCGGATTCGATCTCCGCAACGATCTGGATGCATTCCTTACGATTCCCGCTCTGAAGCACACACTGAAAATCGAAGACATTCGGAATACGTGGTGCTTGAAGAGGTTGACGGAGAACGTGTGTGACATCGATATGGAGATTCTGGGGTTGGTGAAGAAGTCGTTCAAATTGGCAGACCTCACGCAACGTCTTCTGGATATCGAGCTCGACAAGACGGAACAGTGCAGTAATTGGCAGTTCCGTCCACTCAGACTCAAACAAATTAAGTACGCGGCGATGGATGCGGTCGTTGTCGTGGAGACGTTCAAGGAAGTTCTGAAGAGAGCCAGGAACTCATCGGACCTTCTCGATATGGAGAAACTGATGAATGAGTCGAATGTGATGGCACCGAAGAAAGAGAAGGACAAGCGGCAGACCAGGAAGTTCTCGACTATCCCATGGACAGAGCTCTATCAGGTGACAGCTTTTGTCTTCGGAATAAGTTAAGAGTGTCTTCTTTTAGATTCTCAATTCACACCGAGACATCTCGCAAAGTCTCCAGAAACCCTTCAACGTCAAAGTGATTGTGGACACGATGCTTCTTGGATTCGGCAAGAATCTCCGCCGCATCGGAATCGACGTTATGATTCCTCAAGATGTCGCCGAATTCCGAGAAAAGCTGAAGATAATGGCCCGTATAGGTGGCGATCTCCAACGACATATAATCACTGTTCCGTCGAAAAGCTACGAGGCACTTCGTGTGGAATACGAGAGGAACACGACAGCTCTGGAAGATCTCAACTCGAAATCGCCCCTGGATCAGATCATCGCCTTCCTCGACATTTACAATATCGACCTTCAACCGAAGTTGGATTTTTTCCGATGCACCGAATGTAACTCCAGACACATTGTCAAAATCCCTGGCCCAGTTATTCACTTTTTACACCAGTACCGCATTGTTTATCAACAAAATGCATGCCGTTCAATGAACGAATTCCCCTTGGAAGGTACTCGTTTTAAAATTATAATGCTCAGGAAACTTCATGTTCAGAATGGTGGAAGCGAATGCTCTCGATCGACCCATCGGAATACGACGGCATCAAAGTGGAGATGTCGCGACCTTCTCCAGAGAGCAACTGGATCGTGGCGACAGTGCCGACTGGCAGTCTCCACGTCACCCGCAACACCGTCATCCACAACAACCTCCCGTATGGGGCGGACGTCAGAATCCACAAGGTTCCCGACGACGAATTCAAACGAGCCGGTCTCTGTTTCTTCGTGTGCGGCGAGTGTGGAACATTACACTACGACGGCAGGGAACAGTACGCCAGTCACGGGCCCATCAGTAATTATGCATGATGAGTGCTTTGTTATTAGCATGTACCTTATATTATTATTATTTTTCGACTTTCTCCGAAAGTTAACTTGGTATTCCTCCTTCATTTTTCCATGTCATATATCATTCCCATTCCATTTCCTTTGATTACGAGTATGTTTTTCTGCTTGAATCTCATATTGAATAATATTAAACAGGTGTGATTATTATTTCTGCATTATCATCTTTTCTTTCAACCCTAGTGTGAAAACTACGCTGTGATCTCTTAAGAATTTGAAAAAAACGCGCATGAGAAGATTCTTTTCCAGCAGAAAGTCATAAATCAGTGATGGTACTGCTGCTCCCCCATCTATCAGGTCTGTTTTTCTCTGCGTCTCTTTTATATGTTCGACACGTTCCGTAGATATTATTCACACTTGATCGTCGTTTTTGTTTCTTTCAACCAAAACTCTTTCAGAAATGGACAAATATCAAAAAGACGGCGTACCACTGACGGGAAAGTCGAGAAAACAGATGAAGAAGGAGATTTATGGTACCAAGTACGAAGAGCCGTTCCTCAGTCGCAGGGCTCGGATAAAATTGGAGATGATGAAGTCGTCAGAGGAAAGAGACAAATCGTTAAAGGACGCCTTCATGTCTTTTTTCCAGAGTGACTATTTAGATGGTAAGATACCATTGGTTTCTGAAGAATAACACTGATAGTTTGAGATAAAAACGTGTATGCAATGCAGATTGATATGATCAAAGCGTTTCCCGAGAAAGGACTCATTGCCCTTTTTCTCGAAGAATTCAAGTCCTGGATCACGGGGAGTGGGCAGGAGCAAGAGCTTCAAGAGAAGTTCCTCACCGAAGAAATTCAGAAAAGTGCTCTCGCGTGCATCGGCCATCAGCACAAGATGATCGTCGCCGACATTTTCAAAATCTCCAGAGAAAAGTTGGAAGATGACGTTAAGTCTCTCCTCCAGACCCACATTGCCAAGAAAGACTTCTCGAAAGCGGCTCAGCTCGCCATTCGGCATAAAATTAAAGTCGGGTTCGAGGAGCTCATCCTTCCGTTGGTGCTAACGGATGAATCACTGGCGTTCGAACTGATGGTGGGACGGGTGGATATTCAACAAGAACTTGTCGCGTATCTCGATGGGTTCGTGGGCGGAAACAATTCAATGGAGAGAATTGAACGACTGAAAGAGGAGGGAATTCCTCACAGGAATCTGGATAGATTGAGTGGAGACAGTCTGGATCGATTCATGAAGAATATCATTGAGAGACCAGACTTCGATCCAGATCTGACACGGTTTGCTCCGAAGCGAGAGATGCACGTGAACATGAAGGAATTTCGATATCAAATCAAAAAGAGGTACGAAAATGGAGGGTCCGATGTGCAGTACTTCCAACACATGCAGCGCCTTGCCAAATTGCCGGGGAGGATCCAGGAGAGCTTCCTCTTCTATCTGTGGGACTCGAAGCGAAACGAGAAACGGTGAGTTCGGAAGGAAATCGAACTCTCACAAATCAAAAGTCGCTTCAGAATCGACGCCATCTCCTGGGCCATCTTCCTCCGCATCGATAACCCCAAATCCAGTCATATTCCGGGACTGATGAAAGACTTCTTCCGGGATCCAGATGAAAGACTGCATCAAGCGGAAGCGCTTCTGAAGAGTCGAAACGAACAATGTCTGCCAGAAGTGAACAAAAAGATTTACATTTATGAAGAGGAGCAGAAATATCCGATTAACATGGTTCAAACAGAATCCGATCTCAGCCTTCTTACTTCTCATCTCAAGCATCTGGAAAATGACGATGATCCAATTTTCGTCGGATTCGATTCGGAGTGGTTTGGAAAGGTGCAGAGAGATACTGGGAAGGCGGATCTCATGCAGTTCTTCTTTCGAGAGACCGTCTGGGTGGTGGACTGTGTCGAACTAAGTTCTCTGCAAGTGAAGGACGAGACTTGGCAAAAGTTCGCGAAGATATTATTCGGATCAAAGAAGATCAAAGTGATCGGATTCGATCTCCGCAACGATCTGGATGCATTCCTCACGATTCCCGCTCTGAAACACACACTGAAAATCGAAGACATTCGGAATACGTGGTGCTTGAAGAGGTTGACGGAGAATGTGTGTGACATCGATATGGAGATTCTGGGGTTGGTGAAGAAGTCGTTCAAATTGGCAGACCTCACGCAACGTCTTCTGGATATCGAGCTCGACAAGACGGAACAGTGCAGTAATTGGCAGTTCCGTCCACTCAGACTCAAACAAATTAAGTACGCGGCGATGGATGCGGTCGTTGTCGTGGAGACGTTCAAGGAAGTTCTGAAGAGAGCCAGGAACTCATCGGACCTTCTCGATATGGAGAAACTGATGAATGAGTCGAATGTGATGGCACCGAAGAAAGAGAAGGACAAGCGGCAGACCAGGAAGTTCTCGACTATCCCATGGACAGAGCTCTATCAGGTGGCAGCTTTTGTCTTCGGATAAATTTAAGAGTGTCTTCTTTCAGATTCTCAATTCACACCGAGACCTCTCGCAAAGTCTCCAGAAACCCTTCAACGTCAAAGTGATTGTGGACACGATGCTTCTTGGATTCGGCAAGAATCTCCGTCGAATCGGAATCGACGTTATGATTCCTCAAGATGTCGCCGACTTCCTTGACAAACTTTCGAAAATGACGCGTCTTGGAAGGGAATATCAACGACAGATAATCACCGTCCCTTCGAAGAGCTTCGAATCATTAAAAATGACATATGAAAGACACACTATTGCTCTTGATATAAGCTCGAAATCGCCCCTGGATCAGATCATCGCCTTCCTCGACATTAACAATATTGATTTTCAACCAAAATTGGATTTTGTCCGATGCACCGAATGCAACTCCAGTCACATTGTCAAGTTCCCCTCCCCAGTTATTCACTTTCTCCACCAGTACCGTATTGTACACCAACAGAACGCCTACAGTGACGAGTTTCCATTAGAAAGTAATTGTATTCCAGATTCCATATATTATAAGTACCTCATTTCAGAATGGTGGAAGCGAATGCTCTCGATCGACCCATCGGAATACGACGGCATCAAAGTGCAGATGTCGCGACCTTCTCCAGAGAGCAACTGGATTGTGGCGACTGTGCCTACTGGCAGTCTCCACGTCACCCGCAACACCGTCATCCACAACAACCTTCCGTATGGGGCGGACGTCAGAATCCACAAGGTTCCCGACGACGAATTCAAACGAGCCGGTCTCTGTTTCTTCGTGTGCAGCGAGTGTGGCACATTGCACTACGACGGCAGGGAACAGTACGCCAGTCACGGGCCCATCAGTAATTAACTAATTAATATGTGCATAATTTTCATCTTGTACTATTTTTTCATGTTGTAATGAATAATTTTATCATACATTTCATGATCTGTTTTGTTGGTCAGTGTCCTACTAACGCTTTGATCTTTTGATCCTTTCTAATCGACGTGTCCTTCGTTGCTAACGACTTTACCCTTTCAGTTTGCTCTAGTCTCCTCGCCTCTCTTTCGTTGTGTGATGTCGTCTGATATTCGAGTGAGTTTGAAAAAAAATTGAAAACAAAATCGTATTTTTAGACATTATTCACCACGCATTCATTAGATTCTCCTGTAATCTTGAAAAAAGCTCTTGAACTTGGCTCTGATTATCTGCAAGGTGGATGGCAGAATTTACATTCTGAAGACGTGAAAGTCAGTCAGATTACGTGAGAATTCATGAAAGATTCTTCATAATCCTTAACAATTTCCAGTGGAGGTCAATCGAATCTGATCTATTTGGCTGAAGCTCCTCCGTCCGTCACGCCTTCATGCTTCCTCATCAGAATCCACTGTCAGCCGGAACAACAAGTTTTCACCGACACCGTCATTTTCTCGATAATGTCAGAGAGAGAAGTGGGTCCGAAGTTGTATGGATTCTTCCCAGGAGGACGGTTGGAAGAGTTCCTCCCGAGTCGAACTCTGGATGCCGACAACATCAAAGACACAGAGTTAGTTGAAACAATGCAATAAGAATCAACTGGTAAATTCCAGAATAGCTCGTCAAGTTGGAGCACTCTTCCCCAAGTACCATTCGATCGACGTGCCCATTCCGAAAGTCGCCGGAGCGATTCGATTTCTGAGAGAGAACCTGAAGAGCTACATTGAACTCTGTGGGAGTGTCCATAGAATGTGTCCGAATTCAGTTCACTATCCGGATGAGAATATTCCAAAAGAGATCAGTGTGAAAGAGCTGGAGAACGAGATCGATTTGTTCGAAAAGTGGGCGAGTGTACTTCAAGATACACTCGTTTTTAGTCACAACGATTTGGCAGTAAGTTAAAAGTGATCGAGTTTCTCTAGAATCAGTTTAAAATTTCAGCCCCTGAACGTGCTGGAATTGAACTCGACGAAAGAGCTGGTGTTCATTGACTTCGAGTACGCTTCCTACAACTGGAGGGCCTTCGATCTGTGCACGTTCCTATGCGAGAACGCGTTCGACTACAGAGTGCCTCCACCGGGACTCCGAATCGATCAGGACTTCATTGAGCATCATCCGAACCTCAAAGTCTTAAGCTCCGCCTACATTGGAGCTCTTGGAGAGGGCTCGGATGCTCAGAAGATTGAGAGGTTGATGTTAGAAATCAAGTTCTTCATCCCGTTGGTCAACTTGTTCTGGGCGGTTTGGTCATTGAAGCAGCACTTGAGAGGCCACGACAACGGACACAATCTGGAAGTGGCCGCCAGCGATCGGCTCTCTTTGTACTTTCATTTCAAACCACAATCAGAACGCATTTATCAACAATTTACTGTATAAACTTTCACATACTCTCCTCATTTATAATTATTTTTCCCATATTATGTTCCTTATCGTTTGAATACCTTTTTGTTCTGATGATTTAAATATTCTGATCATCATTACCAATTTGTCAGAACCATGTCCGATGAACCTGCCGGAGAGTCGACGTCTTCGGAAAGTATGTCCAGAGCTCCGTGGCTCTTACCATTGTGGCTGGACAAACGGAGAGATGTTTTTAAAGTGAGAACTGATCACAACGGAAATAATTTTTAAACTTCAGAAAATAATGTCGGAAGGCACAGACGAAGAGAAAGTACAGAACCTCCGAAAACAGTTCTTCTCACACTTTGACGAAGACCTCGAGTATTGCGACAGTGACAAGTTGGAAAGAGGGGAAGCTGAATATGGGCAGAAGAACTTCTACGAATACTTTCTGGAGATGGTCCGTCGTATGCCGAACAAAACGAGACAAGGAGGCAATTATCTTCGAAAGCGTTTAATCGATGACTACGAGGAATGGGCGGAGGAGAGAGGTGTCCGAGATGAGCTGAAGAAGAGGTTCATGACCTCCGAGATTCGAGATCGAGCCATCGAAGTCGGCTTCCAAAAATTGAAAGTGGTCGACTCTCTCGCACCAATGTTTGGTTTCACTCTGGATGATCAGAGAGAAAGGGCGAAAAAGTCGATCGAAGAGCTCAGAAATAACAACGGCCACCAGGAGGCGACGAGCATTGCGATTCACTACAGACTCGTGGACGACTACTCCCTGGAACACCTCCTGCTCCCTGTTCTTTTAGCCAACCATTCGAATCTGGTTCATGACATTCTCGTTCAAAGCACCAAGATGCAGAAGGCGTACATCCAGTTTCTAGACCACTTCATACTGACAACCGACGATTACGTGGATGAGTACTTCGCCCCCTATAAAGAGGTGATGAAGATCACGACGGACAGGTTCAAGGTGAAGGGAGTCTACTCGATGATACAACGCTTCTTCAACGGACCCGTCAAACAGCTGAAACTCGACTTGGATGAGTCCCGTGATGCCCCCAATTACGACTTGTACGCGAAGAGAATGGCTCTCCGTTACTATTCAGCCCAGCGGTTCGACGATGGCAAGATGACGGACGCCGTCTACTTTCAGAATGTGAGCATGATGTTCGAACCGTTCAAGACGAAACTCTTCGCGGCGTTCTTGGAGGACAGTTGGAACAATCGCAAGAAGGAAGTCAAGTAGGGAAAGTCCACGAGAACTACAGAAAAGAAGGTGTTTTGCAGAATCGACGTGATCTCCTGGATGATCTACTACGACGTCTCCGAATTCGATGCATGCATTCCACTGACCGTTCAAAAGCATTTCGAGCGCCCCAATCCGAACTGGCTGAATGCCGCGTATCGAGTGGTGGACATTAGAAAGTGAAGACGTTCTGTTGAACTTGATAACGTTTTGATCATTCCAGGAAGGAAGGTGTTGTGCGAGAAGGCGATGAGTTGTACACTTATGAGGAGGAGAAAAAATACCCGATTAGGATGATCACTACCAAAGAGCAACTGGGAGAGTTGATCACACTGCTGGAGAAGCTGGATCAAGACGAGAAACCAGTTCGCATTGGATACGACTCGGAGATGAAACAGTCGCACTTCATGGCCAAGAAGTACAGTTTCTAATACTCTTTCGTTTAAAAAGATGATGTTTTAGTAGCATCACTGTGGCGCTCATCCAGCTGTGCATCGGTGACACGGCCTATGTGATCGACTGCGTCCAACTGGAGAAGCTTCCGGATCATGAGGAAACTTTCAGGGATCTCATCAGACATCTCATGTTCGCCAAGAACATTTCTCTCATTGGATACGACATATACAACGACATTGATCGACTCTTCAGCACCAGTTTCGTGAATGATCATTTCAAGTTAGATGACGTTCAGAACACGCTGTGTCTCAAAACGCTCATTGAAAACGTGGCAGAGCACGATGACCAGATTCTGAAGATGGGCAAGAAGACGTGCCGATTGTACGAAGTATGCGAAAAGGTTCTGGGCAAGACGCTTGACAAGTCGGAGCAGCAGAGCAACTGGGAGGCACGGCCACTGAGAAAGAAACAGGTGTTGTACGCGGCCGCCGATGCAGTGGTTGTCGTCGAGTTGTTCGAGAAGGTTGTTAGAATGGCGAAGGAGGGCGGGATGGAGGAGGAGGCGTTGATCAGGGAGAGCAATTTGGTGACTCGGTTGGAAAAACAGAAGGAGAGGAAGGAGAAGAAGACGGAGAAGATCGCGTGGAGCGAATTGTGCAAGGTTCTTTCTCGAGTCCATCAGAAAGAAGAACTCTTACCGTCTTTCTTTCCAGATACTCGGTTCCCATCGTGACCCCTCGAAGCCGTTGCAACGTCCCTCCGAGCTCCGTGTGATCGTCGACCTGATGCTCGGCAGTCTGGCGAACTATCTCCGACGAATGGGCGCCGATGTACTTTTCCCGAAAAACCTCGTCGAAATGAAAGCTTTATGCGATGAAAACAAACGACTCCCGGAGGAGGAAAAGCGTTTCGTGGCGACGTGTGTGAGCAAGAACACTGAGGCGTTGCTCGCCGAGCAGGGACCTCATCTGATTGTGCTCGACGTGATCGCTGATCAGGCGAAGATATCTATTCTATTCGCGTTTTTGGAGAAATTCAATTTGGACATTCGCGAGGAGGACGACCTCGAATTGACGGCACCGAGTAAAAGCAACGAGTCTGTGCTCTCTCAGTAGAGCTCTCTGGGGATCTCTTTTTATTACAAGCTATCTCATTATTTGCATTGTTTGGACAATTTGACATAATTTATTTGTATTAAATTGGTTACCACTGTATTTAACTTTTCTTTGTTTTTTAATGCAAAAGCAACGAATACTTTCATCATACTTCTGAATTCATATTGATTTATTCTCTCGTGTTTTCTTCAGATGAATCAAGAACTCATCGCATTTTTCGCGAAACTCTCCGAGAATCCACTGGAAATTCAAAAGAAGGCGTTGGAATATGGAGCAGATTATTTGGGTGGCGAATGGAAGAATTTGAATGAAAACGACGTTCAAGTCGTTCAGATGACGTCAGTTTTTTTAAGCTCTCAATGGACGTCACAAACAGAAAGGTAGAAGCCAATTTGAATTTTCAGTGGCGGTCAGTCGAACCTCCTCTACCTGGCGACGTCCCTCCAACCCCACACATCCACTCCCTCCCGTTTCCTGATCCGCCTCCACTGCCAGCAGGCGTTCCAAGTGTTCACCGACACCGTCGTCTTCTCGATCATGTCGGAACGTGGAATCGGACCCAAACTGTACGGCTTCTTCGCCGGCGGCCGACTGGAAGAATTCCTTCCCAGCGAGACACTCGACAATCAGACCGTCGTCCTCCCGGAGAACGCCAAGAAGATCGCGGCGGTGTTCCCGAGACTGCACGCGCTGGAAGTGCCCATTCGCAAGAAGCCGAAGGCGATTCAGATGATAAAAGAGTTCCTGGCAGAGTGTCGTGAAGCAGGAGGAGATTCGTTCACTCTGGTGCCAGGGTCGGTGCATTTGGAGGGAGTTCCGAAAGAAGTGACTGTGAATCAGTTGGAGCAGGATGTGACGGCGTTCGAGGAGATGTGTGCAGTGTACGATGACACTGTCGTGTTCTGTCATAACGATTTATGGGTGAGGAAGGGAAAAGAGCTTGAGAAAGAAAAAAGTTTCAGAGTGCCAATATTCTGAAGCTGAACGAGACGAAGGAAATTGCCTTCATCGACTTTGAGTACTGCTCTTATAACTGGAGGTAATCAAGGCTTTCTTTTCCCGTTTCGTTTCAAAAATAAATGTTAATTTCAAATTGCAGATCGTTCGACCTGAGCATGCACCTCTCCGAGTGCGCCTTCAACTACAACGTCCCTTTCCATCCCGGAGTCCACGTGGATCAGAAGTATTTCGAGAACCATCCGAATCTCCACATCTTCTCGAAAGGTTACATCAATTCCCTTCATAGCGAGGACAATCTGACGTCTTCTGAGAAGTCGGACAAAATCAAAGAGTTGGAGGAAGAGATCACGTTCTTCCTCCCGCTGGTGAACATGTTGTGGGCGACGTGGTCGTTGAAGAATCTCTGGGCCGGAAAACAAGACGATGTGGACTTGGCAGTGGCTGCCAGCAATCGACTCGCCGTTTTCTACCATTTCAGACAGAGATCCGAGCAGATTTACAACGAGAAGAAAGCGAGACTTTGATTTAATGTATTGCCTGCTTGCTTTATGAGAATTATTAACAGTCGCAGAATAAATAATAAATACAGATTGTGAAAAGTCAATTGATAGGTTAGGGAATGGGGATAAAACAGAGATCTTATGGGATTATTCCGAGTCTTCATGGTTGTTTTCCGATCTCCGCATCGCGCATCGAACTGAAGTCCGTGGAGCCCGTAGCTCCGCCAGCGTAGCTCTGCGGCTCGAAAGTCTGGTTGGAGTCGCTGTCGAAGTTGTCTCCAGTGGAGAAGTTCGAGTCCTCGTTGATGTCAAAGTTCACAGCCGGTTGAGTAACGCTCGTCGAGTCTGAAATAATGCGTTCTGTATGGGAACGTTGACATTTTGATGATTTACCTTGAGAATTCTCAGCAGACGGCACCTGGTTACTCTCCTCGTCGACTTCCTTGATTTGAGGTTTTGGCGGAGCCATTATGTTTTGAGCACTCACTGAGAAATTATCGATTGACATTGGAAAACGACGTAAAACCCACCTGGAACCCATTTGTAAATCCGAATGTTGGTGTCCTTGATCAAGACGAGCTTCTTCTCCCATTTGCGCACCTTTTCCAACGAGTTGATCACCTGGAAGTTCGTTAAATCGTGGGTTGAACCTTTTGAGAATTCATACCTTCCGCAGCTCATCTTTCGAGCGATTTCTGGTCTCTGCGCGATGAGATCTGTTGGCAGAGTACATCTGGAAAAGAATAATATATAATTTTAACAAAATCAATTTTTTAACATGAAGAGTCCAAAAAATGAAGCAAAAACACCGAAAAAACAAGATTCAAATCGACCGGGATAAGGGGCGGAGTCTGACAATGCAATGTGCGGCGCTCAGTCCTGCAAAACACTTTAGCCAAATAAAACGAGCTGGGAAATTTCGCAACTGTTTTGTCTGCTCACTTCTTCAGTTTTGTTTGGTCCTTTCAAAGCAAAAAATATTTAAAAGAAAATACTCAATAAAATCAAAAAATAATTCAGAAGCTTCAGCCATGTCAACCATCGGCAAAGAGGACATTTTCGAGTACGACGGAACTGTCAACGCGGCGGAGAACGTGGAGCCAGAGGCAGATGCTCCCACTCATCGCGATATCGAATTGGTGATTATTTAACACATTGAATTGAACATTTCAAACTTTATTTGAATTTAGGTCTCCGTGGATATGGACGAAGCCCTCAAAAAGTACAAGAATCGAGTTCTCAATCTGACGTCCGTCGGTGAGCTTCAATTCTCTAGCTCTTCATTAAATTTCTGAAATTCTTCAATGAAAATCTCCAGATTTCTCCGATTCGATCGCCAAGAAGCGTCGTAGTGCATTCGGCAACAATCAGTACGTGCTGGAAGTGGTCGGAACTGGTAAGTGTGCTCATCCGAGCTCTTTCTCTCATAACTGCCAGCTCCAGCGTACGGAGGACCAGAGACGCCTTCTGAGAAGCTCAACCGAATCCTCTATGAAATCGCGGACCTCAATGAGCAACTGAAGACCGACGAGGGAGCCAAGACAGAGCTTCTGAATCCCGAGGTGCTCGACAGTCTGGCGTCCGAGGTGAAGGCGTTGCAAGTGGTGAAGCCTTCTGGAGGCGGCCACGTGGAGACCGAACTTCCGATGAGTCGCAGTGATCCGAAGGTGGCGGGATTCGAGAACAGACTGAGGAGAATCGAGCAGGCGATCGGAGGGAGTGTCCTTCCGTCGGCACCTCTTCTCGACACTGTCGAGGACTTGAAATTGAGGTTATTTTTTATTATTCCTTCTGAATATAATGTGAAAGTTTCAGATGCGAGACTCTGAATCACTCGTATCTATCCGGCATCGAACAAAGACTGAATGTGACGCTCACAAAACTGAAGAAAGTGGAGGAGAACCGCGCGGCGAACGAGCTCGACGAGCACACCGAGCAGAAGGTGTCCGAGATTCTGGAGCTGATGCAGAAGTGGGACGTGGCGTGCTCCTCTCTGCCGAGCAACGTGAACAAGGTGAAGGCGATGAGCCGGCTCCACGAGCAAGCGCAGCACTTTGCGGAAAGACTGAGCCATCTGAAGTCGATCCGTGAGAAGCTGGAGAAGGAGGTGACGCAGGGGAAGGAGGCGATCCGCGAGTACGAGACCGTCGGAAAGTCGGAGATCGCGGCGCTCGTCGAGAAGTTGAAGGAGCTGAACGCGAAGGTGGACGCACTCAAGAAGTGACATAATTTCTTTTTCGCTTTTTACGCTTTATGTTTATATCCTTCAGCCGACTTGTTGATATAATTTTATTTATAAGTATGAATTCTCTCAATTCTCTTTTCCCTCAACAATTAAAATCCATGCGCAAAAAACGAACTCCCCAGCCGACTGACTCGTCATTGAAAGCACTGATAATGAAGTGGAAGTGGTGCTCCAATCCGAGCCACGTCATCGTCTTCACGTGGAACTCGACGTACATGTGGAGCCCGTCCTTGCTCACCACCGCCAGATTGGCTCGGATCTGCGGAGCCGTGTGGGTTGTCGCGTACCGTTCGAAGTACCTTTTGAGGGTGCCTGGAAGAGGATTGGAGGAGTTCTCGCGGAAATGGAATGAATTCGGAATCAAGAACTCCAAATGAATTCGATTCAACACAGAAGCCTACCGTAATCCATTTCGGTGACGTAACAATCAGAAGCCTTCACCTGATCGTCGTAATAATTGAAGTGCTCGACGGTGGATTTCCGAAACATTTGTTTGAAAGTGGAAGTGAAGAACTGCAGGAACTGGAACGCATTCCGAGTCCTCACCACTTTGGGAAACATCGAGCGCGGGTCCGAGATGAAGTTCTTTTCAATCAGAATGTCATTTGGGGGCGGAGCTTCAACTTACAGCTGTCACCGCGCTCTCCACGTGGATTTCGAGTGAGCACAACACGAGCAAAAGGAAAAGCAGTTTCATTGCGAATCCGTTCCAATGGTTGAAACCGAGCCACTGGAGCCCTCATCCCGCTAAAATTATAGGTTCCCTCCCCGTGGAGAACGAATGGTCACGAAACGTCTTCACCCGAAAACAACATTTATTACAATGAACCGTTGTAGGAAACAAAAGGGGCGGGGCTTTTTTAGAGTCGGCACATTTTATTCACAGCGTTATCTGGTTCTTTGGGGGAGGCAGAAATGCACGGAAGAGGGAACAGAAGGTAGATTTCGAGTTTTAGAAAAAATAAATTGGAACATTTTGAGAAAAGAACACAAAAATGGTGAATAAAACATCAGAAATAAAAAGAGACTTGGAACAAAAAGGGCGCGAGTTTTGAAGATTCAAGGATACTACAGCTGGTGGAAATATGGAAGAGAGTACTCGATCGAATCACAAAAAACGTCTATTCAGAAAAAGAAGAAAAAACAAAAAGGGATTGGGGAATCATCTCACAGAATACGATATTTTACATTCTCCAGCTCACCCGAAAATCGTGGAATTGCTCGTTACGCTATGCAGGTCGAGCTCATCCACAGAAGGTCCCATCGCCACCGACTGTTTCACTTCGTCGTACTTCTCGCGAAGAAGGCGAGTGTTGTTGGCAGTGAGTCCCGCGAGCACACACTTCCCGTTCGGTCTCCAACGCCGCGCGTTCTGCAATATTCCGTCGAGCATCATGAAGATGGCGTCGATCGTCGCCTTAGAATCCCATTCGGCCTCCGACTGACAGAACATTGGGTAGATCAACTGAAAAGAACACTCAACTTCGAAACATTGAATAGACAAATACCATGGTGGATGACTCTTTGGAGACGGAGATCTTCTTCCACTCTTCCAACGACTTGCAGAGTCCGTTGCGCACATTTCGGAGAAGATCTGTGTTCGTGTCGGCTGGAATATTACGTCTTTAGTCCATTCCATATGCTAACACCTTACCATTCGAGTTGATCGATTCGTTTGCATTCCGACCCATGTTTTGACTCGGCTCTTGGCATACGAAGACCATCTCGGGCTCGCAGTCCGTGATCGATCCACAGCGATCCGGACGATAGCTGACTTCACTGCGCACTATCTTCGCTATTTCCTCGTCGATCATGGTAGCCGCCACCGTGGAGACTGTAAGAATACGATTCAATCTGATTGTAAATGTTGCCTTTTGAGGAAACTTACACGGTGTTCCGTTAGCATGCACATCTACAGCAATGACGTCAAAACTGAGCAACTCGCTGAGCTGTGAAGATGTTGAAGAGCCCGACTCATTGAGCTGCGTCTCGAACTGTTCATTGGCGGCCGAATTATTGCGTCTCTTGATCTGATCTATCTTCATTTTGAGCAACTCTCCGGCTGGCACATCCGAAATGATGATGCGGTCGAGGAGACGGCGGGAACGTTCCCGTTTGTTCTCGTCTTCTCGCTTCGATCCACTGCGAGATATGCTCTGGCCGGATCGACCAGTCGTGTTGAATCCAGAATCCGAGAAGCCGCTGGCTATGCTTCCAATGCCGGAGGAGATCGAAGAGTATCCGGTCAGCGTGTTACGACGACTTGTTGGCTCCGATTCATCTGAATAAGTTCGAATAAAAGTTTCGATAATTTTGTCTCGCATACCATCTCTGTTCGTCGACGAAGAGCCCCTTCGGAAGACAGAAGACAGTCGCTGCGTCAGATTCGACGTGGAAGGATGCTTCTTTCTCATCTTCAGCTTGCTCGACTCGTTCGATGCCAGACTGCTAACCGACGCACTCGAATTGACTCCTTGATTCGTGTCGAAGGAGCAGTCGTTGGTGAACGAGACTATCGAAGCTCTTCTTCCACGTGGCATCGGTCCTTCCGATGTGGTTGGAATCTCCGAGGAGAACACCTCACTCATGCGCCTTTCCTTCGGCTCGTGCTTCCCGGAGAATATTTTGCGGAAGATGGAGTTCTTTCTTCCGATCGATCCACTGGTAGATTTTCGAGCTTCCGATGAGATGGAGAGACGAGAAGTTGGCTGCTCGTCGTCATCAGTTGGGGTTTGCACATTGTTGGCGAAGAAGTCTTTGGCGCCTTCGAACTTCTCTTCTTCGGCGATCGGAGCATCTAATCGGAGCTGAAAATAAAACGATTGATGGGTTATGGAGGTGGAAGACTTACCGCAGAACTACTCGAGATAGTGAGCGCCTCCTCCTCGGGGACGTCTTCCATGCCCGTCGCGTTGATCACTCTCTTGTGAACTGACATCCGCATCGATCTCCTCAATATGTTGGAGCCAAAGCCTCCTTCTGACTTGGAAGTGGGAGCTCTTCGCACGCTATTAACGAGTGATTGGAACAACGGCGGCTGATCGTCTCCCCATTCAGGAACGCTTCGAGTCGACATGCGGAGAGCACTTCGATTGAGCGGATTGCGAGAAGGCGTGCAGAACACAGAAGCGGACCCGATCGAACCGGAATCCTCGTCGATAGTGTTGGTGGAGTCGACCGACATATGAGAGTTGACAGATATCGTGTCTTCCAACTTGGAGAGTGCATCATTCTTCGACGTTCCCGCAATCGGCAAGTCGAGCTGCTTCACATCTTCTTCTGGAGGGGGAACTGGGGTGAACGAGTCGCGGTTGACGAAAGTGCGCAGTCCGGCGTTCTTGTTCACATTCGGCACAATGGCATTCGATTCCACGGAAGTCACAGAAGACTCACTGGTGATCGACATCTGCGTTTCATTGGCCAACGACTCCATTTTCGACGTCGAAGGTATGTTGTTCGTTTTCACTGAAGAAGAGCTGCACATTTTCTTGAGAAAACCCTTAAAGAGTGATGAGCGGCGGTTTTCAGGTTCATTCTGATTCTGAAAATCATAATTAGAATGTCGACTTTGTTAGTTTGTTGTTGAATAAAATACCTGCTCGTTACAAGATTCCTCTTCGAACCAGTATTTTTCTTTTTTGCTGTGCGGATGCTCAACATTGTCATTGGGACCAAGATCATTCTGGAATCTATCAGATAATGAGGAAAAAAAACCAATTTACTTACGTGCAAATCAGATTTTCGTTTTTTAGGTGCCGACATTCTGAAATTGAGTTGTTAACGTACTCTGAGCAAATACAAACAAGGCAGTGGAACGCGTTCCAATTCAAACTACGCGGCAAATACAACCTAGGCCATTTAGACGCATTTCTAGGCCATCAGGCACTCGCACACAGATGACTACTCCCATTCAGAAAAAAGACAATGCCGGAATTACGAAAAAAAAATTCGCGGGCTGTTATGATGATGTCTGTTTTCAACAAATGGCGAAATAAAAACTTACGATTCTTCAAGAGCATGAAAATCGAAAGAATCCGGCGTTTTTTGAAGTTTTCGGAGCTTGAAAAATCAAGCTCTTCGGAGAAATAGGCTCGGAACGACGAGGGAAACAAAGCGAGAAGTGAACGAATTTCGAATTCTAGAAACAAACATTTGGACTACTGTAGCACTTGAAAATTGTTGCGAGACCTGAAATTTTTCATACTGCGTGTTCCTTTAAGCTTTGTGCGCCTTTAAAGAGTTTCGAATTTGCAAGTTTTTGTGTTTCGGTTGATTTTCGAGTTTGTTCCGTTCCAATCTTGGATTATTCATCATTTTTTCCAATAAGAATTTCCCGTTTCGCTTTTGTTTTTCAATTTTCGTACAATTTCTCACTAGTATGCACACTTTCGAAAGCAATAGAGCACAGAAAGCGTGAGAGACGCAGAGAAAGGCGACCGCGACGCACAGCGCTGGCCGCGTCTCCTCATTCTGTATCGATCCGCGTTCTTTTAACTCCGTTCGTTTTCCGAATCACTGTTCTCCTGATCACTCAAAGAATACATCTCATTGAAAGTTTTTCAGACCATGAGTGGTAGAAGGGATAATCGTCGTTCGAACAACGGCCGTGACATCGACAATCGCCATGAAGACAGAAAACCTCCGCGGGATTTGCGCGATGAGAAGTGAGTAACTTTTATGAAAATTCCTCGTCAAACGAAGAATTCTCAGAAAGAGTAGCAGTCGCTCTGGCGGAGGTGGAAGCGGAAGCCACCGGGACAGAGGCACCTCTTCCTCCTCTTCCCAACAGTACGACAGCCGCGGCTACCCAATGTCCGGCTCGGGCGCACCGGCTCGTTCCAACAACGCCTTCTCCGGGGCGGCGTTCACCGAGTCGCAGCTGATGGACGAGGTGCCGAAGAAGAAGTTCACCGGTCGATGCCGTCTGTTCGTCGGAAATCTGCCGAACGAGGTGAAGGAGGCCGAGCTGAAGGAGATGTTCTCCCCGCACGGAGATATAGCCGAGTGCTACCTTTCTGGAAAGGGATTCGCTTTCCTTAGACTTGTAAGTTGTTCAGAATCACTTTCAGTTCTTCTTTTTCTTTTCAATTTATCCGTTTTTATCTGTACCAACGTATAAACGCGCCTAACCGAGATTCCCGTTTGTCTAGAACTGTAATTTGTTGGACTTTCTCACCAAAACGTATCAGAAAATGTAATTACTCCACGCTAAAGAAACCACACTACTGAAACCTGGACTTACCTTCGAAGTGGACTGAATCATTGGACGAATGTAATCAAACGTACCCTTTACTATCTGACTCACTCCAACGACTACGTGTAAACTTGTGAATGTAAGAATGGCAGATTCTGAATGGACTAACTTGGAAGACTTCTTTAAAATACATTCTAGACAACGGGAAACCTCGGCAAAGCGATTTCAGGTGGTTCACATTGGCTTCACTACCATTTTACAGAGCTAGATGTATTCAGAAGACAGAAGTCTTCTTCTAGTTGACTACCTTGTTATGCTCTAGAGATTAGGTTTTGTTTCAAACAACTTTTATTGAATATCAGTGAAGAATGTTTAAAACGTTTAGTTAGAACTTTACGATGATTATTGTCAAAAATACTTTTTAACTAAAAAATCATGAAATCTTTGAAATCTTCCGAATTCTATAGAGAGGTTGTGTCTGTATCTATGGGTAGCAAATTGTGCACACAGGAAAGCAAAAGAAATATTGTGCATCCGCCACTTGGTGAGCGATGGCCGTGGAAGAGAATGAAAAACAGCCATGCGGCGGTTAGGCCACCTTCTGGCGGCCACCATTTTATTTAATTTTTATTTTTTCGTTTTTGTCTGTTTTTCCTTAAAAATTGCCGTTTTTGAGCGGTTTTTTCTCACTTTTTTGCTTTAAAAATGAATTTATCATCAAAAATAACATATAATTTCATGTTTGAGTGATTCTCATCACCTTTTTTGTCGAAAATCCCACTTTTTTCATTTTTAATTGGAAAAAAAATAAATTTCCCAAAGCGTTTCAATTTTCCAAGTCCTTTTTTCTTTTTTCTATGCTTCTTGATAGTTTTCCCATCTTTTATTTCGAAAATTTAACATTTTTGAGTTTCAGAATCCCTTTGCACCACTCGACAGACGAAAATCCCTGGACGGAAGAGAAATAATGGAAGAAAAGTAAGAAATCTTGAATTTTTTAAAGAAAATCCCGAAGATTTCTCAATTTTCATGGATTCAAATGCTGAATAAGGGAAAATATTGCAATTTCCAGGTCAGATGAGCAAGAAACGCAAGTAATCGAGCACGCTGAGCCAGTATGGAGCTGAAAACGGAAGAGATGTGCTCGGAGCCGCGGAAGAACAAGAGGACGCGAAACAAGAAGACTCGCCGTAACGGATCAGTCGATGGGAATTCATTCCGATTTGTGTTACAAAATCAGAAGTTCAAATTAATAAATTTTTATTTTCAATCAAGCTTCAAAGTTATCCACAAATACACACAAATTTACGCAAACTCACAATAATACAGCCTAATCGTGCGGTTACTTCATTGATGGATTCCGTTACGGCGAGTCTTCTTGTTTCGCGTCTTCTTGTTCTTCCGCGGCTCCGAGCACATCTCTTCCGTTTTCAGCTCCAAGCAGGCTCAGCGTGCTCGACGACTTGCGTTTCTTGCTCATCTGACCTGGAAACGGCAATATTTTCCCTTATTCAGCATTTGAATCCATGAAAATTGAGAAATCTTCGGGATTTTCTTTAAAAACTTCAAGATTTCTTACTTTTCTTCCATTATTTCTCTTCCGTCCAGGGATTTTCGTCTGTCGAGTGGTGCAAAGGGATTCTGAAACTCAAAAATGTTAAATTTTCGAAATAAAAGATGGGAAAACTATCAAGAAGCATAGAAAAAAGAAAAAAGGACTTGGAAAATTGAAACGCTTTGGGAAATTTATTTTTTTTCCAATTAAAAGTGAAAAAAGTGGGATTTTCGACAGAAAAGGTGATGAGAATCACTCAAACATGAAATTATATGTTATTTTTGATGATAAATTCATTCTTAAAGCAAAAAAGTGAGAAAAAACCACTCAAAAACGGCAATTTTTAAGAAAAAACAGACAAAAACGAAAAAATAAAAATTAAATAAAATGGTGGCCGCCAGAAGGTGGCCTAACCGCCGCATGGCTGTTTTTCATTCTCTTCCACGGCCATCGCTCACCAAGTGGCGGATGCACAATATTGTGAAGTGAACAAAAGTCGAACCAGCGACCATTTGAATGATAGACAAACACGTTACCGGGTAAACCATTCGAGAAAGAGAGAATAAGTGACAGAGGGAAAGAAAGAGAGAGGAAGAGAGAAAAAGAGAAGATCTGGCAGCGATAGCCTGAATATTCACACAGAATATTCTGCTGCAATCACATGCTGCTCATTCATTTATTTCCGTTTTTCTGTTCTTCCCCCATTTTTCCACTTCCCCATCCAACAAATCACCGACCTCTTCATTAACAGGACACCCGTGCCCATGCGGAAAGCGCCAAGGAAGCGATTGACGGACGCATTGTCCACGGCCGTCAAGTTCGTGTTCGTTTCGCCGTCCACGGAGCAGCGATACGCGTCAAAGAGCTCTCGCCGACCGTCTCTAACGAGATGCTCTACCACGCGTTCTCCCACTTTGGAGAGATCGAGCGAGCCGTGCACATTGTCGACGAGAAAGGACGGCCGACTGGAGAAGGGATCGTCGAGTTCGAGAGGAAGCCGAACTGCAACGAGGCGATGGCCGCCATCCGGGAGAAAGTGTTCTTGTTGACTGCGTGAGTAATCTCGCTCCACTGGCACTTTGTGAACGGACGTTGTAGGGTTTCGGAGAGGAAAACATTCGGAATTCGTTGGCCGATGGCGTTTTCAATCAGAGATTAGAAATCCGATTGAGCCACATGAGTCATGTTAGCACTGATTGAAAGTTAGGGTCTCTCTTACCTGTTCCATACAGTTGAAGAATCCTTTCACTCGTTGTAAGAAGCTCTTGCTCCAGTAAGCATAACCCTAGTTGTTTAGCAATCGGCCAACATTGAGTGTTTCCTCTCCATTCCCCTGTGAATGCTGAAAAGCAGATTTGTCAGTCTGTGGTTGAAGTCAAGTACGAGTCAAAGAAATGACATTAGTTTCCATAATGGAACTGTTTCGTCTGTTTCTCTAACTCTGAAGATTTTCAAAGAAAAAAAGGTCGCAGAGAGAACATTTCTACAGTTTTTCATTAAAGAAACTCTGGGGTTTCGTCGAAATTTTATACATCTGGTTTGACGCCGAGCTCTGTTCAATAGAACTCGTTTGTATTCATGATCTCTCTGCGACCATGAAGATAGTATACTTTCATTCAAATAGTTTCTGTAGGATACTCTCAAAGTTAGACTTGAATAGTAACAGTAGTGTTCTGTGCAACCCAAGTGTGTATTTCTTCCTCTAGGAGTCCGAAACCGTTGATTTGCGAAATATTGGAGCCAAGAGATGAGGACGACGGACTGGCCGAGCGGATGATTCCCAGAACTCCCGGGCTCTCCAAGTAAGTTTGATGGACTTCTAGTTTTTACTTCTACCATTTTGTGGGTGTAAAGTACCAAATGTTCACCGCTTGAAAACATAAAAAAATGGAATTTGAACAAATTTCGGTCATAAGTGGTTCCATGTTTTCGACTGAATTTCCGGGAACAGTTTTGAATAAGACTATTTGAAATCTTGAATGTAACATGGTAATAATCTAGGGAACGTGAGCTCGGACCTCGTTTTCCGGCTCAGAACAGCTTCGAGTACGTTTACGGAATGAAGTGGAAGGAGCTGTACGACGTGGAGAAGAAGAGGAAGGCCGCGCTCGACGAGGAGCTCCGCGAGACGCGTCGTCGTCTTGAGGCGGACATGGAGCTCGCCTTCCAAGACTATCAGGCTCAGATGCTCAGAGAAGGTCATTTTACCCCTTTTGTGCATGTATTTTAAACGAGTGTTGCTAGTTTCAAAAAAATACTGAAATTTGTGGGAGAATAGGTACGAACGAGTGCTCGGCTGATCAGTTTTTCGCGAAAATATTGTTCAAATAGGGAGTGAAATTCGAACTAGAGAGTTTGGATTTTGCTCTTTTCTTCATTAAAAACTGAAAACAGAGCAAATTTTCAGACACTTTAATAACCAATCTGATCTTGGCTATGTCCATTTCAATTAATTCACTGACCAGACTTACGCATTTCAATCTTTTATAAAAGGCGTGCTAGGGGTTGTTTTCAGGGGGCGTGGCTCATTGTTTATCACGAGCACTAGGAAAAGATCAAACTCTTTCCAATTCCGTAGAAGTGCATATTTGAATTGGATTTTTGTATGGAACATGTTGTACCGTGTTTCTAGACAATATTGCTACACTTAAAATCAAAACTGTATTTATTCGAATCCATATCCCTATCACCTCCTTTTTGATTCTTTTCCGTCAACAACAAAAATTATTCAAATTTCAGACCTCCAACGCCGTCAACAGGAGCTCGAGCGTCTCGAGGCTGCTCGCCGCGAGAGAATGCGTGGACTAGGAGGTCCGCCCGTCGGAATGCCACCACCAGGAGTCCAACCGTTCCACCAGCAGGGCAACTTCATGGGAGGACCCCCAGGAGGACCTGGAGGACCACCTCCGTTCGCCCAGCCATTCCAACAGCCACCACAGGGAATGTTCAACATGCCGCCAACGGGTGCACCGCCACCACTGATGGGTGGACCTCCTGGTGGACCTCATGGTGGACCGCCAGGAGGACACGGAGGGCCACCACCGGGAGGACCGAACGGACTGCTTCAGAACACGCAGGGAAGGAGTAACATGATAGAAGGCGTGCAGCGACTTCTCCAGATCTTTAAGAGCGACAACGGACCTGGTGGAATGCGTGAGTTGACAGAAAGAGAGAGAGAGTCTGAAGTCTTTATATTGTGAAAAAAATATTCCTGCGACATCGGGCGAGCGCGCGAAAATTTGAATAGGCCCCGCCCACCGAGCGGTCGGCCGACGCCGCAGTGGTGTTTTGTGTGGGGACCGTCGGCCGACCGCACGGTGGGCGGGGCCTATTCAAATTTTCGCGCGCTCGCCCGATGTCGCAGGAATATTTTTTTCACAATATGTGTGTTTTTCAGCAGGAGGAGGAGGCCGTGGAGACTTCGGAGGACCGCCGCCACAGCAGCAAATGTTCGGAGGGCCTTACGACGGATATCCACCGGAGAAGAAGACTCGACGCTGAATTGTTATCCCCCTTTCAGTTCCTTTTTTTACAGTCTTCAATTTTTTATTCTTTTTTTGAGGTGTCTTTTTTAAATTAATATCTTCACAAGCACATTTTCTAATCAATGCTTTTTGTGGATCTCAACATCCTGTATTTGATTAAATTATATCAATTTGTAACTTCATTCTTTTGTACCGTTCTATACATACAACTAGCGAAAGAGACGACCTTATAAAGGTCACTGGGCGGGGTTAGTAGAGGAAACCGGTCGAGAAGTGGGTGGGGCGATGTAAATTCACGAATAATTGCGGATAGAAAATGGTAAAAAGAGCTCGGGCCAGCGAGAGAGTTGTGGAGACGCAGACAGTTAGTGGGTCGAGTTGATGACGTCGACGATCTTCTGGGCGACGTTGAGCGTCGGATCGTGGACGAGCACGATGTCGTATACCTCCTCGTAGTGCTCCATGGCGGCGGTGTCGTCGAGCTGAAAAAGATCGACAGTTCAAGGGGACTTCTGATGAATAACGAACCGATCCGTTGTAATAGCCGACTTTGAGTGTCGGTCCGTCGCGTTCCACTCCGACGTCCATGTGGATGTCGCCCATTGAGTCACCAAGCAAGATGACGTTCACGCTGAAAATATTCAGAATTGGGAACGCATTCAGGATGTCGACTTACCGTCCGGCGATCTCGTGGAAGAACGACGTCTCCTTCTGAATCACCGACGAATTCTTGCAGAAGGTGTGGATGAGTGGCTCCGAGAAGGCGCACGCTTTCTCGTCCTCGTCGAACAGAATCATGTTGGAGATGAAGTGCGTGTTGCGTGGGATGGCTCCGAGCTTCTGCTGCAGGAAGTACTCGATGATGTTGCCGATTCCAGCAGAGAAGATGACGAGTGGGATGTTGTGAGCATCGAGTGCCTGGATGAAGTCCTCGGCGCCGTCCTTGAAGACGATGCGAGACTGACGGACGAACTCCTCGATGGTGCCCTTCGAGAAGCGCTCGTTGATGATGAGCCCGTGAGAAGTGCCCCACCACTTCTCCATGTGCGGAATCTTCTCCTCCATCGTCAGCTTCGGACTGAACTCGATCGGGTAGTACTTGGCCTTGAGGTCGATGAACTTCTGTCCCAACTCGGGCTTCAACCGCATCACATTGTCGTCGAACACTCCGTGAGTGGTGGAGAGTCGTTCTCCCTTCTCGTTCTCAAATCGGGAGAGCGTGTAGTCGAAGTCACTGATAACGACCGTCTTGCCGGCTCCTCCGACCACCATCTTCCTCAATTTGGCGGACACGGCGGTGGGATCACGGCAGAGAATGTTCTCCTGGCCGAGCAGGTAGCTCATCAGAAGTGGCACGACGTCCGTCTTCTTCAGCTGCTCGATGCACTCGGCTTCAGCGCTGGCGACCGCGGCGACGATTTCAGTGGCTTTGAACATGGCGAATTGCGATTGGGCGGTGTCGAGTGGAGTGTCAGTGAGCGTTTCGGCTGAAAAAGAAGACGTTGGGCGAACTTATGGACTTTACACGTTCTAAAGAACATTCAGATGTTTTACTGATAAACTATCAGTCTAACGAGGGACAGCTGATAAGAAATGGCTCCGCACTTACTAGATTCACCAGAGTTCATTGGGTATTTTTAGTAACTTTGACTAGTACGAGTAGTAAGTGCCCACTACGGTTGCCCGACTGTTTTTATACTAAATTTGATGTTTTTTCAAGTGGAAGACCATGGCTACTTGAAGTGTGAATGAGGACGAGTACTACGAAGAGGGCGCACGTGACTGCTTCGAGGTCAGACAGTGAATCCACAGATCGAGATGTCAAAGTGGAAAGGGAAATGGGAGAGGTGAGAAAAGTTGTCGCCTCGAATCTCGACAACTTTATATCATTCGAAACAGACTCCGCCCCTTCCATTTCACCGTTCGAAAGGGGAAAAAGAAGTGAAAAAGTGAAGGGAGAGATGTACAATCTCCCAGACGATCTCAAAGTTGTCACAGACACCGAGAGAGCGAGGTGTAACTTGTCGGGGCAAACTGGAACTCAAAGCCTCTTGGCAAACTGACTTGGAACTTGCCGCCGGCGCTCCTTTTTATTCGCCCCGGATTATAAATCAGTGGGGGCGGAGCGAGAGCCACTGTACTTTTTCGGCGACGAAATAGTAAGGTCGCACTATCATTCACTTTTTACGACCGCAGGCTCTTTGTCCTGTCAACTTATCAGTAGGCTAATGAGTGGTTATCAGTCTCAGAAGGACAAAGAAAGGAGTTGGAAGCAGACAGCTTATCTTCACTTCCAACTGTGCACACTTGGTCTCTTCCCTTTTGAGCTTTGTTTCGCGAGCTCTAAATTCTTTTCAGACCTACAATTATCGTTGTTACAGCCTTGGAAAACCGAGGAAACTTGTCCCATTGTGTAAAAATGTCAAAATGAAATTCCAACTTGTCTCGAAATTCCACGTTCAACTCACCCTGAACTGAAGAGCCCGCCGACATGTTGTAGAAGTCCTAGATAAAAAAGAATAAAACGTGAAAAAATTTGTGCGGCGAGAAGCAAGAGCTCGAGTTGAACCAGTGCCGACGAGAGGGTGTCAGAGAGCGAGAGACGCAGACAGTGAGAGACGACGAGAGACAATGCGGACGTGTGGAGGCGCAGAGAAAGAGAGCGACACATGGATCAAGGCGCGAGGAGGAGTTGTGTCTGGAGGAGTCTGGAGGAGAGGGCAAAGATCGAAGAGATCAAACGTGTTCGAGTACTACTGTAGACGCACCACTCGGTAGAATACGCTCTCGAAATGTTGGAAAAGCTGGAGAAAAACGAAAGAGAAATCACGTGAGAGCTCTTCGGGAAAGGAAAGTAACTTCCCGATCACCGTTTTTATATTCAAATCCTTATCACTTTCATTACCAACTTTAATGACCTTTTTTGACAGAAGCTTGCAAAGAAACTAATTTGAATTTCCTTGAAAAACCCGTTGACCCGATATAATTACACTTTTACTGATAAAACAGAGATCGCAATGTCTATTAAATCTTACTCTGAACAATTCTGGCCGTTGATTGACGGCTTTCGAAGCGTCTGCCACCCACGAGAAGACTTCGCCCGAGCCGTCGTGCCACTCGACTCATCGACTGGAGCACTGAAAATGATAATGTTTGATTGGGATTCAGATTCTGGAGATCGGCGAAAAGTCGCTGAAATTCTGGCGAAAAACAACTGGGAAGCGTGTGACTAGAGAGACAGCTGGCGAAGCGGGTGGTTTCGGAACGGAGAGAACGAGAGAAAAGTGTCCTGACACATCTTCTGGTGAACTATGATCGATCTGTGCCATGTTATCTACATGAATCAGTATCACACGCGTCTATTTTCGACGCCAACGAATCAGTTCGGTTCTCACGGTCTCCATAATATTTTCGACACTGTTTTCACGTGAATTATCTCTGTCTTGGTGAGTTTCTAACATAAATTGAATGGTTTTGCACTTGTTTTGATCGAAATTCGCTCCTTTTTTCTATGATTATACTGAAAATCTTCGAAAATGCGCAAGTTTGACGAAAAAAGACCAAAAATCGAAATTTTTTTCTCATCACTTAGAAAGTGTGCAGACACCAAGACGACAAAACTGCGGACCGTAGTCAGAAAAAGTTTTTTCTTTTTTTCCCAAACTTTTCGAAAAGCATGCAAAATTAATACCCTCGATTAACAAAACGAAAAAAAGCGTGAGAATGATTAGAATTTTACCCCACACTAACAGGATCCTGACCACGACTTGCTGTGCGTTTAACACGATCAGAATGGCGTCTGGCACACGGTACGAAGAAGCCGTCCGTCTTCTGAATAGTCTGCAATCGAATGCGGCGACGATCAAGAAACTGCGAGGTCAGCGTGATCACTTGCAAACGATGAACCTTCCACAGTGCAGAAAGTATCTCGAGTCGTTGAAGATCTCTCAGAAAGACCTCGATGCTCTGAACATCATCCACGTGAGTGGAACAAAAGGAAAAGGAAGCACTTGCGCCTACACTGAAGCGATCCTGAGGGAGAAGAAATTGAAGACGGGGCTCTACACTTCACCGCACCTGGTGCACGTCAGAGAGAGGATTCGGATTAACGGAGAGCCGGTGGATGAGAAGACGTTCGCTGAGGAATTCTTTCACGGTCAGCAAGTTTCAAAATAAAATTATTCCAACGAAACGCTCTTCTAGTATACGAGACTCTGATGTCCGAGCACAGCGACAACATGCCTGCCTACTTCAAGTTCCTCACCCTCCTCGCCTTCCGGATCTTCACCAAATCGAAGGTGGAAGTGGTGGTTCTCGAGGTGGGCATCGGAGGGGAATACGACTGCACCAACGTCGTCGATCACCCGAAGATATGTGGAGTGACCACTTTGGACTACGATCACATCTCGTTGCTCGGCTCGAAACTATCGGAGATCGCGTGGCACAAGGCGGGCATTTTCAAGGAGGACGTGCCGGCTGTGTATTCGCCGACGACTCCAGAAGCAGAAGAGGTGGGTTTTAAGTTACTCACCCAACATTTTTCAAGTAAATATTTCGAAACGAAGAAACTCAAGGAATAATTTGATTTCCGACATCCGTGACATTGCAGGTACTCCTCGCCCGTGCCGCAGCCAAGAACACACCGATCTCCAAGGCCCCGTCCTTCAAAGATTACACTTTCGCCGACGTCATTTCCCCCGGAATTCCAGGAGCTCATCAGTACGCCAACATCGCTCTGGCTCTCCAACTCGTGCAACACCCAACGACAGAAGTGGTGCCCACTTATATGTGCAGAGCCATCACTTGGTGTCGCTGGCCTGGAAGGAGTCAAGCGGTGCGGACGGACGGTGTCACGTGGCTTCTGGACGGAGCACACACTCCGAAGAGCATGGAGGCGTGCTCGAAGTGGGCGAAGGAAGAGATCGCGCATTGGAAGAAAGAAGACGTCAGGAAGATTGCACTCTTCCAGTGCACCGCTGATAGATGTCCGTCCACACTTATAAAGTACCTGAAAGTGAGTAGGCGCTGCTTTTTTCAAGAATATTTCTGTTTTTCCAGCCACTGGGAATCTCGCAACTCCTCTCGTGCCCCACCCAACTTTTCGCAAACGTTGACAAATCAGCAGACTCGACGAACTTGAATGCTTCTAAAGATGAGCAACTGGAGAAGGCGAAACAGTGCGTAGAAGCATGGCATTCAGAAGACGTCGCCAATCAGAATGGCACAGATGACCGAGTGTTCGATTGCATCTCCTCTGCCTTCGACTTCATCGAAGAATCCCGAAAAAAGGAGGAGCTTGTCGTTCTTGTAACCGGAAGCCTTCATCTGGTCGGCGGAGTGCTCAATTTGATCGGAAAACACAAGAAAGCTCGTGAATTGTACAGATAATTATTTCAATTTGTTGTAGATTTTAGGATATTCCATTGTTCTAACACATTCCCATTTGCCATTTGTTCTCCATCTGTGTTCCCAAAGACTTTTATTGCTCATTGTTATATTTTGCTCAATTTTAATAAACATTTTTTCAAATTCTATGAATGTTTTCGTTTTCTCTCGTTTATCCGAATAAATATCGACAGTATTCTCAATTAGCGTATCAAAGTGAAAAGTGCAGATCCACAAAAATGCTCCGTCAATGGTGGCTCCGTGGAGCACGATCACTGCGGGCTCACTCCGGATGCTCCACAGAAGCGACTGCCCCAAGAAAACGAGTGATTCCACAGGACGGACTTCAGTTGACAGACTTTATCAGAGAAAGCGGACGGAAGCAGAGACAGAAGGCGATCATTCCATCGATAGAAGACACGAAAGAGTACCTGAATCCAGAAGATCTGAGGGGCAATGGGAGGACTGGTAACCATTGAGGCAATTGATACAAAGGGAGTATTCTTTCCAGTGTGCTACGTGACTTACGGCTGTCAGATGAACGTCTCCGATATGGAAATCGTGCGATCCATCATGCAGCAGTACGAGTTCACAGAAACAGAAAACAGAGAAAAGGCAGACATCGTGCTCCTGATGACGTGCTCGATCCGCGAGGGGGCGGAGCGAAAAGTGTGGAATCAGTTGAAGCTGATCAGGTCGAACGCGACGAACAAGGGACAGATAGTGGGCGTGCTGGGGTGCATGGCGGAGAGGGTGCGGCACGAGTTGCTCGAGAAGAAGAACCTGGTGAACATCGTGGCGGGACCCGACTCGTACAGGGACCTGCCGAGGTTGGTGGCGGTCGCCAACGGGGGATCGAACGCCATCAATGTGCAGTTGTCGCTGGATGAGACCTATGCGGACGTGCAACCGATTCGCGTCGATTCCGACTCCAAGACTGCTTTTATGTGAGTGCAAACTTCAACAGAACCACAAGAGCTCCAACCTTACAGCTCGATCATGCGTGGATGCGACAACATGTGCACCTACTGTGTGGTGCCGTTCACTCGCGGAAGGGAGAGAAGTCGTCCCATCGAGTCGATCGTGGAAGAGGTGCGACGGCTTCGCGACGACGGATTCCGACAGATCACTCTTCTGGGACAGAACGTCAACAGTTACAGGGACACGTCCGTCGTCGACTTTCCGATGAGTTCCTCGCAGGACAGAGTGCCCGGATTCAAGACTGTTTATAAGTGAGTAACAAGCTTCAGATGACGTTCAACGCTTTTCAACTTTGTAACTTGCAGACCAAAAACCGGTGGCTTGACCTTCACAACTCTGCTCGATCGAGTGTCAGAAGCGGCTCCAGAAGTGCGCTTCCGATTCACTTCTCCCCATCCCAAAGACTTCCCAATGCAGGTACACTCCACTGATAATGCTCACTCTAATCTGAGCACACTTTCAGCTCATCGAACTGATCTCCTCGCGGCCGAATCTCTGCAAACAGCTTCATCTGCCAGCACAAAGTGGCGATGACGAGACATTGGAGAGGATGGGAAGGGGCTACACGAGGGAGCTCTACCTCCGACTCGTCGACGACATCCGACGCATTCTTCCAGGTGAGATCTTCATGATTCTAGACATAATCTGAGATCTCAGACGTCTTCTTGACAAGCGACTTCATCGCGGGATTCTGCGGAGAGTCCGAGTCCGCCCACCAGAACACGCTCTCCTTGATGCGATCCGTCGGCTACTCGTTCTGCTTCGTCTTTCCCTACAGTATGCGTGGAAAGACGAGAGCCCACCATCGGCTCACCGACGACGTTCCGGAAGACGTGAAGGCACGACGTCATCTGGATTTGGTGAACGTCTTCAGGGAAGGAGCACTCAAACTGAATGAAGGGCTCGTCGGAAGTGAGCAGATTGTTCTTTTGGAGGGGGTGAGCAGAACGGAATTCTGGAGTCATTTAAATTGTTCCTTTCAGAGATCGAAGCGGAACGAGCTATTCAGTTACGGAAGGATCGATGGAGGAGTGAAGACAGTCTTCGACAACTCCGAGTTGCGACTCGAGCCGGGAAAGTACGCCAAGGTCGTTGTGACTGGAGCCAGTTCGCAGACATTGCAGGCAAAGCTCGTTGAGGAAGTCAGCATTTGAATGTTTTGTTACTAGTAATTTTCAAGTTGTCTGTTGATAGAATAAAATTATTAGCTTTATCTTTGCGAATGAACACAATTTCAAGTCAAATGTTTATTCAGAACTCGTTCATTCATGTACAGACACAACATCCCTGTGGGAATGATGTGAATAAATAATGGATTGAATGAACGGAGATCGAGGAGAGCGAGTAGGGTGAACGGGTTTACATGTTTCCTCCACGAAGACGAAGAACGAGATGGAGAGTAGACTCCTTCTGGATGTTGTAGTCGGAGAGAGTGCGTCCATCCTCGAGCTGCTTTCCGGCGAAGATCAATCTCTGCTGGTCTGGAGGAATTCCCTCCTTGTCCTGGATCTTAGCCTTGACGTTTTCGATGGTGTCAGAAGCCTCGACCTCAAGGGTGATGGTCTTTCCAGTGAGGGTCTTCACGAAGATCTGCATTCCTCCGCGGAGACGGAGCACCAGATGAAGAGTGGACTCCTTCTGGATGTTGTAGTCGGAGAGAGTACGTCCGTCCTCGAGCTGTTTTCCTGAAATCAAATCATTTAGAAATTGAAAATATTTCGAATTTTAGTTACTCACCAGCGAAGATCAAGCGCTGCTGATCTGGAGGAATTCCCTCCTTGTCTTGGATTTTGGCTTTGACGTTCTCGATGGTGTCAGAAGCCTCCACTTCGAGGGTGATAGTCTTTCCGGTCAAGGTTTTGACGAAGATCTGCATTCCTCCTCTGAGCCGGAGCACCAGATGGAGAGTCGACTCCTTTTGAATGTTGTAGTCAGAGAGAGTGCGTCCGTCCTCGAGCTGCTTTCCGGCGAAGATGAGACGCTGCTGATCTGGTGGGATTCCCTCCTTGTCCTGGATCTTGGCCTTGACGTTCTCGATGGTGTCGGATGCCTCGACCTCCAGAGTGATAGTCTTTCCAGTGAGGGTCTTCACGAAGATCTGCATACCTCCTCTGAGGCGGAGAACGAGATGAAGGGTGGACTCCTTCTGAATGTTATAATCGGAGAGAGTACGTCCGTCCTCGAGCTGTTTTCCTGTAAACGTAATCTTAAGTTTTTGAAATCACCTATTATGTTCTTACCAGCAAAGATAAGACGCTGCTGATCTGGAGGAATTCCTTCCTTGTCTTGAATCTTGGCCTTGACGTTCTCGATGGTGTCCGAAGCCTCGACCTCGAGGGTAATAGTCTTTCCGGTCAACGTTTTGACGAAAATCTGCATTCCTCCGCGGAGACGGAGCACGAGGTGAAGGGTGGATTCCTTCTGGATGTTGTAGTCGGAGAGGGTACGACCATCTTCGAGCTGCTTTCCGGCGAAGATAAGACGCTGCTGATCTGGTGGGATTCCTTCCTTGTCCTGGATCTTGGCTTTCACATTCTCAATAGTATCCGAAGCCTCGACCTCAAGGGTGATGGTCTTTCCGGTAAGGGTCTTCACGAAGATCTGCATACCTCCGCGAAGACGGAGCACGAGATGGAGAGTGGACTCCTTCTGGATGTTGTAATCGGAAAGAGTACGTCCGTCCTCGAGCTGCTTTCCAGCGAAGATCAATCTCTGCTGGTCTGGAGGGATTCCTTCCTTGTCCTGGATCTTGGCCTTGACGTTCTCGATGGTGTCAGAAGCCTCCACCTCCAGGGTGATAGTTTTTCCGGTCAAAGTTTTGACGAAGATTTGCATGATTGCTGAAAAAGAAAAGTTAGAAAGAGGGCACTCAGCTAAGGAAAAGATTACGAAACGGGGTAGGAAGCTTCGAGAACAGACTATTGCGAAACGTTTCACAAAATCAATATACGCTTGGAAGGCAGAGCGGTTGAGTGAATCTCCAAGCCTATTGCTGTCACAACCCAAAAATGATAGGCTTAAAGGTTAAGCGGCAAGAATTCATTTTGGAGAAAAGCGAGAAAGCCCAGCAGAAACGGAAAAACCCGTGCGAATGAGACAAAGTGGCACGCGAGGCGAGCGTTCTGCCCGAGTGAGGCGTATGACTGCCCCCCGTCCCCTCTCAATCAATAACACGCCCAGCGCGCGCAGAAGCCCCGCCCCTCTCGCCGTCTCACGTTCAGCTGTTGTTCTCGTTTCTCTGTGACTGTCTTATGACGAGAACCAAGAGGAATTAGGACAAGGGAAGCGCTTCCTTCTGCTGAGCAAGGACGGATCGAACTCACCGTGAAGGAAGTTGGTTTGCGCTGGGTTTCAAAAGCGTAATAAACGGTGGAGGAGAGTGGTTGACACTTGTAATTGGACACGGTCAGTCTGCGTGGAAGGTCACGTGCGCTTTAGACCATTAGGATAAACAAGGGAAATGAGTCAGTGGGGCAGGAGGAACAAGTGGAAAGGGAGTGGGAAGTGTTCTTCTTTTCAGCAGATGAAACCAGTTTTCAGAGAGAAACGACAAACTATTGCGTCTTTTTGTATCACTTTCTTGTAATTCTTAACGACGAATGATGAAATAAGGGAAAGCCATCAAGAAAAGGAGAAAGCGTGGTCATGTGTTCTCGAACAACTGCCGCCAGTGTGGATGGAGCCCCGTGGTCAAGAACATCAGGACGTTCACTGGGACCAAGAAGAACAGTTATAGAACTTTGAACTTCCAGGAATGACATAAAAAACTGATGAAAGTATTAGATTATTATTATTATGTGTATTTATAAAGCTTAGAGAATGCAAAGTAATGCATTTGAAACCGAGAAAATCTCAAGAAACTAGAAAAATATTACTTTCCAAATGTGAACATTGTGCGAAAAGCGAAGTAGAAATTGTGATGGAATTTGACAAAACGTTAACAGCAGCGAGTGGGTCTGAATGTTCAATGAATCATGAAAAAGGCATTCAGATAGAAATGACTCAACTACTCGAAAATTCGTACAATGAACCACTTGGAAAGTGCGTTCACTAATAGACTGAACGTACGGAAAGTGCATAGGAAGAGTAGATCAACGATGGTGAGACTAGGATACTGGGCCAGAAAGGGACATTCCAGGGGTTCAAATCCTTCCCGTTGACTAATACTTCGCCTCTTCATGTTCCGAAAAATGTAGAAGAAATGACTGTTCAAGAGGAGGAAGAACATCATCGTAGAAAAGGAGAGGAAGAATATATCTAAGTCTATTCAATTCTAGTGAAGACAAACAACATAAATAATACAGAATTTTTATTCAGCACACGTTCAATAAAATACAGACCCAACGCTCCCAAGGGAACGATGTGAATAAATAGTGGATTGGTTGAACGGAGATCGAAAAGTGCGAGTAGGGTGAACGGGTTTACATGTTTCCTCCACGAAGACGAAGAACGAGATGAAGGGTGGACTCCTTCTGGATGTTGTAGTCGGAGAGAGTGCGTCCGTCCTCCAGCTGCTTTCCGGCGAAGATCAATCTCTGCTGGTCTGGTGGGATTCCCTCCTTGTCCTGGATCTTGGCCTTGACGTTCTCGATGGTGTCCGAAGCCTCGACCTCCAGAGTGATGGTCTTTCCAGTGAGGGTCTTCACGAAGATCTGCATTCCTCCGCGGAGACGGAGCACAAGGTGAAGGGTGGACTCCTTTTGGATGTTGTAGTCGGACAGAGTACGACCATCTTCGAGCTGCTTTCCTGAAATCAAATCATTTAGAAATCAAAAAAATTTTTAGTTCTAATTACTCACCAGCGAAGATCAATCTCTGCTGATCTGGTGGAATTCCTTCCTTGTCCTGGATTTTAGCCTTGACGTTCTCGATGGTGTCAGAAGCCTCGACCTCGAGGGTAATAGTCTTTCCGGTCAAGGTTTTGACGAAGATCTGCATACCTCCGCGAAGACGCAGCACGAGGTGAAGAGTGGATTCCTTCTGAATGTTGTAGTCGGAGAGAGTGCGTCCGTCCTCGAGTTGCTTTCCGGCGAAGATCAAGCGCTGCTGATCTGGTGGGATTCCTTCCTTGTCCTGGATCTTGGCCTTTACATTCTCGATGGTGTCCGAAGCCTCGACTTCAAGAGTGATGGTCTTTCCAGTCAAGGTTTTGACGAAGATCTGCATTCCTCCTCTGAGGCGAAGCACGAGATGGAGAGTAGACTCCTTCTGGATGTTGTAGTCGGAGAGAGTGCGTCCGTCCTCGAGCTGCTTTCCTGAAATCAAATAATTTAGTAATTGAAAAATTTCAAGTTTTAGTTACTCACCAGCGAAGATCAATCTCTGCTGATCAGGTGGAATTCCCTCCTTGTCCTGGATCTTGGCCTTGACGTTTTCGATGGTGTCAGAAGCCTCGACCTCCAGAGTGATGGTCTTTCCAGTGAGGGTCTTCACAAAGATCTGCATTCCTCCTCTGAGGCGGAGCACGAGGTGAAGAGTGGACTCCTTCTGGATGTTGTAGTCGGAGAGAGTGCGTCCGTCCTCGAGCTGCTTTCCGGCGAAGATGAGACGCTGCTGGTCTGGGGGGATTCCTTCCTTGTCCTGGATCTTGGCCTTGACGTTCTCAATAGTGTCAGAGGCCTCGACTTCAAGAGTGATGGTCTTTCCAGTGAGAGTTTTCACGAAAATCTGCATTCCTCCGCGGAGACGGAGCACCAGATGAAGGGTAGATTCCTTCTGAATGTTGTAGTCAGAAAGGGTACGACCGTCCTCGAGCTGCTTTCCGGCGAAGATGAGACGCTGCTGATCTGGTGGGATACCTTCCTTGTCCTGGATCTTGGCCTTGACGTTTTCGATAGTGTCCGAAGCCTCGACCTCCAGAGTGATGGTCTTTCCAGTGAGGGTCTTCACGAAGATCTGCATTCCTCCTCTGAGGCGGAGCACGAGATGGAGAGTAGACTCTTTCTGGATATTGTAGTCAGAGAGAGTACGTCCATCCTCGAGCTGCTTTCCGGCAAAGATGAGACGCTGCTGATCTGGTGGGATACCTTCCTTGTCCTGGATCTTGGCCTTGACATTCTCGATGGTGTCAGAAGCCTCGACTTCGAGGGTAATAGTCTTTCCGGTCAAGGTTTTGACGAAAATCTGCATTCCTCCGCGGAGACGGAGCACAAGGTGAAGGGTGGACTCCTTCTGGATGTTGTAGTCAGAGAGTGTACGACCATCTTCGAGCTGCTTTCCTGAAATTGAATCATTTAGAAATTTATATTTCGAATATTAGTTACTTACCAGCAAAGATCAAACGCTGCTGATCTGGTGGGATTCCTTCCTTGTCCTGGATCTTGGCCTTGACGTTCTCGATGGTGTCCGAAGCCTCGACCTCCAGAGTGATGGTCTTTCCAGTGAGGGTCTTCACGAAGATCTGCATTCCTCCTCTGAGGCGAAGCACGAGGTGAAGGGTGGATTCCTTCTGAATGTTGTAGTCGGAGAGAGTGCGTCCGTCCTCGAGCTGCTTTCCGGCGAAGATAAGACGCTGCTGATCTGGTGGGATTCCTTCCTTGTCCTGGATTTTGGCCTTGACGTTCTCGATTGTGTCGGAAGCCTCGACCTCGAGGGTGATAGTCTTTCCAGTCAAAGTTTTGACGAAGATCTGCATTCCTCCTCTGAGGCGAAGCACGAGGTGAAGGGTGGATTCCTTCTGAATGTTGTAGTCGGAGAGAGTGCGTCCGTCCTCGAGCTGCTTTCCGGCGAAGATAAGACGCTGCTGATCTGGAGGGATTCCCTCCTTGTCCTGGATCTTGGCCTTGACGTTCTCGATGGTGTCTGAAGCCTCGACCTCCAGGGTGATAGTTTTTCCGGTCAACGTTTTGACGAAGATTTGCATGATTGCTGAAAAAACATTATTTGATTAAAGGCAGTGCTACTATGAAGTGAAGAGAAATGAGGACATGTGAGACAATGTGGTTACTGAATCCTCTAACATTGCGAAACATGGCAGAAAGCAATCGCGGGAAAAGCTCTTTTGACGCACCGTAGCACGCGAGGCGAGGCGAGAGTTTTGCCCGAGTGAGGCGTGTGACCGCCCGACATTCAAAAATCGATAGACAGCTCAGAGCGCGCTCGCTAACCCTTCCCCGTGCGCCCAGTTTATGTTCTTGTATTGATCCGCAGCGAATAGTAGACATATCAGGACAGAAAGCAGTGAATATTCCAGGGAATGTTATGAACTAATGCAGTCACAAGCTTGGCTAGTGTAATTTACACTGCTTTTCAGTAGATTCTCGTAAAATGGGTCTTCTATTAAGTGTAAGGAAAATTGTTAAACGCAGATTCTTTTCGAGACAAAAGAAAGTGACTAGAAATCTAATTGTAAAACGATAGACGCTCTCCCGTTCGAATCTAGAGTGGTTAAAGAAGAAACCAAACCACAGGACACCACTGGCAAAGTGCCGTCAGACTAATCGCGAAACGAGCGGAAAGGGCAGTGAGTCAGAGTACACCAGTCTGACGATCATGTGACGGGGCGAAAGTGTTCGCAGAGAAAGAAAGATGGAGTCGACCGAGCGACTGGCTGAAATGACGAACGAATGAGCGCTGCGGCGCTGAAAATGGGAAGGCCGCGTCGCGCGGGCGGTGCGTTGCGGTCTCTTCGCGTCGAGACCCGTGCTGTGTTCGAACGCCCCTCACTGCGAGTGCATGTTCCTTTAAACATATGGTCGAACATTTTCGAATGTTCTCGAGCCCGCGGTTTCGAAACAAGCAGGCAGTTCGAGAAGAAAACGATAAAAATCAATTTCATTGATAATCTTTGATGGAATCAGCTGATATCAACCGCGATAAGAATCAGGATTAATCATCAAAACGTCATTTTCTGACAAACTTTCAAAATATTCGTAAAATTACACAACAAAGACCAGGATAACAAGCTGATGGCATTTCGTGCATCACCTGACCGCAACTAACGGATCACTAAACCAGAGCCACTTGTTGTTGTTATTCACATTTTCTCCCAGAAAGGGCCTAAGTGTGGAGGAGAAAAGGGGCGAAAAGAGAAATAGGCTAGATTGAAGAGTGGAAAGCGAAAAACAATGGACGGTGCTGGGGCGTGTCGTCTCCGCAGGTGCGCTTATATACGATTTTCGAAACGATTTCATCACATTGCAAAAACAAAATGCCACGTCACCATCACTATCAGAAATGTGGAACCTTCAAAGTTAAAGTTAGCAATATATATTCTTTTTGCGAGCACTAACAAACATGTTTTGTGAGTGCGTGAGGTGTTTGTCGACAGATACAATCAGGCGAAAAAGTGATGATGCAAGCAGCACGGAAACGGGAAAAAAGAAAACGGGCGGACTGGTTTCGGTACGAGGAAGCGGGGGGTCATGTGATTTTCCGCTTTCAAAATTCACTTGGGGAAAACAAATGGGACAGGAGGGGTTGAACAACTTCAGACGTCTTTCGGGGGGAGAGTCTTCTCGGAACATATTCAGTTTTCTAAATTTAGCTCTTGCGTCAATAACATGAATGCGAGGAAATTGGCAAAGTACGAAAACAACCTGGGCTCCGGTGTTTTGCTCGAAACTTGAATACATGATGACTTTGGGGAAGGGATCGACCGAGTTTCATGCTCTGACGCGTTCAACTTCCGGATAAAACTTGGCATTTCTTTGCAACTTGTTATAAATCTACTCAACCAGGACCAGTACTACTCACAACTCCTTCAAATTCTCATTATTTTCTCTGGAACAATGCCGAAACCGACCAAGTACTACGAGAAGCTTCGCGAAAAGAAGCGTCTTGCTCACGAGCACACTCTGAAGGTTCAAGAGGAGCGGAAGAGAGCACGAGAGGTCAAGGAGGAGAAGTGGACGGTGAGGAATGAGCACGAGTTGGTGGCAGAGCACAGGAAGATGCAGAGGATGGACAACATCGAGAGAATGAGGTTGTTCTTGGGCTTGATAGAGCCTTTAATTGACTGAAAATACAGTAACCTATTGAAGCTTCTTTCAAAAACTTGAATATTAACTTCAGAAAAGAGGGATTCGCAAAGCTCGAGAATCTCGAAGCCATCGAGAAAGCGAAAAAGGAGCGTGAGGAATTGTTGCAAAAGGAACTAGATGAAGAGATTCAGGATCTGAAAGATATTGTGGCAGCGGTAGGGTTTATAAATGACTTATCAACTGAAAGTGTTTAGCAATGCGCCTACTACGACGACATTCTGAAGCAAGTGTCGCCTCCAGAAGAGAAGTCGGTCGACGAGATTGTCGAGTCGATCCGGAAGGAACTGAAGGAAATCTACGACGTGTTCGCACAGGTGTCCGACTTCGATCCGAAGATGCCAGAAGTGTCGGACGACAAACAGGGCGAGGAGATGTTCGCCAAGGAGATTGCTCAGATGGAGAAGGAGATCGAGGAGTTCTCTCTACAGGCCGATCGGATCGATGCGCAAGTGCTCGAAGTGAATGCTCAGATCGAGAAGGAAAGTGTGAAACAAGCGGCTCTGGAGCAGGAGAGGGCCATGGAGGTTATTCAGCTGGAGAAACAGGTCAAGGCGCTGGAGGCCAAGTTGGAGTTCATGCAGAGGGATACTGAGGAGAAAGAAGAGGTTAGTTTGATTCTGGAATTTGCTGTTAATATACTTTTTGTGAAATTACTGCTGTGTTCTCCAGAGACTATCCGACGGTGATCATTCTGACGATGCACTCGATTTTTTAAAGCTTTTGAATGAAAACGAGTTCGCCAGACTCTCGTGAAATGCTATTTGTACCTATTAAAAGTTTTATGAGACTCGGGCGTCCTCCTATAAGCTAGTGTGCTCCCTTCCGCTGAATTCGAAAGTACAGTAATCCGAAATTGCAGATCGAGAAATTGAAACAGCGAATTGAAGAGGAGACCGAAAACCAGCGGAAATGGATGGAGGCTTTGAAAAACGTAAAGGAATTAATGGAAAAAACGGAGGCAGAGGAAAAGGAGAAAAAATTGAGGAGGGAGGCCAGAATTGCAGCGAATCGTCCTGGCACGTCAACGTCGGTGAAGTCGAAAGCATTAAAGCCGGAGACTAAGAGGTGGAATTGATTGTGAATAACACTCTTGAAGGATTTATTATTTCTGAAATAAATTGGAAAGCCACCCAACAAGTTCTTTTCATCAGAATGGAACCATTCACTTCTCGGTTTGTGTACTCCTCTCGGACGACCTCTCGCAAAACTTATAAAGTTCTCAACTTTTCCTCTCGATAAAAACGACTGAATGGGTCGTCGCTCATCGCAATTTTATATTCCTCTGTGTCCCTCGAGAGACCCAAGTATTTCGTAACCCATTCCGTTTCACAATAAGTCTCGGCTCGTTGCGTTCGCGCATCCATCCCCTACCTTTCCGCTCTTTCCTCTCCAGATGCCGTCTGATTCATGTTGTTTGCCAACTGAAAAAGAGGAAACGAGGAGGAATGAGTAACGGCAGGGGTGTAGCTGTACTATTACTACTTTTCTCCGCTAATTCATTTTTTCCGAACGCATGTGATTCCTACAATTTCTCGGTTCCCTTCACTCCAAGTTCATGCCCACCTGTTCGTAAAATGTTTTTCCATCGTTTTGCAACGAACATTTGTCACTCACGACTGACCGGCGCTCGATCCTCGAACCTGGCTCCTAGAGACCTAGAGACGTGTGTAAAACTAGGAAATGAAAAAAGAAGAGAGTGTTTCCCATCGTTGCGACCTATAATTACCCCCAGTTTATGAGCATATCCGTTTACCACAGTTCAAGGGGCAGAAGCCACAAAGAGATGGTTCCTTTCCTAGTCTTGTTCCCATGAATGACTCATCCTCCTCTTCGAATCGTATTTACTTCTCTTCCCCATTTCGATGACTGATAACCGTGTCATTCTCGCCTCCCATAAGTTTTTGATACGTCTTAATTAGACCAATTGCAGATGTTCCTGATAGTATTAGTTATTCTCTTCTCATCTCAATCATGGGCAGTGGATCATGTAAGTGTTTTCCATTTATTTACTTGAATCCGTCGATTTCCAGACGGAATTCCTTCAAAAGTATGGCTACTTGCCACGTGGCAACAACCTGCTGAGTTCGGAATCTTTCAACGAGGCGCTGAAGTCCATGCAAAGGATGGCGGGACTCGAGGAGACTGGAGAGTTGGATGAGAGGACGGTCAGGATGATGGAGAGCCCCAGATGTGGACATCCCGATGTTGAGAGGTCTGTTTATATTTCGGGTGGAAGTTCAATAGATCATGATTTTCAGTAAGGTTTCGAGAGGGAGAAGACATTCTCCACAGTTCAAATGGACAGAAAAGACAATCACTTATGGGTGGGTATTCTGATTTCATGAAAACGGGGAAAGGGAAAGAAAAGTTACTAGAGGTTTGGAAGGGAAGTGACTGTGGATTTCAAAAAAAAACAAGTTCAGTTTTTCTTTCAGAAAGCATTTGATAACTTTTTTGAGTTTTTCGTTTATTTTTCGGTGTTTTACGGTGAAGTCATTGACTTGAAAATGGTTATAACTTCTTTCAAATTCGATCCTTCAAAAAACGAATGAGCTTCATGTCGAATCCAATTCACGACAAAGAATCCAGTTCGTCTCACAAACGTCACGGTCAAAATAGGACTTTTTTCGGTATTTTGACCCTGAAAGAATATCCAAATCCTATTTATCCAATGCCCGATGATCATATCAAATTCAAAACGAATCCGAGTCCTCCAGCTCATTTTCTCCTCACGAGTTCTTAGCCTCTCCAATTGCTCCGTTGACCTCCGCCACATTACACCCTGTCGAGGGTGTCTGTTCACCTCCTGATGGTGTAACACACCACCAAAACTCCATCGGCGAGAGAGCACGGCGATCAGCGAGACGCCGACTTCTGGCGGCTGCCGCTTTAAAACGCCCAGCTGCCCTTTCTCTGCGCCTCCCCGCTCGTCACACTCTCTCACAACAGAGTCACAAGCCACGCCCCCTCGGGCTCTTCCGATCCAACTCGCCACCAGTGTGCTCACTCGTGCTGTCCGTACTCCGCTGCTATTCCCCAAGACGTCATCTCGATCCACTCGTTCTGCCGGTTGTCATGCTGACAGTCAGAAGCATCACAACCTCCTAGAAAGAGTTGATCGTTTTGATTCTCATTTTCCGCTGTCGATTGTAGTGAAACGAAAGGTTGAAAGTTTACGTTTGAGTGTGCCGAGTGGAGGGGAGAATAGTTTACACCAGAGGGACGACATGTGGCACTAGTGGGGGTTTGGGAGGAAGACGAGCAGTTGCAAGAGCAGTGACTCACGTCAATCTACAGTAGAGGGCTGCAGAATGTAAGCATTTAGTGTAATGTTGCTGCTTTTGCAGAAACTGTACTTCTCGGCCCAAAATAATTTGTGTGATTCAGAAGAGTTTAATGGAAAGACTGTAATACCGTTGGAGAATGTAGCACAGCAAAACTATTTTCTCTGTTACAAGATAAAAAATGTATTGGACAAACATTAATATTCTAAAATAGGGTTGCAGATTGATCATGAGATGATTGAAGAGTATCCGACTTTCCAGAACGTCTTCAAAGACTCGTCTCTTCCATTTTCAGATGCAAAAGCGCTGGCTCTTCGACGCGTGTCTCACTCGCAGATCTCCGGCGCACAATGCATCAGGCAGCGTCGCAATGGAGCGAACTCGCAGACGTAGAGATTAAGGAGACGTCAGCGAACTCTCCGATGATTCAGATCTCTGCGGGGGTACGTCTGGGGAAACGATAGAGACTATACAAAGCACATGAAGCTGTAACAGACTGGTTACTTTTTGTCTCGTCTATCAGAGCCCATAACTTTGTTACTCCAAGAAGTCGGTAAAGTTTTAGCGATCAACGCACTACCCTTGTCGCATTTCCTTCGACACTCACACCCTGGCACACGCCTTCTTCCCACCCCATGGACAGATTCATATCAACGACAACGTTCGCTTCTCCATGTCCAATTACACTGAACCGACGGGAGGTAGGGTAACCTCGAAAGAAATAAAAGTATGTCGGGTTATTAGGGAACTCATTGTTCTCCGTAGTGGCTCACGAGATGGGTCACGCATTGGGATTCGGTCACAGTCCCGACAGCAACAGTGTAATGTTCGCGTACGACACTCCCAGACGGTGGCAGTTCACGCCAATGGACAAGTATAACATGCAGATGATGTACGGTGAGTACAGGGCAACCAAACTTCTGGATTCTGAAGTACTCTGTTGATTTAGGGACTAAGAAAGGTGCTCCAAAAGCTCCGAAAGTTACTCCAGAGGAAACAGATAGAGAACGGAAAAACGAAAGGAACAGGGACAAATCAAAGACAGAAGAGAAGGATGACATCCGACCGGACGAATGTCGAGTCGAGAATCCTCTCGTGGTACAGTATCGGGGAGAGTATTTGATTTTTAAGGTGAGAAAGGGTGCTCTTTGTTTTGATCAACTGAAGTTCAGAGCCAATGGGTGTGGAGAATCTCTCCCGACTGGAAGCGGCTCATCTCGAAAGCAGTTCCAATAGAGCAACTGTTTCCGGGAGTGCCCTCCCCAATCGACGCGGCGGTCTCTGTGGAAAACCATCTGTGGCTGTTTGTGGGGGACAAGATCTACGTGATCAGTGGCAATCGAGTCCTCCACGCTCCTTTCCGACTCCACGAGCTGGGCATTCCGGAGAAGTCGATTGATTTGGCCTACGAGTGGCACTATTTCAATCCGCCAGCGATTTATTTGTGGAAGGGGAAGAGGTACTGGCGGTTGGACGAGAAGTTGTACTACCGAAGGGTCGACGAGAGATATCCGAAGGACGTGGAGTTGAACTGGGGGAGGGTGCCGAAAGGAGTGCACTCTGCGTTCACTTATCAGAGAGGTGGGCTCTCGACGTCATCTGTCATAAAAATTGCTCATTTCAGAGATCCACTTTGTGCGCGACGACCAGGTCTATCGAATGAACTCGTCTCGATCCGTGTTGGACGTGGCCGACAAGTACCCCCGTCCTCTCCGTTCCTTCTTCGGATTCTGTCCACACAACGAGCGACTTGTCTCTTCTCTTGCCCCATCCTCATTACTTTCAGCTCTCACGATACTCATCCCTGTTTTGTTAACTTTGTTCTGATCTTTGTAAAAAATTCACTTGTACATTCAAAATACGATTCCCTCCTCAATTATACCGGTTTCTATGGACAGTTTTATTAATTTCTAATAAATTTCAAAGAAGTAATTTCAACCGAATTCTTTCTTCTGCGACCCGGCTAATCAATCGATCATCCCTTCTCTGCGTCTCCCTGCTCTCCACACTCTCTCACTTGATAAAAAGAGCACACCTCTGCTCCGCACATCCACTTCATCTCCCCGGCATGTTTATCCACCTGTTTGTTTCCGACAATTTCAATAATTTCACTTTTTATGATGGGTATCGAAATCAGGATCATGAAATTTGATATCCAGATGTCACCCTGTGCTCAAAACAAAAAAACATGTTCAGTTCACTTTTCAAATGCTCTGTTCCACCTTCCACTCTTCTCTCCGCCATATTTCCCACCCAAAACGACACAATATCGCCTGCGAACCGACCGGAAGATGAATGGAAAAACCAAAGTATTTTGTTGTGACAACTGACGTTTCCTATCTCTCTCGTTCCGCCAGATGGTTCACATCGTTTTCGAAGCGCCACAAATTGTGACTAATTTCACTGGCATTTATGTGACGAGACTGATATGCAGGTGCACCGAACATGTTGCTCCGTGTGCACTTCTCACTGCTCTTTTTTCCACAAATTTCTTGTTTTTTTTTGTGACTTTTGCTCCGCCCACAAGTGCTCCGTTAGTTGATCGAACTATTCCTTTTCACTTTTTGACTCTCAATCACTTTTTTGTGCTCAAAGGTCAAAATTGGACATTTGAAATCTAACTCAAGATTACTGTAGCTAGACATAATTTTGAAAGATGAAAACAGCGTTCTCTCGATATCTCAACCAGTGAAAAACTTGTTTTCCCCTCTTCCTTTCCACTGCCATCGCATCCCATTCCACCCCTATTTGCCCCAATACGACCTAAAATCGTTTCGTAATCCCATCAATCAGTCTCCACGGTCTCCTTCCGATCGTCATTGATAAAGTCGTATAAATCCCCCTCTTTCTCTGCGTCTCGCTCCCTCTCCTGATAACCAATTGATAAGAACCGAGCGACTCATTCACACACTCCAACAGTTTTTTTCTGTCCATTTTGTCAATTACATAGCAAATAATACCGAGACACCGAAAATCAATGCAGCTATATAGCTGCGTGGCGCGGCGTGTTCGTCTCTCCGTCTGTGTCTCTCCGATCTGCGCACTCTCTCGCCGCCCGTGCGGGAGAGAGCTCTCGACAAAGAAGCCGCCGAGAGGGCTTATTGTTCTTGTCCATTTTGTTGCACTTCTCGTGTTTTAGTGTCCAGGAGACATGCAGCTTTGGATTACTGTAACTCTTACTGGATGGCAGTCAGTGGATTACGGTATCCGACAAGACTCTGGAGATAAGGAGATTATATCTCGAACATCTTCATTCAGCGTCTTCAGTGTCAAAGGTGTCATCTATAACCGATTTTTGTATTTCCCAATACATTCTGTGAAGGACAAAACCTTACTTACACTCGAAAACTACAAAAGCGCTTATTGAAGTTGTACAGTAACCGCCTCTCTCATCTTCTGTGTCTCTTCGTCTGTTTCTCTGCGTCTACTGTCAACGTCTGCTCTCTCGCTTCCCTAGAAAGCTGCTTAAAAGTATCATTGACACATTCTGCCGACTGCTGTATGTAAACATGTACAGAAAACTGACTGATAAGAGAGAAAGCGAGAAGGAGAGGCGTTCAGACTGTAAAGTAAAATTAGTCAGTTCGTTTCGTTTCCTGCCTTCCAACGCATTCCGATCCGAATCACCCTAATTCTCTTTGACACCTCTATTATCCCCCGCACTTCCGTTATCCGATACGTTTTGTTCGTCTCTAATTGTAATTTCCATTTGAAGGGTATGATTGAATCTACAACTTCGCATCAAGATTTTCAACAACGGTTTGTTTTTTGTTTGTTTGTGTGTGTTGTTTATTAACTGATTTTGCAGTGCCATGACCGGCTACGCACTGGAACACCCGTCGTACCGAGTCCGCGGCGCACTCTTCCGACATCACGACGATGGCAGACTTCTCTCAGGTACAGTACCCAAGCAGTGTATGCAGAAAGAATACCTTTCTGTAAAAAGTGACTTCTGATTCTTTAAACCTAACTCCAAAAAGATACGGTTTCTTCGAACAATTGCTTCTCAAGGTGTTCGCAGACTCTTCAAAGTACAGTAACCCAGAAATCAAAAGCATATTGCAGGATGTGGAGGTGACATCGAAGTGATCCACTCTCTGGAACTCGAGAGATCCCAACACACGGGCCTCCCAGTGAGAGTCACCAATGTAGTCGTCTTCGGATCGAACGACGTCGTCAGGACCATCCAGGCCATCGAGGGCACTGACGACGTCATTGTGAACGGCGACTTCCACGTGTCAATCGTCCAGTCCGTCGAGTTGTTCGAGAGCTCCACCGTCGCCAAGAGCCGCATTCTGAAACTGCCCGGGAAGATTGTGGCTGTGAACGCGGAGAAGCACTCGAACACCGAGCTCCTTTTAGTTTTCCTTCTGGAGACAGGACTCTACCACTACTCGTTCTGTGCTCACACCACGTCACACTTCCAGTGCATTCAGGCCTTCAGATGCAAGTGAGTTTTATTCTAAACTGAATATGGAGGCATTGAAACTATCATTTCAGTCGCCCGATCACCTCAGGTCTTCTCTGGCGAGACTCCGGTCTTCTCCACGTGGCCTACTACGACGGGTTCGTGCGAGTGGGTGTTGTGCATGAGCAGTACGACGACATGCTCCTCGTGAAGAGGGTGGCTGTCAATCGGAACAACCTCAACGTGCTGCTCGATGTGGTCTCTGAGGAAATTGGGAGAATCCAAAAGTTCGAGGACAATGAGAAGCAGCGGAGGGAAGAGATGCTTGTCACTTCGAAGGGACTCTCGGAGAAGCTGGTGACCGAGGAAGAGGTCGTCGAGAACGACACCACTCACGACGACTTCGCCAAACTCAAAATCGACTTTAAGAATCAATCGGTGGGTTATTTTAACAGAGAAAAGAGAGCAACAACGAGTTATTCCAGATCCGCTGCGAACGAGTGACACAACGACTCACTTCCCTCCGAAAGCTCATCAGTATCATCAAATCGGCGCTCGACATGAATGACAAAATCGAAACGATGATCTCTCTTCTGGTCGGAGAGCTCGAGGAGCTCGAAAAGCTAGAACAGCTCTGCGAAGAAGTTTTCAAAACCGGCAACGAGAGCTTGATCGGCAAGAGTTGGATAGCAGTCGAGGAGAAGCGGATGGTGGTCGATGAGCTGGTGGCCAAGGTGGACTCTGACCAGATCAAAAAACACTCTGATGAATGGGAGAGCAAGATTGAGCAGACGATCGAACAGCTCAACGGGTGCTCCGAGCCGGCCAAGGACATGCGGCTGATCATCAGTCAGAACATCTTCGAGCATCGGGGAGACAAAAAGGACGTGTTCACCCACTTCATTCTAGATGCACAGAGCAGAGATATCACTCTCTATTGCCTTTCGGGGCTCACCACGTTGGCCATCTATCCAAGAAAGGGGAAACGGTATGATTCCTAATCTAGTTGTCAATGAACACAATGATTTCAGAGTTGCCTCGATCTCCCTGGACGCCTCGTTCGCTACATCACTAACTGCTGCGTGTGCGATGAAGTCAGCTGAAGGAGTCTACGTGGCTGATCAGAACGCCGTCTTCCCCATCTACTTCTACCGGTAGGTCAAGTTCGACTCCCTTGTTATAGATTCATCTATTTTCCTACACATTCAGAAATCGACCAAAGGCTGGAAAGGGGTAAAATGCACTTTCACTTTGACTTCCCCTCTCTATCGCTAGGTTACTCTCCCTCTTCTTTGCATGAATTGGAAATCCAATCAATAATTTTAATATTCACCGCCAGATCAAATCATTCTCGATTTACGTATGGTATTTTTTCAGTGAAAAACGATTCCTGGACGCTGGAAATCAACTGCAAATCCCGTCGTTTGACAGTATCTCGTCGATTCTGATAGAGCCACATCAGATGGTAATTTGTTCTTTTTGGAGAGTTATAAAAATCATCGCTTCTCTCAGATTCTGGGAAGTGTGACGGGTGGACTGCTCCACCTCTCCTTCGACTTCTCCTCCACCTACGAGCACTTTGTGGTGGCCAGTTCGATGCTCGCCCACCCAGTCTCTTCTGGAGCCGTGAACTGCATCAAACTGCTCGCCACGGGAGAGTCTCTGCTCGCCCTCCACGCCACCGACACTGAAGTCGTCGTCTCCGAGAAAGACCAAGACAGATGGCATCGAGTGACCCACCACACTGGAGGTGCCCACGCCATCGCAGTCACCCCGTTCTCGGTGGCCGAACGAGGCGCTTTTGCAGTCGTCGCCAGTGACACTTTCGTCAGATTGAAGGCGTTACAGTATGCCGAAGGTGAGTGCGAATGGAAACTGGGGGATCTGATCATTTCAATTCAGAATCTCTGATCGGACTTCACGATCTCGGCGAATCGCACGCCGAAGACGAGAACGGGCGACAGATAGAAGTGTTGAATGTGAGTCTCGATCCAAGTATGCAGTACAGACAGCTGCCGTGCAAACTGCGTTACGCTGTCGGGTTCGCGGACAAGGCCGTCAGGACCTACGTGGCACTGCTCACTGGACAGCACGACTTCATCGTCGGAGAGAAGTTCATCGCACAGATCGAGCCGCTTTTCAATGTGCAAAACGTGAGTGTCTTCTGTATCGAGCAACTTCAAACTATGTTATTGCAGATGATTTGTTTCCACGGCCGCCCGATGGGATGCTACGTTTCATGTGCAAAGACCCTCCAGATCTGGAACGACTTGGATCGTCACCAGCAGAAAAAGCTAAAGTCTGAGAGAATGCAACTGGTGAAACTCTCGTCGACAGTGACGACGATGGAGAGAGCAGAGGGCTACTTGCTCATCGGCTTCTCGGATGATCGAGTGTCGATTTACGAGGAGAAAGGGGCGGGGTCTATCGAACTGATAGGGACTATCGAGAAGTGGCACGAGGGGCTCAGGGAGAGGAGTGTGTTGAGCATCAGAGCGAGAGCATCGAGGACTTCCAACGGAACTAGGCTCTTTGTGCATTCGCTGACTGCTCATCACATTGTGATTCATACCGTGCTCATTGCTGATGGAAAGATTGATCAGGTAGGTTTATTGAGCATTTAGAATAGAACGATAACATTTACAGCACGAGTTTATTGTTGCCCACGAGCATTCGATGACGTCACCGGTCGGATTCGAATTCGTTTCCTACAAGTATGTTCCCTTTCACAAGAAGTTCGAGAATCTCCATAATTGCAGATACTTCGAGTTCTTGGTGTACGGTCGTGGAATTTCGAACGAAAAGCTGTCGATCGAGGACCGCAAACGGATGGATGCTTTCCGCGACTTTGAATTTGTCTAACTTCTTCATAATTTCGCTAATTTTCGCTACATTTTCTAGACTTTTATATAATTGTTTTCGGGTCTTTTGTGGGATCACAAACGTGTACACTTGCTATATTTTCAGTTTTCGTTGTGATAATTGTTCAGTTTATTTTGCTCATTATTTAGCTCCGCCTTCCTGAGACTCTCTACAAGAATAAGAAAAGGTTCTGACAAAACGAATGTCTACAAAATGAAGACTCACTAAAATGCACCACATGTGCAGCGTATGAATTCATTCTTAATCTTGTGAACAATCTTCCCAGAATGCTTTCAAGATGATGTGGCCCACTCACCTGTTTAATTCGCCAACTATTCCGTCAGTCTCCAAATCGCCCACCGGATCGAGTGTCGAGTGGGAGGACTCTGGCGAGCCGGAACCGTCACTCAAAAACTGTTGACTTTCTTCCTTGCTCCCCGAGCAAAAATCTCCCTTTTTCTCTGCGTCTCTGCGTCTGTCCTCTCTCTCGACAGTGCTCAAACAGACCACTTTTGAGAGAAGAGAAAGTCGAGACTTTTCTCGAGGCATTTTCACTTTCTTTCCCTTTTATGAATATTATGGAAAGGTATTTGAATTGAGTGAAAAGAGGCGTGGAGAGAGTGTGCGGGAGTGAGAGACGCAGAGAAGTTATCTCCGATCGACAGATTCGCACTAATTGGATCCAGAATCGGCCCGCCGAATTTTATTACATTTTTGCTGACCTCCTGGTAGACGTCACTTTACACTCTCCTTACACTTCTGGCTCCTCAACTCACTGACTCATTTTGTTTCGAAAGATTCTGGAAGTTTAATGTGGTTGTGAAATGATGAGCTCTTCTTCGTATTTAAAAGATTCCGTGTGGAGATCAATGACACTCGGGTTGAGATTCTCGACTCTGAGTCTGTTTCGCTTTTTAGCTTTCGAAACGTTCGAATGGTAGAAGTAGAATCGTAGTACTTATTACACAAATTCACAAATAACAACCTGATTTTTTTGTAGTTTGAAAAAAAGAAAACTATGAGAAAAGATAGTCATGTTTCGTTCTTTTCTTTCAGAATTTGGGATAATAGGAGCCAATAATTGAGGCCTTTTGAAGTGGAATAATGGAGAAAGATATCAAAACTTAGCCACATAAAAATTCCATAACTGATTTATACGATAGTTCACTATACAATCAAGAAGGTTTTTCAGAATGAGACTTTTAGTTATCATTATTATTTAAAGTAATATTATTAAGCTGCTTAGAACTGTTCTCAAAGTTTATATTACACCTGAAGAAAAATGAAGCTGTAAAACATTGATTTGAAGCTCACAGATGTCGATCCGATATGTTTTCCCAATTCCAAATTAACTTTCTGAAGCTATTCAGTTTCAGTCCCATTTGAATCCTGAACATTCGGCATAACCTTTAAGTTAGTGCCGTTGTTGTTGGCACCTCCCCGACAGCTGCGTGCCGTTCCTCCCACTCGACTCATTGGCTCACTTGTGTAACTCTTCCCTTCCACCAACTGGCCCCCATTCGCTTCTTCCGAATAGCTTCGTACTCTTTTCACGGACCGAACGAGGCGATTCGTCATCCTCTATTTTTTGTTTTTATTGTTTTCGATAACAATATCAAATATTGTTGTGCTCCCCCGCAGCACCCAAAGGACGGCAATGATTAAAACGTACCGAAATGTGGGCGGGGCGCTCTTTGCTTTCGTGCCGCGCATTTCGTAAAATAATAAATAGAGCAAATAGGCGGGAGAAAGTTTGTCTTCTTGTTCACTACTTTTCGTTTTCCAACATTCTAAATACCCTATTTAAATTTTTACAACAAGATCATGAGACCAAGGTTTTTATGTTCAAGTTGAGTTGAACACATTTAGAACTATTTATGAAAGCAAAACTCTTTGAAATAGATGCCTGATGATAACTAAATCTCCACATATTGGGCAAAAACTCAAGTGCAATTCCAGTTCTAGGTTAGAATAGCAAGACGATGACGTGTCATTCCCCGCCCCTTTTTCCAATAAGGGGGCCGATCCAACAAACATGAGTCATCCCAACACAAAACTTTTCTTTTCTTTTCCGTCGCCTTCCATTCGACATCGAACCCTTCACCGTTGCTCATCCCAACCCTTCTCCAGAATGCCCTTCAAGCCGGTCGAGCATCCGAAGTGTCCCAAGTGCGGAAAGTCGGTGTACGCGGCCGAGGAGATGAGCGCCGGCGGGTACAAGTGGCACAAGTTCTGCTTCAAGTGCAGTGAGTCCTTTTTGAGCCGTCCCCTATTGAAAGAGAGACCGTCCGCTTTGTCCTTGTCGCTTGTCATGTCCCTCGTGTCTCGCAGGTATGTGTAACAAGTTGCTGGATTCGATGAGCTGCTGTGAGCATCAGGCACAGCTCTTCTGCAAACAGTGCCACTGCCGGCGGTACGGACCCAAGGTGAGCCATTTATGGGAATCGATGGGGCTCTTCAAGAAGCTACTCTCTGTGATAGCGCATTGCGTCTCGTGGTGAGAGAGTGCATGATCCGGCAAGACGCAGACTGTCTGATGATCTGCGTCTTGCCGAATCGTGTACTCTCTCACCCGGGTCGCGATGAAGCGCCTTATCACAGGCGGTGGACGGATAACAGTTAGAAATTTCGTTTATATTTCGATGTCAGCTTCTTCATATGAAACGACACAAACTTTATGAGCTTGTCATGAAACTCCGATGAGTCTCGCCACGAAACCAATTTGCAGGGAGTCGGATTCGGAATCGGAGCCGGAAGTCTGACGATGGACACTGGAGAGCAGTTCGGTAACACTGAAGTTGACATGACGTCAGTATTATTCATTTCAATTTTATTTTTTTGTGTTTTCTCTGTGTGTCTGTGTCTCCCTGTCTAACACGTGTCTCTGCGGATCTCTCTCTCTCTTTCTCTGAGTCTCTCTTCAAGACCCTCTCTCTCAGACATGTGCAACAAACTGCTCGATTCGTGCACAGTGGCGCCGCATGAGGCGGAGCTCTACTGCAAGCAGTGCCACGGACGTAAATTCGGACCGAAGGGAGTCGGATTCGGACTCGGCGCCGGCTGTCTCACCACCGATTCGGGCGAGAAGTTCGGCGGACAGAAACAGACGTAATGGGCAGGGCGAATAAAGAGAATCGAGGTGCACTCGAGTGACGAGTGACTAACTCATTACGGACTTCTCCAGTTGCAGTAATCCGGACTTTTTGGTGAAAATTCACAAGAGTTCCGGGTTACTGTACCTTTCCAAAGTCCGCAGAGTGAATCTAACCACCTAACCCTTCTCTGTAACACCAACTGCGCTCTGTCGAACTATCACAGTTCATCAGAGCAGCATTGCATCCCAACTAACTATCCAACCTCAAATGTGCCCCATTGATAAAATGAACGTTTTCAGCAACCGTCCAATGACAGCCGAGGCATTCACTGCTCCGATCAACCCGTCTCATAGCTAAACTTGTTTCACTTTCTCCTTCCTTTTGACGCTTTTTCTGATGAAACTGTTAATTTCCTGCTGCCTCCTACTAATAAATATGATATGCTTTTGAGTCGTTCTTTTCAAAAAAAAAAACAAATTCATTGAAAAAAGTGTACAAGTTCAAAAGTCGGTGACAATCCTCCTCTGGTGCTGCATCGGCGGTTGGATTCTCGACGGAGCTGGTATACAGGCTCCGTTTTGAGGAGAGTACTTTCGAGACGAGTCCTGGAAGAGAAAACTTTTAAAGATTCTTCGATTTGAAAAAGCTCACCTCGAAACCAGTGTGTAACCTGGCCGCTGGTTGTGGAATGCTGCTCATTCTGGGTATTTTTGAAGACGAAGGATTCTGATGAGCCGGAAGAGGAGGTGGGTGGGCAAACGAAGAAGACGTGACGGGGCGGGGAATATGGGATGTGGACGTGGATTCAGATGACGTTCCGAGAGTGCCCACCGTGATTTTTGTGACGTGGTTTTTGGGAGATTCGAATTGATGATTGTTGTTGAGCCCTGTGGGCTTCATATGCGCATGATGAAGACTTTTGAGGTCGGGGGACGGAGGAAGAGGGACCGATGGGACTGGGGGCAGTGGGTCAGAGGAGGCGTGGGCTCTTTGCAGGGCTTGTTGCTGCTCCACCTGCAATATAATCAGTTTATCAGTAAACAAAAGTGAATCTTACCTGTTGTCGAATCTCCATTCGCTTTGCTTCTCGCACCTGAGCACTTGTCAGATGGCTCTGCCGTGGCCCATATCTCTGGCTGGGCCTCCTCTCGAAAGAGCACGACTGTCTCCTGGAGAGTCTGGCTCCTTCCTTGTGAATCGTCTCGTATTCCGTGCGTCCTCTGTATTTAAAAGTGCTTCCCAGCCGGAAGAACTGCATCTTCCTGTTCGGCTGCACGGGTCGTGACTTGAGTCTGAAGAACGCGTGTTGCTCGATGGCACACTTCCAGAAGTGCTTCGCCGCCTTCTCGGACGTCAGATGAAATACGAATGTGTGCAGCTGGATCTGTCCGTTGTTCTGCAACTTCCCAAATAGAATTATTCGAATCTACAGTAACCCACCGACTGGTCCGCATCCTCTTCCACCACCAGTGTTATCTTCTTATTCTTAAAGTCCAACTTCTGCAGTTTCTCCCACAAAAACAGTCCGATCTTCTGTGGTCCGTCGAAGACGAGCATTCCCTGTGGAGTCAGTCCGAGACGGTACATGTTGCCGTCCTTCCCCTCCACCGTGTGCATGTCCACTCCGTACATCTCAATCCATCGTGCCTTGTTCAGATAGTTCAACTCTGCCTGGGCGGGTGTTTGGCCACTGAAAAGATAACTTGTTCAGTTGTCAGAGAAGTGGTCCAACTAACCGACAAGCCTTATACTTCTCCAAAATCTCAAGCTCCATTTTTTCATCCTGCTCCGGATGAAACCTGAATTCGGAGATGAACAGTGCCGTGTGCTCAACTGGATTGTAGTCGCCGAGCTCTGACTGGAGCACGAAGGCCGCCAGTTCGATGGCCAGGGGGTGGGGGCATTGAAGACGTCCCGAGGAGATGTCGTGCTTGATTTGCAGGAAGAATTGATATCTGAAAGGTTCTGGATGATTCAACGAACTTAAAACATATTTTTATTCGTTTTAAGATGGTTTTCTGAGAAAATAAGCAGCAAATATCAAGAACTGGAAGTTTTGTGAAACTTCCAATACTCCTCGCCATTTCAAGTGAAATGTCCGCTGCACAATTCACTATTTTTGAGATGTTTCGATGCTAATACAGTATCTTTGATTTGAGCCATTCAACGAAAGTTTTTGATGTTATTAATTTGTAGCACAGTTTCTATTTTCAAGAGACCATACCTAGTGAGCTCCTCCTTCAAATTGCTCGACGGCTCCGAAGTGAAGAACTTGACTCTGAAGCGAAGTGTGAACGGAGGTCCAATTGCCACCTGTTTGGCCACTTTCTTCGTCGGATCCAGCCAGTGCTGCACATTGAACTGATCCGTGTACTGAAGACCGAAGTAGTCCCTCTCTTCCAGGTCCAACGAGTAGAACACTTCTTCGTACAGTTCATTTCCTATCGCGTTTCTCTGAAATGGATCAGGTTCAGTTTCTTTGAAGGGGAAAGTGTCAATGACTCACAGGCACCACGATATTCAAGTGAGCTCCATCGAGCAGGAGCACTTTGCACTGCACGAACTTTTTCGTGTCGAAGCTCGCATCGGGTGGCTGATTTCTTTGCGGTTGTGGCTGACGATTCCGGGAGAATCTGGCGGACAAACTGCGCAACATCCAGGACATCTGAACACAATTCTTTGATCTTTCAGGTCACAACTCTCGTGAGCATAATGAGCAAGAGCTCCACCGACTCACCAAAACATAATACTTTCAGTAAAAGTCGATCGATAAAACGGGCGAACCGCGAAACAGTGCGAGCCGGCTGCACACCTGCGCGTTCTGTGTCTCTGCGTCTCTCGCTTCCCCACTCTCTCGCCTGTCGCCGGTTACGGTTTGAAGAGAAGAGTAAATATAATAATATATCGGGGGAGGGATGCGCACAACTTGAGGTTTGGTGCGAGGGCCCCGAGTGCCACGTGGCGGCATATGTTCTACATCACACAGGAACGCGCCAGATGCGGCGGCGGTCAGTGGGAACGAAAAGAAATTGGAGATTTATTCTGGGTCACCGGAGAAGCCATCTGGTTCAGGTTTTTCTGGGCGGCTCCGGTGTGTAAAATTGGAGCTCTTTGGTCAATTGGGAGCTTCTAGAACTAGTGCCAGGGGCTTCGAAGTGAGCACTTCTTTCTGACCTTCTCACTATAACTTTGCTCTTTTAGTTTGTAAATTTCAGAATGAATCATTGACATCAAAGCTACAATTTGTCAGTTGAGCTTGGTTGTCTGATATTTTCAAGTTCAGCACAGAATGAAATATTTAAGAAAGCCTTTATAAAAACTAATAGTATCATTTCCAGTTCGGATTCTCTAAAAAAGTGCTCAACTGAAGAGTTGTTGCTCTGATGTAACTCCAGTAAATTACAGAAAAAAGAGCACTTGTGGGCGGAGTTATGGTAGGTTAAAATCCGTTCAAAAAGTTAAAGCGAGTTCACCAAACTTTTATTCAAAATAGAAAATGGAAAAATATGAAATTTCGATTGATAGTTGACTATCTTGAGGTCACAGAAAGTAAACTGATGAATCACAGACGGAACTTACGTCTTTGGAATGTTCCCCTTCCATTGGCTCATCCTCCATTTCCATTTCACCCAATTTGGAAATAATTTGCAACTAGCAACAGAAAAGTATTCGGCGAAACCGAGAGAGTCGTTGTGAGGCAGAATGATAGCAGCAGCTGGTGGGGAGAGGGGCGAGCACCCCTTATCAATTCGCCGTTCTTTTGGACACCTTTACGGTGTGTTTTGTGTCACTTTCAATGGAAGGCAGGGGAAGGAAATTGTTTGGACTGTTGCTTCTCCCTATTTTCACTCGTTGACTGGTTGAACTAACAAAAATGGGAAAACGAGAAAAATGATACGGTGATAAGGAAGGAAGATGATCAATCACTGCACCTAGTTATGGAGAGAGGGTCATGCGCCTTTGAATAGGGGTTACTGTAGGTCAAGCGGTTCAGTTTTTGATGGATTGGAGAACTCAACAGGGAATTCTGGAACTTATAAAGGCCAGAGAATTTCGAAATTGTTTGATAGCTGATTTGCAGCGTCATCGAGTGAACTTAAAGAAAGCGTGCGGCTACTGTAGATTTAAAGGTGCACACCTCAGAGTTTACATATTAGGAACAGAATGAAATTGCCACTCAAAATTGCGAAATCCCCAAAAAGCTGTGTAACTATTCAGCAATTCTATAAGTTGCGAAATCCCCATATTCCAACAAAAACTCACATTTCAAAACGTTCCACTTTTCGATGGTGCTCTGGAAGATTTCGATGCTCGGCGAGCCCAGCTCACCGGAGAATTTCGTTCGTTTCTTAAAAGAGTGAACTTTTGGAAAAGGTTTGAAAAGTTAATAGTCATAAATTACAAGTTGGTAATTTATGTATTGGAAACCGCGATTTCCGATGGAATATAAGTTAATCGAATCAAAGGGAACGGAGAGAGAAGGAGAAGCAGAGAAGGAGAGGAATCAAAAATGGCCTTCAAGGGGAAAAGGTTTGCGGACAGGCGGCTGGAGGAGAAGGTCAGGTGGCGAGAGAGCGGGCGAACAGGAGAGACGCAGACACTTCGGAGGGACCCTTGAGAATGGCACTGTGCCAGCAAATGAGGCAAATCGGCGTGGAAATAACAATGGTTTCCGGATGGTTCGCAGATGGTTCTCTCTACTGGATAAAGTGAAGTTGCAGAAATTCCACAAACAATATCTGAACAAACATACTAAACACAATAGATCAGAGACTCAATGGCTACAGAGCCTACAGTATCCCTACAAATCAGAAATTTGAAAGCTTATCAAGAAAAGAGTTCATACTGATCGTAATTATTTCGAAACAAATCGGTAAAAAGGGTTAAAAAGAGGGAATTGTGCAGCGGACGTTTCACTTGAAATAGCGAGGAAGCTTCGAAAGAGCACATCTCCTTCAGTTTTCTTTATTTTTGGCTGATTAGTGATGATGTTTGTATCATTACGTATCTCTTTGTGGGATGCACGCATGTATCTGAATTCAGTTTTCAGAAAATTCTGGCAGAAGTTGAGCTTCATGCTTTTTGAACTCGGTGACAATCAAATTCAAAACTGATATTTCAACAACAGCATCCCCCTTTTCCCTCATTCAGCATGAAATTGAACGCTGATCACTGCTCTCTCCCTTCCAATTTTTATGTGAACAACATCAAAAACAGTTCAAAATCAAGGCCGAGAGGGCAGAGAACAACGAGAGAGCAGGTAATTCAGAGAGACGCAGACACACGCACACCAAAAACAATATATTCCGGTAAATGACCAGGTCGGAATGAGGAGGGCTTCCAAATGAAGGCGGTCAGGTATTGTAATTAAGGAAAATGGGCAGGTGGCTGGAGGGAGACAGATGGAAAAGGGCTTCCAGGGGCGGATATGAATATTTTGGGTGTGGTTTTCTCTGCGTCTCTCTGCCTCGCGTGCTATTTCCATCGGGAATTTGATAAAATCTATCTTTTGATGAAAAATTAGCTTATCGAAGCTTATATGGAGGAGATAGCCGTGGGGGTTTTTTGAATTTATGTGTCGGTGAGGACAAAGGGAGAGGTTTAACAATGTGTAAATGGAATTTGATTGGATTACTGTAGATTAATTGCAATTATCAGTTAATCAGAGGGCAGAATTAGCAATATACAATGACACTACACGAGAGACTATTTGGTCTAACTTTATGGTTTCGAAGTCATTTGATTGCGAGCCGGTAAAAGTTCCCAAAAGAAATAACGATTCAAAATTCGTCAAAGAGCATCGAAGAGCAGCGATGCCACGTCACAGACTGGCGAGCCGAAACAAATGAATCGAAAAGTGAGAAAAAGGATGGCTAAAACAAAGGTGTTCGCGGCAAAAGCGGGCAAACACGGGTGGAGGACAAAAGAGGTAACAAAGCGATGTGCAAACAGGAAGGCGAAAGGGATACGTCTCCAGGTTGGAGGCAAATTGTTTCCCATGGGGGCAATAAAAAATTGGAGGGGGATTTTTCATTATCGGCCGCTGATCGAGGAGGCAACGACGCGGAATGACGCGGCGCCAAGTGGCCGCGCGGAATCAAATATTTGATATCAGTGGGAGAAAGAGAGAGGGGTTTAATGAGCATTGGCAGGTATCACGAGACTACAAGTTACTGTAGTAGGGAGGTGGGGATTACTGTAGGACTCGGTGTCTTTCATGATGAATATGATGGGCTCTCGAGACAGGAGAAGTCTAGAAAGAAAAGAGTGAAAGATAATGCGAAAAGGGAGAGTTTGGAGAAAGAGAGGAAAAAGACTGCGAGGATAAAGAGACGCAGGCTGGAAATCTGAACTGTTTTGGTGATCGGATGGTGTCAAAATCGAAATTAAACTTCTTCTTCTTCTATTTCTAATGATTCTGTAACTTCGTGTTTAGAATAACTTTATCAAGATCACAGTAACCTACAGTAATCCCTTCATAAAGGAACAAGGAACATAAACCTCCAACAAGCTTTTATATCCGAACTACAGTAACCCAACTTGAAACCGTCCACTTCTAAAACTACGTCCTCTCGTTCGTATCATATTTGACGATCAGAATTTATTGCTGAGCATGACATCAGCATTATTTTTCACTACTGTTCATGCACCCCATGTGATAGCGCGCTCCACCGAACGCGTTGCGGTTTAGGCGTGCCGTGAAAAAAGTTTTCAATTTTCGAAATTTTTATTTGATCTTCAGCCGTTTTTCTTGTATTTTCATGATGACAATTGACGAAAAACAAGAAAAAACGGCCAAAGATCAAAAAACAATTTTCGAAAATTCAAAAAAATTTTAGCGGGGCCCCCCGACCGCATCGCGTTCGGTGGAGCGCGCTATCACATGGGATGCATGGATAGTAAACTTGTGCGGTTTAAGAGTAGGAATCAGTAACATCTCTCCCCTCAGGTAATTCACCTCTACAGTAACCCAGAAATCTCAAAAGTTCCTTACGAACCCTATTTCCTCAGTTACCGTAATACACAGCATCAGAATCCGGACGTAGTAAAAGTAGTTTGCAGTACCTATAAATCTATAATCCCCCTCTTCCCCTCTACTTTTTTTCCCAACGATTTCCAGCCGCGCATCCAGTTTTTGTCTTGTTGGCATTGTTTACACACGTGGCAAATGATTCGCCTGCCCATCGCCACTGTGTTCTTCATAAGTCGGATATAATGAGGGTATTAAGTGTCGGGGGGCATACCAGTCTCTACAGTTTGGCGCCTCCCGATTCAAAGGCAGGCGAGAGAGCAGCAGATAAAGAGACGCCGACGGCGAGAGACCGTCGTGTCATTTACGGTGTTCTCTTCTCTCCCTCTTTTCGACTTTTGTGTACGTTTTTATCGCGGTTTGCAAGGAAAAGTCAGACATAACATAGAAATATTCAACATTGAGGATATGAAACTTCATTCTGCGCCTTTAAAATCTACAGTAAAATCTCCAAATGTTACTTTCTTATTTCAATAATTAATTCCAAGTTGTCTTCTGTGCCTTTAAATCCTACCGTAACTTTCGTTTGAAAGTATCCCATTTTCTCCACTTTGTTTTGTGTTTTTTCCTCTGAAATGTTCATATTCTGCTTCTCATTGATGACGACGTCGCAAAAGTATCAGTTTCCACTCGCCAAACAAACCCAACGGACCTTATTTGTCATCTCGGTGGCCCCGCCCACTTTTTTGAAAATGAAGGCGTCGGGGAGCCGGAGGATCCATGGGAATAATAACGAGTCCCTCTTTCTCTCTTATCTTCTATTTCCCTCCTCTTCTTTCTCATTTTCACTCTAACCGCAACAACATCGTGTATGTGTTGCATCATTGATTCCGGAGCCCCTGCTCCTCCTTTTCTAACTGTCTGCGTCTCCATTCTTTCTTAGGGAGCACCCTCAGGCCACGCCCACTATCTCCCTTTTTGTTTCTTTTTTTGGTGCGGGCGCGCCTCGTTATTTTTAGAGTGGGATTAATCGGGCAGGCTCCGGAAGAGAGGATGGCTTCTGCAGCCGAATTAGTACTGGAAAAGTTTGTGGATTTGAGTCTTGCAGAGAATTTCCCGGAAACTTGGAAATCCCCGGTTGCAAAATTTGAACCTCGCGCTTCTTTTTTGTTATCAATGGAGCGACTTTGCATCATACCCAACAAAAATTTGAAAATTCAAAATTTTTTGAAGTTTTTTTCTGAAATTTTCCTTGTTTTCCATTGTCTTTTCCAATTTTTCGTCACTAAATTTACATTTTCGCACTTGGGTCCACTCTCTCCATCTCATTTCTTTCTGATGTGTCATAATTTCATGCATCTCCTCATCTCCGTCCCATTTCACGCTCCCGAATATTTTACATTCCAACTCTACTCGAAAAATTGCTTTTTGGCATGCGGCAGAGTGTTGTAGGCAGAAGTACAGCGATAAACCGATAAAAAGCGCATTTTTATCACTTTCTCCCCACTTTTCCGCCGCAAAACCCGTCCGCATGAGTCAAAGACTTTGTTTTTTGGAGTTGTTCGATGGAACGTGGTCTCTAGATTGTAATTTTACAAAAAAGGATTTAGGCTTCAAATCTAGCGTCTTGCAAGAAATAATCTAGAAAAAGTGGAGAGAACATGACCGAAATAATCAAAGAAAGAGAATGGTGGAAACATTTTCTAGTCGAGCAAAACTAGAAAGTGAAGAACATCAAAATCCTTTCGAAAATCCCAAAAAATCCATATCCAATTATTGGCTCTCAACGCGTGGTCAGCTTTGCGCTTGACGCGAAGGAGTTTGTTTGATCACCTCGGCCTCCACTCGGTGTGTCTTTCGCCCCTCGATTCTTGCACCGACTTATCATCTGCATCAGCTGTATTGTCAGATGTCGACAACTTTCAGTCCTTCTTTCGGCCCTTTTGTTTGTTTTCGCAGACGGAGCCATTGCCTTCTTCTTCTTTCTCTTCGCTGACAAGTCGCCATTTGTCAACTTGTTATGTATTGGCCCAGAATGTCACCAACTGACCACATTTCTCTGCCGCCCATTGGCCTAGGTTTTTATGGGTGTGTAGTACACACGGACAACCCGCCAGTTTTAAATTTCTTTTTTTTCAACTTTCAAACTAGATTTGGGCTCGTAACTCAAAACTGAGTTAGAAGACGTTAGCACCTGATTTTATCTGAGTTTATCAAAGTTGCTATTAATTTTATCACAATAATTAGTGAACTTTAGAGCATATCTATCTTATTCTAAACGTAACTCATCTTCAATCAGAGATAAAAACAGACGTTGATAGTGTGACTGTTGTAGACTGGAGCGCATTCCTGTTCCGTGTAGTTCACACGGAAAACTCAAGAATTTTATCATTTTAATGATTTTTCCTGGAAACTTTGAAAAAATGCGAGAAATCAAGTGAGACGCAGACTGGTGCACTTTGAGAATGAATGCGGAGGTGGCAGGGGAAGAAGACGTCGCGAACATGATGGCGAATGTTTACGTTGCGGACGCCATTGTTCTCGGTGGCATCCTCCCTCCGAACACGAGGCTTACCGTCTCTCTCTCTCTCCAACTTTCGAGCAAACCGTTGTTTGATGTGTCGGTTTCCACTCGTCCCAATGGAAATAGAAATAGCAGCCTCTTTTAAAAATGTAAAAAAGAGACACTTTTATTTGATTAGTGAATAATGAGAGAGAGAGTGGCGTCTCTGCAAATGACACAAGCTGAATCCTTTGCACTTTCTAGTTGGCCTTATCGATAGCAATCAATCACGTGACTGTCTGCTCCACCCTCCTCGCGTGACACTCTTCTGAAGTGGGCGCCCCCTATCGGACCTCTCCATCTTGCGGGGCCCTCTGGAGAGAATGTTTCATAATCGGGATTAGTTGAACTGACTCGTCTTTTGCTCCCTGCGTCTCTTCCCAGTTCTCAAACTGTCCAGAATGAGACTGAAAACCAACCATTTATGGTTTTTTATGCTTGTGTGCTCAAATCACAAAGGTTTCGACCTTCTAGTAAATCCGCCATAAGCCCCTATCCTCGTCTGTAATCGCACAAAATGGTTCCTTGGCTCCAAATTTTCCCTGGCTGAGCCCTGTTCTCACCGACTACTTTGCTCTGCAGTGCTCTTCCAGTGCAATTCTGATATTTCTTCATGTGAAGAGAAAGAGGAAAAGTTTTGCTGGAGGAAGCACTCATCGTTCCACTGGGCTCTTCCTCTTTCTCCTCCCTTTTTTCTCGGTCCCATCTCTTCCGGAGCCCTCTGTGACGTCGTCAACTTCTTCTTCTTCTTTTCCCCTTCGAAGCCTTCTACCCCTCTTCACCCTTCTAGGTTCACCTCTGAATTTTAAGCGACTTGGCGGGTGTCCCTGGAGATTCCACTTCCAGAGGCATAGAAGACGTCAGCTGTGGCGGCAGAAGCAGAAGGCGTCACACTTTTTGATATCCGTGAAGAAAAGGAGAGGAGAAAAGGCTAGAAAAATGACGAATTGTGGACTCTCTCTCTCACGCCGTCTCCTCGATGCGCAGCACATCCCCAGGCCACAACACAAATAACGCGATAACTTTGTTTCGGCTCCTATACAAATTTGGTTATTTTTGTTGGCTCCGCCGTCATCTCCACGTTGCTCCCCCCTCGGCCTTGCTCCGACTGCCCTTGACTGTTGTTCTTCTACTTTTCGGTGTGCTCCGTGCTCCTCGTGCTGCTTCTGAATCCGTCGCCGTCGTCATCTGGAGCACACAGCTCTCTTCTTTATGAGTTAGAGAGGGGGCTCTTCGAAAATTGTTTCCGCTCGACTGCTTCAACCCCTCTCGTGTGTTTTCGACGTGCCTCTCTCTCTTTCTCTCTCTTTACCCAAGGAATTCTGAATTCTCTGGAAGTAGTAGATTTTTATCGGAGATTGAAGATTGACGTCGTCGATTCTCGTCCGGAAGGCGTCGATGGAATTCTGATAAACCATCATTCCGCATATTTATGACCTATTTGGTGTGTGAGTATGGGTTTTCTCCGTTTTCAATCATTTTCAAGAATCTATTCAAGTATTCTGCGGATACATTGCATTGGAGCTTGAAGTAATTCACAGTATCAACTCGCTAGTAGAAAGCCTCGTGTATGAAAGTTCCGAGGAACTAGCAAGAAGTCGTAAAACAGTTGTATGATATCTCGTTTTGTTCCCTGAATTCCGCACGAGTCAATTCACTGATCTGCAAAAGTTTAATGAATTCTGAATACCTATTCTAATATTCGCTTCATGACGGTCTCCAAGTCAGGAAATTCCAGCTCTATCGCAACCTCATTAAAGCACTTTTATGGTTTCTCCAAAGTCACTCAACGATACGGAGAACTCATTCTCCCACCCTTGACGAATCGAAAATAGTTGGAATGATGTCTTATCAGAATCTCGTCGACCTTTTCGGAGAATCAATGTTTTCGAGAGGCGGTGTTTTCAGTTCCAACCTCCAGTAGAATATGCGTGTTTTGCTCGTCTCTCTCTTGAAATTAGCCGTTCGCTGCCGACGAGCTCCGTCCGTTGCTCTCCGTTGCTCTCCGTTCTGTTCGTCGATCTTCTCCTTCTCTTCCTCCCGCCTTCTTGCGCCTATTCTAACGGAATTAGCAGCAGTGTCAGAATCATGTTGTGGCGGAGGCGAGCCAACCGCCGGATACTCATAGATTCTCGGTCCGGAGGAAAAGAGAGAGAGAAAGAGACGAGTATCAAATTTCTTTATGCTTCATTCTCTTTTTCTCTCTTTTCCACTATCCACAACTTTTATCTCCACATAATCATTATTATATAGTTTGAGCTATTCGCGTTAGCCTATTCGAAGTTTCTAGCGCTGTGTGAAATTCTGGAGAACACCCTACAATAGTGCAATTTGAATAAATAACAGAATTCTAGCAGAAGTTCTTCTGAATTGAATTCCAACAGATCTACAGTAGTTTTATCACGTCTTCATTCGAACGTCTTCATCGTCTTGACACTTCTGAAACTTTACAAAGAAACGCTGAAACTTGCAGAGATCCGCTGGTGCCGACACTCGTGTCCGCCACTGCACACCTCACAGAATGGTGTTACGGGCGCTCGAGTTCTCGGATTCGATCTCCGACTCTCCGTGGTTCCGCCAGAATCTGCACGACCACGAGGTGGCGCTCGAGGACGCCTTCAAGAACATCAAGCTCATAGAGAACCAGTGCAAGGATCTGATCGCGTGCACGAAGAGTGAGTCACGGAGCTCGTGTGGAATCGCTGAGTGCCCCCTTTTTGCAGAACTCTCGACGGCACAGCGCGCATTCGCCAAGACGCTCAGCGAGTTCAAGATCGAGACGGTCGGCACGAATCAGACTGACGACGAGCGGTTCATTGGTGAGCACCGGGGGAGTTGAGAAAGTGGGAATTATGAATTTACAGCTACGTGCTTGAAAGAGTTCGCATCTCTGATCAACCAGGTGGAGGATGAGAGGATGACACTGGTGAATCAGGCGGAAGAGAACTACCTGGAGCCGATCAAGAAGTTCCGGACAGACGCGATCGGGAAGACGTTGAAGGAGGAGAAGAACAAGTACGACAAGGAGAGCAGCAAGTTCTACTCCACACTCGAGAAGCACCTCCATCTGAGCACCGTCAGAAAGAACGACTTCAGGGAGGCTGATGCTCAACTGGAAACGCAGCAGAAGAGCTTCTTCCAGGCTTCGTTGCAGGTAGGATAAAAGATTGATAAGAATTTCACTTTAGAAGAAGTTCATGGATATAGATTTAGTGAATTGCTTCTCTTTTGAATCATTCTCAATACGAATCTTTCAGTACGTGGCAGAAGTTCAATCTGTGCAAGAACGAATGCGATTCGAATTCGTCGAAACCCTCGGATCCTATGTATACTCCTGGCTCTCCTTCTTCCACGTCGGTCAGTCTTTTTCAGTTGAATTCCGAACTTATTCATTTTTTCCAGGGAGCGAAATCCATAAAGACTTCAAACCATTCCTAGACAATGTTCAGACTAAAGTACAAAAGGTAACAACGAATATCTTGAATAAGTTCATTTTAATTTTGAATTCGTTCAGACAAAAGAAAACTTCTACGCCACGAATGCCGAAGCGGAAGAATTGAAACGAAAGTTGCTCGCTTCGCACACAAAAGTCAGTTACTGTGCACTTATTCTAATACTTAAACAATTGTTTTCAGCCGGGTTCCGAAGAACGACGGCCGACGCCTTCGATCAAGCAAGGATACGTGTACATGCAGGAAAAGAGCAAGATTCCCAGTGAGTTCTACGAATTTTGAAATGCTCCATAAGGCACACTGAAACAATCTGTAAAGCTCCATGTTCTGTTGTTATCTTTTCTGCCAATTAGTCCACCATAACCTCAATGTTTGCAGAAACCATTGGCCGTGACGTGCTCGGCCGCTGGACAAAGTATTACTGTGTCTACTCGCGAGAGACTCGCATCTTCACGATGGTCAGTGCCAACTCGGCGACGAAGACGGACATGAAGAGCGCGGTGGCTCAGACCGCCACGTTCAAATTCAAGTCGTGCTCGAGAAGACCGATGGATAGTATCGATAAGAGGTGAGAGCGGAGCAGGGCGCAACATCCATAAATTTGGGAATCTCAGGGGAGGCGCCACAGAGTTTGCATTTCTGCACACACTTTGCGCCTTTTCGTTCTCGCCCGAGATTTTTGTGCCATTTTTGAGGAAATTCTAGATTTTCGACTAAAGATCGACGCGTATTCTTTGTTTTTTCATCGTTTCTTTTTTGTACTGTAGATAATGTCTTGTTGCTCAGATTAAGTTTGAATTTTATGAAATTTAGTAGTTCACGAGCAGTCGTACTTTAAAATGAGAAAGCGTATCAGGCATAAGAAAGTTTCTACGTTCCTAACATTGGGTTTTCGATGGATAGCTCTCTGAAACAAACGTCTACACTTCTGATGTTTTCGCTTAGATTAGTTTTCTAATACAGTTTTCTCCCCTAAATCTTAGATCTTGTAATTTCCAGATCCCAAAATAATATTAGAACCATCACTTTCAGTAACCACATTCCTTCCTCATCAACCCCCTCGTTATTCTGAACTTCTACAGATTCTGCTTCGACGTGTGCGTCGACGAGAAGAACGACGTGATGACGATGCAGGCGCTGTCGGAGAAGGACCTCTGCGAGTGGATCGACGCGATGGACGGTGCCAAACAGAACGCCTACACAGCCAGCGACAATCCGTCGTGTTCCACCTACAAACAAAGTGAGTTTTTCAAAAAAGGCAATGTGCTCTTGTTGCTACTTCCTGTTTTCGGTAAGTTACAAAAGTGGGATGCGTGAAATGTTGAGCCGAATACATTTATCTCGACGGAGCAGCAGCAGCAGAAGAAGAGGGCGTTGTTTGTTTTCGCGGGTTTTGGAAGAGAGAAAGAGTTTTCCCTTTTTGTCGAATTCGTCGCCACCCGCGTTTCCGTGAGTCGTTTGTCGCCCCCAGAAGCCGACGGACGGCCCTCTTTCCAGTAGTATATCAGTAATCCTCGGACGGCTTTTCTCCATTCAGAATATTCTGAAGTCAGCCTTCTGATTGTTTTTCTCGAGAGTTTTGTAGTTTTGTGTCAGAATCGAGACGATTCGGATAACTCTCAAAATAATATTGGTATTGTAGCCAAGCGTTTGATTCCAGATTCTGAATCACGCTGATTGGTGATCTGTCAGCTTCCCGGAAGTGTGCTTCTGATCTCTCACGTATCATCTGTCGAAACTGACAAAAGAACCTTCTTGATTTGTATTCTTACTTCTTGACGTCTTCAACTTACGATGTTAACTTCCGAATTCTCCAGAATATTTTTGGTTTGGTTCCTCCTCATATGATTTCCAAATGGGCGTGACTCTCTGACTTCCTGAAAGTCATTTTCTCCGAATATCATTCTGACATATCACATTTCGATATGAAAAAAGAAAGCGCTCGAAATCCGCACCACGAGGAGCACTGCGACTGACCACTTTATTCCTCTCGGACCTACGGAGCTCGAGCATTTTGCAAGTTTATTTATGCGAACTCCGCCAAGATGTGCAGCTTTGATAGTACTCTTTCTTCTGTGGTCCCGAAACCCGAAAATAGAGGCGGTGCTCTTCGGCGTTTTCTTCTTCTCCCCCTTGCTGAGCCGGTGTGGGAGAGTGACGAAGATTTGTGCGAAGACGGCCAGAAGAAGAAGAGGCAAAGTCACGGAATTCCAAATTAGGTCAGGTGATTGGAGCAGAGAAAGTGACGTTTCGACCTCTTTTTGGGGGAGTCTAGACCTCCGTGACTTTTGCTTCTTCTTCCTGGGGCTTCCGATCGCGTCGGTGACACTGTATTCTTAATTCTGTGATGATTTACGAACTTCGAAGAAGCCTTTGAATTTCGATTCGATGACACGTCTTCAGAAAAAGTGAAGACGTGTTCGTCGCCAAGACGCCTACGTTCTTCCATGGCTTCATCTCCTGCAAATTCGTTCTCTTTTTTCGCTATTTTCGCCTTGCCGTTTCACACGTTTCTCCTTCCGTGGGCGCCCCCGTTTTCCGTTTAATTAAATGTGTGCTCTTCTTTTTTCTGCTCTTCGTTAAAAGAACAGCACGACTGGAATTATAATCATGAATGTTCTGGCCGAGTTAGTTTGATGGCTCATTTTTGCAAGAAGAGTCGGTGGCTCCATTGTCACGAAGAGGAAGAGAAGAAAGAGAGAGAGAGGGTTGAAACCGAAGAAGATGTGTGTGCATCTGGAAGAGATAAATGGGAGGCAGCTCAGAAGCAGCTCAGTTCCGGGCCTGACGTCACTTTGTTGCTCGTGAAAAGCGGCGAAGAAAAGAGCTGAGAAGAATGGACGGAATGTGTGAAAGAGAGAGTCACACTTTCTTGCACTTCCACTTCTGAATGACTTCTGATGAACGCACGCCATTCTGGGAGCTTTTTGTTTTCTAGGTGAACTGGAAAACGTGCTTTCATACTTCGAAAAAGTACACTTCAGTCATGTTTTACGATCTCAAAGATCTGTTCTGACTATTCTGCACAATGGAATTACTGTAGAATTTGAACTGTGAGTAATATGGCCAATTGCTCTTCGATCACGACATGAGCTCACAAATTACAGTACTGATAAACCAGTTTGGTTCGAGCAATCCAAAATTTTCCATATCTATTTCCATGCATATTTATTCAACAAAAAATGTGTGCAACGTGTCTTGGGTAGAAATTGGGTAGAAAAACCCATTAGGGGTCATTCATTCGGAGAGAGCTCATCAAACATTAATCCCAACAACCCTTCTCCCATTCTTCTTGGCTCGTTTTGTTGCCGACCCGAGCAGCTCAATGCAGCTCATATCAGGCTCTCTCTGGGGAAATGCACGTTTTGGCACCTTTTGCCTCTTCCACCCACGGACTGCTCCTCTCTCCTCGTCACCTCTCTCTCTCTCTCTTTCAACCGGATTACGGTCACCTATTGTTTGTTTTTTTCCATCGGATTTATGGCGATCTTGTGATATTGTGACACCCTTCGAGGGGGCGTCGCGGATTAATCCAATTCGCCGTGTCCTTTGCCAATTGACTAATGGCGGCTAACTGAGTTGGAATTTTAGCCAATTCCAAAGAGCAATCGGAGTTAATTGCGGAGTACAGTAGGACGCGGCACCCTCCTTCCTGTTTTCTCCACATTTCGCCGCACTGATGGGTTCTTTTTCGGAAAGAAAAGCGAAACGGGCGTCAGAAATGGATGTGTTGTTATTGCTTTAGCCACCACCGTTTTTTGTCGTCGTTGAATTGGATTCGACGTGGTTTTAGAGTCTAGACGACTACAAATCGCTGAATCTGTTGTTTTTCGACATGATATTCTTGATTATTCCGGAGGTACTGTTCTGAAGAATATATCCTGTTCTCTTGAAATGCCCTTCCAATGTTCTGAGCTTCAATCCGTGACTTCCATCCGAATGTAGCCAATTTCGAAGGGATTGTGATAGCTCTTCTTGTTCCAATGCTCTCGAATTATAACATCCGATTATTCGTTCTCAAACATGAGTTCCATCCAAAAAAGCGTTTTCACTTCCGACTCATTGCCTTTGCTCATTCAAAAAGTGCTCTTCCATCCGCCCATTGTCCTGCTCGTCCAACTTCCAGCTCCTCTTCCCTCTCCTCTCCGCCACATATGACAATAAACGATTGATTCTCTCGCGAGATCCCGCCCACCCGGAGCTCTTCCAGTCGACTCCGCCCCCATCGGCTCTTCATTAACTTTTCACGCGTACATCGCGTGATTGAAATCACATTCTTTTTTGGTGCTCGTCGGCGTTTTTTGCGAATCTTTTCACTTTACTCTGTCCCCAGAGGGGTCGCCCGATAACCAGAGTGCGAACCGATTTGTTTCCTCCCCCATTCTTGGTGTTTTCCATCGAAAAACATCGTCTGGCTGCTCTTTGTGCATTTGCCACGTAATGACTGTGACTTCTAAACATGTTTGACTCCGCCCACTATCTCTCTCCGCACTCCTCGTTCGCCGTGCTCTCTAACCAGCTAAGTAGTTGTCAGCAGAAGAGAATGAGTCGTGGCGTCGCGTACGAGAAGCAGCGGAGCTCTTCGTTCGGCGACAACGCGCAGCCGATGTTCGCCATGGCGCAGCACCACGCGGCCGCCTCGCCGCGCAAGTTCAACATCACCGACGGACTGCGTTCGTTCCACAAGGCGTCCGCCTTCCTTCCCGGATTTGTCGTCGACAATTGCAATGGTAAGACTCTTCTGTTTTCCACAAATTCATTAGTGGCGCACGGAAAAACAAACAATTGATTGTCTCCTTCTTCTGGAGAAGCTAATTGACGTCGACGTCACACACTTTAGAATGCGAAGGAAAGTGTCAGGAAGTAGCGACACAGCAAAAAGAAATACTCGAAACATTCGAGAAAATAACGAAAATCCCCGAATTCCAGCTCAACTCGACGACATCGGCTTCGAATTCGTCCAGCAATGCATCGACATTTTGGAGGAGAACGGGATCCACGAGCAGGGTGTCTATCGTAACTGTGGAGTCACTTCCAAGGTGCAGAAGCTGATGCAACTTGGCTTGGATAGGAGAAAAGCGAGCGAGAAGGGCGGTCTGAACCTGCGTGACGACGAATGGGAAACGAAGACTATCAGCAGTGCAGTGAAGACGTTCCTCCGCAATCTGCCGGAGCCGCTGATGACGTTCGAGCTGCACAATGTGTTTATCAATGCCGCCAAAATGGGTGATGCCACGATGCGCATCGACCACATTCATTTCTACGTGCACCAACTGCCCGCCCAACACCACAAAATGCTCGAGATTGTGGTGCGCCATCTGAGAAGAGTCGCCGATCTCGCCAACGAGAACCTGATGACGGTGAGCAATCTGGGAGTGTGCTTCGGACCCACGCTGCTCCGGCCGAAGGAAGAGACTGTCGCCGCCATCATGGACATAAAGTTCTGCAATGTAGTCGTCGAGGTGCTCATTTCAAACTACGACAAGATATTCAAGTCGAAGCCCAAGTCGAGTTTCGGCTCGGCGGTTCCTCCGAAACCCGACCATCACTTGACGAACGACAACGGACGTCCGATGGGCACTCGCTCGTTCGGCACTTCTGCTCCGTCGCCAGTCACTCACAGGTCGCGGTCTCCGAAGACGCCGGGAGTCGGGTCGAAGATCGTGAGGAGCACTCAGGTCGTGTCGAGCTCCTACTCGAGAGGAATGCAGAAGAGAGACGCCATGTTCCCTTCTGAAATCGCACGGTCAGTTTCCCCGAGTTCTTCTTGAATAATTGTCTGAATTTGCAGCTTTGGTGCCAACTTCGATGTTTCCGAATTAGCTGACCACGAGAAGACGTCGCCGCTGACCTCTCCAACTACTGGAATCGCTCCGTTGGCATCTGGAAGTGTCGAAGAGATCGACGAGGCGGCAAAGAAAGAACGCAACAGCTCCGACTCTCTGAATTCGCTTGGCTCTTTCGGATCTGTTGGAGACGAGTCGACTGCTACGGTGGTGCCGGCGCAGCAGGACGCCTTCGAGAAGAACATCAAACGTGAGTACGGTAGCTACGAAAAAGTTGCATTTTGACAACGTGAAACCTTTTCACTAAAAATGAAAAACTGTAGTCAATGTAGTACAGTAATCCATTGATCAATTTTCAGCCAAGTACAGCGTCTCGTACGCCTCCACCTACAACCGCATTCCGGCCGACTCGTAAGTGACTCCTCCGTAGCTCCGCATGGCTCCGTTCGCTTCTCTTGCTCGTTGCTCCTTTCCCCGCTTCTTTCCCACTATCTCTAGAGCCCGTCCACATTCAGATCCAAAATGACGTCTTCTGTCTCGTGCACGACCGTCGATTCAACTGGCCTCGAGACGGCCTCGTTCACTTCGATGACCCGTCAGAACTACCTGCGTGGCACTCTCAACTCTTCGATGGGACACTCCACCTACAAGTACTTGAGGTATACTGTAATGCACAACAGTGCAATAGAGCGCACCTGCACTTCTATATATCTCTCTTCAACCCTTTCTTTCTATCGCTACCACCTCTAGAATGTGATGACACGTGGCATGAGCACAATTAAATTCGATTCTCACAAGTAGAGGTGCACAAATGACATAACAGAAAGGATCCAGACAAGTTCTAACCGAACAAATTGCAGCCGTCGAGTGAAAACGCTGTACGCGTGCACCCCCGACCACCACTCGGAGCTCTCGTTCGAGCCGGGACAGATTATTACCAATGGTGAGAGCACCTCGGAGCATTTTGACACGAAAAGCTCAATTTGCAGTGTACGAATCGAACGAGGACGGCTGGCTGGTGGGCACTCTCAACGGAAAGACGGGACTGATCCCCTCGAACTACGTGGAACCGCTACCGTAATCCTACCGTAACCCTACAGTAATCCTCCTGTGATGTATCTAATTAAATTCGCCGATTCGAAAATAGACCAATTGATTCCCTCTTTCTCTCATTCTCAATACGAGGTCTTTGAGATTCGTTTTTACTATTATTCCCCCTTCTTTCCCCCCAATATTTTTTTTCCGTTTGATACCCAAATCCCTAATTTCCCTATTTCCCTACGAAAAGATTACGAGTCGATTGCCTATTGTATTCCACCCATTTTCCAAACAACCGCTTTTCTGAGATTTCCAACTCGTTCCTTTCCCTTCCAGAATCTTTCTAATTATTATCTTTTTAATCTCTTCTGATATTTATCGTTGTTTGGAAAATTATTAAATATACTTAATTTATTTGTTCGTTTTAAAAGTAGAAAACCCATTCCTGAAGATAAAATATGACAATCTTTATATCACACAATTTGATCACAAGTCTAAAAATAATGAAAATCACAGGGAACTGATTATTTTTCCATCCACATTTCGATGCGCCGATGGACAGTCTCATAGATCTGATTGCGAACCTGGAATGAAAGAAAGTAAGAAAATGAGAAAATTAAAATAATGACTCATACCTGCTGTGGGAGCCATTCACAAATGCCGACTGTCTCGGTGTCCTCGTAATACTGTCCGATGTGGAAGTCCTCCCTGAAGAGAGTGTGCAAGACGAGCACGGCGGACATCTCGGGGCTCCTCATGACCTTGGGGAGCAACGTGGCATTCAGATGTTGGACGAGGGGATTCGCGAACCGGTAGAGACGGCCTGGCACTGTGCCAGGGTGCAGGGAAACTGCGGACACGTGTCTGAAATTTCATTGATTGGAAGAATTCAATGTTTCGATAAGTACCTTCTCCTCGCCATTTCGTTTACATAGACAGCGAGATTGAGTTTCGAGGAGGCGTATGCTTGATAAGGACCCGCGTACACTGAGAGAAGATCACTCTTCGAGTAACACGCCATTCTCGCGGTGGCCGAGGACAGAAAGATGGCTCGAGAGATGTCGTTTTGGAGCAACTCGAAGAGCATCAGCTGCCCCACCACGTTCACCGCGTTGTGCATCTCCACTCTGTCTGCAAATGGGAAAGTATAAAGTGGGCGGAGTCTGTGCTCACCGGTAGTGTGAAACTGTGGAAAGAGCATTATCCCGGCTGCGAAAATCGCCGCATCGAATTCGATCGATTTCAGTTTACTCGCCAGCAACAGAATCTGATAAAAAGTTTCTATTTTTTCATTTTGTTTTTAAAATAGAATAGAACCTGCTCTTTATCAATGAGATCTGCTTCATAAACGCTGATTCTCGTGTCATTTTTGAACATCTTTTCAGTTTTCCTATTCGTATGATGCACCACCACGTGGCAGTGAAAATCAGAGTTCTCGCGGAGCACTTTCAGGATCTGAAGGAATGCTCATTCTACTTACTGGAGGGACGAGCTCACCGCACTGCCAATGGTTCCATCTGCTCCGATCAGCAGAACGTTCCGTGTCTTTGTTGTTTTTCTCGAATTCGTCCATCTCGGGAATGCGAACAATTGGGATTTTATTTTCTGAATTTTCTTGTAGTTTTTGAAACATTGAAACTGTTTTCAAAATGTACCAAAATCTTGTCGTTTCTATCGAAAAGAGCTTCTCGAATGGCGAGAAAGGCGGCCAGAATGTAAATGTGGAAGAAAACGAGCCATTCGAGGAGAAAATCGGATGGAAACCACGAAATGGGCTGCAAGAAACGGATGAGCAAAGGAAAATCCAATTGAAAAGCACCTGATAGAACCTCCATTTATCATTCAGAATTCCCCATTTTTCACTCATGCTTCTGGAAAACCGTACTGTTCACTAGAGTGATAAGATTCTGAATGTCTATGAAAAAGTAAACAGGATATTGATAATATCAACTTGTTGAAAATATGAAGAAATACCATCACCAAGTAAAAAATCGAATAAAAATTTATAGAATTTGTTAGACAAATCAAACCATGAGATCACGATGTAATAATCAAAAACCATAATACTAAACTTGAAGTTAATGTTAATCCTGGAGTTTCTTGAACTGCTCGGCGAGCTTCTCCATCACAGCCGAGTGCTTCATACTCGTGTAGTTCCAGTAATTCTCCTTGACGAATTCGGCGAATTTGTCGTCGAGGTGGTCAGTGGCTCGAGGCTCTCTCACTGGCTCTGGCTCTTTCTTCTTCGTCTTGGGGTCTTCTATCTTGATCCGTCGATTCGTTCGTCGACAGAAACGGTACAACTCGAATCGGCCGTGGCACTTTCCACACACTTTTCGCGAGGTGTCGAACGATTTCGACTGTCGTTTTATTCTGAAATAATGGTGAGTTAGGAAAGAGTGTTCATCAAAGTTCTAACACGTACTCTTGTCTACAGAACTCGTTCTCGCAAACATAGTAGAACTTGGCTTCAATCTCATAACTGTGACACCTCTCGACAAAGGGAAGGCTCTTGAACTCCTTCGTGCACCGCGAGCCCCACCGTTTCCATCCGGGACCGTGGCCCTCTTTGTGCAGCCGATCGACGACCCACACTGCCGCGTGGCACAGCTCGTGCACCAGAGTGTCCCGAAGACGTTCGGCCGTCGTGCACACCGTCTTCGACATCTCGACGGTGCTGTGTCCGTTCCTGTGGTTCCTGCACTGACCGGCCGACTTGTGAAGACGTGCGTTCCACGTGACTTTCAGTTGGTCAGATGGGATTTTGTGGAAGATTCGACGGACGAGGATATCTTGGAGATGCTCCAGAAGTGCTTCACGACGCTTTTTCTGACGGAGAGCGTTCTCTTTTATGTATTGTTTCGCGTCTTTGTGGCTGAAACTATCAAGTTTTTCACTTCTTCACAAAAGTAAAGAATACTTACATCGGACCATCAAATCCTTCCGTAAGCGACTGCAAGAACCACTCCTCGTCATCTGCCGCCTTCTTCGTCGCTTTCTTCTGCTTCTTCGGAATCTCTTCCACTTCTGGAGACGATTCTCTGTAGTCGTCATCGTCATCCTCTTCTTCTTCTTCAGAATACTCCGACTCCTCCTCTTCGCTACTTTCCACGTCTTCCACCACAAATTTCTTGACCACCTTCCTCTCCACCTTCTTCGGTTCTTTCGGCACTTCTGGTTTCGTTTTCAGAGATTTCAAGTCTGTAAAACCAGGATTTCATTGAACCACATTTTCAATTTCTTACAATTTTCGAAATCGTCGTCTTCGGATTCAGATGAAGATATTTGAATTTTCTTCGATCGAGTCTTTGTCTTTTTCTCCTCAATTTCCACTTTTTTCTCGCGAACTCCACCAGGTGGAATGTTTTCTTTTTCATCAAAGTCTATCTCCTTTTTTATTACTTTTTTCTCCTTTTTCTCAAAATTTTCCGAGCTTTCTGGAGGGGGCGGAGCTTCATCCTTGAACATTTCCGGGTATAATTGTCGAAGAAGTGCCCGGTCCTCGTCCTTTTTCACACTTTGAAGAAGGCGGTCTCCTGGAGTCATTGGATTTCTCTGCGTTTTCGAGTTTCTAGCTGGAGTTCGGAACGATGGACTTTTCGGAGAGCTCACGGACAACATTGAGATGTTATTCTCGAGTATCGACACGTTTTCGTCGTATTCTTCATCATGAGGTTCTTCCTTCTGAATATAATGACAGTTTAACGGAAAATGTAACTCTCAACTTACAATTTTCACATTCTCTTGATTTTCACTTTGATTTAATGATTTTCGGGCACTAAAACTTGAACTCCAGGCTGTTCTGCAAATAAAAAGATTTCCTTTTTGTTACGATTCAGATCGTTCTTACTCGTAGGATGATACCGATGCATTGCTATTATTGTGTAGCTCTTTTAGAGGGTTAGACATGCTAAAAAAATATATGAATTGGTTAAAAGAAGTGAAGTTCATAAAAATCAATTCAAAATCAAAATTTAAAAGAAAAAATTCAATAAAAAAAAATTAATTTTTAAATTTTTATTTTCACGCGCATTGCGTACAATGCACCATACTTAACGCGCAAGTAAAAGTTTGCAGCTTCTGACCTATTTTAAGCAGATTTTCAGTCATTATTCAAAGTGAATCAAATTAAGAAAGTAAATTTCAAATTGATATAAAATACTTTTCAACTGGAAATTAGCAACAGTTTCTGAATCTCACTGAAAACGAGCAAGAATACGATACCAGCTGCGGAGTATGCAACCGCGCTCTACTGCCAATTGTCGCGAGCGATTTTCGAAAACCAAATTTATTTTTTTTGTTCGATTCAAAATTAATTTATCGAACGTTTGTATTGTTTCCAATGTAAATGTGATGCATTAGGAGAATTTATATTTTGTCTTGAACTCACCTTGTTATTGACTAGTACCCTTTTTACATTATAAGCCCAAAAAGACGTAATTTATCGTTCTCACTTTTGTATTCTCTCTGATCACATTTATTCAAATCTGATGTCCCGTTTCCCTTAGTAAAAAAATTCGCGTTCAGAACCTTCAACTTCTCTAACTATGGATTCGGATCTCTATGACGAGTTCGGTAACTACATCGGTCCCGAATTGGACTCGGATGATGATGTCGCCGACGTTGACGATAACGCCGAAGACGACGAGCGAAGTGAAGAGGACGACGATGAGCCAGACCGGATGGAGGACGACGAAGCGGAGGAAATCCCTCAGAACCAAGTGGTGCTCCACGAGGACAAGAAGTACTACGCTTCCGCCCTCGAAGTCTACGGAGAAGGTGTCGAGACGCTCGTCCAAGAGGAAGACGCACAGCCACTCACCGAGCCGATCGTCAAATCGGTGACCAAGAAGAAGTTCCAGGCGGCGGAGCATCGGCTTCCAGAGACTGTCTACAAGAAGGAATACTTGGCGGATTTGATGGATTGCCCTCATATCATGAGGAATGTGGCCATCGCGGGACACCTTCATCACGGAAAGACGACTTTCCTGGATTGTCTGATGGAACAGACTCATCCCGAGTTCTACCGTGCGGAAGATGCGGATACTCGTTACACCGACACGTTGTTCATCGAGCAGCAGAGAGGATGCTCCATCAAAGCACAGCCAGTGAGCATCGTCACTCAGGACAGTCGCAGCAAGAGCTATTTGCTCAACATCATCGACACACCAGGTATCATAGGAATTATATAGAGTGAGTCTGAATATTCTTGTTTTTCAGGTCACGTCAACTTTTCGGACGAAATGACAGCCGCCTACCGTCTCGCGGACGGAGTTGTGATCCTCGTCGACGCGCACGAAGGAGTGATGATGAACACGGAACGCGCTCTCCGTCATGCCATCCAGGAACGACTCTCTGTGACGCTGTGCATCGCCAAGGTCGACCGTCTGTTCCTCGAGCTCAAGTTGCCGCCATCGGATGCCTACTTCAAACTCCGACTCATCATTGACCAGGTCAACAACATCCTGAGCACCTTCTCCGAGGAAGACGTTCCTGTGCTCTCTCCTCTCAAAGGAAACGTCATTTTCTCTTCTGGACGTTACAATGTGTGCTTCTCGCTTCTCTCTTTCGCTAACATCTACGCCAGACAGAACGGAGATTCGTTCAACTCGAAAGAGTTCGCCCGTCGGCTTTGGGGAGATATTTATCTGGACAAGAAGACCAGAAAGTTCGTGAAGAAGTCGCCATCTCATGACGCCCCTCGCACTTTCGTGCAATACATCCTCGAGCCCATGTACAAGATCTTCTCGCAAGTCGTCGGAGACGTCGACACTTGTCTTCCGGATGTGATGGCCGAGCTCGGAATCCGTCTTTCCAAGGAGGAGCAGAAGATGAACGTCCGTCCATTGGTCGCGCTGATTTGCAAGAGATTCTTCGGTGATTTCACCGCTTTCACTGACCTCGTCGTTCAGAATATCAAGTCCCCCATGGAGAATGCTAAAGCGAAAGTCGAACAGACGTATCTCGGACCAGCTGATTCGGAGCTGGCAGTGGAGATGCACAAGTGCAACTCACAGGGACCTCTCATGGTGCACACCACCAAGAACTACCCGGTGGCCGACGCCACGCAGTTCAGAGTGTTCGGAAGAGTGATGAGTGGAACTCTGAAGGCCAACACGGACGTCCGTGTGCTCGGAGAGAACTACAGTATCCAGGACGAAGAGGACTGTCGGCGGATGACGGTTGGACGGCTCTTCGTCCACGTGGCTCGCTATCAAATCGAAGTAAGCGAAGTTCCCGCTGGATGTTGGGTGCTGATCGAGGGAATCGACCAGCCAGTGGTGAAAACTGCAACGATTGCCGAGCTGGAGTACGAGGACGACGTCTACATCTTCAGACCTCTGAAGTTCAACACTCGCAGTTGTGTCAAGTTGGCAGTGGAGCCGATCAACCCCTCCGAGTTGCCGAAGATGTTGGACGGACTTCGCAAAGTGAACAAGTCGTATCCATTGCTGACCACTCGTGTCGAAGAGTCCGGAGAGCACGTTCTTCTGGGAACCGGTGAGCTGTACATGGACTGTGTGATGCACGACATGCGGAAGGTTTTCTCGGAGATCGACATCAAGGTGGCCGACCCGGTGGTCACTTTCAACGAGACCGTCATCGAGACGAGTACTCTCAAGTGCTTCGCAGAGACTCCCAATAAGAAGTTTGTCGTTTTTCTCAATTCTTTTCTACGATTTCCATTTTCAGAAACAAGATCACAATGATGGCAGAGCCACTGGAGAAGCAGCTCGACGAAGACATTGAGAACGAGGTGGTGCAGATCGGATGGAACCGTCGTCGTCTCGGAGAGTTCTTCCAGACAAAGTATAACTGGGATCTGCTCGCCGCCCGCTCCATCTGGGCGTTCGGACCGGACACGACTGGACCGAACATCCTTCTGGACGACACACTGCCTTCTGAAGTGGACAAACACCTTCTGTCGACTGTTAGAGAATCGCTGGTTCAAGGCTTCCAGTGGGCCACAAGAGAAGGACCTCTTTGTGAAGAACGTGAGTTTTTTCATTGCAAGTTTATTCTGAATGTGTAAATTTCAGCGATTCGACAAGTGAAATTCAAGCTGCTCGACGCCACAATCGCCGCGGAGCCCCTCTACCGTGGAGGAGGTCAAATGATTCCGACGGCTCGTCGGTGTGCCTACTCGGCCTTCCTGATGGCCACTCCCCGACTCATGGAGCCGTACTACTCGGTCGAGGTGGTTGCTCCAGCTGATTGCGTGGCGGCTGTGTACACTGTGCTCGCCAAACGACGAGGTCACGTCACCACCGATGCTCCCATGCCCGGATCGCCCATGTACACTATCAGTGTAAGTCGCTTTTATAGTGGGGAATTCCTACTGCTTCTGGAGCCAAGAATAAAGAAAAATTTTGTGGGAAAACTGATTCACGAGTGAAATTTGCAGGCCTACATTCCAGTGATGGACTCGTTCGGTTTCGAGACGGACCTCCGAATCCACACACAAGGACAGGCCTTCTGCATGTCGGCGTTCCACCACTGGCAACTCGTTCCTGGAGATCCGCTGGACAAGTCGATCATCATCAAGACACTCGACGTCCAGCCGACACCTCACCTCGCGAGAGAGTTCATGATCAAGACGCGTCGTCGCAAGGGACTCTCCGAAGACGTCTCCGTCAACAAATTCTTCGACGATCCCATGCTTTTGGAGCTCGCCAAACAGCAGGATTACACTGGATTTTAACTGTTTGAATTTCTATTTTTATATTTCCACTTTGTTCGAACATCCCTTATTTATTATTTTTACTTTTTTCCACTCGCATTTCATGTTTTTTTCAATAAAGTGGCGATCTCAAACACAGAATTCCTTCATTTGAAAATTGTTAAAAATAGAGTAAACCAATGGGGGAAAAAGTCGAAATAAATAGTGAGAGACAGGACAACAAACTGAAAGTTGTTTAATAATAAAAAGTGGGAAAATTATCTCTATTCAAAGTCAATGGTGAACCGTTCGACGGCCCACGAGGAGCGGTCACGGAAGATCTTGAAGAGCTGTCGGTGGCCGAGCAGTTTGGTCCATTCGGGAAGGGTGTTGCGGTCGGAACGGTACTCGAACAGGTGTCTTCCGATCGTTTGGAGGGCGAGTCTGGAAGTGATTCGGATGATTGAGCAACTTCTCAAGGAAACCCACTTTTGCACATTGTCCTTGTTGGCGAGTGGAGCATGGAGGCGTGTCTCTATGCTGTCGAGCACTTCCCTCAACGTCTCCTCGTCCGCGTCGTTCTCCACCAGGTCGATGAATCTACAGTAGTCCATGTAGATCATTCCAGTGGCTCCCCACTCGGGAATCTCCGATTCGAACGGGCGGATCATGAGACACGCCGTCTTGAGTGTCTCGGAGTCTCCAGCCACCACTGCAGTCGGGGCAATCTCGTTGACGAAGAGCCGTCGCATCTGGAGCAGATTGTGGGCGGAGACTGCCAGTTCGAACAGCTGGGTCGCGTCGTCGACGCATTTGGCAATCGAGAACTGCGCCTCGGCGATCCATTCAATTGGAATGTCGAGCTGATCGGATATCATTTCGAATTGATCGTTGTCAGTGAAACGAGCGATGCGATCCAGAAGGGAACGTACTGCGGTGGCTCTTCTGAAAAAGATAAACATTTTTAAAAAGACGAATGGGTCGAACTCACTCCTCATCATCATAAATGTGCTGAAGAACGAAGATGGAGTACTTGGAGAGTCGGGCAGCCTCCAACTGTGCCGAGAAGCTTCTGTGAAGACGTGTCTCGACAGTCTTCGACATGGTTCTGTATCCGACCGAGTAGAGCACACTCCAGATGTGCCACTGGAGGAAGTGATCGTGCGGACGTTCTCCGGCGGCGCAATCCAGCACGACTTCCATCGAGTGCTGTGCCTCGCACGCCAGTTTGATCAGTTCTCCGTAGAGATCTCCGCGGTTCGACGCGGCGCGCCCTGCCTTCACGTCCTGCTGGTAGGAGGAGTACGCCTCCTCGAGTCCGTTCCAGTTGCGCAGGTACCAGACATGCACTCCGAGGGCTTGTGTCCAGTGGAGACCTGCAATAAGCAATTGCAACTGCGATTGGATTTCAATAGAATAACTCTACCTTCCAGACAATTGACCACTTGTGTCTTGCCATTCTGCTGCCACTCGTAAAACGAGACGCCCGACATGAGCACATAGCACTTGAGTACTTCCTTCGGAACCAAATGGAGTGCGTCGTTCTTCTTCCAATTCTCCAATTGTGCCTTGAAGCAGTGGCTTGTTGCTTCTGGACACACCACGGAAGAGTGGAGCATCGAAGCCAACTGGTTCTGTCCGTTCTCCACAGCCGCTCGGAACGCAGCTTCCACATCTCCAACACACAAGTGCTGCCACACTTCTGAATCCGTAGATTCGGTCTTCTTCTGAATGGCTTCTGTTCTCAGCCACTCGCCAATCCGCTCTCCTCTCTCGAACGTCCATCCATCCTGTCGTTCGAAGGGGAAAAGGCCAGAGAGCAACTTCCACACAGAGGCGTGGCCATCGTATCCACCGCAACTGGCGATCTCGACGTACTTGTCGAACATCTCACGGTACGAATCAGAATACGTCACGAAGGAAGACGTCAGTGAGGAGATGGAGGTGTGCGATTGGGATGGACCCTTTCGCGACGACTCGCACACATTCAGGTTCACATCCAACATCGCAGTCAATGTGTTCTGAAATTGAATATTTGATGATATTATAAAAAGTTCCACCAACCTCATTGACATCCGAAGAGCGGTCGACAGTGCCGAAGAGCACGTGATTGTGCATTGGCTGAGCACTCCACACCAGACAGCCAGTCTCACTCCATCCAACCGGAGCACTTCGTCCTTTTGTCAACGCCAAGTCGATCCGCTTCGAGTTTCCACTTCCCAACGTCTTCTTCTCTGTTCTTCCTCCTGTGAATCGCACCGTCGGCTCACGACTTTTAGGCATCACTTTGAGGTCTTGAAGGTTGCGAATGAATCGGGAGCTCTCGTATTCCAAGTCGGCGAGTAGTTCGAGCTTCGGTTTCTTCTCTGGCTGCTCTCCCACTTCCTTCTCCTCGTGGAACTCGGTGGTCATATCGGCGATCATCTGATCTTCTTCGGATCTTCCTCCGCCGAGTCCGTTGACGCGTCTTTGGATGAGGATGGGTTGGACACCCAGTTGAACAGCTTCAGGAACTCGTTCCAGAAGCATCTGTAACCTCTAGACAATCGTAGACGAGTGCTTCGTGCGAAAAGTGTGACCAATACCAGTGCAAAAGGGACCAACATTCTAATCCGAGAAAACAATTTTATTGTTGAAACCGAGAGAACAATGAAGGAAGATGATGTGCCCCTTTTGGAATGGTATTGGAGCAAATGGTAAAAATGAGATGAATAAAGGAAACATGAAAGGGAAAGAAGGTGTTAAATACTCAAAAACGGACCTCGCGAAGATGTGCCTCTGGCGACGTGAACACCTTCTTTCTCTGCACTTGGTTGTTAACGTCTCTCGTCGAAGTGTTCAGATCCACCTGGAAAAATAAATGAGTCTTCTTTTTCAGAATTGATTTTACCGATTGAAGCGGAGCAGCTGGCTCTTTTTGTGGTGGCGGGGCCACGTCCATCGGCTCATCGTCGTCAGCTAGGCCGTACTTGCTGAAGTGCTCCACACGGAACACCCAGCTTCCAGTCTCCGCACGGAAATCCTTGAACGCCGCTCCCATTCGAACAGTGAGACGTTCGAGGTGCTCTCTCCATCCGAGCTCGGCGAGCTTCACAACATCGCGGACTTCCTTCTTGGTCTTCTTGTCCGTGTACCAGACTCTCTCCAGCGTTACCTCGGCTGGTCGATTCAACTCTTGTCCCTCCGGTGCCTTCTCCTCGTCGTTCGGATAGACGGTCACCTCCTTGTGACGGAACACGACAATCTCGTCGAGCACCAGATCCTTCAGCTCCACTCTTCCTGGCCAGAAGACACTTCCGTACGAGCTTCTTCCGATGGTGATTCCATCCTCGAGCACCACTCGTCCGTTCTTCACAAGCTGCTTCATCTCATTGATCGTCGGCAGTGTGTAGTAGTCTGGCTTGCTGAGACGGACTCCGGCTGCACTGTTCTGTACCTCATCCGTTGGAGTCACGACAACCGAATTGGCAGAGCTGGCTGCCGAAATCGGCTCCAACTCGTCGCAAGTTGTGTCGAGATTCAATGATGGTGGTTCCTTGTTTCTATCTTGGCGACGCTGCTGGACGGCCTCGACTGGATCCACTTGTGGCGTGTTGTGGATCGGCGATCGTTGTCGCTGTGAAGAATTCTCAGCGATACGTGGCAGAGCATCTGGATCAGCAACTCTAGAGGTATCGCGACTCATAGATCCAATTCTGGAAGTGTCGGCGAGCACTGAGAGGTCCAGCTGCTTCAGGTTCGATTTTCGAACGGATCCGCGCACTCCAAGACGGTTCGATGTTCCGTTGAGCGAAGCATCGAGTGCCGAGTCAATGGTTCTGAAAATTATGCTTGTAAATATTTAATTTGATGAATACGAGACAAACCTGTTAACCACGCTGGTGTTATTCAAGCTCTGATTGGCGAGAGACGAGTTCGGATTGTAGTTTCCATTCCGAAGACCTCGACCCAAAGTAGGCGGAGCCTCTTTCGAAGTGTAGTTCAGATCCTTAGTCACTTCCGGTTTGTTGACTGCTGGTGACAAATCACTCATCACCTTGGTGATTGGTGGCACGATAAACGAGGAGTCAGCTCCTCCCGATGAGCTCTTCTTCGCCGCGAGGAATCTGAGCTGTCTCTGAGTGCTCGCCGGCGACTCCTTAGCCTCCTCCTGCGTTGTGTTATACTTCAGAAGTGGCGAGTCACCATATGGCGCATTGGTGAGTTGCGACTGCAACGACTTCATGTTCGCTTGCATCTGGAGCACGTCGGCAGTGACGCCAATCACGGGGATCGGGGCAACTTGTTGCTGGACGACCACCTGCGGTTGAGCGATGTTTCCGAATCCAGTCTGTTGAGTGGTCTGCGCATTGTTTCCAAAGAGCCCTCCTCCAGTGGCTTGCGGCTGGCCGAACAGTCCACCGCCAGTCGTGGTGGTGGTGGTGTTGCCGAAGAGACCTCCCGGTTTGGAGGCGTTGTTTCCGAACAGTCCTCCGCCAGTGTTAGTGTTCGATCCGAATGCATTGGTGGTGGTGGCCTGTTGTCCGCCAAAGTTGAACCCAGTGCTCGTCGCAGGCTTGGCTCCGAACAAAGAGCCGCCGGTGTTGCTCGCGTTGTTGTTGCCGAAGAGACTGCCTCCGGTGTTGGCAGCGGCCGGTTGACCGAATGTGTTGGTGGTCTGAAATTAAGAATAATTGATTTGTTTTGTTTCTTACATCAACTCACCGTGGCCGCTCCTCCGAAATTGAATCCGGTCGACTGTTGTGGCTGCTGCTGGTTATTGTTTCCAAAGAGACCTCCTCCGCTGGAAGTGTTTCCGAACAGAGATCCCGACTGTTGGTTATTCTGATTCTGTCCGAACAACGATCCTCCTGTGTTTGTCGAGGCCTGGTTTCCGAAAAGCGAGCCGCCTGTCGTAGCACCAGCTCCAAAGGCGCTTCCAGTAGTGGACGTGTTGCCGAAAAGCGAAGGAGTAGCGGGTTTCGCTCCGAACAACGAAGACGTTCCAGTGGAAGCTGAAGCGTTGTTGTTTCCGAAGAGAGATCCAGAAGTGTTAGTGGTTCCGGAGCCGAACGTGCTGGTGGTGCCGCCTCCAAACATGGACTTCTGTTGGTTGTTCCCGAAGAGCCCTCCACTCGCAGTGTTGTTGGTGGTTGTCGAACTTCCGAAGAGACCTCCTCCTGAAGTGGTTCCGGATCCCGGTGCCTTGCGGTTCGCCATGTAGTCTTCGATACGCAGCTCATCGACACTCTTCCCATCGTACTTTTGCATGGCAGAGATGCACATATGCTTCGTGGAAATGGTTTGTGTCGATCCGTTGCGCATCATGGTGTCGGAGCTGATTGGGGGCTCGAACTTGATGGTCGTGCCGGAGACTCCGGATGATCCTGTAGTTGCTTAAAGGGATTAAAACTTCTGAAATAATGATCACTTACCTCCAAAAAGACTTCCTCCACCGGAATTCGCATTGTTCGACGAGCCAAAGAGGCTGGAAGTGCCCGCATTATTCTGCGTATTGTTGTTGTTGGATCCGAAGAGTCCTCCGGTGGAAGACGTGTTGGATGCACCACCGAACAGCGGACGATTAGCATTGTTAGAAGCTCCTCCGAATAGTGACGTCGACTGATTCTGAGTTTGCGGGGAGCCGAAAAGACTGGAGCCCGTGGTGGTAGAAGCTCCACCGAACAGCGAATTGGCCGGTTTGGCAGCGGCGCCTCCGAAGAGACTCGAAGTGGCGGTCGGATTCGAAGGCTGACCGAAAATGCTCTTATTCTGGTTATTCTGCTGACCAAAGAGTCCGCTGCCGGATGTTCCGCCTCCGCCGAAACTTGAAGAGCCAAATGATTTGTTCTGGCCGAACATTTTGGCTGAAAATTGTGCAATGATGGTGAAAACTTGATCTCTAGAATAAAAGTTCTGAAGACAGCTGAAGGACAGATATATTTTGTCTTTTGAGTGAACTATTGATTATTACTGACTGACAAAAGTCGCAGAACAAAAATTAAATGCAAAAACTCTGAAAATTGTCGATAAAATCACAAAGATTTCCATGTTTGAAAGTGTTCCAAAATTCCTAAAATTTGGACTTTTTAACTGGACATTTGGTGGGAAAAGGCTGAAAAGTCCTTATAAGGTTGTTTTGTACCCGCCTCTTTATTTTACGGATATTTTCGAAAAAACCCGCCGGTAAAACAACACAAAAATTATGAAATTTATTGAAAAAAAACTGATTTGAATTCGAAAACACGGTGACCCAAACGGAATGTGCAATAGAACAATTTTCGCTACCAATCAGCGAAAAAAATGGGCGGTCCAATTTGTAATGATGCGGCCCGCTCGTTCGCAAAGCTTTCTTCATCAGAGCGCAGCGCGCGGCACAAATTTTCGCAGCAGTGCGGCATGGGCAAAAATTTGAAAATTGCAGCTGTATCTGCTTTTTCTATGCGCAAAACGTGATTAATTAAAGAAAATACATGATAGAAATCAGAAACCAATCATGTTCGACAAAGTTGTAACAAAAAATTGTGAAGCACTAGCCTGGTCACTGCTAAAAAGGCGACGGCCGAACAAATTTTTCAGGCCGTATTGGTTTTCGTGGTTTTTGATACTCTTAAACCACTATTTTGGTTTAATCCAGCACAAGAGAGGTTTACAAAAAGTTTTCAAACCCACACAAACAATTGCAAAAAAATCGCCGAGCAATTTCTTAAGAAAACTCCAAAAAACTGAAAATTACGCTCGGCCATGGTCTTCTAGCAGCTCGCAATATACTTTAAACCACTTTTTGAGAGTTACCCGACTATTTACGAAATTCAATTGTATAAATCTATCTGTACAAAAAATTTAAAGAAAATCGCCGAGAAACTTTTCGAGAAAACACCCAAAAACTGGTGATGGCCTAGCATTTCGTTCGGCCATCATACTTTGAGAGGCTCGCTAGGTACCAAGAACCACTTTTTACGGTTTGTAATTTTTATGGTATGTTTGTCATTAAATTCTCAATCGATAGAAAAAGTTAAAAAAAAATCGCCGAGAAACTTTTTGAGAAAACGGCCAAAAACTGAGAATGGCCTAGGATTTCATTCGGCCCTCCAACTTTGAGCGTCCTGCTAGGTGTCAAGAACCACTTTTTACGACACATCCTTTTCACTGTATGTTTGAAATCGAATTGTCTATCCCTAGAAAAAGTTTTAAAAAAATCGCCGAGAAACTTTTCGAGAAAATTGCCAAAAACATGGGATGGCCTAGGATTTCGTTCGGCCCTCCAACTTCCAGCGGTTCGCTAGGTGTAAAGAACCACTTTTTACAGTCTGTCTTTTTCATTGTAGGTTTTAAATTGCATTCTCTATCCATAGAAAAAGTTTCAAAAAAATCGCTGAGAAAGTTTTTGAGATAATTGACGAAAACGATGATGGCCTAGAATTGTGCCACGGCGGCCGAAGTGTTGCCGGCCCCCATCGCGTTTGGGTCACCGTGCGAAAAATTGAGAAAGCGAAACATTCTCCGTGGAGCGCACTTGCACGCCACTCTCTGCGCTTCTCACTTTCCCACACTCTCTCACCTGCGCTCGTGGTCGATTTCCCGCAAATTGTTGGCTTTTCACAGCTTTTTCGTGAATTTTATCTTTTTTCTTCAGTTTTGGAAAACACTTGTTTTACAGAAAGCCAAATAACTTGAATGAATGGGTAATACTATACTAACCGGTCGCTCGAATGCGATTGCACCGATTATCAGTGCCGAAGACGCCAAGACTTATGGTATAAATTTGATAAAAAGTTTGTTGAAAACCAGACTTGAATAATTTCAGTGTCCGAGGAAGAATATCGTCGAATTCGACAAGCATTTCAGAGATTTAAAAACGGATGTATCAATTATGAAGTGAGCAGATTAAAAATTCCAAAATCTTCAGTGTTAACCTTCAGGAGTTCTGCTATCATGTCCTCGGCGCCGCACAGATTCCAGATGACAAACGACGTCTTCTCTTCAACTTCTTCTCGCATGGCAACGAAACAATCGCCTTCGATCAGTTGCTCACCTCGCTTGTCGGGCTATGTAGGGTAGAAGAGGTGCAGACCAGTGAGAATTAATTTGAGTTTACAAACAAGAATTGAATGAATTTCAGGATTCATCGAAGAATACCACGAGTTTGCTTCATGGGGACTGAGCCCTCCCATGCTCACCATTCCCTTGAACGATTCGTACATCTCGTTCTACGAAGTCATGAGCTACGTTACACACTGTAAGACGACATCCCTCCTGCTCTCCTTTCAACGCATTCTTTTCAGTATCTGTGAAGGAAGTGATAGAGCTGGAGAAAGTGTTCGCCACTATCAGTGACCGCGCGGTGTGCAAGCTGAACGACGAGAAGTGGAAGCAGGCTCTGGGCGGTTGTTTTCCAGAGGACTACTCCAAAGGACTCTTCGCAGTTTTCGATGAGAACAAGGACGGAATGATCGACTTCCGCGAACTCGTTTGCACTCTCTCGGCTCTCTGCAGAGGCCCTCTTCCAGGCAGAATTTCTCGTGAGTTGTATGCAAATCGATCTTGTTCTGATTGAACATTCCAGAACTGGCTCGAATCTGGGACATTGACTGTGACAAGATGCTCTCGGACGCAGAGCTGTCTGCCATGTACCTCGACCTGAAAGTTCCACCTGAGCATCAGACAGTGACAAAATCGGGGGAGAAAGGGAAGGCTGCTCTAATTGATTTTGGAATATGGGCTCAGGAAAACGAGAAATACATAAAAGAATACTACTCGATGGCTCTTCAAATTGGACATATTTGTCTAGGATTACGACCAGAATCGAGAAGTTTAGAGCTTCAGATTGTCAAGTAAGTTGAACAGAAAACTGATAAATTAAAAAAAAAATCTTTTTTTCAGTGAGTTCGAATCCCGTGCCTCTCTCCTTCCTCTGTCCGAGTGGAACATTGTCTCTGAAGCGTGGCACTCCGAGTTCCGAACCCTTCTGGAAGCCGACAAACCCCCGAACCCCATCGACAACTCCCCCATCAAAGGCACACGCGAAGACAGCTGGACGAGCAAGGTTGCGTGCATCTCGGCAGAGTCGGCGAGGCTGAAGCCCGACCTCCAACCTGCGGATTATTCGCGAGTTCCAGTTCCTCTATGGAGAGCGTGGCTCAGATGGCACGGATGCGCGTTGACAGTGGACTCACAGTTCACTAGGAAGCACTTGGATGGCAGCTTTTTCGAGGATGGAAAGGCTTCTCTCGAGCTGTATCCGTTGGAAATCCTACTTCTCGGGCATGATAAGAAGAAGACTCAGGACAGCGAGAACACACCGAGGTCGCTGACATCGTGGGCTTGTGCTCAAGTGTCTCGATCGATGACTGTGGATGAGTTGCTCTCATTGTGCAAAGTGGAGCTGAGGTTGGGGGATGGAGATGCGAGGTTGTGGCAAGTGATCAAGGAGAACGAGGAGGGCAACGTGCTGCTCGACGATGGAGCACAGTTCCTGCACCAACTATTAGGGAAAACATCCACCAAGAAAGTGAACAGAATGAAGTTGCTCCTGGAAGTCCGTGAGAGAGGCACCGGGGTGTGGCCCGAAGAGCTTCGAGCCTCACTTTCCGGCAAGCAAATCACTGCGGCGAGCACACTGAGCTCTGCCCAACTTTCTGGCCGTCCCGGAGCAGTTGGTCTTGTTAATTATGGAAACTTCTGCTACCGTAATGCAGGAATTCAGTGTCTCGCGCGTGTGTCCCCTCTCACACAATATTTTCTTGACGAATCTCACCTGGACGCTATCAAAAAGACGGTTACAACACGGAGAGATGCGATCGAGACGACAGTGGAATACGCGAAGCTGTTGAGAGAGATGTGGGCGGCGAAGAAAAAGAACATCGCCCCGAACGATTTTAACGACGCGATCCGCATGAATTCGGACATGTTCGAGTGCTCCGAACAGCACGATTGCCAGGAGTTTGTGGCTTTTTTGTTGGATCAGCTGCACACTGCCATGTACGAGGCTTCCAAGGGGAACGAAGAGCCGGTGAAAGTGTCCACTTCGGAAGCCGAGGAAGCTCCAGAATCTGATGAGCAGAAGGCTGAAAGATCTTGGAGTGTTTATGAAAAGCAGAACGACTCTCTGGTGACTCGATTATTCACAGGACAGCTCAGATCCCGGTTGATCTGTCGCAGCTGTCAGGGCAGTTCCAGTGTCTTTGAGCCGTTCACTTCTTTGTCGTTACCCATTGGATTTGAGGACGTTGACTTGTATCAAGTTATCGGTGAGTTTGATAGAACTAGGTCTAACTGAACACCACTGTTTTCAGTTGTGCACCGAGATGGACGAATCCCCCGTCGCTACGGCTTCCGTCTCTCTCGTGACTCGAAGATCGGCCATCTTCGTGAAGTGGTGGCATCAGCATCGAACATCTCACCGTCACGAATCACTATCCAATGCATGTCTAGCAAAGGAACACTGATGGGAAATCACAGAAAGACTTCTCAGAATGAGGATCTGAAAGACGAGATCTCTCTGAGCTCTTTCCCATCTGGAGCTCGATTGTATGCGTTGGAGTTGCCCGAGACGTCTAGTGGAGAGTGGCGAGTTGCCATGCACAGGAAGCTCCAGTATAACCATGAGCCTCATATCTTGGGATCCACTGCTGGATTCATTGTGTCGCGCTTCGGACTTCCACTCATTGTAGGCGTCGATGGAGAGGTACTACTATTCTATTTTCAGAAGGAGAATCCTTTTAATTCCAGGTGACTGGCACAAAGCTGTACGATGACGTGATGTACCAGATGCACCGCTTCATGGAGCACTCTGTCAATTCGTTCTCCTCACGAGCCCATGATCCGTGTGAAGACGACGCCTCCGGCTACCCCTTCTCGCTGTGTCTCGTCGATCAGAACTACGAGTGGTGTGGACAGTGCCCCGCCCTCCGCTTCTGCCGTGGCTGTCGCATTCCACCAGACGACACGAAGACGTTCATTCCCGCCAACTGCCCCATCGCAGTCGATTGGATGCCCATCGCCCTCTACCTCCGTTACAATCACAGTCAGGAGCAGGCGTGTGAAGACGATCCTTCCGTCGCAGAGACCTGGAGCCGTCACTTTGCTCCGAGCTCTTTGGAGCACTGCATCGAGAAGTTCTCGTGCCCGGAGACCCTCGACGCAGCTATCCAGTGCGACAGATGTGAGAAAAAGACAATGAGGGACAAGGTGATGACGATTTGGAAACTGCCCAAGTACCTCATCATCCACCTCAAACGGTTCGAGTTCCTTCGAGAGCAAGGAAGAATGGGCAAGTGCAAGAGAACCGTCAACTTCCCACTGAAACACTTCGACCCCGCCCCTTTTGTCGATAAAAGCGACGGGAACACTTATGAGTGTATCGCTCTAGCGGTGAGTTCTCAAAAGTAACCAGGAATGTGAATTTGAAATTCAGAACCACTACGGTCAGCTCTCCAGCGGTCACTTCATCGCGTACGCGAAGAGCAACGAAGACAAGTGGCTGATGCTCAATGACTGCTCCGTTCGGGAAGTCTCCGAAGAGGAAGTCGACAAACAGGGCGCCTACTTGCTCTTTTACGAAAGAAAAGATTAACTGAATGTTCGATACATTATGATCATCCATAACAATTCTTCAAATCGGTTGTAAACTTCCTGTATATATTTTAATTTATTGACTTTTTTAACCTAGTCCACTTCACTTGACACTTGGAAATTGGCTTTCTCTTATCAGAAATTTAATTGCATTTATTATAAATACTATCATGTACATTCCCACTCAGATTCCTATCTGTACAGATAAAATCAACGGGAATAGGTGCGAAATGACACGCTAATCCATCAACTGTTGAGACTTGTCTTACTGTAGGATTACTGAAGTGTTAAAAACGTTCATTTGAGATCTAAACTCAAGGATAGGAAAATAAAAAAAGAATCACGGCTTCGAGAGAATATCGATGACGTCGAATCCGCCCTTCCTCTTCGAACTCTCGATTTGTCTGAAGAACGGTCCTCCGAATGTGCTCAAAAGAGCCATGTGCCACTGAGTCATCAGATCCGGGTGGACCTTCGTCTCCTCCTTCTCCACATTCTCCTCATCTGATTCCACACACCTTCTCATCCGTGGTCTTCTCATCTCTCTCCTCCCATTTCCATCCTTCCGAAATCCCTTTGCGAATGGATTCTTCTCGATTTTCAGCTGAGTCACCTGCAATTCATCAAATGAATAGAAGCCTACAATTCTTTTGACCTACCTGTGCATTCTGATAAGCAGTCACCGCGATGAACGCCGTCTCGTTGAAGCAGAACGTTTTGGTGGTGGAGAAGATGGGGTGTCCGATGGAGTCGCAGCGGATGATGTGGAGACGTGGCAGGTACTTGTGCATCGAGTGAAGCACCATTTGTCCGTTCGAGTCGCTCATGTTGTTGGTGAGCTTCATCTTGCTGAAGTTGGCTCCCCGTCCCATCCACACTTCTCCAGTCGACGGACCGTCGGGATGGAAGAACGGACGAGGCGGCAGAGGAGGATCGGCGGTTCCCGCTGCGATCCACTCGCCGTTGGAGAACTTGTAACGGACTGGGTCTGGAGAGACGAGGTCCATGAGGATGTAGTAGCGGGACGTCTCATTGAGACCAGATATCTTCACTCGGATCGTCGGGAAGATTCTTCTGCAACAGAAAATTGAGGGTTTTGAAGGAAACGTATATAGAGAGGAAGTTGATTTGCGAGATCAAGCCACTCATAAATAGCTTTTGCTACTTTTTCACACTTTCATGATTGATAATTTGTATCAGAGCAACACTTTACAATGGAGTTATCTCACAGTTCTGAATCAGTTGCTCAAGAAATTTTCAGGCTAAAAGAGCATCTTTGAAATTAGTGTTGTAAACCACACAATAAAAACTGAACTATTGCTCACCTCCCAGGTTTCGTGATAACCATTTCAGTGCCGACTTTGCTGAATGTCTCCCAGAGCTGTCTGTCCATAAGCTCGACACTCGGATCGTCGACGACTCCATCTTGAAGCATCTTGGAAGGCGTGAATCCGGCGGGGAGCATGTTCTGCATCCAGGGATAGAAAGTGCGTGGGTAGAACGTCGTCATGACAAGGAACAGTGTGCGGCGGAAGGCGAGAACGGCTACCACTCGGAGGCCACGCCCCTCGCGGTCATTGGAAGAGACGGAAGTGGGCGGGACTGATTATCCAACAACTCATTGTTTTTAGTTGGCTGGAATATGGAATGCTGGTAGTGAGGAAACATTGACAATCGAAAAAAGCTTATAAAGTGGAAGAGAAAAAAGTTTTCAGCAGATCACTCGAATGTTTTGTGGAAAGATCAGGACCACAATAAACGTGTTTGATTAGAATGCGTAATGTTTCCTGTTGGTTGTGTAGTTCTCGTGGGAAACAGGATATTTCCCTCATAATCTTCAAAATGAGCCTTTTTACCAGTGCTCTACACAGTGTGTACCTCCACAATGCAAAACTACAGTAATCCCATTATATCATCTTACTATAACGGTGTTTCCATAATAATAATATCAGCGAGTCGTATTTACAGAGTCCTTCGATTACCCCATAATCCCGGCCACCATGCTGTGAAAGATTATTGCCCAATCCACCTGACCCCCTCTCCTATCCAAACAGTGCCCTGCCACGTGGATCAAATTGCTGCTCTCGACGTATCGAAAACTGTTGCACAATAGAAGTAGGTGGCAAACAAGTTGGTCCGATCCGTTCTCGATAAAAACGTATGAGGTGAGGAAGGACGACATTCGGCTGATGAGTCATTTCCATCGAATCGTAATAAGAAACGTAATGAAAAGGAGGACGAAAAACAAGCAATCGTACCATTCCCCCCTATTAGTGAGCACAATTATCTCGAGCCACTCATCCCAATTTGTAATATGAGCTCATAAATGGGAACGTTTGAACGAGAAAAAAACAACGCATATCTCTTTTATCAGTTATCGGCGAGGTGTGACGATAATCAAGGCAAACCGAACTGATAAAAAAGGTGAAAAAACTGTCTAGGCGTCAAGAAGATAGAGCGGTCTAACACTTTTGCAGTGAGAAGAGTGATCGCTTTATATGAGTGACCTGATTTATTCGAGAGGGTATCAAAAGTGTACAAGGTGTGGGTTTTGGAAAACATAAAAGTGCAGGTTACTGTAGAGCTCCTTCAATGTGTCTCTGAAGCAATCCAGAAAGAAGTTCGAAATAAGATTTATTGTTGTCCAAGGAACAAATATTTGTTTGCGAGATAGGAGAAGTTGGTCTCTAATTACCGCATTTTTTGAATTCCAAAAATAAAAATGATAGTAAAAATTAACAAAACGACTACCTAAATACCCGAAAATCAATCTACCAGCAATAATAAATTTCACTACAATCCACGTCCAGTTCAGGAATCAGAGTGACAAGACGTCGTTCCAGTTCGGTGTGTGCTCTTTGCTGAAACAAGGCCCCACGTTTACCAAACATCGATATAGAGAAATACTTACTTGCAAAAAAGTGAGCCCATGAAGGGTGCACTGTCCGGCGACCTCGAGTTTCTTTATGAACGGCGTCGGCTTCTTCTTCTTCACCACCTTCTTCACCACTTTCTTCTTCTTGGGAGCCGCCACGACGCCTTCCTCAGTGACCACCTCCGTCTCCTTCTTCCTCTTCACCACTTTCTTCTTCTTCGCAGGAGGCACTCCATCCGACGACGTCTGCGATGCGGTCATCTGGAGGCTCTTCACGAGGTTGTCCACTGTCTCGATGGAGCACGATGAGATGCGGTACGTGTCCAGCGGATTGTAGGAGACCGGGGTGGTGCCGTCGGCGAATAGGGACCAGTCTCTAGAAATGGGGAGATTGACAATTGGATAGTGCACCAGCAGTCAGGGTGATACCTCAAGGTGATATTCTTCGCTTGAATATTCTGCTCCCTCATCACAGAGTACAGCTGGTCCAATCGGAGCTGTGGCTGATCGAAGTCCGTGCAAATAAGCTTGATCTTATAAAGTGGAAGTGAGGGGAGCACACTGATCTGGTTCAGAATGTGCAGCGACTTTTCCGCGTGCAACTCCAGATTGATATTCGATTTCGGGTAGCGGAGAATGAACGACTTCACGATCTCCGCCACATTCTTATAGTAACGAGGATTGACGTGCACTTGGAGTGTCAGTTGGTTCAGCTCCTGAAACATATTCTCTCGAAATTATGAATCGATCCCATCAACTCACACTAAAAAGCGTTCCCTCGATTCTCAGGAAGCGTTCGGTGACCTCGTCGTCAGGATGGATCATCAGAAGCCAGAGGTCTTCGACGTTGGAGAAATACCTGCGGCCATTGTCCTTTGCCACGTGGATCTGATCAATTCCAGCGAGAAAGTTGATGTCAGTGGTCATCTTCATGATGGAAAGGCGACTGCGACGGAAGACGCCAGCGAGGAAGTCGTGCGAGTCGGAAGGACAGGAAATGGAGAGACGACGGAAGGGAACACACTGGTGGGCTTGTGGGAACGAGGAGCCCAACTGGAAACGACAAGGAATAAGAGCAATCAGAGCTGATAATTAGAAAGCTCACCCTCTCAATGGAAACCTCGTGGATCTCCTTCCTGAACTTTGAGTTGATAATGGTCATCCATCGCTTGCAGACCCGTTCCATTTTACACAGCACCGGGTAGTCGTACTCTTCGAATATCTTGCGCAACACCAGGTCGGGCATGTTCGGAATCACTTTTCGGTTGCCGCAAGTGTACATGATTCGGCTGATATTATGGGTGTCGCTGGAAAATTACTTTTACTGAAAATAAGAAAAACATTTGTAAAACACGAAGAGACAATAACCATCTTGTTTTAAAAATAGTCGGGGCGTTTCCAGTATCAATGATCAATTGGAGGGTAATCCATTCACAAGTATCTTTTGCACAGAATAAACACAAATCTACAAAATCCAGTGCGCACATCGGAGAGGGCGAAGAAAAAAAGATCGAGAGAGCAAAATACAAGGGCTCTAGACACTGGAAAAGCCCTTGTATTTGTTCGGATGATCACTGTTTTATCATTGATATCTGAACTCGAGAGTCTTGTGATCCGACTTTTAAAAGATGGGCTCATTGTCGACTACAAGGATACAAAAAGGATTGCGAGACGTGTTTAACTTGACTTGATCCCGCCCACCAATGAGTAATGAGGTTTTCAAAAGTCCATCAGAGCCGTAGCTCCAGACTCAAGTCACAAGAGAACTGAGAAAAAGCACAGTGCATGATGGGATTGATAAAGCTTCCAGAATGATAAAAATGACAGCGCGTTCCTTTGCCCGAGAACAAATATCCGCCCCAAACGTCACTTTTTCTATAATCACAAGCACTTTGTCGAGTGGTTTACACTTTTAGCCACGTCATTAATTGGAATCATCCACGAGAACTACACTATCGATCAATAGAAATAGTTAAAGAAGGAGTTACATTTAAGACAGTAGCAGATCCCCTTTTTCTATATTTTCAAATTGAGTAATCAGTATAACAATAAAAGGTTCCAAGATTCCATTCAAAACTATACTATATACAGTTTGTCACAGAACTGAGCTCGTCCTAATAAGTACAAGCAAACAGGGAAAAAGTGTCTGATAAGTGCCCAATGTCTTTTCCCACTCATCTCGAGAAGTCTGTCGCTGCAAACTCGCGCGGCGCTTTGCAACTTTCTCGGTGGAGCACAAATGTCTTTTTTCACAAATTAATGAAGCTTTCAAAAGATTTATAGTGGAAAAATCGATATCAAAAAGAAAAAGAAGAAGATAAGTAACCAACTGAAACGCTGAGCTGCCACTGTTGCACTTGAGAGCTCGAGAGAGAAATCAGAGAAAAGAGAAATGTGGAACGGCTCTAGCACAAAGATCCGCAAACCAATTGACCTTCGTTGTGCTTTGTGTAGGTGGAGGAGAGAAAGACAACAAACAAAGTTGTTTATCAGTGAAGGGGCGTGGCTATCCGGTCCTTATTTGGCTCCTCGCCTTCTCCATGATTTCCTTGCGAATCTTCGGGTAGTCGGGATCGATTTTCAACACTTTCTGACAGGTTTCAATGCAAGCGAACAGTTTTTTGGCTTTCAGATAGGTAAAGGCGAGTTTGTAACCTGAAAAACAGAGAATTACAGTTTAGTTGATCTAGTCTGACAACATGCTCACCAAAAGTGGGGTTCTTCTCCTTGGTGGCCCTGAACGCCTTCTCGTACATCACCGACGCCTCCAGATACTTGCCCTCCTTCTCCCGCATGTAGCCGTACAACTCGAACGCCTTCAGACAGTTGCAGTTCCTCTTCAACGCCGTCTCGAGGAACGTCCTCGCATTGTCGTTCTTCGACTGATTAATATAAATGTCCGCCATCAGCAGCCAACACTTCTCGTAGTAATCCGCGTCGTCCAAATTCCAAATGTTCCCATTCAACCGCTTTATCGCCATTTTCGCCTTCTGGAGTTGTTTCAGAAGGGTGTACCCCTTGGCGACTCCATAAAGAGCGGCCACATTCTTCACTGTCTGTTCGCCTTTTTCAGTCATACCACTCGCCATCTCCTCGAACTTTCTGATGGCAGACTGGATGTGATCCTTGTTGTTCGTGTGCATCAGAATGAAATTCTCAGCTAGTTGATACCGCAAGTCTGCCTTGTGGTTCTTCAGTTTTTCTAAACAAGCAGTGGCGTTGAGGTCTATTTCAGTTTCACCGAATCTGCAAAAGTTTCGACTCTTCGTGAAAAATGTTTGCAGAACATAAAAAGTGAGCTGAAAACTCACTCCGCATCAGCATTATCTGCAATCTTGTAGTTGTCGTCACTGCTCAGACAGATGTCGATCGTGTTGAACATGGCCTTCACGAACCATTCCTGGCTGTTCTTGGTCCTCGAATATAGGAGGATTGCCTCCGCTGGATCGCCCGTGAACCACTCGAAACGCGCCTTGCAGTAGTTGTAGCCAGCGAGAGTGATCGCCCGTGGGTTCGCCTCTTTGGCTCGGCTGAAAACTTTCCAGTGCTCTTCGTATTGTTTCCCAACTCACATCAAGTACGTCTCTGGAACTTCGATTTCTCCGGACCGACAACAGATTTCAATGACTCTCGATAACGCGTGCCAATGCTCTGCAACACTTCAATTAGTTTGTGTTGCGATCCATTTCACTCACGTGGATTCGCATTGAGCAGCACCTGATAACTAGTGGTCGCTTTATCAGACTCGTTCTTCATGAAATGATAATCAGCCATTATCTGAAAACCAGTTCGAATGACTGACAGACGGATTTCAGTACCGAGTTAGCCTCATCGTTGTTGGGGTCCACTTGCAGTATGGAATTGCACGGAGCGACCATCAACGGCCATCTGCTTTCATCCTTGTAGATTTTGCACAACAAGAGGTTCGCTGGGAGGTCGGTCTCCACGATACTGACCGCACTTCGACTGACCTCGAGGGCTCTCACAAGGTCTCGACGGCGGTAGAGGAGCTCCGCGTGCAGGGTGTAGATCCGGACAGCTTCCTTTTTGTGAGCTGATATGCTCGACTTGTCGCTTTTGTCAATCAGTCGGTTTATCAGTGATTTAGCTCTGAAAACAATCGATGTGCTACAGTAAATTAACTTTATTTCTCTTTATATACACCCTTGATTCATTAAAAAAAACATAATTTAACCCACTTTTCATAGTCCTGCAACGCTTCGGGTATCTTATCATTCATCTCATGGCACTGTGCCAACACCAACAAGAACTGAATCTGTGACTGAACTGCCTCCACATCCGCTATATCAGCTGCCTTTTCCAGCGGCTGTTGCAGGATTTTCTCGCACTTCTCGAAGTTCCTCAGTTTCAATAGAAGGTTGGCAAGCTTCATCCGCATGTTTTTGTCCTTGTAGATGTTCATCGAGGACTCGTAAAAGTTGACAGCCTTCGAGTAGAGGTGAGCCATCACATAGGCCTCTCCGATCTTCTCCGCCAACTGCACATCCTTCGATTGCATTTTGAGGGCCTGTTCGTAAAAGTTGATGGCGTCTTCTGGCTCTTGGACCTTCATGAAGGCGTCACCCAAAAGAGAGTAGGAGCCGGGACTAGCTTCCACTTTGAGAAGTTCCCTGTAACACGCAGCGAACATCCGTTTGTCCTTCTTCTCTTCCAGGTAGATCTCGGCCATTTTGATGCGGGACAGATGGAAGTTCGATTGACCCGGTTGAATCTTCTTCAGGATATTCAGTGCTCTTTCCACGTGTCCTTTGCTCAGATAGAGTTGCGATTGAGCTATCACCAACTGATCTTGCTCAGGTTGCCCCGCCCACTCGGCCATCGCATCTGACATCGCATTCTCCGCTTCTTGCTGAAGCAATCGATGTTATTGTGTTGAAATGGGTAAATTATCCATGAAAACTCACGATTCTGTTAGTCTGTTGCAAAGTGTCGATCAGTTCCAATTGCACTGAAATCTTATGAGTGTCAGCCGACTCTTTCGGAAGAAACAGATTGCTCGACGTCTCTTTCTTGGGTATCTGCAGTGCCATTTTCAGCGTCTTGATAGCCTCGTCGTTATCATTCTTCTTCTTGTAAGTCTTCGATTTTATCAAGTGATACAGAGAAGTCTCTCTCAGTTTGAAGTTGAAGTTCAGTCCAGTAACAAGGGCATCGTCCGCATCCTGAATCTTCCCTCCCTTGTCCAGTATCAGTTGGGCTTTCAGTATGTGAGCATCTGCCAGCGAATCGTTCTTCTCCAGCGTCTTATCTATCCACTTCTCGGCTGCACTCGTGTTGGAGCACAGATAGTTGTTGCGAGCCATTTGAAGTGCACAATGAGCCAATCCAGGTGCCACATCGAGTATCATCTGGAGAGTCTTAGCAGTGAGCTTCATGGATTCATCGGGGGCTTTTAGAGGGACTAGGGGGTAGAAGTCAAAGCACTGCTCGACTGCGAAGTAAAGCAGGTCGGAGCTGAAAATGCTGAGATACTGTAGCCCGAATGGATGAGATTGCAGTTGGCTTCGGAGCATTTCGACGAGGTTTTCGATGTGTTGACGGAAGTTTTCAAACGATTTGTCCTTGGATTGTTTGGCGAGAACCGCGGCGAGTAGGTAGTAGAGCTGAAGAGTTCGAGTTTTCAATTGAAGAAACTGATAACTCACCGGTGACTCAGTCAATTTGGGATGAGCAGAAGGCAGAATATCAAACTGAGCTCGTGCATCAGATACTCGACTTATCATCAACATGGAAATCACATTGGACAACAAAGAGTAGGGGTCCTCGCAGTCTAATGCGACCAGCTCCCCTGCCAACGTGGCCACTTCCTTCTCGTCTCCCAATCCGAATGCGATTCGGAGAGAAAGTGCCACGTATTCTGGCTTACGCGAGATTTTCAGAGCTCTTATCAGGAAGTCCCTGTAAACAATCATGATTCTAAAACAACCGACCAGTTCGAGCCAACCTAGCATATCTGAGAATCTTCTCCTCTCTTCCACTGATCGAGACTATCAACTGAGTCAGTTTGGCGTACAACGCATGGTTAGTCGCCTCGTTCTCGTCGAGACTCTTCAGAAGCAACTGGAGCGTCCTTTTCAGTGTGGAGACCTCTCCCCCAAAGCAGATGCCGTGCACAGTGCGGATCACCTCGATGTACGGGTTGCTCCCCTCTGGCTGATCCGCGTGAACGATGCAGTCCATCACTCCGTACCAATCCTTGAGCATTATCATCGCCTTCGCCTTCTCAATGTGACCCGGCAGAAAGTTGATGGTGGAAATGGCGAGCTCATTGGCGGCAACCTTCATTTCGGGCGCCGAGTGGTGGCCTTCCAGGATCTTACAGCGACCGATATTCCTGAAATTGCTCTAGAATGACTCCTCAAGACTTGGAAACCCACCCATCAGGATACTCCTGTCCACCAGCCTTCTCGAAGAGCTCCTGTGTGCTCTTTTGCTTCTTCCCGAGTGCTAAATCAATCCAACCTAACAGACAGTAATGTTTCGCGTGTTTTTCAGTGGCTCTCTTTCTGGCAATGTCCAACATTTGTTTTGCTTTCTGGAAATCACCAGCGAAGTAAAGAACTTCTGCCGCCGATGCGAAAGAAGTGTAAGGAGTCTTCTCATTTCTCGCCTTTGTCGAAATTTCCGTCTCAATTTCCACAATCGACTTGTTGTCTGACAAATCACTCTTCAGATTTTCAAAATATTTAACAGAATACCCGGATTGAAAGCAGACAAATGTGCCCATTTCAGTGCGTGTAGTGCTCCAAGAGCACACTCGTTGTCGCCAGAGAAGGCCTCCAGCTGGCGTATCGCCTCTGGTATCTTGCCGAGGAGGGTCAGACAGACTCCCTTGAGCACTGCCAGCGGGACGTCTTGGATTGTTGCCAGCCGTCCGTCACACACCAGAATCGCCGTTCCGTAGTAGCCTTCTCTACAAAACTTCCGAATTTCATAGAATCAGAATAAAACTAAACCTGGCATAATAATGAACATTTGAAACGGCTCTCCAATGCTCCACATCTTTGTGAGCCCACTTCTTCCTATCTTCGGAATCGTGCTCATTGTCAAAGTCGTCCATTTTGTGAAGAATACAGGGAAGTCTCAGTGTTCGTTAGACGCTTTATTGAGTGTGTTGTGTGGGTTGTCATGGAAACCGAACGAAGCGGGAGGAAAAGCGCGCGCGATTTGAAAATGGGGGGACAGGTGCTCAGTTTCTGCTCTACAACCCCAATTTGACTTTGAAGTTCTCTCCCATGTTAAAAACGTGTCGTATATCATGTATCTCGGGCACCTTTTATGACGGGTGACGGGTTAATTGCCACACGACAAGGTAATTGGCGAAGGGGGATAAAGAGTGTTTCATCTGCACCGTCTTCTGGAGAGAACAAAAAGAGTACTATCTTTAAACTTGTATGGATTTAGATACGATAGGAGTATAAGATAACGGAAACTGGAAAGGAGACTGATTTCGTACGTGGTGATCATGGAAACCCTTCCAGAATTGAAAAGGTTCAAGAGAATCTGAATCATCGTAAGCTTTCTAAACACTTTTCTGATTGTGTTTGTTATCAGTACAGTTATCAGATGTGATCGTGAATTTGTGAATATGGATTGGAGAACGTTTTCTTGAAAGGTATCTCTAAATTTGGCACATATGGTGTTTTGAAGAAACCAGCTGCAGATCTGAATAGTTTGTAGGGTTCACGTACTGTCAATGATCCTTTCAAAGTGTCATCAGGTGTTCATATTATACTTTTTCACATCTAGAACGATATTCTGCGTTGATTGATATACCTATCTTCACTGGTTTTGAAAAGACACCAGACGTTGTGATTCTGAATACCTTTGACGTCTTCAAAGGCCCTCCTCCGCAATCACGAACCGACACCTTTTCGGCACCCGATAAAAGTTGTTCACCGAAAGGTGCGCTGAAAGGCGAGCCCTCCTTTTCAACTTCCCGACCTCCCGATAAAAGATGACGCAACGTCTCGCATTACACCTTCCGCCAACTCCGCGCGGCACCTCTTCGCCACGTCGGGGCACCTGTCTATCCGGATAGTTTGCATGCGCCGCCACTCACTTCATCGTCACCCATTGTCCCCCACTTATCTTGTCGCATCTGTTGGAAGAGGTGGGGGTGATAATACAGGTGACGAGAAGATGGATTTATCGAGTTTTGGAACGCTTTGGGTGTCAATGACACGTGCTCCATGAAGTGTGATAAATACACCTGAAGAAGATCATTGAAGATAGGGGGAATGGGAAAAGGATTACAAAATAAAAAGATGATTGTCAAATAGCTACCAATTCTGACGAACCACTGTCAGTTCCCACTCAATTAAGCCATTTTCAGCCGGATACTGTATGTTGTGCGGTAGACAGCATCAAAGGTGAGAATCATTCACATCTGCTAGAGTAATTAAAGGAGGATTATCCTATTCTCACGTCCTTTTGTTTGTTGAGGATACGCGATTCTAGGTGTTCAGAGCACTTCAGAAGACAGCGGGATGTCGTTGTCATGTTTGAGTTTGTGCCTCTCGGTCTCTTTGATGAAACAAGCATGAAATGGGAAAATAATTGGGTGTATCACGGGAATGTGCTAATGACTCTGGTAGTGATGATTTTGAGCAACTCATGTAAACAGTCAGCAGTCAAAAAGAAGATTCAGAATCGTAATGGATCAAAGTTTTGACCAAAACTTGTATAGTTTTCCGGGATCATTCAGAATTTTCAAACACAGTTTGATCTCATTAACAAGTAGATCATACTGATCTTAAATAACATGCTCATTTTGATCTACTTTCTTCCATTTTTTAATGAAATCCACACGTTCGATGTGATTGTCTTCCTTTTTGAGAACCTTCCTGTCACTGTCTTGTCCTCTTTTTTCCAAGTGTATCGTCCCAGGACTCTCTTCAAACTGTATCTTATCTTAACACCACTCGCCCATATCTGTCATTGTTCCCAAAGGCACCTGGCCGCCAGTATTCAAGGCTCGTAAACTTGAAACTTGTAAATCTCCCGCAATAGAGCAGACAAAGACTGCCCACTGACACCCTCTCCGTCTTCTCCTACAGTGTGTAAATCTCCACCTTTCCCCCCTCCCTCAAAGGAGACCCGCCACCACGTCATCTGCTATCGACGCCCCCTCAAGCCCCGCCCACATTACGCGCACGTGCAGGGGGGCGGGGTCGTACAGTCCCCTCGCCCCGCCACCCAGTCAGTTTGTCATTTCCACTTCACTCTGGAATGTCGTCCCCAACTGTCTCCCTCTCCCCATCCGCTGATTCTCTGTGGAAAGAGTGCCACGCACTCGAGCACGAGATGATTCTCACCGTCGCCGGCCGTCGCATCTTCCCCACTCTCGAGTTCATGGCCTCTGGTCTGGACGCCGAGAAGACGTACTCTGTGTGCTTCCACCTCGAGCAGGTCGACGACAAACGTCTCCGCTTCACCAACAAGGTGTGGCAAGAGGCGCTGTCCACCGAGACTCGTGACGCGCCCCGCAAGATCTGGCACCCGCAGGGAGCCCAGAGCGGCAAGGAATGGATGGACAGAGCCATCACCTTCGACCACGTCCGTATCACCAACAAGAAGTCCAAGGAACTCGGCAACGCTTCTTACGTAAGTTCATCTATTTCTATCTCAACTTCTTCAGTTAAACCGTTCCTATTTGCAGATCCACCTCCACACCCAGCACCGTTACATGCCAGTGCTCGAGATCTTCGAATGCACTGAAGGATCCAGCACCCTGGTGTCGACCACCCGGATCCCGCACAGCATGTTCATCACTGTCACCGCTTATCATGTAAGTTACATCTTTTTATGATCCGCCGACAAATTAGGCACATAGTAATGAGGGTTGTCCATCAAGATCATATCGTCTTGTTGCGTCAAGAATGACAAGTGCCTTGAGGGCACTAATAGAGATGTATACTAGTAGAAAATAGAGTTAGTGATAACGTTATCAATCGATTCTCTTTCCAGAAATCCGAGATCAACATTCTGAAAACGAACAACAACCCGTACTCGACGGGCTCGCGAAAGGAACGTCGCCGCACCCGCGACATCTCGCCCGCCACCTCCGACGGCAGCAGCAGCAGCTCGGGGAGCTCCGAGTGCTCGCTGACCCCTCCTCCTGCCAAACGGGTGAAGGCGGACAGTCCACCACTCACTCCTGTCGAGACCCCGACCCCGACCCCTTCGCCATCTCCAATGGAGTTCCAGATGATGCAGTTCCAGCTGCAGCAGGCCTACTTCATGCAGTACTTCCAGCAGCTGCAGTTCAATCAGTTCCTGTCGATGGCTCCCCAGATGAACGTGGTCAAGGAGGACACTGTCCAGCCGCCGCGCGAGGAGCAGATCAATATCCTTGATGTCTAGACTAATGTTTTCTCTTTCTTGTTGTTCCTGGTCTTTTCTAGCATCTAGTGATCTCTCCTTTCCCCCCGTTTTGTAGCACATGACTCTTCCTTCTCGTTCTCTTCCAATAAAAGTGATAATCAAATATATAAGTGGTTCAACTGTTTCATTATAAAAAGTTCATGGAGCAACGGACAGACTCAATGACCATACTGTAAGAGACCCCGTTGACCACAGTGGTGTACACCCATTCTTGTTGTGCCTCGTTGCAAGACAGCTGGACGGTGACCGAGGGGGCGACAGGAGGGCCTCCCTTGTTCACGTTGAACTCCATGAAGATGGTGTACGGTGGGGTGGCGGTGCAGGTGATGGTGATGGTGGAAGTGGGACCGGAGACGGAGAAGCTGGAATGTTGACCTGAGAATTGAGAGCAAGGGAGAGACTCACTTATCGAAGCTCACATTGAGCTCGTTTTCAACATCGTTTTTTCCATAGGTGATACTGTTAGGGTTGCATTTTCCTGGAATACTATCAGATACTGATTACAAAGTTAGGAGATCAAACCGTAGGTCATAGTGGAGGGTTTTCCAGTTGTGGTTGGGACAGTTGTCGTTTCTATAGGCAATGGGTACTGGAAACACATGAATCCAGTCACCGGTCCCGTTAGTTCATTTTCGGGGAGCTTGTAAAACCACTGATTGTCTCCTGAGCATTGGAGTGTCACTGATATGTTCTGCTCTTTCAATACGTTCTCGATGGGATCTATTTGATCCGGATAGAAGTCCACTTCCGCGTACTTCCCCTCTTCTGCAAGACAACTGGCGAGGATCGTGGTGAGTGAGTCAGGGTTCGAAGGGTTCGTCAAACTGAAACATCAAAGTTTTTGATCCTCTGTTGAAACTGTGAGAGAGTGTCTCATTCCGAGAGACGCAGACAGTCTGAAAGAACCCACGGTAGATAAGTGACTGGCAGTTCGTCGGCTCCTGTGTTCCCTCTTTTCCAGTTTATCACATCCGGATCACAAGTGTACGGTTTTTCGGTTGATGAAGTTGTCGTGCTCTCGCTCATAGGAGGCAGTTTGACAGGAATGAAGCCGTCAAAACCAATCATACGGTCGCATTTTGTAGTGTAGCCCATTATGTTTCCAGTCAAAGAGTATCCGTCAGCAATCAGATGCTGGTAATCGTCTCCTGTCACAACAGTGTACTGGAAATGAGGGCTGATTCAGGATACAATACGGAAAACAATACCCCCACTCCCTCCTTGTACAGCTCTCGAATTGGACCCAACTCCAAGCCGCACTGGTTGTCAGTGGAAGTGAATGCCAAACCGATCTTGTCAGTCTCATTGACGGTCCGCCCCAGACTGCTGGTGCCGAAGAAATAGAACAAGTGCTCCGATTCAAAGTACTGATAGAGTGGCACAGTGTCTCCGCACTTGGGAACGAACGACGCGTTGCTTGCGAATACACAAACTGGCAATTTGCCGGCAAAGTCAAACGGAGCATGTATGCGATCGTTGGAAGACCAGTATCCTTGAATTCCATTCGATGATGTGGAAATATTCCACGCTCGTTCTACATAAACATTTGTATCATAATGATTGAGACACAGTTTAGGATTCTGAATGTTAGTTCCGCAAGCAGTCCCGTATCCGAGTAAGTTGCCAGTTTCTATATATCCTTCGGAAAGTTCTGCATAATTCAAAAATCTGAATGCAGGGATGTACTGAAAATGAATTATTGAAAAATATCCGTTCAAACGATGATGATAATTACCCCCGTCCCATTCTTGAACATCTCTATTATCGGCCACAGGAAGAGACCACAGCTGTTTTCAATAGACTTGAAAACGATTCCAGCTTTCTCGATTCCCGTGACATTTCTTCCGAACGGATCCATCGACAGGAAATGATAAGCGCCTTCTTGATAATGATAAAGAGTTGCAGTCTCACCACAATCAGAGAACCAATCGGGAGCCAAGGGCTCTGTCACGAAGTTGGTATCGGCCATCCATTGGGGAGCAAAGTAGCAGATTCCGAGGGTTGCTTTCTTCACGTAGGGCTCATATATCCAGTAGTTGAATCCCTGACTCTCAGGAACTGATGGATTCTCGATGAGGAACATGTTGTCAATGTACACTTCTCCTTCGCATTGTCTGGGCGGAGTGGTGGTTGGAACAGTTGTGGTGATGGAGGGCGTCGTGAAGTTAGAGGAGGGCAGATGAGCACATATCATCTTGTCAGTTGCATTGGCACACTTCACAGTGAAACCCATTACGTTCCCAGTGAGAGTGTATCCTTGGTTGGTCAGATGGGTGAAGTTGTTTCCAGCCACTGCCGTGTATCCCACTCCCGCTTTGTACAACTCTCTAATTGGTTTTAGTTTGAGTCCACAAAGATTCTCCGCTGTTTTGAAAGCCAATCCAATCTCTGTAGATCTCACGTTTCTTCCGAAGCTTTCAGTTCCAATGAAGTAAAACTGATTGTCAATGTCAAAGTACTGATAGAGAGTTGTCGTTTCTCCACAAGTTTTCAGGAAAGTGGAATTCGCCACAAAAAGACAAATTGGAATCGGATCTCCTAGTACGGAAGGAGCATCGACACTGTCCCATCCATAACCTTCAGATCCTCCAGGAGTTGTCACATTCCTCACAGGTGAAACAAAAATGTCAACGAGGTCCGATGGAGTCGTTGAAGCTTCGCTGGTCGTGGAAGAGGGCAACGTGGACGTTACAGTTGTGGATTCCGTAGAGGTCAGAATAGATGAAGGAGTGGTCCAGTTGTAGGAGGGCAGATGAGCACATATCATTTTGTCAGTTGCATTGGCACACTTGACAGTGAAGCCCATTGTGTTTCCAGTAAGAGTGTATCCTTGATTCGTGAGATGAGTGTAGTTATTCCCAACGATTGCCGTGTATCCCACTCCCGCCTTGTAGAACTCTCTAATCGGTTTCAGTTTGAGTCCACAAAGATTCTCCGCTGTTTTGAAAGCCAATCCTATCTCTGTTGATCTCACGTTTCTTCCGAAGCTTTCAGTTCCAATGAAGTAAAACTGATTGTCAATGTCAAAGTACTGATAGAGAGTTGTCGTTTCTCCACAAGTCTTCAGGAAAGTGGAATTGGCCACGAATAGACAAATTGGAATGGGATTTCCTAGCACGGAAGGGGCATCGACACTTCCCCAACCGTATCCTTCCGATCCTCCAAGAGTTGTTACATTCCTCACTGGAGAAACGAATATGTCGACGAGGTCTGATGGAGTCGTTGAAGACTCGCTTGTCGTGGAAGTTGGCAACGTGGACGTCACAGTTGATGTCAGGTTTTACAAATCATATTGATAACAGATGAACCCAGTCAGTGGCCTTGATGTATCGTTGTTAGGGAACCGGTAGTACCATTTGTTGTCTCCAGAGCATTCAAGACGCACCGATTGGTTCTGCACTTTCAGCTCATTCTCGGGAGGATTCGTTTGGAACGGGTAGAGGATTGCTTCCATGTACTTTCCAGTGGGAGCATTGCAGATCACATTGATAGTGGTGAGAGAGTCGACTCGAGTCAGACTGAAATGGAGCTCTGTGATTTCTGAAGACTTTTCAACACTCACTCTGTATATGTCACATTGACTTCATATCTTGGAGGTTTCGCGAAATTGATAACGTTTGGATCACAGTTGTAATCAACATTGTACTGGAAGCAAATGAAGCCGGTCAGAGCGGTCGACGTCTTGTTGTCAGCATACTGGTAGTACCACTTGTTATCCCCTCTACATTCCAGGGAAACTGATTGGTTCTGCATTTTCAATGCGTTTCCAGGAGGATTTGTTTGGTACGGGTATAAAATCATCTCAATGTATTTGCCGGATGCCGCGTTACAGTTCACAGTGATAGCTGTAGTGGAGCCGATTCGTGTGTAACTGGAAGAAACAGAGTTAGAATCTACATAAAAACGGGGTCTTACTTGGAATAAGTGACCTCAAGTTCGTATCTTGGTGGTTTCGCCCAATTTATGGCATTCGGATCACACTTATAGTCTGGCGAAAGGGTTGAAGTGGCGACGGGGGTACTGGAGCTGATTGGATTCGTTTCAGTAGAGACACTTGGAGTAACAGATGATGATTCCGTAGAGGTCAGAATAGATGAAGGAGTGGTCCAGTTGTAGGAGGGCAGATGAGCACATATCATCTTGTCAGTGGCATTTGCACACTTCACAGTGAATCCCATTACGTTCCCAGTGAGAGTGAATCCTTGGTTGGTCAGATGAGTGAAGTTGTTCCCAGCCACTGCCGTGTATCCCACTCCCGCTTTGTACAACTCTCTAATTGGTTTCAATTTCAGTCCACAAAGATTCTCCGCTTTTTTGAAAGCCAATCCGATCTCGGTAGATCTCACGTTTCTTCCGAAGCTTTCAGTTCCAATGAAGTAAAACTGATTGTCCATGTCAAAGTACTGATAGAGAGTTGCTGTATCTCCACAAGTTTTCAGGAAAGTAGAATTGGCGACGAATAGACAAATTGGAATGGGATCTCCTAGCACGGAAGGAGCATCGACACTTCCCCATCCGTATCCTTCAGATCCTCCAGGAGTTGTTACATTCCGCACTGGCGAAACAAAGATATCGACAAGATCTGTCATGTTTCCAGTAGTCGTGATAGAAGAAGGAGTTGTCGAGAAGTCGTAGATCGGAACATTTCCGATGACCCAGTTGTTCACGGCATCCTTGCAACTGACAGTGAATCCGAGAATGTTGCCAGTGAGACTGTATCCATTGGAAATGAGATGACTGTAATCGTCACCGGCTACCACATAATACTGAAACAACCTAAACTCTTCATCACTTTTCGGTTTCAAACCCCAGTTCCTTCTTTGTACAGCTCTCTGATAGGCACCAAATTGAGTCCACACGCGTTGTCAGCAGAGGAAAACGCCAATCCAATCGCTTTCTGTGTCACATTTCTCCCAAAGCTTTGAATTCCCACGAAATAGAAGTTTTCAGAGATGTCGTGATACAAGTAAAGTGTGCTCGCGTATCCACACTTTGGAAGTGACGTGGAATTGGTAACGAAAAGACAGACATCGATGGAGCTGTGGATGGTCACGTCGGAAGAGTTGGACGGTCCCCACCAGGACCCTTGATCTCCTGGGGGATCAGAAGGCGTCACGATTTTCACAGGTTCCACGTAGAATCCAGTTTTTTCGGAAGTAGCAGATGTCGTCCAGCTAGAAGTGGTAGAGAAGGGAAGATCATCTGGAATAATAACGGTGATGTTTCCATTCGGCGCATGATTGCAGTCAATCGTGAATCCGATGACCTTCCCGGTTGCCGTGTAGCCTTCTGGATCATCGTCAGATACTGTGACAGTGTACTGCAAATCAAAAAGTGATTGAATTGTATCAAAACTCTCCACTAACCCCCAAACCATCCTTGTAAAACTCTCTGATTGGTTTCAACGGCAGACCACACTCATTGTCGGCACTGCGGAACATGAATCCGATGTAAGAGTAGATGTAAGTGTTCTCCAGTCCCTGATTAGCAATGTCAATGAACCCGATGAAAGTGTGATTGTCGTCAAAGTACTGGAGAGCCCTGTCCACGTCACCACATCTCCTCAGAATCGTCAAGTTCCCATTGATCATACAGACTCCAGTGGGCTCGAGGGGCGTGGTCGGAGGGGTCCACGGGAGGTTGACTGCTCCGACTCCCTGAGTTCCGTTGGCAGTGAAAATGTTCCAGATGGGGTTGGTGGTGAATGTGAAAGAGTTGGGAGGAGGGGTCGAGGTGGTCGGGTCAGGGAGTCCGTCGTCGAAGCCGAATATTCTGTTGATGGATTCCTTCGAAATCTTTCTCTTGTGAGCACAAACTCACGTATAAATGGGCGTGTTCTGTGGGATCGAAATGGGGGTGAATGCGTATCCGAGAGTTCTCGTGAACTTGTACCGATACTCTCCGAACTTCCTCAGTTGACAAGCGCCGAATTGGTTCGGGTAGTGACCGTTCACATACGCGAATACTGAAACTCCATTCTCCACGTGCTCCTTATCATCCCCACTCACAATTATCCTTCTGCGAAAAGTACTCATCATATCTGACGAGCCCCACATAATCCTCTTTGGCCAAGTAACCAGCCTTCGCGAGGACCTTCATGCTCTCGGTGGGCGTGGTCTCGAACTTGAGCCTTCCCGAAGAATCGATCACACTGTACACGGCGAGCATTTCGATGGGCAGGCTCTGACACGTGGCAACTCCACAGTTCAGATCCTTCACGAACATCTCTTTAGTGAAGCCTCGAACAGCAGGGAAATTCGACATGTCTGCAAATTCACGGTAAGATGTGCAAACTGATTGCTCCATCTCAAAACATACTGAGCAGTGAAGAGTTCTGGGTAACCGAGGGAAACTGTGGAAGCTTCGTGAAGTAAATGCCCTTCATGGGATCTTCGACTGTCTCCGTGAGCCTGTAGATGGGCTCCAGAACGACATGATGCACTTGGAGCACCGAGTGAGCCCCGGATATAAAGAAAAGTAATAGCAAGTAGTGCATAGTGTAGTCTGATTGGAATGGAATGGCAATGGAGACAGGGAAGTCGAATCAGTATGCAGTGCGTGGCTGCATTAATTTTCTGATTTTAAATCAAACATTATGAAAAAGTTCTCGGCTAATTTCAGATCGAAATTTTATAAAGACAATAATAAATAAACAGACAGGAATCAAGTGAAATCAGAAATCAGTGATAAGGAAGAAATGGTGACAGATCAAGTGTGATAATGATATTAGAAAAATGGTAAAGTGATTAATCGAGCACTCCGGCCTCTTTGAACTGCTCGTTGTGCATTTTGCGGTTGAGCAGTTTGATTTGCATTGTGTTCACCCTCTCCTCGAGGGGAAGTTCGCGGTCTTCGGTGACCATCACGTTCAGCGTGTTGCACATGAAGAGACACGACAGGAAGTAGCGGCTGATCTCGTACCACGGACGGCCGACCACCAGGTCTATCAGTCGCTTCGTGTCGCCTTCCTTCTCGTAGCTGCTGATCACGGTTCGTCCGATCGAGTGCACCTGAAATTGACGTTTGACGTCGTCTGGAATCTCCTTAGCCCATACCTCGTACTCCTTCCTGGTTTCTCCTTCTTCGAGAATACTCTCAAGTTTCGCGTGCCACGCGTCGACTTGTTCCTGAAGTGTGGAGACGGCAATGTCGACGTCTTCGTACGCCTTCGCCATCTCGTACGCCATCTGCTCGCGATCTGTCCGGTTCTCGGCAAACTTCTTAAGAAGTGGCAGGGCTTCTGGAAATTATTATAATTACCAACTGAACAACACATGGATTATGAAACGTACTGTCGATGAGCAAGTTTCCAGGCAGATTAATGACGCAATTCAGCTCCGCATCGTCAATGTCGTCGAATCGAAGTGGTTGTGGTGGCTGATGGAACGACGGTTGGGGTGCTTGAACGTCTCCAGCTGGTGGTGGCGCGTCGAAGTTATCGGGAGGCATCTCTCCACGTGGCTGAACGTCGTCTTCGTCGAAATCGAATCCGCCGCCTCCGAGCATCGAGATCTCCACCTCCGCAGCAAGATCCTCGTCGGCCACATCGTCGACTGCAAAATCAATGATTTCGAACAATCAAAAAACGTTTCATTAAAACTCACATTCAGCGCCCATCGTCCTCCGTGGCTCACCACCGTTTCCTCCTTCCAACGCCGCCTCGTAATCTTCGACTGCCAACGCGGACCTCTGAGTTCTCCTTCTCGGTGCAACCTGCTGTCTGACCTCCCTGATCCGAGCAGTCCTCGCCTTTGCTCGTCGCTTCTTCTCCGCCAGAATCGCCCCTCGCAACGCCTCCACCTTCCAGTCCTTGTTCGGATTTATCCGTGCCGCACTCCGCCAGTAGTAGAAGTCCTGGAGGTAGTCGTGAGTCTCCATGAATTCGTCTCGCCGCGTCTTCACCAACTTCGCCTCACGCCGCTGTTTGCGGATCATCGATTCCATCGGAGTGGGCGGGTCTTTCGTCATGGTTTTCACGGGTTTCCTGGAGACGGGAATAGCCTCGTTTCCAGTGTACCACTGGTCGATGGAGAACCCGTCGAAGTCATCCCACGGGGCGGGCGCTCTTCGTTCCCTCCGTCTCGACAAGTCTCTCACGTAGTCGTCGTCTCCACCGACATCGTCGAAGTCATCGGCTCCTCCTCCCCCATCGAAGTCGTCCACCTCCATCAGATTCTCGTTGTTCCCTCCTCCGAACGTGTCGACTACCATGTCGACCAATCCAGTGTTGAGGTGGGTGCTCGGACGGTTCTGATTGATGCGTCCTTCGACGAACGAGACGAATTGGTTCAGATTGTTCCGATTCCTCTCCAACAATGGCTGCGAGAGACGGCTTCCTTGTGTTCCTTGGGAATCGCGGAGAGTTTTGATGGCGGTGGTGGCTCGGGACATTGCTCGTGATGTTGCGCGAGACTCAATTTCCTGCTGCTGACGGACGGCTTCTTGTTCGACGAACCAGCGAGGTGGGGCAACTACTTCACGACCAGAAAGTGGGTCCTGGAAATGTATTTTTATGCTTTGTATCAGAAGAAGGCATAATTCTCACCTTAAACGGTCCAAACGCACTGATCTTCTCCGCCTCCTGCTCCAAATCCAGCTCGACCTCAATATCGGCCACTCCAAAGTTCGCTGCCAACTCTTTGTTGTCCGGAATCCACCTCGCCCCAGGAAGCGTGAACTCGTCGAGGTTGTGTCGGTAGCTGTCGTGGGTGTACACCATCTGCTGCTCGTAATTGACGTCGGACTTCTTGATATCAAAGTCCTTCACTTTGCCGATCACATCCGGCCGTGACTTGGCGTTGAGAATCTGTTCGTCGGTGCGGTTGAGCTGTCCGTAGTTCAACTTGAACAGGAACTGTGTCGGCTTCATCACCAGACAGTTCTCCCTCTCGTATCTCGTCTCTCTCGCCTCCACCATGTCCACCATCCGCAGCTCGTCCAACGCCTTCTTCTCTTCCTTCATGCTCTTCGCAGAGTCCTTTGCCAGCTTCTTCATGTGCTCTTTCCAATCCATCAGATCGTAGCTCGTCTGCATCGTCTGTCGCTTCCCGCCTCCTCTTCCCCTTTTCGTGGTTCCCGCGTCCGCCTCGTTGCCATTCTGATTCTCGATGAGGTTCTTTACCGAATACGTCATCTCGTACACCAGATCCACTTTTTTGCCGGAAACGGCGACGGAGCCGGTCAGAACTCGACAAGCCTCTTGGAAGTCGAAGAGCTTGTAGGAGCCGTCGGCTTCATGTTCCTCGGTCGTGTGCTCAATTGCTTCCGTGTACGCTCTCAGTGCCTGAAAGACAATATCGTGAGTTGAACTTTTTTCTTTCGATGCTCACTTCAATGATGTTGATGGAAAAGTTTTCGACTAAATCCTTGGCGGGTGCAAGGAGCCAAGCATGTTTTGGCTCATCGGTTGTATTGTTATCCGCCTTTTTCCGACTCATTTTTGTTCAAAATCTGCAGAAACGGAAAAATTTTAAAATTTAAAGAAAACAGTTAGCCGCTTCCATTAAAATCGGAAATAATGATAAGAATTCGGTTGCAAACCAATATAAAAATGAAGAAGTCGAAAGAAAATCAAAAGAATATTTATACGGAGGAAACAATAAAATTCAACAATCCTAAACTAAAAGTTTTCTGGAAATTCTCAATATTTTCGCTCTGGAAGCTTGAGACCAACGAGTCTGGCGCTTTCCTCCACAGTCTTCTCGCCTCCCTTGTACCGCTCCTGAAGCTCATTCAGACGACGTGTTCTGAAATGTTTTTTTTTTCATTTTGCTTCTTCTAATTTAATTTTTACCCCTGAATGTAGCTCAAATAGAGCTTGGCGACGCTCTCCGACTCGTTCGCCGCCTTCGAATATCTTCTGGTGGTGACTTGATCAGCACGCATCTGCTCCATCAAATACTGATACTGCTGAGATGCCGGAGTGAATTTCTGGAAAGTTATTGATTTTCAAATTAAAGCAAGTTTTAGGACTTGATTTTTCTGAATTTTGTCAGAAAAAAATCAATAATTGCTCACCTTATCGACCAATTTCAGCTCCGCGATGATAGTTTTGATTGTGGAGACTGCATTGAGACTTTTTCTCGCCAATTCAGCCATTTCTTAGTTCAAATCTGGCGCGAAACAAGGAAAATCGAGAAAAATTGATTTTTGGAAACAAGAAAAAAAGAATACGATTCAAATCGCGCGGGCTGGGGGCGTGGCCAATCACCGTTATTTCGGAGTGTCGTTGTGTTGGAGATTTGGAGGAGAGGCAGACTGATTGTTGAAAAATGAAGGAAAAGTGATCTTTTCGGAAAGAAATGTTGCTTTTCAACAATCAGCTCATTGAGCCAATGTTTTATTGAAACATTGCGCTAATTTCATTGTTGTCTCGTACATTGGAGTCACATTTATTCATGTGGATTACTGTAGTTTGAAAGAACCTTCTATTAAAATTCAGAGAAATTCGAAGAGACGACACTCTCCATCGACGCATCCTCTTGACTTTGGACAATCTGCATCAATGGCACATGAAGTCTTGTGCATCTTACACCGTCCGTAGATGCACATCAATCCATCGGAACAGTCGCCAGAGGAATGACACTTTTTCGGCTTCGAGGATACCGGACTGATTAGCAATAGGATCAGGATGATCTGAAAATCATTCTATAAAAATGACTATAGGCACTGAAAAAAAACTCACCAATAACTTCATTGTGTCTGTTACCTGTAACTGTTATTTTCCTACTTTTATAGTCGATTCTTCTCTTGAAATCGTAGAAGATGAAATCATAAAAACAAATATTTGTGTTCTCCTCTTTTCTTGTTTTTCGTCATGAACTTTTGTGTTAACCGATCATATCAATCCAGGTCATCCGATGGAAAGAGAGATAGAGACATAAAAAATGACCAGTTGGCTTTCTGAGGGTCACGGGACAGCTGCCACCGGCCCTCGTTGTTTTCATTCGAGACACCTTCCAGTTCCCGATGAATCTCCCCATTATACTATTCTCCTTACTCGCCACCTCACAGACATTGACTCTGCTCCGTGACCCAGTCACTCAGAAGGGACAAGGACTCAAGAGCTTCCAGAAGTACAAATATGAAGAGGGCTACTTGAAAGTGCCAATCGATCATTTCTCGTTCACCAGTGATTTCGAATTCGATTTGAGGTATGGATTCAGGTCTTTCCAATGAAGAAAAAGCTATTCCAGATACTTTCTGAACACTGACAATTACGAGAAAGGCGGTCCGATCCTCTTCTACACTGGAAATGAGGGAAGTCTCGAGGCATTCGCAGAGAACACAGGGTTCATGTGGGATTTGGCTCCAGAGTTAAAGGCAGCTGTGGTGTTCGTCGAGCATCGCTTCTATGGAAAGTCACAGCCATTCAAGTGAGTAATTCTGCAAGACATAGGTGAACATGGCTCATTCAGAAACGAGAGCTACACGGATATCAAGAAGTTGGGCTACTTGTCATCTCAACAAGCCTTGGCTGACTTCGCGTTCTCTGTTCAATGGTTCAAGAATGAGGTGGATCACTATTTTAACAATCAAAACCTTGAAACTTATTTCAGAAAATCTCTGACGCTAAGCACGCAGCTGTCATTGCCTTCGGTGGATCCTACGGTGGAATGCTGTCCGCCTGGTTCCGCATCAAGTACCCGCACATTGTCGATGGAGCCATCGCGGCGTCTGCTCCAGTCTTCTGGTTCACCGATTCCAATATTCCAGAAGACGTTTATGACTACGTAAGTTCCATTGAAGGTCTTTAGATCAGCTTACCAACTTAAGATTGTCACTCGCGCTTTCGTCGACGCTGGATGCAACAGAAAGGCCATCGAGAAAGGGTGGTTGGCTCTGGATGAGCTTTCGAAAAGTGACAGCGGACGGAAATATCTCAACATTCTTTACAAACTTGACCCCAAATCTCAACTGGAGGCTAAAGAGGATATCGCATTCTTGAAGGTTGGAAACAATGTGGTTTACTTTTTAAAATAAATCTCTTTGAAGCAATACATCCGAGAATCGATGGAGGCGATGGCAATGGTCAACTACCCGTACCCCACCTCCTTCCTGAGCAGCTTGCCATCGTGGCCCGTCAAGGAGTCGTGCAAGTTCGCCAGTCAGCCCGCCCAGTCGCCGGAGCAGTCCGCCGAGCAACTCTACAACATCGTCAACTTGTACTACAACTTCACCGGGGACAAGGCGACTCATTGTGCGAATGCGGCCAAGTGTGACTCTGCGTACACTGCTCTCGGGGATCCGTTGGGATGGCCATTCCAGACGTGCACTGAGATGGTGATGCCGTTGTGTGGCAGTGGGTATCCGAACGACTTCTTCTGGAAGGACTGCCCCTTCACCACTGACAACTATGGAAAGTTCTGCGAGCAAACGTAAGAAGAACCAGCTCATTGAGTGTACCCTCCCCTTTTTAGCTTCTCCTTCCTCAAGTACAACAAGACCCTCCTCCGCCCTCTCGCCGGAGGTCGTGCCTTCGGAGCCACCTCTCTCCCAACTGCCTCCAA